>CM037880.1:20548565-21148565 GCA_021292165.1 Shinisaurus crocodilurus | reverse complement strand
CCAGATGTGTGCTCATGGTCAATTTGTGCAACTTTTCCAATTTGATTTCACTCAAATTTCCTAATGTGTACAAATTCCTCCTGTACACGGGTTCAGCCCTGCTTTAGTCTATCGGGGAAAGTTGTGCAAATTCCAGAGTCCATTGCTGCTCAATTTTTGCACAAGTTTCCCATTCACGCAGAGCAAGCAGTGACTGCAAACTTGAATGGGAATTGAGCACGAGATGAGCAGTGAGACCATGTTCAGAGAATCCTAGAGATCTCGAACATTGCTCGTTCACCCACCCCTACGGCGGGCGGTGGCCCAGCTGAGGTCAGCCTGTCACTGCAGAGAACAGTGTCTGCAGACAACCTTTGTGCTTTGCTTTGTTACACCGGACCGGACAGATTCCTAGACTGACTCTTGGCTGCTCCTTTTGGACACCTCCTGACTGGCCTCAACGCTTGATACGACTCCTGTGAACAGAACTCTGGAACGCCTTGACCTCTTCTCTGCTGTTTCCTGCAAAGTATACTGGAACTGTCATGTAAGACTCTGGACTGACCTGGTTTCTTTCCTTGTTGTCTCTGAAACTATCTGAGCCATGACCGGGCACTTGCCGGCCTGGGAGCAGGACACCTGAGCTGTGTGAATATTTAGCACACACTTCCCTCAGCAGTCTATCTCCTCAGTCATGTTTCTCCCCTCAGGCCTCTGTCTGCTCAATGTTCCTTCATGTTCTATCTCCCAACACCACCAAGTTTGTTGCTTGTTCTTCCCCTTTCTTCCCAGCCACCCTGCTTCTGGGCCCCTTTGCCTTCCTTAGTCCTGTAGGGTGACCAAGTATCCTATTTTATACAGGACAGTCCTCTATTTGAAGGTTTCCTCTTATTGAAGGGCTGTCCAGCCCATGTTTGCTTTAAAAATAAAGAACCATAAGAAGGGTGTTGCCGAATGTGCTGCCCATCCCAGACACGTGAACAAAATTGCACACGTCCTCACTAGACATGCATACACGAAAGCAGGCTTTTTGACATTGGCGACAGAGCATTTATGGGCTAAGAAGGCAATCCGCCACCAAAAGATTGATTGACACTCACACAAGAATTAGGGGTAACATCGTTTCGCATGTTTATTCAGCTCAACGTGGATTTAAAATGCACAAGCTGATTTTGGGAAAATAGCTGAGCAAAGCATTTGCAATGAGAATACACAGCATCAAACATCACACCAGAACTGAACTCTCCAGCCTTCAATGAGAACTGTACATCAAAGCTGTGTTCTCGGTGAAGCTGGGTTTCAGGCCCAAAAGCAAAGCAACAGACATGCACAGAGTGTTTGGTTTGCAAAGAGTGTGTGTTGCGGTTAGGAATGTCAGAGAAATCCACAATGGATTCAAATGAGTTCGGATTTCTGTTAATCTGACCTGAAGTTTCTGCAGCAGACTGGCTTTTCCAAAGTAACACAGATTATGTGGAATTGCGGACCAGGTTTTTTTTTTTTTTTAACTTCCTGTAATTTTACGCAAATTTAGTTGTAGAAAAAAAAAGTGTGTTTAAAAAAAAACATAAAACCAGCGACTGAAAATGTATGTGTGTCCCCCCCCATAGATTAAACGGTGAAAATGTGCATTTGAGGGAGTTTTTCGCACACTTTCGGAAGTGTGAATTTGCACAAGTGCAAATTT
The DNA here is from genome assembly GCA_021292165.1 of Shinisaurus crocodilurus. NCBI lineage: Eukaryota > Metazoa > Chordata > Lepidosauria > Squamata > Shinisauridae > Shinisaurus > Shinisaurus crocodilurus. The sequence goes on along the minus strand of CM037880.1, from coordinate 21,146,899 downwards.
GAGTAAATGCATACAAACGCATTTGCGCAAAATCTGATTCCGTCAATGAACGGATGATGGAACGAAAGGCGCCTGACAATTCATGAAATGCAGAAGGAATGGATTTAACAAACAGAACAGATTTAACAAACCCCATTGATTGATTGATTGATTGATAGGACAAGGAGGAGAGGATTGGGTTAACCCGGAATCCCCAACACTCATGGGAGCAGAAAGAGAAGAGTCACACTGTGTACAAGACTGGCTTCCTTGCTTAAGCGCGTCCGCTTGCCCTTGGCTTAGGGTAGGGCTGTGTGCAGAGCTCAATTGGGGGGTGGGGGTGGAAGTCCGGTGCATTTGCTGGGCTCGACCCCCACCCCCACCCCACCCCCCGAGCTCTGTTCGCCTTACTTGCCTCCCTGGCTCAACTTGCATTCTCGTGAGCTGAGCTGGGGAAGCAACTTCCGGGTTCCCAGTGCTATGGTTGTTTATGTAGAAAATGGCATAAGATACGTTAAAAATGGCTGCGATTTGCACAAGTCATGCAAATCATGGCCGCTTTTAACGTATCTTACGCCATTTTCTACGTAAACAACATAGCACTGGGAACCCGGAAGTTGGCTGGCACTCACTTTCAGCCTGGCTGGCGTGGCGGCAGCGCTCGCTGAGCGCGCTGTGAGTTGGGTGGTGGGCGGATCGCCCACCCCAGCTTAGGGTGCAGCTGCACTTTTGCAGGTTTTATTAGATATAGGTGATGCTCCATCTAGCCCTGCATATGTGACATTCCTGCAGAGAGTTTGCCCTTCACACATGTTTTTTTTTCTAACTCACTTAGGCTGGTAGTGAAAGTCACCAAGCTTACTGTGCTATACAAAGATGGGGGCAGTTTGGTCCACGCTAAAGCTGAGCTACTTGCCTTGACATTAGATTGAGGTAACAGGAAACAGACTTCCCCACTAGGGTGAGAAGTATTGTATTTCTATTTATTATAGTAATTGTCTATAAATAAATTGGCATATGCACATTTTATGCAAATCAGTATTCTCATTTTTGGTGATGCATTTCCTCTTCTTTTTGTAATGCATAAATGGCTGCCCTGACCTGGGATTTCCTCCCATTCAGATTCCCACCCTCCCTCCTGTCTCTAAGCATTTTGAGGTGGAGTGGGGGGTGGGGTCTTCTCTTTAATCTTTCATTTCTACTCACAAGCTGGAATAGCACAATTCTAAGGTAAAAACACCAAATAGTGTGGCATCTTAAGGACTAACACATCTTGAGGACTAACTCTTGGGAGCACCTTCCCCCTTATCAATCTGCTCAGTCACTGAGGTCATCAGTTCGCATGATCCTGGTGGTTCTGCATGGACCTATGGCCTGACTGGAGTCCACCCAGAGAAGAACCTTCCGTGTGGCATCTCCATTTAACTCCTGGACTGTGGAGGTCAGGCAGACACCAATGTGTTGTTTCTTGTGCCTCCTGAAAACATCTTTATACCAAGAACCCTTCCTTGACTGAGCAGCCATGGTTTTTCTTGATATTCTGTTTTAATATACTGTTTACTGTATATTAATATAATATATACTGTATACTGTTTAATATACTATAATGTAGTGTTTTATTCTTTTTTAGAAATCTTTTTATTGTTCACTGCTCTGGAATCTGTTTAGATGTGGAGTGGTACATAAATGTTGTAAATAAAAAAATACATACATACATACATAATTATGGCATAAATGATTGTCAGCCAAAGATATGTGTGTCGGGGGTGGGTGGGGGTGGGGTAAGTCTTGCTTCCCTCATTTGGAACTATATATAAGCCACATATGGACAGCAGTAGCAGCCTTTGGCCTTAGATCTCTTGTTAGCTTTCAGAATATTTCAAGCTGTTGACCTTGTTGCTATTCATTTTGATTTCTTCTTTTACGTGTTTGTAATTTGTAGTTACTGACTGGTGCACGTTCTTTCTTTTAAAACTTTTCACAGAGTATTCAGGGTGTGTTTTTTTGTCTGAAAGGCTGGGTATTCAAGATAAGCGTCTTCTTTTTTTGTTCTGATCCAAGATAATGAGAGGCATATTTTCACAAGCTTATTTTGCTGTCCAATCTGCTTAGGAATTGGGACAGACATTTTTGTTTTCCTATTTTCAACATAGTGTTCCAGCTACTGTTTATCTGGTGTGTCCTGGCGAGCTTGAAGACTTTTCTTTTCTTTTCTCTTTTCTTCTTTTCTTGAGAGCTTAGGTAAATGTTAAGCAGAGGATTTATGGCATATTGCCAACCTACAGTCACCACAGAGCAAGGCTTATCCAGTCATTTGATTGATGGGGAGTGAAGTTTTAATAGTATTATCTTAGATTAGGAAAGCTAAATCCACTTTTGGAATAGTTTAGTGTAATCTAGGGGGGGAAAGTTTCTTTTCCACATTATACATGGCTAAACATTGGGCAAAGTTATGCCATTGAAGTCAGCAGGATACTTTGTACCAAAATTGATTCCATAGACTTCTAGAAATTAATCTATTTCAAATTCCGAATCCTTTCCACATGTATCCTCATTAAGCAAGGGGTGTGTTGGTTGGAAGGCAGCAGAAACTGTGACAAAAGGCCCCAGAGATATGAGAAACAAGACACATTGTTTCTTTTCATGTCACCATTTGTTTTTGTTGTTAAAGACTTCTTTCAGCTATCATTTATCATTTTTGGACATTTGTTTCATATTCTTTTTTATTACATTTGTTTTGCTATTTACATTTGTTGTCATTTCCCGCCTGGCTTTAACCTTTTTTGGGGGGAGGGGCTCTGCCAGCATCAGAGCTGGGTTCAGTGGCCACTGCTGCCAGCTGCCATTTAATTTCATATATTTCATGCATTTATATACCACACCCCATCCAAGTGATTCCTAGGGAGGTTCGCAATAAGATTAATAATAATAATATTTAAAATAAAATTACAAAAATCGCCATAAATAAAACAGCATGCCTTAGACAAGGGGTCAGCAATGTGAGGCCCATGGTGGCGGGGGCAGGCGGGGAAGTGAGCGCAGCGGTGGCAGGGAAGGAGGAGGAAGGTGTACCGAGATTGCAGGGGGACGTGCACACACCCACCCGTGGCACTTCATGGTGGCACCCACACGCACTTCCCAACTCAAAAATGTGCCCCTAGACCAAGAGGTGTTGCCTAACCCTGCTGTGGACATTGTGTAATTCCAGGGCATTCAGGGGTGGGGGAACATGGTGATCCCCCAATGGTGATGCCCAGTGTGTCTTCACACACCCACACTCTTTTCTGGTCATGCTTGAGTGTGTGTGGGGGGGTATCTACTCCCAACTTGATCACCTTTTTAGGGATAGGAATTGTAGCCAAACTTTTCCCCTCATATGACAGCTTTGCTTCATGAGGAAGTAGTCAGCCATGCAGGTCCCCATCTGCAATTTGAAGTGGTATACAGGCAGTCCCCGGGTTACAAACGTCCCGACTTACAGACAACTCATACTTAAGAATGGACCGCCATCTATGTAAAAATCTGAGTTAAAATACAGTGGCTTGTACTTATGAACGCAGGCACTATACTTTGCAACCGTTTGAAAACATTGTGCGGCTTCTGTTCCGACTTACGCACACATTTGACTTAAAGAAAGACAGACTTACGAACTGATAATGTTCGTAACCCGTGGACTGCCTGTACTAAAATGAGTTGGACCCAGACCTTGTCATGCTTATAGAGCAACTGAAATCAACGAGACAAGCAAGTCAGGAGGAGTGGAGGACTAACTTATCCCATTGATTTCACTGGGTCTACTCCAAGTATGACTAAACCTGGATCCAGCTGGGGATAGGAAAACCAGCAATTTTTGAGCTCATTGAAATTGTTTGGAAATCACTTCAAAGCTCAGTTCAGCTTGCTCCCTTTTTCATTTTTTGACCTGTTTTTCAGCCTGTTGAAACAGGAAATGTGTGCATTTTGAATGGGGAAAGTGCACATTTCTGTGCATATTTTCCCAAAGTGTGCACTCTTCCCCCTTTGACTAAAGCATGAGAAAGTGCATTTTGAAGGGGGGGGGAGTACATTTCAAATTGCATATTTTTTTAAAACAACATATGCATTTTTCTAATGTGACTGCAAATTTGGGAATTTGCCACCATTTCTTTTTTTTAAAAAAATGTTCCTGCTCATGAACAAGACATGTCTGCTGTCTCCATGATTTGTGAACAGAAAATAAATTTGTATACCTCCCTAGATCCAGCCCACTGTTTCCCCATCTCTCTCTCTCTCTCTCTCTCTTTCTTTGTCCCATTGATCTGGGTGACCGGCCAGATGGGCGATTAATAAATATAAAATAAGAAATTGATTTCAAGGCTTTGGACTACAACTCCCATTATCCCTGAGTATTGGCAATGCTAGCAGTGGGTGATGGGAGTTGTAGTCCAAACATCTGGAGGTTGCCAGGCTAGGGAAGGCTGGTCTATTTTCTTATTATTTTATTTTCCTTCAAATATTTTATCTTCCTTCAAATATATTTTCCTTCAAATATATCAAAACACTGTTTCCTAGCTTTCTAAAATTTCTTTGTATTTTTTTTACGGATTTCTCATCAGTGCCGATAATTTGACAACTTCAAATTGTTCTGCGGTTTTCCTGATTAGCTCCAGTTTATTTGGTATTTGATTATTTTTCCAGGCCCTCACATCTAAAACTTGTCTTTGATTTTCCAGTGAAATACTATATTTAATAAAAATTCATAATCACAGGTCAAAGCAAAATATTTCATTTATCATACCTACTACCACCATATTCCAAAATCTCACAGCCTTCTCATGCCTCTCCCACATGAATGTGTGTGTGTGTGTGTGTGTGTATGCACCCCCCCCCCCAACTGCCACCCAGCACTGCATGTGGCCCTCGGGAACAAAAAGATTGCCCACTCCTGCTATATTCTCCAGTTGACTCCTTATGTAGCCAAAAGAGTACTATCCATGCACAAGAAGGAAGGATAAGCAGACTTGGGGAAATCCCAAGTTTTGCAAAACTACAACCCTCCCGCCCCAAACCCAAGCTTGAGGAAAAGGAAACCTAAGGTGGGGAACAAAAATAGCCCAATGAGGATGTAGCATGCTCAGTGGAATAGAATGATAACTGAAGGTGGAATGGAGTGTCCTGAAAAAGGGTATGGCTGGCTGGCTGGCTGGAACTGTGAACAAGAGTACTCCATGCCTCAACATGTTGTTGTGGGTCCCACCTGTACTGATGAATACCAGACACTGGGGACAAACAACAAGGAGGACTATTGTCTTCATGTTCTGCTTGTGAGCTACCCAGAAGATGAGCTCCCCAAGAGCCAGTGTCATGTAGTAGTTATAGTGTTGGACTGGGACTCAGGAGACCTGGGTTCTATTCCCCACTCTGCCGTGAAGCTCACCTGGGGCCAGTCACTGACTCTCAGCCTAACCTACCTCACAGCGTTGTTGTAAGGATAAAATGGTGAGGAGGAAGATCACATATGCAGTCTTCGGCTCCTTAGAGGAAAAGGATAGATATAAATGTAACAAATAAATAAAAATAAATGTCTGGGTGGCATTGGAAAAAGAATTCTGGAATGTGTAGGCTTTGGCCTGCTCCAGCTGGGTACTTATTTTTGTTTTGTATTATTTATAATAAAATCTATTGTTTCTATTCTTAATACTTCCAGAGCTCTTTTCACCTTTCCAAAGGCCAGAAATCCAGATATATGGGGAGTTAATATTTCAAGAAAGGTTTGGTGTTTATTTTTACTGGAGCAGTGTGCATCCTTGTTTCATATAGAATATTGTAAAGATAGTTTCAACCTTTAAGGCTGAGAAGAGCCAAAGGCACTGGGATTGTAAACCTTTTCTTTTTTCTGCATTGTGTAGTATTTCAAAAAATATTTGAGATGTTCTCTTGATGTGCTTGGCAAGGGCCGTGGGGCGCTACTCGGCTTTTGACATTTTTATCATTTTTCTCAGACTCGCCTTACTGTTCTGAGAGAAAATACTAGGTGTGTGTTTTATTTTCCTACAAGTTTTTTGAGATTCCCCCGCCCCCTGCTCTTTTTGATCAAAAGCTGGTGATTTTTTATGCATCAAAAAGAGCTATTATCTGTGTGAAATGCCAAAGTCACTGAGGAAGCAGGAAATTATTCATGACCCCTGATAGCCTCCAAGCTGATGTTATGCCTTTATTTTAGTCACTTATAAATCAATTACTTTTTCTATCTAAAATAATGCAAGGGTGCAATCCTATATGTCCCTCCAACCTTGTCTGGGGGCATATAGGATTGGGGCTGGCTGGAAGCCCCTGCAACCTCAGAAAGCTGGAGTTGGGTGCTTTGCCCGTATATTGCCTATCAGCCAATGGCCGGTTTTAGTTAGCACCTGCACTTCTCCCTTCTCAGATCTTTGATTATTTAATAAATGTGGCCCTAATTTACCCCACAATTTATGTCTCGGCTTGTTATTTCCCCCTTTGCACTCACAGACACACATCCACAGCCATATCTGGCCAGAAATGGAAGGAGGAGCAAAGGGACCAATCAATCTTCCAGTTCTACAATGAGGAAAGAACAGTTAAGCCACCTTGCTATTTTGTCTATCAAGTGTGAACTTGCAAAAATAAAAGAAAGAAGGGCTTTTAGGAGCTAAGTCATGGTTTTGCAATGAAAAGGGACAGAAAAATCAAGCTTTAAAGCAAATTGGTCTGTCGATAAGATTGCTGCAGCCATGTGGGTCCATTAGAATAATAATTTTAAGAAATCAAATATAGACAGGCTAACACCTTTCTTAGGACCAACCCAATTCTGACATATCAAAATGTCTGGCAAGACTTGCTCCATTATTTCTGGGCCTGATTTTTTTTTTTTTTTAAAGACATATGATTAGTGATGATCAGCTATACATAGGAAGAAATCACATATTTTGAAATTGCCATATGCAATATTTTAATGTATTATAGCAATTGTAATGTATGTTTATTTTAAAACATATCTATATGCTGTAAAGTCATATTGTTTAAAATGTTCTGGTACTAGACACAATTTCTTTGTTTGCACATCCTTAGAACCATGTTGCTGTCACTTGAGAAGACTGATATGTTTCAAGTATGTTTTACATGAGAGGTGTGCAACTGGTATAAACGTAAATAAAGTGAGTTTCAGACAGTTTTGTTAGTACTGTTTTTAAAAGCTGCTTTGGATTCTCTCCCTGACCCCAGCCATATTTTGTTGTGGGTTTTTGTTGATGGCAGAGAGGCGTGTGCTCTTCTGTTGATGGTTGTTTTAGGAATCATGCAGAGTACCTACACTCAAGCATTGTCTTCTAATCTGTTTTCTTTATTTATGGTAAATGAAAAGGTCTTTACTTGAATATGTTTAGTTTACATCTGGCACCAAGTTTACAAAAAGGACCAACCCAAAAGTGACAAAATAGTCAGCAAGCTTTGTAGGACTCCTCTTTAGACTGTATGTTATTTTAAACAAAAATGGAAAAAGGGGGTGGGGAGGTGGGTGGGCATGGTAGAAATGCTCCAGTGTGAGCCATGGATGGTGCCATTTCAGAAAAGCAGAAAATGTAAGCCTACAATTAAAATAGATTTTTTTCATTAATGACTTATGAGGTTGCATCATGTATGGTATGTGTGTGGGAAAGGGGCCAAATTCCAAGATTGTACGTGGCCCTGGGGGGGGGGGGATGTTTATGCCCTGCTTACTAGAGTTGTGTGCAAATGGGCTCCCAAAATTCTCCACCCTATTTCTGGGCATAGAAATTGGGGAGCTCACTATTAGTAGTAGCACAGCGTCTTTATTTTTACCCAAGGTATCTTTTGCAGGGGAGGGGGTTGTTGCTGCAGCAGCAAGTGTGACAGCAGCAGCAGTTTCATCGGCAGCCTGGCCACACTTTGCATCCTCTATGATAAACTGGACGTAGAGAGATCCCAGGGCATTGTGGGAGAAAAATGGTGGCTGTCACCAAATATATATATATATATATATATTGTGGAGAACACCTGGAGAAAATTCAGTAAGGTGGTCTTCTTTTTCTGAGAAGTTTCAGCTCAGCTGTACTCCTGCTGAAAGAGGGGTGGGCAACATACAGCCAGTGGGCCAGATGTGGCCCCCACTATCCCATTGCCTCCCATTGTAAAAAGAACCTGAAAAAGGCATCTGTAGCAGCTATGGAAATCCCAAAGGAGCAAAAAAAAAACCAAACAGCTTGTTTCCAAGCTAATTTTGAAACCCTTTCAGTGCTTCTTTTAGCTGCTACAGACTGCCCAATGGATCACATTTAGCTTGGAAACAAGCCAATTTTGAACCTTCAGGCACTCCATAGATGCTACGGACTCAATTTTTAATTTAATTTAATTTTTATCTTTATTTTCAGCGCCCACATGTGTATGTGTGTGCAGCGCATTGGGAGGATGTTTGGGGGTCAAAAATGGCCCCTGAATCTCCTGTAGTTGCCCACCCCTGTACTACAACATGCCATCTTTTTAATTAGAGATCCTGGAGACTGAACGTGGGGCCTTGTGCATACAAGGCATGTGCACAGCTACTGCACTATGACCCACTCAAACAGCTTCATAGCGGCTGTGAGGTTCTGCTGTTAGCTGATGATGGTCAAGTGTATCAAATGATTTTTGACCTTTGTGAAGTTCAACAGGGATCAGTTTGAGTATTTGTCCTCTGCTCTTCAAACTAATGAGCTGGTGGTTGCTTTAACCTTCCCCATTCTCCTTGCTAGTTTTATGCCATAAAATAAATAAAAGCAGGAAGAATTTGAAGTGCATGTCCATACCTGCTGAAAATACCTTCAAAACAGACCGAACGAGTGACCTGAAGTGCAACATCTGAAAAAGTTCTGGTTATTTACTAGCAGAAAGTGGAACATAGTTTGAGATCATTGTGTTGTGTTCCTCCCTCAACTGTGATTAACTGTATGTAAGGAGCTAGTGTTTGTTTTCACCACTTGTGCTTAATAGTCCGTTGCAGTATAAATAGTGCTCCCGACAATGAGAAAAATGCCTAGAATGTCAGCAATCACAGCCCTGTCTCTGTTTTAGATTGAGCTTCTGAAATACAGGTTGCCAATTAAATTTCTTGAAAGTCTGAATGGTTGGTTCAGCAACAGTGGGAAACGCAGAATATATACAGTGACTACACAAGATCATGTCACCCTTATAGTTTGGGTGAATGAATCCTGAAGAGCTCTCACATCCTATCTCAGAGTCAGACTCAGTACATTTAGGTCCCTAATAATACCCTCTAATTTCAGTGTTTGCTTTGAAAGGAGCACATTTGATGCCTCTATCTATCTATCTATCTATCATCTCATAAAACATAAGAAGAGCCATCCAAATCAGACCAGGGGTCCAACTAATCTAGCATTCTGTTCACACAGTGCCCAACTAGCTGCCTGTGGGAAACCCTCTAGTACAGTGTTTTCCAACCTTGGGTCCCCAGATGTTTTTGGCCTATAACTCCCAGCATGCCCCAGCCAGCATAGCTGGCTGGGGCATGCTGGGAGTTGTAGGCCAAAAACATCTGGGGACCCAAGGTTGGAGAACACTGCTCTAGTAGGGCATGAGTGCAATAGCACCATCCCATTCATTTCCCCAAGCAATTGGTGTACAGAGGCAATCTGCCTCTGATACTGGAGGTAATATATAGCCATCATGACTAATAGCCATTAATGGCCATGGATTTCTCTGCCCCCCTTTTAAAGCCATCCAAGTTGCAACATCTTGTGGTAGTCTCCATAGTTTAACTGTGCAACGTGTAAAGAAGTACTTCCCTTTATCTGTCCTGAATTTTCCACCAATCATGGGATGACCTGGGTTCCTCAGCTCCACCTCATCTACCACTCATGTCCCACCGTCCTCAAATAAGGTGGGTTTTCAAGGCTACATGTGGGCTTACAGCTAGGACTCAGACATATGCACTGCTTGCATGAACAACAGATGCTTCCATACCAGGACTGTTTATGTGGTTTCTCTAATGCTGGTGGTGCGTGAAAAGTGCCACTGCAATTATGCAAATCATGGCCACCACATAGACAGGTACCAACCGAGCGGAGATGCTACTAGCTCATATCAACTCAGTCTCCATTTATGTATTACCTAGGTGTGAGTCCAGCAGCCATCCTACACATTGGCATACATACTTGTAAGCCCCATGGCACTCTGTGAATTTACATTGAGTAAGCATGCAAAGGTCAGGCTGTTAGTAAGGAAATAGGTTTGGACATGGTGGCTTCTTCTTGGTTCTCTGCCTGGAGCCCAGCACAGTCAAGCATGCCCAATCACTGGATATTGCTTATTGGGTGGGTGGGGGAGTAAATTTGAGATATATGGAATGAATAGGATCTTCTATTTATTTATTTATTACATTTATACCCCGCCTTTTTTCCTGCAAGGAACTCAAGGCGGCTTACATAATCCTCCTTTCCATTTTATCCTCACAACAACCCTGCGGGGTAGGTTAGGCTGAGAGGCAGTGACTGGCCCAAAGTCACCCAGTGAGCTTCATGGCCGAGTGGGGACTAGAACCCGGATCTCCCGAGTCCCAGTCCAACACTCTCACCACTACGCCACACTGGCTCTCTATTGTATTACTGATGAGCAGTTCTCCTAATTTTACCAGTTGTATTTAGGCTGATAATTGCATCCCTCTCAACATTATCTATCTATCTATCTATCTATATAAAAGAAGAAGTCCTGACTAAGTAAGTGAGTGACTGACTGATCAATGCCCAGTTCAAACCGTTTAACGTAGGAATGTGAAATTTGGAAGGAACATTGTTTTTATGATGTAGGCACCCACTAAGGAAGGATTTTTGGAAATTAGGGAAATTCCGTCCCTAAGGGGGTGAACAAGGGGGAAAAAAATTTTAATGACTGACTGACTGCTGTGTCCGTCCAGAACATTAAAAATATGTTATTATTACTCTGTTTACAATTTATTTATATATATATATATATATATATATATATAAAAGAAGAAGTCCTGACTGACTGGGATAATTTGTCTGTGGGGGGGGGATACACTCTTTTAAAATACTATTATTGTTTATTGTGGTATTTACGCTGGGTAGACATTGAGTACCTTTCTCACTGCCTCTGAATAAAATTTATTAACTCCCTATCTCTTTCTCGCTCTGCTTCAAGCTTTCTCATTTTCATCTCTCTCTCTCTCTCTCTCTCTCTCTCTCTTTCCTCCTTTTCTGCCTCACACTCCATTTTCCTAAATTCTATTTTGTTTTCCGGTTCTGGCCAGGGGGAGTTCATACCACAAATACCTCTTATACCTTCAGAATATCCGTTTGAATTCAAAAGACATCAGTTCCCCCTAAAGGTTTGTTTCGCCATGACCATCAACAAGTCGCAGGGGCAGACTTTGCAGGTAGCGGGGATTGACCTAAGGGAAGACTGCTTCTCACATGGGCAGTTTTACATGGCCTGTTCCAGAGTGATCTCACCTAACTCTCTGGTCATCCTAGCACCTGAAGGGAGAACCACTAATGTAATTTACAAAGAAGTACGGTACTGAAATAGGTTTTTTTTTTTGTAGGTTGCAAATGCCAAATAAGTATTTTTTAAATTTTTGGTCTGTCTCATTGTCTGTTTCTAATAACACCACGAAAAAATTCATGGTCGCATATGAATGGAACAACTATCCTTGTTTTGTAGCCAATACGCCCCGACTAACATCTGCAATAAACATTGCTTATTACCAGGGCCAGTGCAAGGCAGTTTGGTGCCCTAGGCAAGATCAGATATTTAGCGCCCTCCCCTCCCCACTTGAGCCCTCCCTCCCTATTTCTGGAGCCCCCTTTAGCCCTGCGCCCTAGGCAGCTGCCTAGTTGGCCTAATGGTAGCACCGGCCCTGCTTATTACATTAAGACATCAACCTGTAAATTATATTTCGTACAGTTTGGACAAAAAACTCATGTTTCTTTTAAAAACAATTGTACCAAATCCTAAAATCCATGCGAGCAAAGCCGTGGGCAACAGCTAGTCATTATATATAGATATCTTACCTTTCCCCCTCTTCCCTCCAGCCAATAGAATCATTCCATGAGATGAAAATATCAGCCCTCCTTCTGTCCTCCAAGTAAGTTTCCAGAGCAGTTCAGAACACAAATTAGAGATGAAAGGAGAATTGATTGGTCAGTCTGATTGACTCATTCATTTACAGCAGATTAAAGCAAGAGTTCTTAATCAGATTTTAATTGCAGGGAAAGGGCACCAACTGCTGTTGGCCTTACTTGAAAATGAAATAAAATAACCAGCTCTGGGTAACCATTGCTTTGAATAGATTTGCCACCTTTTATTTTTGCAGGGCTCCTGTGTGCCTTTAAATGCTGCATTGGAGAAAGAAAATCAAGAGATGAAGCTTTTTCTTATCACTGCATCTCTATGCCAGGATGGCACCTTTTGAATTTCCACTTTTTATGCATCTGTTTGGTACACAAAAGCCCTCCAGAAAGGGGGGGGGGAATGTGTGTGGGGAGAAGCCCTATACTGAGGAGTGGAAATCACTATTTATGTATTTGGGCTACTAGGATCTCAGAGGGCAGGTAAGTGAAAACTATGTTATTTTGCTGTAGGTTGCACATCCCTTCCTTGGACTGACTTGGCAGACGTTATTAGAGACCACAGGCATACTTATTCATGTGAGTTCTGACAGCAGGGTAGAGAAATATAATAGGGATTCTGGAATCAAGACATTTGCTCCCCAATCACCAAATGGGAGTGGTTGGGCTCTGGCCCAACAAGAATTGCTTCTCATACAAGGTTTCCCCACATACCAGTCTTCTCTTCACCAAACAAAGAATCATATAATTTCAGAGTTGGAACAGATCTTGGAGGCTACCTAGTTGAGCCCCATGGTCAATGCAGGTTCTTCCAAGCCTTTCCATCCTTCTTTATTCTGAATGCTTGGAGTTTAAATGGCATGTTGCTATTTTGCAGCGACTGTGAGTCAGAAAACTCTTGTTCCTCCAAACAATGACCTCTGTAGATCACGGCCAGCCCTACTATTAGGCAAGTGAGGTGGTCACCTTGGGGCAGATGCTGGAGTATGGCAATGGCAGCCTCCTGCTTGTTCCCCCTGAACTCCCCAGCACCAGCAGTGCCCCTCTGTTGGACATCAGAGCTGTGTATACCACATAGCCTGCCCTGGGCTCCCTAAACTAGCCTGCTGCCTCAGGTATGGTGCAGGACATTATACCAACTGCCAGTCCTGCTGGCTTCTGTACATAATACAGGAAGGGGGCGGCATCTTGTCCTTCACCTCAGGCAGCAAAATGTTTTGCACTAACCTTGCTGCAGATCATACCAAAAATTACCTCTAGACCCTTTTAGGGAAATCTTAAACAAACAAACAAATAAACAAACCTGGCACAAAGGAACAGACATTTAGGCTGTGAGGACTTATACTGGCTGTCTGGTTGTCTATTAGGAGTCTGGTATAGCTGAGTGAATGCACATGTCCAACATGGAGAGGGCTCTTTTGCCCTTATTTATTTATTTATTTATTTTATTTATGAATCGCCCATCTGGCCAGACATCCGGCCACTCTGAGCAACGTACAATTCAAAAAATACAAGGGACACACACACACACACACAGTATAAAACACAATGAAAAACAGTACAAAACTTAAAAATCCTAACCCACCCCATATTCCCGCCTGAAAAGCCACGTTTTTAATGCCCGGTGGAAGCTAATCAAGGAAGGGGCATGGCGGAGGTCACTGGAGAGAGAGTTCCATAAATTGGGGGCTGCCACAGAAAAGGCCCTCCTCCTAGTCCCCACCAGCCTGGCCTGCTTTGGGGCTTCCTAGAAGCATCTAGTGACCACCATAGGAAACAGGAGGTGGAATAGATGGACTGTTATCCAGCAGAGGCTCTTCTTATGTTCTTATGACATGAGACAGGACATTTTTTATTCTAGGACCCAGGTGTGGAATTCCCTCCCTAGATATATGAAATTGTCCCCCACGATTTCAAGCTTTAGATAAGCTGTCTAGACCCTTTTATTTTGCCCAGTTTTTTGTTTGGTTTGGTCCCCCCCTCCCCCGAATTGATCTAAGATGTGGCTCTTTTATTCCTCTCTTGGTTTCATTCTATTTTGGTTTCATTGTAAGCCACTTTGGTGGCCCTTTTTAGTGCCAAAATGTGTGCTATACTGTAAATAATATAAACAAAAACTTTTGGTCTGCTGAATCTCTGCCTATACACAGCTTGTAAAGGTACAGTGACTTTGCAAGGAGAAAAAAGAGAAAAAGAACAGCCCTACAGATGCAAGGCTAGTGCCAAGTTACAAGTAAGTGATGATATAACATTCCTATTGGAAGCAGATGGAGCGACAAATGTGAAGGTTCAAGAAGTATTCACGGCCATCTTATGCCTCACAGTGTTAAGGCTCATCTTACAATTTAGGAAGTGGAGGTAGTGTAAGTACCTTTTTCATGATTTTGTGAACACTGGAGTAGGGTGTCTATGTGTCCTACCTGATGGAACTTAGTCCTCTATTTGAAGGGGTCTTCTGTTTGATGGGTTGTCCAATCCAAATCTGGATTAAAGATAAGGAGCTATAAGAAGGAAGAGCTGGGGGCCTTGAAGACTTCACCCCAGCCCAGAAACCACCTTGGAGCCTGATGAAGCCTGCTGCTTGAATACCAGTGCTAGAAGGTTTCCACCTGCCTCACCCCACCACCTTGGAGCCTGATAAAGCCTGCTGCCTGAAGACCAGTGCTGGAAGGAGTGTTTGGTGGAGAACAGCTGAGTAATGTCAAAATTTTGTGGGTATGTGAGGCCTGAAGAATCACTGGCAATCTTTACCTCCCCAGGTGAGAGATGGGGAAGGAACTATGAGAGGAGATGCAGGTGAGAGCTGGGAGGAAGAAGGCTGTAGGCTAATTGTGGAGAAGCCTCATGTGGAAAGGAGATTTATTTATATTTTTAATGTGTCTGTACTGTGCTTTATTCTCTCTTCTGTTTCGTGCTAAGTTGTTGGATTCGTTTAGCTTATTTGTACTGTTTTACTGGATATTGTATGTATTGATAGTTCTACTATGTATTTATCTGCCAACATTATGGTTGCTTGTAATTGTTTCTATTGCATTTTTTAATAGTATACTTACTGCCCTTTTATATCTTGTAAATTATATTTCCTGTTGTTCATTTGTTATGCTGTGAGCCACTTTGGGCACACTTTTGTGGAAAAGTGGCATACAAATAAAAGGTGATAATGATGAAGATGCCCAACCGTAATTAGCGCCTGGACAGCAAACTGAGCAGCAGGCAACAGGTTACCCGTCCCGACTAGACTACAGACTTCCTCACTATGGACAGAGATATTGCATTTCTATTTAAATAAACATAATGATTTCTAAATCTGCATCTGCATATGTACATCATCAAAATCATCATATGCAGTTATTATGCAAGTCTGTGTCTTGTCTTCTTTGGGAAGGGGGTGGATTTCCTCTTTTTGGATGATGCATAAGTGGCCACCCTATGCTAGAGTTCACATGCCACTATAGAATTGTTGTTAATAGTTCACTTTTTAATCTTTTTTTAAAAAAATGTTGCAGGAGATATGGGGAAGATCAGAATAAAATACATTGGGCAAAAGCTCCAAAATAAGCATACCATTTTCAGTTTCTCCCCTTTGCTTTGGAATCATTCACTGATGTAATAAAATACCACCAGGGCTCTTCTCACTTTCTAGCACCTGGGTAAATTCCACTTAACCCACTTGCACTAGTCAAATATTTCCTCCGTCCATGGAATGTTTGCCAATACTATTTCAATTCAGCAGTGGTGTTGTTGCTTTTCACTTGAGTCAAACTGACTGACCTCCCAGGAGATATTCCATGCTTGATTTCATGTGATTCAATGGTAGCGTAAACTGGTTAACAAGAAATAGGCCTCTAACAGATTTGGGGTGGCACCGTGGCAGGGAGTGGCAGAGAGGACCATATTTTGCTCATGTCTGTACTAGTTGATTCAGCTCATTTCCTGTCTAATGAAATCAACTCCTGTATACTGATAATTATGGCAAAAGACCTTTTGAGCCATAAGCATAACAGATTGGAATGAAACAAGGTGGTATTCTCAACAGTGTCTGTTTCATGCCTCCATCTTGTTTTCTCTGACACAGGAATTTGCTTACAATTCCTTCTGTTGTGTTGAATGTATTTTGTATAGGATGGTTTTCTCTGTGGCAGGCTGCAACCTTGCCCTAGGATGAAGGAGGGGGGGGGGATATTTCAGGCAGGTCTAAGGAAGTGCTGCCGGGAGACACAAAACGGTGTGAGTTCAAAGTGTCTTTGTGCTCTTTTTTCTCCATTGTTACATTCCCCTGCAGGGCATGGCCAGAATTGGTTCCAAATACACACCCTTGCTTCACATTCCAAACCTTAAATAACCTGCCCTCTAAACAAGAAGCAGATTGAAAGATGTCTTGAAGGTGTCTTGCTAGCAATGGCTGATGTCCAAGACTGATCTGCATGCCATGGCCATTCCCTTCCACTTCTCATTGATTTATTACATTTATATACCACTTTTCCTTTCCTTCAAGGAGCTCAAAGCAGCAAGACCCAGCATGCCAGGGAGTAAGCCCCATTGAACAGAATGGGACTAATCTCCGAGTAAACATGCACAGGACAGTGCTATCAAGGAGCTGTCTGCAGAGCAATGATTCTAAAAGGAGCTGTATGTTAAAGACTAAGGGCACAATCCTATGTATGTTTAGGCAGGAAACAGTCCTACAATTCCTAGCACGTCCCAGCCGGGTCATATTGGAAGTTATAGGACTTTCTCTCTCTCTAAACATGCATAGGATTGCACGCTAAATAACACACTAATTGTAGAAGGGGTTAGCAACATACTTAGGGTGCAATGCAGTGAGGGGGTGCCCATAACCCTCTGAACATGGAGGGCTAAGGGCATCCTACGCAGGGCAGAAGGAGTGCAGAAGCAAAGATTGCCTCTGCCATCCTCCCACTCTGCAAAGCAGCCAGATGGCCAATTTTGGCCATCTAACTGTGGCACTTCGGAGCAGGAGGGAAGGAGACTGAGACACCACTAGGATACGTTGTACCTTGGTGGCACCGATTTTCTCCCCTCCCTGCCCTCTGGAGCGCCCCGTAAACCCCAGCTCCAAGGTTAATTTTACGACCTCGGAGAAGCAGCCGGCTCTGTTCTTTCCATGCTGGCTGTGAGGGGAAGGGAAAGTGTTCCGAGCACTGAACCCCTAGCTCAGAGGTCAGAGCTATTTTCTGACCTTGGAGCTGGGAATCCAGTCGATCCTATGGCCCTCTAGACACTGTCTAGGGGCCATAGGATCACTCTACTCATCTATATTTCAAAGGAAATCAAATACAAAGTTACTCGGGCCACCAAGTATTGATTCTTGGAATAGGAAGATCTTAAAAACAAAGAAAGTTCATCTTCTGTACCCTGGACCACTTTGAAAGGAATGCTTGCTTATTTGATGTATTTCAGGGCAAAGTACTCATTAACCAAGAATATAAAAGAAAAACCTTTTTTTTAAAAAAGAAGAAGTTTGCTTTGCTAAAGGTCACAGGAATTGAAAGATCAAGTGAAGTCTGGAATCCAGAGAAGTCGTGGATGTGTCCCCTGGATATTCTTGGGGTGGTTTATATCCCAAACACTCCCACTTTTGTTTTCGTTTTTCAGATATTCTGCAAAAAATCTGTCAGTTCTATAAATCACATAAGCAACCAACAGAATGAGAAGTTCTTTGAGCTCCAAAATGAGCGTGGACATCAATGTGTGATGAACACACATTTATATAGAGGTATAATATTTTATCTTGCCTGAAATGCCTGCCCTTGTATGGCTATGCCCTGTGTGGCCCAATTTAGATGCTCAACAGCCTCCATGTGGATCACTCGCAGGATTGTGAGAGACAACTGATGGGCCTGGAGAAGTTATATATATGGCTACCTTGATTTGTGTTATCATGGTGGCTCTTAAGGGCCACTGCAAAGACACAGATTTGAACTGCTGAATCTAGACCTTCCATGCGGAGGCACTGGGTTCTGTAACTGGCATCTCCTAATGATCCTGTCCAAGTCAAAAGCCTACAATGGCACCCCATCTATGGAATCAGCTCCACAAAGAGGTGTGCCCTTGCGCCCACCCTCTATTCTTTCAGGTGCCAGGTGAAGACCTTTTTATTTGCCCAACATTTTAATGGTTAGGTTTTTTTTTCTCTCTTCATTTTATTGCCACTGTACCTCTGGATTGAATTTATCTTGGCTGCTTGGTTTTATCATGTTACATTTTAATATGTCTGTGTTTTTATATTATTATTGTTGATGTTTTGTTTTAGTGTTGCTTTGTTTTGTAAACCTCCCATGGAGCCTTTTGGCTGATGGGCGGTGAATAAATAAATAAATAAATAAATAAAATGGGAACAGAGGAAGCTGCCTTACACTGAGTCAGTCCATTGGTTCTTCTAGTTCTTCAGTACTGTTGATACTGACTGTCAGTGGCTCGCAAGAGATTGAAGCAGGATTCCTTCCTAAACCTACCTGGAGATACCAGAGATTGAACCTGGGACCTTCTACATGCAAAACATCTATTCTACCACTGAGTTATGGACCCCTACAGGAGCATCTGTAGGAAACCAACCATCTAAACCAGGCCTATTGTTCATACAGATCCATACATTTTTGCCGATTCACAGCATAGTTTAGATCAAACACACACACACACACACACACACACAATTTTTTGCTTTTATGATTTCTATTAAATATTATCAGGAAGTAGAAAAATGCCACATTGCAGCCATCAAACAATTAACCACATATCCAGCAAAAAAGGAAGACAGAACAGACCATAGTCCAAATACAACTTTACACTGGCCCTGTTCAGGTATTTGCCTGAACACGCAAGAGCTAAAAATGAGTATGGAGCAGGGTTTGCACAAGCTCTACACCCAGCATCCCCAGACACAGTCTCATCTTCAGACCTCTGTAAATTGAGAACTTTAGGTGCAGCTCTAGGTAGGGACCTGTTCTCCTTCAGTTCTTAGCTACTTTGATCTTAGCTGAAGTCAGAAAATACTTTATCCATGGCACTGAAGCAATGTGGTATTGGAGACCCATAATAAGGACCTCTAAGGATTTTAGTTTATCTTTTAAAGAATTAATTGAAGCTGTGGAGTAAGGCACGGTCAACCCTTTCTTCTGTGCCATTTTCCCAGTTGCTCTCCTTGGGGACAAGCAGAAGCTCTGAGAGTGATTTAAATTGAAAAAAATGGTTTTCATCTTTTCATAAATGACCTGGAATTGGGAATAAGTAGTGAGGTGGCCACATCTGATAACCTGCGATTTTGGAGAGTGTGGCTACCATAGTGATCTATATGATACCTGCCAGCATATATGTATTATAAAGGGCAGGTGAATATTTTCATTATATGCACACAGACACAGACACACCTCTTGAAGTAGTGTTTCATCCTTGGAAGTGCTCATTGCAATGAGTCAGTGATGTATCCCCACATCCTTATAACATAGAAAGCTTCTTGGTTTGTGGGATTTGTCTTTGTTTTAATGACACATCTTTCAGTTTTGATGTCAGTCATGAGGCCTGGAGCAATTAATCTCAACTGCTGTTCCCTCCAAAGCATCATCTGTGTGTGCGCGTGTGCGTGCGTGCGTGTGTGTGCACACACACATGGGGGGGGGCTTTTTTTGCTTTCCAGAAACATGCCCAGTTAAACTGTAGTTCATTTCTCAGTGTAATTTGTTGAATGTTGAAAGATCAGAGGAAGCCCCTGCCGCCTTTTCTCTGATCGGAAGAGCTTTGCTTTGATTGCATTTTTTCACTTGAAGTTTGCCAACTTAACAATGTTGAACCTGCTTTGTGTGGCATTTGAAAAATTATCCCTGACTTCCTACAAAGCAGATACAATTCTGGGAACTGATGAAGATTTCTGGAAATCCCAATTTACTCTTGAATTATCCTCTCAATTTGTAATTGTGACTTCGGTCCTTAACCTCCAAAATGAGATTCTTTTTTCCCCCAAAACCGAAAGGAAAAAAAAAATGGACTTGAATGTGCACAAGAATCTATTACAGTGTACTTCAGAATTTGGGACTTACAAATCATTGAGTATATTTTATTCACCCTTTCGTGCCCCCTCATACATTTGCTGGATTCTGAGGTTAATTATATATTTCTCTGTACTGTTTGTAGCATTAATCTTGCTTGTCAGCTTAGTGTTATTTGGATGTGTTTGTGGACTTGTTTCAGTAACGAATGGAGCACCCTTTTAATATTAATACTCAGCACTTACATAGTCCTTGGACTTTAGAGTGCTAAAAAAATCACTTCACATAATTTACGGCAGCCCTTACAGCAGTGTTCTCCAACCTTGGGTCCCCAGATGTTTTTGGTCTATAACTCCCAGCATGCCCCAGCCAGTGTAGCTGGCTGGGGCATGCTGGGAGTTGTAGGCCAAAAACATCTGGGGACCCGAGGTTGGAGAACACTGCCTTACAGCAACCCTGTCAGGTAGATCAGTGTTATTATACCCTATATTGCAGGTAGGGATGTCATGAACATCTGAGTTGGGACACTTGTAAAAGCAGACACTCCCAGATTGAGCCAATCGCAGCCTAGTGTGCCATGCTTGATGGGCAGTGCAAGTAGTGCTTTGTTCAGGTTGATGTCATATACTCCCTCCACTGCCTCTTCCTTCCCCAGGTCCAAACCAAAGGCCAAGAACTTATTTTTGCAGTGGGGGAAAGATGGGATTCAGGGATGGGTAGCCCTAGTCCCACCTCTAATACTAAAAGATGCTCTGGCAGCAGGGCTCTGGGAACACCTGCTTACATTAATAAGGCCTGTGGCTCACACTGGCTCAGCTTGTCTGAGCGTGGAAAGCTAAGCAGGGTCAGGCCTGGTTATTACTTGGATGGGAGACCCCCTCCTCTAGTTTCCTGCATTGAGCAGGGGGCTGGACTCGATGGCCTTGTGTAAGCCCCTTCCAACTCTATGATCTATGATCTACAATGAAATCAAGTAGGCAAAGGAATAACTATACAATCTGCCTGCCTGCCTACCTTTAGTTGCTTTCTTTCAAATAATTTATCTTGGCTGATGTGTAGAAAGAAACTGTATAGCAAACCCGTCTTTGGTAACAGGAGAGGAGCAGCGGGTTGGACTCGAGCAGCGGGTTGGAGCAGCGGGTTGGGCCTTGTAGGCCCCTTCCAACTCTATGATCTCTGAAAGGGCAATTTCTTAGCCTGGGGGGAGGAGAAAGGAGAGGTGGTAGAGGTGGGCACCCAAAAATTTCTTCTGTGTATGGATCAAACCAAGCGATGCTTTGGCATCCATAAGTGCAGCGAGGGGTAGCACTGAGAGAACTGTGGATTGTCTAAGATGCAGGGTAAAGCAGCTAAGAGATTGAAGTATGAACCGGGGAAGTACCTGGTTTGAATCTTGCTTCGGCCATGATCTTGCTAGCTGGCTTTCAGCAAGCCATACTCTCTCAGCATCAGTTTCTCTATCTGAAATATGGGAGACAAAAACACTGACTTACACGGGGGGTAATAATACTGGCGTTGAATAATCCTTCAACGCCAACTTCAGTGGACCGGTCATGTTGTTCGAATGCCTGACTGCCGTCTCCCAAAGCAGTTACTTTACTCCCAACTCAAGGATGGAAAGCGGAATATCGGTGGTCAATATAAGAGGTTTAAAGATGTTCATAAGGCAAATCTAAAAAAAATGCAATATAAACATCGAAAACTGGGAAGCTCTGGCCCATGAACGATCTAAATGGAGGTTGGCCTTTCACAAAGGTTCCATGGACTTTGAAGAAGCCCGAGTGCAAGGTGAAAGGGAGAAACGTGCTAGGCGAAAAGCACGTCAAATGAATCCTTTACAGGACCATCTTCTATCTGGTAACCTGTGTCCTCACTGTGGGAAGCTGTGTGGATCTAGAATTGGCCTCCACAGTCACTTACGGACCCATCGCTAGAGTCTACACAATCTTCTTTAGAATTTCCTCCTTTTATCCCGGAAGACAATCTTACTCGGTCACGAGTGATCGCCTGATGATGATGATGATGATGATGATGGCTGTGGGTTTCTCTGATGGAGAGAGAGCAGAAAAATGACCATTTTAATTTCCTAAAATGTCCTCGTCTGGTCATAGGGATGTATGAGCATTTCATTTCAGTTTGCAAAACATCAGAAATTGAACCCTTGAACCTGAGCACATTAAAAAAAAAAAAAAGCTCCTCGCACGTTCCTGAGCTTGTGATTGCATTTGCAAAATTCCTATTTGTTAAAAAAAATCCTCTCTTTAAAATTGCTCTTTTTTTTTTATTTTTATTTTTTTAAAGCTATTCATTTTCAAGTTTGGATCAATGCGGGAAAAGTATGCACTTTTTAAAAAAAAATGTGCAGTGAAATGTTCACTTTTCCTGCTTGAATGAAAAGAAAAACTGGTCACAAGCAAATAATGGGAGCAAGGAGAACTGAGCATCAAAGTGGATTTTGGAGAATCTTGGCAAGCTCAAGCGTCCATGGATCTCTCCTGCCTAGTCCTGGAGCACTTGATGTAGCATCACTAGGGAATTAATCATTGTGGGGAATTAAAATGGCCACCCACTCCTGCTGCTGCCAGCTAAGCCCATGGCTCGGCGGGGTGGGGGGCAGGAATGGTATTGGTACTGGTGGGGCCCCAACAGCTGCCTGAGAGTGCAGGGTACAGCCGTTGGGTTCCTGACCCAGGTAATTTCAGATCTCCATTTTTCTGACATAGGTTCCTCCATTTCTGGTTGAGCACTAAAAACTCCGGTCTAACATTACAGGAAACCCCATGTGCATTTGTACCCTCAGTGGGGACACACACACACACACACACACACACACACAAAAGAAACAGCTTAGAAAATAAACAAGTAATACTTGAATGCCTGTGCAAAATACTATGAGATCTACCTAATTTTTGAGCTTTGGAGACTTGATTGCATTACTGCAAATAAAATGAATGGGTGGCAAGTTCTTCAGCAATTATGATTAGCCTAAAAGACCATTTTATGGAGTCCTGGCACAGCCCTGTTTATAAATTCCAGACTTCAGTAATGGATCAGTGCAATACAATCTTTAGAAATGAACTCATAAACTAATAGAAAGTGCTATGTATTGGCTGCAGTCCCTTGGTCTAAAACAAATGTCAGTTTTAGATTATTGTAATTGAAATTGTGAATATTTAACAAGGGGGGGGGGAGCCAGTGAGCTATGTTTAATGGTTTGGCTAAAGTGCATTCATTTTTGTTAGTAATGTAAGGCTAATGTTTATTGTAAAGTTAATGGGCAAATCAGTCATCAATTATTACCAGTGACCAATTCTCATTAGGGCTAGTATTTCCAGCACTACGAGTTAGCTATAAAATGCTCATTTATACTGATCATCTAGTGAAGGGGTGGGCCACCTCTTTAGTACAGGGACTACATCCAACTTTTATTATGAGCTGAAGAGGCTTTGCCGTCTTGCATGTTTCTAATGCCGAAAAAACTAGCAGGGGTATAATTTGCACAAGAGCATAATTTGCATATCAGTGTCACGACATGCTGGATGCAAAATTACTATTCATGGAGATATTACATTATACTGCAAATATTCTTACTCTTAAATAGTTAGCCTGGGATGTTAAACAACCACTGCAACAATTGTATTATTACTTGTACTTAGCATTATTTATTAGTATTAGCATTAGTATCCCAGTCTTCTTCCAAAGAACTCAACTCAGGACAGAGAGCCTTTGGACAGGGGGGGGGGGCTGGTGGCCCGTAATCCGTTGCAGCTTTTATTTGGAGATTTAGAGGAACTATTCACAGTGCTCCGTGACTGGTGAACCTATTTTGGGGGTGGAGTTGAGCACCATGGAACACTATGGATAGCTCCCATAAAGCTCAGAATAAAAGCTGAAATGGATAAGGAGCACCACTGACATAGGAGTTCCAGCCTCCCCTGCATTTGGGTTCACACATTTTAACCTCATAACATCCTATTGAGATAGGATAGGCTGAAAGATCGCTGAATCTGGAGAAAAGCCTTTATTGGTGCCAGTGGAGGCTTCCCTTTCCATGCAAATAACAACTTTGTGTGGCGGTGGAATGATATTCATTTGGGACCATGGCAGGAAAGAGTTTGTTTATTTATTATATTTATACCCTGCCTTTTTTTCCTGCAAGGAACCCAAGGTGGCTTACATAGTCCTCCTCCTCCTCCTCTCCGTTTTATCCTCACAACAACCCTGTGAGGTAGGTTAGGCTGAGAGTCTGTGACTGGCCCAAAGTCACCCAGTGAGTTTCATGGCCGAGTGGGGACTAGAACCCGGATCTCCTGAGTCCCAGTCCAACACTCTCACCACTCCGCCACACTTAAGCTCCTCCTCTCCATCCTGTGGTCCTAATCCTGTTTACCACCACCCCAGGCCCTGGTTCTTATTTCATTACAAAAACCTACATATGAATTGCATTTGCACAATTAAGATCACATGCATATTTTCGTGCACATTTTCCCAAATGTACACATCAAACAAGAGCATTAATTGTTGAAAGCATGTTTGTGTGCATTTTTCAAATGTATCTATTTTTCAAACACTTTTTTTCTTTTGCTATGCAAATTGCCTCGCAGGTTTGGAAATGTACAAACTTCAATCACAGATTGTATCCCGGTTCTCATTTGGGTCTAGAAGGTGCAAGCTGGGTAAATTCTCATCAAAAACAAACTGAAACAATATTTTTCATACATCCCTACAAAAGCTTCCATGAACAGGGCCTGTTTCCCACAGCTGTATTTATTTCCTTTACTAGGCTGGTACTTCAGAGGTCTCTGAGAGAAAGCAAGGTGATAATCCACTAAGATTTCCTCTTGAAAGGCATGTGGCTGAGTGACTCAACAGACACAGCTAACTATTTTCAATTTGCTGTTTCACTACTTTTGACAGTATTCACCCAGTTTCCTTAAATTATATGCTGCCATTCTGAGGCACAATCTGAATTTGGCTCCATTTTGTTCTTGCCCCCAAACACTGATCTAAAGCATATTTTTCTTCAGATTGTGTCAGTGCATTGACCAGATGTCCTTGAATCCCACGTATTAAAACCCATGTTTTTGAGGTTGCTCAATAATTTATATGAACTTCACTGTGCAGACTTTTATATTTGGTGACTTACAGGATCATTTTTTATTGATACGGAACTTTTAATTAAATATTTAAAGCCAGTACTGTAGTCGTGAATTGATTTAGTTCAAAATACATTGTGATCAATAAGTTTGGCGATAATAAGCAAATTGCACATTGTAGCGAATGTACATGGTGATATAATCATGGTGGTTTCTGCCCTGTTCAGTAAAGTTCATAAGGGGTGCAGATTTGATATGCAAAGCCAAACTTTGCACAGGGTATCAGACCTTCTTCCTTTTTATTGTAATTCATTAGATCCACATGTAAAGTTGGCAGTATCATTTTAAAAAATACTTGCTCGATAGATGCAACCAAGCTTGGGTTTTGACTGGCAGCTCAGGGATGAAGCCTGGTTGGTTTTGGTGGGCTGAGGGTGGTGCTTGGAGAGTCTTGTGATTTAGGAGCTGGAACCTAATGGATCAGGGTTCGACATCGCCAAAAAAATGTAACTGTCCCCAGAACAAAATGTGTTTCAACACAATACCTGATACCCAAGGTAAATATTACAAATGAGAAGGTTAAATGTCTGATGTAAGACTGGGGCAAATTCCCATTCTCATGAAAATATTCTCCTCCTCTGAAACTGCTGGAGGCTGGTTTTCTTGGCTTTATTAACTTTTAACACAATCCCCTTCAGCTCACAGAGGCTCAAGCACAACTTCCTGCCAGCTGCATTACCTGGAATGCTTTGGGAGTGGCACAGCATGGTGTCACATTGCTCCCAAGGCATTCCAGGAAGGGGGCGCTGGAGGGAAACTGTGGAAAACACCTCGCACACCACTTCCCATGGGCTGCGCTTCCTAGAATGCAGTGGGAGCAACATGATGTGACACGGCGTGGTGTTGCTCCTGACCTGAGACATTCAAGGGAGTGCAAGCGGGAGGACGCCGAGAGAGACCCTCATGACCATCTGAGTGGGGTGGGGCTTTTTTAAAAAAATAATTAGGCAAAAAAAAACCCCACCCACCCTCACACACGCCCCAGAAAACCTTCCGCCTCCTTTTAAGATTCAGTAAAACAAGCGGCAAAAAACCCCTCCCTGGAATTTCAGATAACATTTCTCCCTCACAATCTTTTCTTTTTTGGGGGGGAGGGGTGTTTTGCCCCTATCCATTCAACGAATAATAAAAGATGATTCCCCCCCCCCATTTATTGGCCTAGTCTGATGGTTTGTAGCCTTATCCATATAGTGGGAGAGTAACAACCAGTTCCTAATTTCAGAAAGACTGGAAGCCAGACAGTGCATTTACTGCAGTGGTGTGATTTGATTTTTTCGTCAAGCAGTTTTAGCAAGGAGGTATAACACGCTACCCTCCATACACTTTGCAGAGGTCTGCTTAGACCAGTCATTTCCATGGAAACGACCATCAAATCTGAATTCCCTGCAGCCCCAGTCTGCCTCCTTACTCTCAATTATTTTGTGTGCATAATTATCTTCTGAAAACAGCCTTCTTCTTCTTCTTCTTCTTCTTCTTCTTCTTCTTCTTCTCTTCTTCTTCTTCTTCTTCTTCTTCTTCTTCTTCTTCTTCTTCTATCTCCGATCAGCAATGTAAAAGTGGTTAATGGCATATTAAAAACTGGGTGTAGGAAGTGGAATTGGGAACAGCAGAATGGTGTGTCCAGTGGTTTTCTGCTTCAAGGAGAATCACAGGCGGCAGACCGCTTTCAAGGAATACAGTTGGAATGAGCTGCTGCTGCTGCTGCAAACAGTTTTGTCCAGGGGAATGTGTCTGCCTGTTGTGGCTGTTTGAGGGGATAGGATGTGAATCAGGAGGAAAAAATAATAAGAATCACCTTGCTAATGAGCAATACAGTTAAAATAGCTGCAGCTGGGAGGTGCACATTTCTCATGAATGAATAAGATAGTGAACCATGTTCCGTCCTAGGGAAGCAACTCAGTGGTAAACAAGCTTTAGGGGATTACAAAGGGAAACAGATGTGGAGTGATAAGGAAAGTGCTTGTTCTGTTAGGGGAACACCAACCGGGGTCTACAGTGGGGTGGGTTGCAGGAGTAGCAGAGTGGTTCAGCTGTTTCCTCGCTACGCTCAACAGTGATTTGGCAAAACAAGATTTTCTCATTCTGGCAAGGAAGTGGCCACTTATTCTGGCGTAATAAACAGGCTGTTCCTTTCATTCTTTTGCACAGAGGCTACTTCAGGAATTCAAAATGGCCTGTGGCAAGGCAAGGTTTCAGACAGATTTCTTGCAGAGGGGGGATCCTCAAAAATGAGACACAGAACATATGGTTTCCAAATAAACAGGCAGGAAACTTGACAAGCCTAAGAAAAGGCTAAGGCTGCACTCCTGCACCCACTGTCTTGAGGGGCAGTTTCGTTGAACTCACTGTAACAATAGCATTGTTAGTACATTAATGTATTTATTTATTTATTTATTATTTAGCAAAATATCCACTGTTCGGATAAGCAGGATGTGCATAAAGTGAGGCTTTGTATATTGCGCAGGCGTCAATGTAAGTGTGGGCATGTGTGAAGTTCTTTTCTGTGTACTCTCTGCAAACAGACCTATGCCACACTCCACACAGGCATTCCTGTGAGCGAGGACTCCCTCTCTGCACAAGTACAACACCGGAAACCATTCATCCTATGGAAGAAAAGGGTGCGCTCGGAAAGTGGGGTCTTAAACCCCATTAGAATGGGGCTAAACCTAAACAAAATGCTGCACTGTGCAGAGTGCTCCTGTTCAGGATTCTTCTAGCCAACCAGCTTGCCATACCCACTTCTTGGGTACACCATTCCATTCCCCTTCCCACTGTGTTTTGTTTCTCTCCCCGCCCCACAACAGTCAATCAAGCATGCTGTGGCCACTGAGCATGCTCAGTTCTTATTAGGCTATTTTTGGGTACCCTCTCACTTTTTCGGTGTGTGTCTCCCCCCCAAATATATTTTGTGCTTCTACAAACCTTGGAAATTCCCCAAGCCTGCTGAGATGATGTTGTTTTGACTACATACGTATTGACACTCATGCCATGCCTGAACTCGGAAATAGAGGAAATGATGTGGTTGTCCCTGTTGTCTACCAGGCACTCCATAACAATGGCCTAGGGTATCTGCTTTGTTCTTGCTGTTCCTTATGGTATTACACTTATGGCCAGGGTATTCTTGATGTTCTGGAAACTGGCAGGAAACTACTATTATAATAACTCTTAAAAAACCTGATATGGTGCGTTTGCAGGATTCTTTATTTGGACTCTCTGTTCCAAACTTTTTTGAGATTCTGAAGGACTAATGAGGGTGAATCATTTTACAAGAGACTCATAGAAAGTGGGTGTGTGTGTGTCTCATGTCATGACCTCACTTGTACAGAACAGGTTTATTAAATATCACAACATATTATAGGGATGTCTGAGGACTTTGTTCAGGGGGTTGAAATCCAGCAAACTGGCTGGGCTCGATTCCCCAAACTCCATCCCGCTTACCTTCTTCCCCGGCTCGACTCGCCAAAAGCGGCCATAATTTGCGTAACTTACATAAATTGCGGCTGCTTTTGGCATGTCTTACGGGATTTTCTACGTAAAAAGCGGCCCACCGGGTACCCGGAAGTCCGCCAAGCGGCGCAATGTGCATCCAGTTTTGGCCCGGCGCAGCGAGCACAGCAGCAGCAGCCGCCAAACCAGAGGGGGGGCGGGTTGTGGTGGATCACCCACCCCTAGTATGCAATCATTCCTTAAATTGGAAAACATCTATGAGATAAAACCTTTCAAATAGTTACGTGTCACTAATTTATTTTATTTATTTATTATATTTATACCCCATCTTTTTTCCTGCAAGGAACCCAAGGCGGCTTACATAGTCGTCCTCCTCTCTATTTTATCCTCACAACAACCCTGTGAGGTAGGTTAGGCTGAGAGGCAGTGACTGGCCCAAAGTCACCCAGTGAGTTTCATGACTGAGCGGAGACTAGAACCCGGATCTCCCGAGTCCCAGTCCAGCACTCTCACCACTACGCAAACAGGGGGGAATACCCCTTCTTCAGGGCAGTCACCCTAGCCCTCCAGGCTGAAAGAGCCGGAAGCTACAGTGCTAGACACACTGACAGGCCCGAGCACCAAGCAAGTCAGGTGGTGGGCAGATACAGCCCACCTCTAGTGGGAGCAGCACCTCTATGAGGAAAGGTTACAACAACTGGGATTATTTAGCTTAGGAAAAAAGTGAGTAAGGGGAGCCATGATAGAGGTGTACAGAATTATGCATGATGTGGAGAAAGTGGGCAGGGAGACATTTTTCTCCCTCCCTCATAATACTAGAACCCATTGGGGTCATCCCATGAAGCTGATTGGTGGGAGAGTCAGGACAGATCAAAGGAAGCGCTTCTTCACACAGCGCATAGTTTAACTATGGAACTCACTTGTAGTGATGGCCACCAATCTGGAGGTCTTTGAAAGGGAATTGGACAAATTCCTGGAGGAGAAGGCTGTGAATGACTACTAGTCCTGATTGGCTATATGTTACCTCAAGTATCAGAAGCAGTATGCCTATGTACACCAGTTGCTGGGGAACATGGGCACAAGGGTGCTGTTGCACTCATGTCCTGCTCGTGGGATCCCATGGGGAGCTGGTTGGCCACTGTGGGAACAGAATGCTCGACTAGATAGACCTTTAGTCTGATCCAGCATGGCTCTACTTATGTATGTTAATTTGCAAGACTTGTACGGAGATTGCTTTAAAGATACATGATCTATTAAAGTATTAGAATCATGTGTATTGTCTACAGATTTGAATTCAGTTATTCTGCACACAACTGCTCAGCCATAGTTGTACATTTGGTTTGTTGCAACCTATGATCAAGACAATAAAACTATAACAGTCTGTACAATAAATCAAGTAGAGCAAATTATCTATCTTCCAGGCTCAAGGGGCAGGCAGACATTCGCTAGTCATAAACCGCCTCCGAATTCTGACTTCCTGTATTATAAAAACAATCACTGAACCATATATTCCCAGAGGAAAATAGCCAGGAATTTTCTGTTCTTAAAAGATAAGAGAGAAGTATAATTTACATTTAATGTTTTACATATTAAATGGGGTTTTGTTTTTTTTGTTTTGTTTTTTTTAGAGCATGTTGTGACTTTTGATGGTCTTATTCTGTGCATTTTGTACTCTTGATTTCTAAATATAATGCTTTTTTTTTTTTTAATGTTGGGTTCATATGCCTGATATTTTCTTCTCCTGATCTTTTATTTATGCTTGGAGGGCAGTCAAAGTGCAATGTGCTGTCAGCCAGCAATACCATAATTTAATGCTTTTAATAAAGCTTTTTTTTAACGTAACATAAAGCTTGTAAGATGTGCTTCCTTTCTACCACCACATCAAAAATCCCCGATATAATTCCAGTACGATGTATGGCCGGAAAATAAGACCATGGAAACAAAGTTGTTCCCCTACCTGACCTGAAAGGCTCCGGGCTGAGATATCATCGGGGACAGGCAAGCTGGAGGCGAGGCATCCATGGCACCAGCACGCAGATGCATGGCATGTTGTTGCTAGATGGGGCAGGGTGGAAAAAGGCTGTCTGAGCTGGCCTCACCTCAGCAATACGCCTCTTTACATTCCTCACCCACCCTTTCAAGGCTGGCCTTTCCATGAGGCAGGGTGAATCCCCTGCCTCAGGCAGAAGATTGGGAGGTGCAACAAATGGTTCGCCCTCCCTGCCCCTGTCAGTAGGGTCCACTACTGCTGCCTCCAGCGGGTGCTCTGGAGAGCCTTGATGGCCACTTTCCTGCTGGGGCATTTGCTGCAGTGGGAGAGCAGGGGTGGCAAGCAGGACTCTCTGGAGCAGTTGCCCACTCGGTAATACTTCCGGCTGCTGCTGAGCGTCCTGCTGGTGGATAAATGCCAGAAAGAGAGAGTAGCCAGCAGCAGGGCTCTTTGAAGCATCTATCCTTCCTCTGTTTTGCTCTGGGGGGATCCTCACGGCAAAAACAGGGGATGGGGGGGGCTGCTCTCAGAATCCTCTCAAAGCAAGCCAGAGGAAGGGTGGGCTCTCTGGAGAGCCACATTGATCAGAGAAAGTGACTGGCCACATGGCTCTTCAGAGAGCCAGACATGCCAAAATGCCTGGCTCTGAGGGAGTCTTTCTCAGAGCCAGCCAGTGCCTGGCTTGAGAGGTGTCCCAAGAGATTGCCTGTGCTGCAGGCCAAGTCCCAGGACACCTCTCCTCCAGAGCAGCCCCCCCCGCCGTCCTCCAGGGCAGCTGTTTGGTCCTCTGTTTAGCCCAAGCAAACAGAGTACGGGTGGCTGCTCGCTCCAACAAAGGAGAGGAGTCCCGGGAGATCACCTGCAGCATAGATGATCACCTGGTACACCTCTCCAGGAAATTACTGGCTTTCTCCTGCTGACATGGTTCTCCAGAGGGCAGGTGGTGGCTAGGGTGGGGTGGGATGATGGAACCCCCGCCCCCAAAAAACAGCAACAGCAATAGGAGTGACTGGGTAGCTGGGAGGGTGTGGGGTGAGGAGGGGGGTCAATGGTGGCGGTGGTGGTGCAGACATGCTCTCCTGCCCCAGGAGGTGGGAGAATTTGCTCTGGCAGTCTGAACCCATTGTATCAGTGCAAGATTGGTTGCCTTTGGGAACTGGGTAGGCATTTTTACTGTTGGTGAATTGCCATGCCTGGCAGGTTGTTTCTTAGGCTCTGCACTTACCATGGTGGCGGGAGGGAGAACAAGTAGTGAGGTGATGCCTATCAATTGGATTCATTTAGTAACATCTGGCAGGCACGTGTGGGAAATTTATCAGGTTGAGTTGATGTTGGTCAGTACCTTGAGCCACTTTTTATGATGAATGGTGTTTCCCAAGCTGGCCGTTCAGGGTTGTGGGACCCATGGGCTAACTTGTCTCATCCACTCGGAATTGTGGGACCCCAGAGGTTCCCACAACTATATATGCACCCATATATGATAATGAGGCTGGATTTAGGGGCAAGTAACACCAGTGACTATTTGGGGTGCAAGGCTTGGGCAGCTTGGAAAGGCCTAGGGATGGATGAATCTGATCATTTTTGCTTCTCCCACATTCCGTTTTTCAACCTCTAGCCCTTTCCATCCCATCCCAATGAAGAATTTTGTGGATTTTGGTAAAATTCATATTTAAAAAAAAAAAAAATGAACCAAAAGGAAATTCTTACCCATCTGCATCAGCCAAATTCGATAGATACAGCTATTCTCAGCACTGCAAACATGGTTGAAAACACAGGGATCCACATTATTTATTTATTTATTTACAACATTTCTATACTACTCCACATCTAAACAAATTCTGGACTCTGGAGTGGTGAACAATAAAAAGATAAAAAGAATAAAATACTATATTACAACAGAATATCAATAAAGTGGCTGGTCATCAAGGAAGGCTTCCTGAAATAAAGTTGTTTTCAGGAGGCGCCAGAAACAAGACAATGTTGGTTCTTGCCTGACCCCCACAAGCACGGAGTCCCAGAGAAATGAAGGCTCTTCTCCAGGTGGACTCCAATCAGGCCATAGGTGCATGTGAAACCACCAGGAGCATGCCATATGATGACCTCACTGATTGGGCAGGTTGATAACGGAGCAGGCATTCTCTCAAGTATCCTGGTCCTAAGTTGTTTAAGGCTTTATACTCTAGTACCAAAACCTGGCCGTGAATAGGTCATCAGTACAGTTCCCTCAGCAAAGGAGTTCAGAGTTTTAAGAGCAAAGCACTCAAAGCCCTGGGTCTGGATGGACAAAACTCACATTTTCCTACATTTTCCTTTCCTTTCTTTTCTTTTTAATCTCGAGTTCTTTCTGTTCCATTTATGAAGAAATTTGCAACTTTGGTAAGTTCTTATTAAAAAAAAAAAAGCAGCTGAACAACATTCTCACTCACCTATATGGTTATCCACCCATAGTTGTCTCCTCAACTATCCATTCAATATTTCTTTAAGGGAGCTGCTAATAACGTTTATTTATATATTTCTCAGCAGAATTGGATGAACATTGCAGGGATACATCCTCCTTTGGAGAGGGTCAAACCTGCCAAATTTCAGATGTGTAGGCACAGCAGTTTTGTGCAAGGGCAGCCTTGACATATTGAGGGTCTCTAAAAGACAATGTGCTGATCCCCCTACTGTCAAGGAATTTGGTCCCTAAGAGACATTCCAGGGACCAAATTCCCCGACACCTATGCTCTTTGTTTACCATTGTTCTAAAAATGATGGACAGCCTAGAGGTATCTCTAAGTAAGAAACCTGCAAAGTTTCAGAAGGATCAGTGCAAATGTTGATGTGTTGAATAGGAGTCCTCAAATTTTGTGTGATTCACTTTCCCTTCCCTCCCCCTGGCCCCAGTTGTGGGGGTTTTCTTTTCAAAATTTGTATGAAAATGGTACACATACCGTTGTAACATCAAGCCTTGTCCGAGCAAAACGGGGCTGAAATCGGCCCCTGCTCACGCCCGGTGAGGCCTTACCTTTGTCTTCGGGGCGGCTCGCCTCTCTGTGGCGAGCCGCCCGCGCGGCCCACTCCGGTCCGGAAATGATGCGACGGGACCCTGCGCAGGCGCGCTGGTCCCCTGTGGTGCGTTCTGCGCCTGCGCAGGGTCCCATTGCTTCATTTCCGGTCTCAGAAGTGACGCAACGGGACTGGAGAAGGCTCAGAAGATCGAGTCGGGGGGGCGCCCTCGCGGGGAATCGAGTCGGGGTCTCGGAGAGCCCCCGTCAAGGTTTGGATGCATCGCTAGGTACACACCCTAGTCCCCAGGCAAGAAACCCATGAAGTTTCATAAGGATAGGTTCTGGGGCTAGGGAGCTATGATGAGTGAAAAACCAGTTTAAGGCTTTTTCATAGTGAAGGATGATGGTATTGGAAGAATTTGACTGAATATTTCTAGACAATAGGAGTTACAAGGCATACTGGGAAATTATTTGAGCCACAATGCATTCTTGAGTACCACTAGGACATTGTTTGAGCCACAAGGCATACTAGGAACTTGTTTGCACCATAAAGCATGCTAGGATATTGTTTGAGCTGGAAGGCTTATGAAATTGTTTGAGCCACAAGGTATACATAGTTTGTTTGAGCCATCAGGCAGACACTTTGATAGTTTGAGCCACAAGGCAGATTTTTTAGTGATTGATTGATTGAAACCATTTTATGACACACCTAATCATAAATGATTCCAGGGTGGTTTATACATTTCAAAAGGTGATCTTAGCATACCCCAATGGGTCTTGCTCTTCTCATGAAACAAAATGGAAGACCCTTGGCCACGTCATAAGGTTAATTGAAGTATGCAGCAAGCAAAACAAAACACAAAACATCCAAGATCCAATGAGCAACCCCCCCCACACACACACACACAAGAAATCAGTAGAAAAGCATCCCCCATTTTCACAGGGGGATAATATTTTGGGGAAACTGAACAGGGTGGAATTTTGAGCCAGTCTTAGATTAATACACAGCAAAGAGATATTTAATTATTACTCCCCATTGTGTAGATTACCAGACATGGAAGGGCTTTTCAATGGCTAAACCAAGGGTTTTTAACCCTCTCCCACTCAAGCTGAAGAACAGGAAGTGAGGCAATTGGAGTAAGCAGCTGAGAATATGACCCAATGGATGGAGCCTTCAGCCCTTGTTTAAAGGAAAACACGTTCCTGCTATAAGCATCTTTTGCTGAACCCTGGTCAGCTGGTGACCAGGATTCTAGACAGTCTTCTTCCAGTTTTAACTAACTGTCATTTGCACACATCAGATTGCCTTCTGATTTTGAGAAGGACATTTTATTGGAAAATAGCTTCCAATTTATTCTGTTCCAAGACACAGTGGACATCATACAACTACTGTTAACTGAAGAACAGTTAACTATTGTTAACTGAAATAAGAGGAAGTGAATTGCTGAGAATGGTAGGGCAATGGAAATTATATGTTTGAGGCCTTTCCTGTACTGTTGTAAAGTTGATACTTGCCTTGATAAGAAAATAATAGTTAAGATAGTGGATTCTCCTGGTCACAAGAGACTTTAAACTTTATTTATCATGAAACGGCAAGGCAGAGTCCCCTAAGCCTCACTTGTTGTATATGAGGATAATTTAGATTTGTGACTTTGGAGGAGCAGTTCGGTAGCCATCTGTAAAGTATCAATTTAGAAGGCAGAGCCCAAGATAAGACATTCAATTATCTTGAAGTCAGATTTTGCAGCCTTATTTCTGTTCTAGAGGGGGAAAGATGCCCCTAACTCATCACTGTCCTATGATGTCAGATTGGCGCCCAATAATGAATTCTTCCTGAGATGCATTTGTCATATATTATGGGGATTTACTGCTGTTGGATGAATTGATGCTAGTGAGCAGTAACCTCAAAAAAGATTAACACTCCACAGGAGCTGTGAGGTGGAACATGAAAAAGAACGGAGCCAGTTGCAACTACCGGGAATGCTTGTAAGCATATCAATGGGGAAGATCCTTTCAAAAATCTTGTGTCTGTCCCCATTAACAAATCCACAACAGTTTGCCGTTAGCTATGTGTGATGCTTGAAGAATGTTCTTGAAGACAATCAACAGCGCCAAACCATTCCTCCAACTCTGATTCTTTTTCTTCATATGATATGTAATAAACATCTCATATATATTTTTGGCTCCATGGATGCTGCTGAAGCTAAACTGGGTCCATAAATGATATGCTAGAATCCAACTTTGATTGGCATTAACTGCCAAACTTGTGGGACAGAAGATCTCACCATTATGGATGCATTATCTTTGCAATGGCCACTATTTGACAAAAGCCTCTCTTCTGTGCTTGCAGCTATCAACATGCCTTTAAAAAAAAAGGAAAAAAGAGACCACTTTGGGTAAAATGGAAAATTTGATTAATGCTAAATATAAATCTAGAGTAAATCTACAGATGTCAGGAACTGAACCACCATAACCAGGATCAAATTCTGGCCTTTGGTATTTATCCAAATGCACAGTTCAAATGGTAACCTTCTACAAACTGAATTTAAACATAAAAGGCATTCATTCTGGCCTGTGATTTCAGTATTTTAGAAAAAAAAATAATGAGAAAGGTCATTGCAATTAAAGTATGTTGTGAAGGGTGGGGGGAGCACTTTTAAAAAAAATAAAATAAAAAATCAAGGATTATGTAGTTGAGTCCTTATGGAAAACCTGAGTTTTCATTCCACAGGCATAGGATAAGATCCCATGAGAGAGAAAACAAATTTCTTGTCAATCTTGGTGGCTTCAGAGCAGATCTACTTTATAGATTTCCCCTCCTTAACACTGTAAAATGTATTTCTGTGAGTGAGGGATAGGAATCTCTTTCAGGAAATTCTCAGCCATCTCACAACTGCAATTAGGCTAAGGCCATCAATGGCTACTACTCCTGATGGCTATAGGCTACCTCCAGTAACAGAGGCAGGATAACTATATACACCAGTTGCTGAAGAACATGGGTGGGAGGGTGCTGTTGCCTCATGTCCTGCTTGTGGATTTCCCATGGGCAGCTGGTTGGCCACTATGTTCTAGTTCTAGTGCTGAACTGGATGGACCTTGGTCTGATCCAGCACAGCTCTTCTAATGTTCTTATTCCCAGGTTTCTTTGGGGGAAGTCATCATCATCATCATCAGGCGATCACTCGTGACCGAGTAAGATTGTCTTTCCGGGATAAAAGGAGGAAATTCTAAAGAAGATTGTGTAGACTCTAGCGATGGGTCCGTAAGTGACTGTGGAGGCCAATTCTAGATCCACACAGCTTCCCACAGTGAGGACACAGGTTACCAGATAGAAGATGGTCCTGTAAAGGATTCATTTGACGTGCTTTTCGCCTAGCACGTTTCTCCCTTTCACCTTGCACTCGGGCTTCTTCAAAGTCCATGGAACCTTTGTGAAAGGCCAACCTCCATTTAGATCGTTCATGGGCCAGAGCTTCCCAGTTTTCGATGTTTATATTGCATTTTTTTAGATTTGCCTTATGAACATCTTTAAACCTCTTATATTGACCACCGATATTCCGCTTTCCATCCTTGAGTTGGGAGTAAAGTAACTGCTTTGGGAGACGGCAGTCAGGCATTCGAACAACATGACCGGTCCACTGAAGTTGGCGTTGAAGGATCATTTTTTCAATGCTAGTAGTCTTTGCTTCTTCCAGTACACTGACATTTGTTCGCCTATCTTCCCAAGTAATTTGCAGGATTTTCCGGAGGCAACGTTGATGAAACCTTTCAAGGAGGTGGAAGTGACGTTTATAGATAGTCCATGTTTCGCAGGCATACAATAAAGTTGGTAATACAATGGCTTCATAAACCAGTGTTTTGGTCTTCTTACAAATATCCCGATCCTCGAACACTCTATGTTTAATTCGAGAAAATGCGGCACTTGCGGAGCTCAAACGATGCTGGATTTCACTGTCGATGTTAGCTGTAACAGAAAGATAGCTGCCAAGATAGAGAAAATGATCGACATTTTCCAGTATTGTCCCGCCAAGCTGGATAGATGGCATCACCAAAGGATTGGCTTGCACTTGCTGATGAAGCACTTTGGTTTTTTTGATGTTAAGTGAGAGACCAAGTTTTTCGTATGCTTCTGCAAAAGCATTTAGGATAGTTTGGAGATCATCCTCTGAATGTGCGGAGACCACATTATCATCAGCATACTGAAGTTCCACAACGGAGGTTGTAATTACCTTACTTTTGCTTTCAGCCTGCTGAGATTAAAAAGCTTTCCATCTGTTCGATATATAATTCCCACACCAGTGGGAAGTTTCCCCTTGACAAGATGTAAAACCATGGCGATGAAAATGGCAAATAATGTTGGGGCGATAACACATCCCTGTTTAACACCTGATCCCACTTTAAATGGAGCACCATGAGAGCCGTTGTTGTCCAAAACCGTTGCCGTCATGTTGTCATGGAGAAGTCGCAAGATATTCACAAATTTATTGGGGCATCCAATTTTCATAAGGATAGTCCAGAGAGCTGTACGGTCTACAGTATCAAAGGCCTTAGCCAGATCGATAAATGCCATATAAAGGGGTTGATTTTGCTCCCGGCATTTTTCTTGGAGCTGGCGTGCAGTAAAAATCATGTCTACTGTCCCTCTAGAGGGGCGGAAACCATATTGAGTTTCAGGGAGGATCTCTTCTGAAATAGATAGAAGACGGTTTGCGAGAATCCTAGCAAATATTTTACCTGCGGTTGCTAAGAGAGAAATGCCCCGATAGTTTCCACAGTCTGTTCTATCACCCTTCTTAAAGAGGGTGATAATTATGGCAAATTATGGCAAAGGCTGAGGTCCAAAGAAGAACAAGAGAACTTAAGAACGCTTGGTGGAAAAAGAAAGCTGAAGAAATTCAACAACTTGCAGAATCTCATGATGCACGGGGCTTTTTTAAGGCCACAAGGGCCATTTATGGACCAAAAACCTATGGTACAAACCCTTTACAATCAAAAGATGGCACCAAACTCTTAAAAGACAAAGAGTCTATTGCACTGCGTTGGAAAGAGCATTATTATGACCTTTTAAATCGTAAATCTAAGGTGGATAATGAGATTTTCTCGCAAATCCCGCAAAAACAAATTAAAGAGGAACTTGCAATACTCCCCACTTTGGATGAAGTAAAAAAAGCCATTAATCAAATGAAGAACAACAAAGCTAGTGGACCAGATGGGATTCCTGCTGAAATCTTTAAAGAAGGGGGCCCCGAACTTGTACAACATCTTCATAAACTCATCGAAAAAATCTGGATAAGAGAAGAGATCCCAGAAGACTTCAGGGGGAAGTCATATAAGGCCTGTGGCTTATACTGGCTCAGCTTGTCTGAGCATGGAAAGCTAAGCAGGGTCAGGCCTGGTTATTACTGGGATGGGAGACCCCTCCTCTAGTTTCCTGCGTTGAGCAGGGGGTTGGACTCGATAGCCTTGTAGGCTCCTTTCAACTCTATGATCTATTAAATCTATGTCTATATTGTTGATGCAATACCAAAGCAGCTGCTAATGCAATGTTTGTGTATCAGACTAGAATTGTTGTTGTTGTTGTTATTATTATTATTAATTCCATTTCTATGCCACCCAATCGCCAAAGCTCTCTGGGCGGTTTACAACAATTATAAAATTACATAATAAAATACAATTAAACAATAAAAATACAATTTTACAATGAAATACAGTATAAAAAATTACAAACAATAAAACATCAAAAAAAATTACTCAAACATTTTAAAAACACTTTTAAAATTACTTAAATAGCTAAGACAGATGTAAAAAATAGACTGGATAAAAAGATGACATAACCACCACCCCATGTGCTATTTGCAGCTATTAAATGCCTCAGCATAGAGGGCATTTTTAACCTGGCGCCAGGCGTGCGTCAGTGCGGAGGCTGTTCCAGTTGTGGGGCTACCACAGAAAAGGCCCTCTCCCCTTGTTGCCGCCTTCCGAGCCGCCCTCGGGGGCGGCAGTCAGAGGAAGGCCTCAGATGCTAGTGAAGTTCCTGAGGGGTGTCTCAGGCTAGGAAATAAGCTTTGAGGGCTTGGTAATACTTATGATTGTTTGATTGATTTGGTGCTCAAGGCAGATAACAATAATAAAACCAAGATGAAAACAAAATTTAAAAAGCCATAAAACAATGCACCACTAAAAACACAGCAGTAAAAGAACTAAACAGCACCTAACCCAATATATCCCCCTTCAGCAACAGGCCGGTTTATGTGTGAAAGGCCAGTGTGAATATAAACATCTTTGTCTGCTGGTGGAAAGACAGCAAAGGGGAACCCTCCCTTGCCTTCCTTGGTAGGGAGTTCCAGGGCCTGGGAGCAGCCTCCGAAAAGGTGCTCTCTCACATCCTCAACAAACATACCTCAACAGTGATGGGAACCAGAGAAGGGCCTCCCTGGAATATCTTAAAACCCAGACGGGCGCATGTGAGAGAATGCCGTCTTTCAAATAACTTGGCCCCAAGTCATCTGGGTTAATGCTTTGGGATAATGCTTGCCCAAAGGAGAGGCAAATATTAGAAGTCCCTGAATCTTGAGAAGTTACCTAAGCTTTGAAGTCCCCACCTCTCTTCCCAGAAAAGCAAAGGAGATACTTCTTTGTTGCGCTGCTAGGGGATGTTTTGAAGAGCTGCATCCAGGAAAACTGGTTCTGTAGATCAAAAGCCCAACTCCATAGTAGACCATTGTAGCAAGAGCCACCTGCCTCCTGAAGGTGGACTTTTGGCCCTCACTCTTCATGTCAGGCCTTCAAAAAGTCCGGTTAGCAAAGAAAAAAAGAGTTTATTTCTTTGCTACGGGTATGGTTTTGCAGGGCTGCCCCCTGAGAAAAAAATTGGGGTTGGGGAGAGGGGACCAAAAGCCCATCTACATAGGGACCCTCTTATCCGAAGGGTCCCCTTAATAGGGTTGGGCTTTTGACCCTCTTACCTCTATTAATTCTGGAACACACAGTCCTTTTATCCTCTGTCTCCTCTGATATACTTCATATGTTATTATTGAATCTTTAATGTATCTTCTCAGCTTTCTTCTCCCACCCTGTGAGCTAAATAAATAGGCCAAGTTCTTGGTCAGTTTCACTTAGGGCTAATATATTGATAAACTCTCAGCATCAAATTCCATTTCCAGTTTCAACTGTGATTAAGGTAAAAGAGTTTTATATTCGTGTTACTGAAGTCAGAAGGGGGTCTTCTTCTGTTAGTTTCCAAAAACCAAAAACAAAAGCTTTGATGATATCAAAGTCAGTATAAAAGGTCAAAGTCATAAAAATCACAGATGTTTTAAAACTGTGATGGAAAACCGCTGGCTATTAAATGTTCGGGCTGGTGAAGCTGAAGAGGAAGACAGAATGAGAGACATTAAAACTTTTGAAATGGCCCTGTAACCTTGATATACCTCCCAGAATAACTGCCTCTTGTATTTCTGATCAGTTCTTCTCACTTTGAGAAAACTTACCTAGCTATTTTTTCCCTCTCTCTAATAATATTTTACAAGCAGATGCTCACTTTCTCCTCAGGGGAAGAAGAAAAAAGTTCTTAAATATCTAACATCTCCATAAGCACACCTTAGAGTGGCAGAACTGGTGATGGAGACTTGTCTTCATTGTCCTCCATACCTCCCAATTAACGTCCCTATTTTCAGTTAATAGGAGCTTTGGTTAATAATGGAAATTGGGTGGCTAGAAAGTTATCACACATCATGAATGGGGATGTTGAAGAATCTTGTTTCTGCTCACAAATCCTCTGAACATATCTTGTTCGCAATACCAAACACAAACAGTGATCTGCCTTTTTTTTTTTTTAAGATGTTTGCAAATTCCCAAACCTGTGATCAGATTCCAAAAATGCATATTTTTGACAAATGCACTTTAAAATGTGCATTTTTCAAAAATATGGATTCTCACACTTTAAGCAATGGAGGAACATGCACTTTTGAAAAATCTGCACAATAATCTGCACTTTCCCCATTCGAGCAAACCAAAGAACAGGTCCCAACCTGCAAATGAGAACAGGAACGAGAGTTGAAGTTTGGAGAATCTCACCGAACTCAAGGATCCCTGGTTCTCCAATTCCTAACATAAATTCAGTACTGTGTCACAGGCTACAGATACTACAGACTTAAGTTACGATTCTGATCATTACAGCAGGGCTTTTTTGTATACTTGATTGTATTGTATGACATGTCATATGTGCACATTTGGAGAAATCTCTGCGTATGTACCCTGCAACCATATGCAGAAGTCCATAAGTATAGTTACTCTAATTTGTATGAGGTCCTAGATCAGGGCTCTCCGACCTTGGGTCCCCAGATGTTGCTGGACTTCAGCTCCCAGAATCCCTTGCCATTATCCATGCTGGCTGGGTATGCTGGGAGCTGTAGGCCAGCAACATCTGGGGACCCATGGTCGGCAGAGCCCTGCTCTAGATGGACTTTAGCCTGACCCAAAAAATCAGTCATTATGGTCTTCTATTCTTGGTTTTTGTTTTGTGGAGGGCCAAAATTCCACTCCCAGGTTTACAGAACCATTCATCCTCCCATGAAAATACACTGTGTGTTTGTTTGTGTGTGTGTGTGTGTGTGTGTGTGTGTGTATTAGAATCCAGGTCTCCCCAGTCCCAGTAGAACACTCTACCCACTATGTCTCTCTGGCTCTGGCTCACACAGTGCATATCAGGGGGTGATGGGACTTGTAAAGATGAACTAAAAAAAATAAATAAATGCAGAAAGTACTGACAGTGACAATCACATTGTTAACAGTGGTCATTCATAGTACAGTTGCTGCTGATAACACCAACATGCTGGTACTAGATAAACCAAATTAATACATGTAGTGTATGCAACAACAAAAAAAGAAAGAAAGAAAGAAAGAAAGAAAAGTTGCTAGCTACAACTTTAAACTAATCTTTGGTTTGGCCCTACATTTCAGGGTAAAGCAATTTTATTTATCCCATTCTTTTAGATCTCATTAGTCATTTAAAGTCAGTTTGAATGCTGAGATACTCTGGCTGCTTCTATTTAATTGGTTGTATAGTTTTATTGCTTCCCCCCCCCCTTTTTAACCCAAACAGTTTTGTTATTTTTGACTTGATCGTTAACCGGTCTGAGAGCCTCTTGGAGTTGGAAGTGAAGAGCTGAGATATTACATAACCTAAATAAACAAAGTAGAGCTAGGCTGAATTTTCAGCCCAATTCTTTTTGACCATCCACAGCATGAGGGGGCTTAGGGGTGAAAAGAAATTGCCCCTGAAATAGGGAAGGGGCAGGAGAAATATCTCAGAATTTCAAGGGGTTCCTTACCATATTTTTTAGCACAAGGTGGCTGAGTGTTCTTCTATTCTTTTCTTTCACACTTTGAAAAACACCGAGGTCAGAGCTCTGTCTCCCACCTCAGACCTGGAATCTGAAGAATCCTATAGCACCCTAGATGCTGTCTAGGACAGAGGATTGCTCTGTGACTAATGTTGTAATTGGACCTCCCCCCCCCCCCGATTTGTATATATTAAAATCTTTAATAATACAAAACGTGCACGCACAACAAAGATTTAAGCAGCCAAAATGCAGAAACCGCAATGCAGTGTGATTGAAGACAAACAACCTTATGGATAGCAAGTCTTATGAATATAAAAGAGGAGATAATGCTGGATTAACTGATGTGCAAATGGCAACCCTCACATTCATGTTGGCACCTGGATTTTCCATGGAAACCTTTGCCAGAAGACTGGGAAACAGAACTGCAAAATAATATTCTGTCTCTAATGGTGTTTGCACATTCCTAGTCTAGAAAATATAATGATAAGTCCCATAGGCAATGGCATATAATTATTAAGCACAAATAGGAACAATTAATATACCCTACTAAATGATTCAGTATTGAAA
Organism: Shinisaurus crocodilurus; assembly: GCA_021292165.1. Lineage (NCBI taxonomy): Eukaryota > Metazoa > Chordata > Lepidosauria > Squamata > Shinisauridae > Shinisaurus > Shinisaurus crocodilurus. Next base: position 21,103,322 of record CM037880.1, on the reverse strand, counting down.
TATAAGCCAGCACTTGGAACCTCAAAAGAGGCTTGCTTCAGGATAGTTTATCCTGTCAGACAAAGATAAGGTAAAGAATATTAGGGCACAGTGCAGGTAAGTATGAAAAATAAGCAAAACATGAATGACACAAGGGATATTGTGATTGAAGAGAATTTTCCCATTCTGTATGATTGCATTATAGACAAATTAGTGATGTGCCAAAAATTTCTCCCCCATTTTTTCCCAATCATTCTCATTCAATTTAATTGAAAAGAAATTGTTTTCAAAAAGAAATTCAAAGGAGAAGAACATTTTGGAGAAATTCTCATAGGTTGGGTTTGGGAATCTTGTGTTTACCTTGCTTATGAGGTAGTGGAGGAATGCGCACAAGTGCCCTCTCTTTCATTGTACAGTCATCTATCTGGCAGCCTGTAGCCTACTCAGCTTCTCACACTTAACTTAAAGCTCCGGGGAAGACATCACGAAGTAATTCCTCCCACAGGGCTTTTTTCAGATCAGGAAGTACAGGCATCCTGGGATGCTGTAGAGCAATGGGGAAATGTGTAGTAGAATGAAAACCCACACACAGACACAGCACCCTCAGTCACCTCAAAGTGATTAGGTAAGTTCAACCCCCCCCCCAAAAGAAATCCCAAATAAATTATAAAATGCCCTGACAATGGGGCAGAAAAATGGAAGCCTCTTCCGCAGGGAAAGAGAACTTTCAGGAAACTGGAGGGCAGATTTTGACACAGCACTAGCTCCACCTCTTCCACAGAACTGGACACAACACTGCCCCACTTACACCTGCTACAGGGCTTTCAGGTAGGGATGAAACCGTTTGCCTCGTGCGGGCGTAGCGGGCCAAAATTGGCCCTGCTCATGTCCGCGCGGGGCTTGCGCGGGCCTACCGTGGTCCAGCGGCGGCTCACCTCTCCGCAGCGAGCCGCCCGCGCTGGTCCCATCGCGTCACTTCCGGCACAGCGGAAGTGACGTGATGGGACCCTGCTCCAGCGCACTGGACCCCCACGCTATGTTTTTGGCGGGGGGAACCAGGGCAACAGGGCTTAAACAGCTGCCACTGCCACTTGCACTGGTAGTATGAAAAACCCTTAGAGAAAAAAGAAAGAAGCTTTGCTACAACCCCTGCAGCCAATGGCGAACTCTGCTTGTGAGTTGTGAGAAACTTTTGGAGAATTTCTTCTCCCCCTGGAGAAATTCAGTGAAATTGTCCCTCCAATTCCTCTGTCCACCGGATAGGGTGGAGATCTCTTACTCATTGTCCAATGGGCTGATCAGACCAGCAGTCCACCCAGCATGTGGTGCCATCTCCAGTACTGTCTGAATCAGAATATTTCATCGTGCTTTAATTGCGCAAGTTATTAGGAAAGTAATTCCTGGATGTTGCCTCCCAGTTTTTGAAAAAAGTAGCATAGAGTCCAACTTTACCAAACTCAAGGATTAGATGGTGAATTTGATACACTGTCCCTCCCTGCACAATTTGGATTTAACCAAATCAGTGGATAATCAATAGGTTCACTGATTCAGGACACTTTGTACCACGGTGGCCGTGTGTCCTACTTCACAGAGGACTGTCCTCTATTTGAAGGCATTATCTATTTGAAGTGCTATCCAGTCCAAGTCTGCTTTAAAGGTAAACAACCACAAGGAGGGAGAACAGGCAGGTGCCTTGAAGTTGCTCATCAGCTGTTAGTCCCTGGACATCAGACTGAGCAGATACATGGGTCGTGTGGTCACAGTCTTTCCTGCTATGGTGGGATGTATTATATTTCTAGTAATCATTTCTAAATTTGCATTTATACATATACATTAATATATTCAAATCTGTGTCCCCCTTTGATAAACCTTTTTGGTGATGCATTTCCTCTTTTTTGACAATCTGTAAGTAGCCATCCTACTCTGAACCTATGGCCTACTCTATCATCTGAGCCACTGAATCCATCAGATTCCTGAAGGGCCTCCTCCTCCCATGCTATCCTGCCCATGCACTTCAGAGGAGGCCCTTCTCTGAATACGATCTTCGGGAGATGCACGCTGTGCATTTAAAGGGAGAGGAACTTCTCTGTGGTGGTGCCCCGACTTTGAATGCCCTCCCGAAAGGAGCTATGATTAAGTGCCAGCTTAGTATTTTTCTCAGTGCCAAAGTAAAACACTTCATTTGCCCAAGCATTTGAACATTTTACTATTTTACCATTTTTAATTAAAGCACGATGACATATTCTGATTCAGACAGTACTGGAGATGGCACCACATGCTGGGTGGACTGCTGGTCTGATCAGCCCATTGGACAATGAGTAAGAGATCTCCACCCTATCGGTGGACAGAGGAATTGGAGGGACAATTTCACTGAATTTAATTTATTTTTAAACTGAATGCATTATTATGCTTTTGTTTAGCTTGCTGGTTGCAGAGCTGGTTTTTAATTTATCTTTTAATGTACAATTTGTTGAATGGCTTTTTACTTAGATTTATTTGCTTGTTTTAATGTTGTGCACACTGCCCTGGTATTTTATTTATTTATTATATTTGATGAAGGGTGATTTATAATAGATAGATAGATAGAAATATACATATACATATACATATAAATACACACACACACACACACACACATCTGTTATTAATCTATCTTTCATATAGATATATAGACAGACTAACAACAGAGTACAGTCATGCCTTGGGTTGAGAGCATAATTCGTTCCGGAAACGTGCTTGTAATCCAAAACACTCTTATATCAAAACGAAATCCCCCCAGAAAAAATTGTACAGAGATTTTTAATTTAAGCCGTACTACAGTACTTGTATTGCAAGACGTCGCTTGTATATCAAGTAAAAAAAAATATTAAATAAATATTTAAAAACTTGCTTGCCTTGCAAAACGCTCTCAAACCAAGTTACTTGCAATCCAAGGCATTACTGTATTTTCAAAATATATTTAGGGAGCAATCCTACGGTCCCTTGATATAGTTGGAGGGTGCATAGGATTTTTTGGATCTCCAGATCCGAGGTCAGAGACTGCACTCCAACCTCAGACCTGGGGATTGGAGCACTGCCCCCCTCCCCCACCCTCTTGCAGCCGACACAGAAAGTACCACGCCAGCTGCTCTCCGAGGTTGGGAAAATAACCTCGGAGAGGGGTAGAAGGGGGTGTTTCAGGGAGAAGGGAGGGAGGAGTCTGGGGAGGCCCAGCTATGAGGTATCCTGGGTCCTCCCTAGCTTCCTTTCTTCCCCTTCGAAGATGCCGTCACTAGCGAAAGTGAGAGTGGAAAGCAGCCGTCTAGCAAAAATGGAGAGTGGGAAGAGTGGGGAAGTGAAGATCACTTTTGCCTCTCCTCCCGCTCTGCACTGGATGAGCATCAGCCTCTGAGTTCAGGGGCTCATACTCATCACCAGAGATAGTGTTGCACTCTCAGTGCTAAACATTTCGGCTTCCACCCTCATCAGTAGCTGTTAGGTTAAATGGATACCAAGAATGCTGGAATGCTGGGAGATGAAAATTCTTAAGGAGAAAAAAAAATGCAGAGGTATCAGTGGACTATCTATCTTTCTTATATATTTTAACTTTAGACTGACTGCGTCCATAGTGTATCCAGAGCCTCCTTGTTGCCTTGCTGTAGTGCTGCTTTACACCTGCCAGATCTATCTATCTATCTATCTATCTATCTATCTATCGCTTACAGCTACATCTATCTATCAATCAATCGATCGATCAGCATATAAATAGATATTCACTCAGTGCTCAATAGATGGGGGGGGGCTCCATGAAATCCAGGAGCCCCATGCCCTGACTCCCATGAAATTTAGCTAAATCATGCCCCCACAACCACCTAAAAACAGTCAGTAGCTAAATGGGGGGGGGGTCACACAAAATATAGAGAAGCTGATCCACTCCTGCCCTCTTGCAATTCTAGCACTGCATTTGCCCCCAGAACCAGGACCTCTAGAATTTGATATGAATTTTGGAAGGGAGTGGAATTCTCTGGAGTCATTCTGTCCATCTCTAAGTGGTCCATAAGGATGAGTCATTGGCAAATTACATTCCAGATTGTGTATCCTGGAGTTAGACTAGATGATGTCTGGATCCCTACCAACTCTGTGCAAGAAACCCAAGTGCAGTCCCTTTCTGAGATCACAAACATCACATTGAAATCAACATAGATACCTCACATTTAATATCACATAGTGCAAGTCGTCACCATGTGAACCGTATTTTCTTCCTCAGAGCAAAATTGCTATAGTAGTCAGTGGAAACAGCACTGCACTTCCAAGGCTGGCTCTTTAATTACTAGGTCCACCATCCGTAAGTGATAATTTCATGAAAATTATCCTTTATGTGTAATTCTGCTTCTTAGTTCACTGTTATGATGTACTTGAAAATATGCACTGAGTCATTAAAACCCTTCAGTTGAGAGATGCGGAGCTTTTAACTTCCATCTCTTGCACTGCTCCTAATGGCAAGAATCTTCTTTCTCCCCTTTCACTCTCTTCTACCTAGCTAATACACAGGACCTCATAATAGCAAAGAATGAGATCTGCCAGTGTCAACCTCATTATGATTCATGAAACTCTTTCCCCAGAACCACTCTACAGGCTGACTCTGCTTTAACTTCCAGGAATTTGACAAACCCCTTTGTATTCCAGCAAGTGATTATAGGGAACAAAGCTAATTTTAATCTGAGAGTGTCTTATTTGCTTCTGGATTGTTGCTTTTAGGTTTTCTATTGTTTATCTATTAAAATTTGATATGGTACTTCAGTGGTTGTTTTCCTGAGAGTTCTATGGAGCCTCCGGATGGTATATAATAAATATTCTCTATGTGGGTAGGTAAGTAGCTACTAGCTAAAGAGACCCTGAATTGCTTGGATCCTAAATTCTTGTTAGTGGAACTTCACTCATGGCATGCTCCCACTGGTGGAAGGATGTAGGAGGCAATTTTTGCCAACCCCCCCTTTTCCCCTGAAGCTCCAACCCCACAAACTCTGATGGAAATTGTAATATTGCCTGCTTATAAAATCAACGAGGTAATATAACCCCTAGTTAGAGTGGGGGGAAAGGGTTAATTGAACAATCCGCAGGGTGCATGTTTTCTAACCCCTCCTCCCTACTTCCTGCCTCTCTGTGGCCCGCTCTCTCTCCCTCTCTCTCTGCCTCTCCAACATCATGGACACACGGCCCGAGCTGGCTTCCAGCCAGTGAGCTCCAGTGAAGCAGACTCTTAACTAGAGATGTAAAATCGAGCCTTGCCGGGCAAAACGATGCCGAAATTGGCCCCGCTCATGCCTGGCGAGGCCTTACCTTTTTTCTTCGGGGCGGCTCGCCTCTCCGCAGCGAGCCGCCCGCGCGGCCCGTTCCATTCCGTCGCGTCACTTCCGGGACCGGAAATGACACGACGGAATCCTGCGCAGGCGCGCTGGACCTCTGTGGTGCGTTCTGCACCTGCACAGGGTCCTGTCGCATCATTTCCGGTCTCGGAAGTGACGGACGGGGCCGGAAAAGTCCAATCGAGCGGCACGGAGAACCTCTCCACGCCGCTCAGAAGATTGGGTCGGGCGGCCGCCCCCACGGAGAATCGGGTCGGGGGCGCGCGACTCGGCTTTGGATGCATCGCTACTCTTAACGCCAAGACTCTAATCTGCCTATATGCATCTCCCATATATGAATAAACGAACTGTAAGTAAAAACTAATACATGTCTTTATTCGTTTTAAACCTTTTTTGGACAATCGGTTTAAGAGCCTTTTAGCAAGGGTTTAGCAACCCACGTGGTGATAACCAGTTTCAATAACCAGGCTGCGCATAAGGGGGGAAATCTGCTCTGTCCTGACCAGTATAGGACTGACTCCTTCCCATATCCTCCAACAAACTCTGCTCCAGAGGGTTGGAGGACCCTCCAGTCCAGAGCAGTGTAGGAGGTGGTGCTGGGGGCTGCTGACATAGGGTGGCCATTCTCGCATTGCCAAAAAAGAGGACATGCATAAAAATTGCATATACGTTCTCTCTCTCTCTCTCTCTCTCTCTATATATATATATATATATATATACACACACATACTAATTAATTTAGACATCATAACTATAATTTGAATCAGAGGTGGGGGACCTCTTTCAGCCCTCGTTCAAATTTGGAGGACCTCCAGTGGTGGGTGGGGTCAAAGGCAAAAGGGGGTGGAACCAAAAATACACATACATATTTTAAATGTATGTATTTAAAATTCTTACTGCCAGTGATTAAGAGGCATTTCAGCCTCTCAGAATGGGGAAAAAACTGCACAAAAGCTGGGAAACCACCAAACAATCAGCCTTTTGTTCCGTTGTCTGCTCATTGATGGAATTGGTCTTGGATTTGTGCAAATGCATTCATAAGCACTTGTGCAATTTCACACTTCTGAGAATGCACACCGCCCCTCCCAAATACGCAAATCCCCCAAAAATGTGCATTTTCACACTTTAGTCTGTGGGGGGAAATGCACATTTTTGGCCAGTGTTTTTTGTTTGTTTGTTTGTTTGTTTGTATTTTTCTAAGACTAAATTGGCATAAAATTACAGAAAGTTTTTTTAAAAAATGGTCCGCAAGTCCATGGAATCTGTGTGACTCAGGAAAAACCAGTCCACTGCAGAATCCATAGGTTGGATTAATAGAAATCTGGACTCATTTGAATCCGTTGAGGATTACTCCAACAACATCCCTATTAAGAGGGCTATCCTTCTACAGCCCTTCAGTTACAGGACTGTTCTCTCTAAAGTAGGGCACAGCAGCCACCATATGCAGGGAGAAGGCGAAATTGATGGGCAAGAATCACCTCTCCCACTACCATTAGTGGGAGCCTCCACTGCATAAGAATCTTTCCATCCAAAGATGGGCAGCTCAGGATCCAAACCATTGTCATTGTAATGACAGCAGGCAGGGAAATACTTTTACATCTATATGTCATACTTTTACATCTGCTTGATGTGGAGAAGTATACAAATACTGTAGATGATGATGATGATGATGATGATGATGATGATGATGATGACGACTCACAAAGAATAGGTGCAAAGGAAGTTTTAGACTGAATTTCCCTGGTCAAATTCTAGCTGAGATATGTGTGTGTGTGTGTGTGTGTATGTATATGTTGAAAAATAAATAACAATTATATCAGAACAAAGATGAGTGTGCCAGATAAAATCTTAAAACAGAGGTCCAGGTTTGGGGCATGGGGTGTTGGGAGTGGGGGGAGACAACAAACTTGACATGAGAAAAACATCTCTGGGGATAGAATTTCAAAGCTGGGTGCCACCACAGAGAAGGCTGGGTACCACCTGATGGTGATGGGACTGGAGAACAGCCTATGAAGCAGATCTTAATGTATGACCAGTTTCATGTGGGGGAGTTAGTTACCTGGGTCCAAAGACATTTACAGAGGAACCCTATGTTTTCCGAAGGAGCACTCCGATGTTGGAGCACTCCGAGCATCCATCCAGTGCTCTGCGCCGGGCAGGTACCTGGCAAAGCAGAAGGCACAATGGAGGCAATCTTCACCTCTCTGTACCTCCTTTCTGTTGCTTTTCTCACTAGATGCACTCCTGATTGGATCTAGTGGAGTCATGGGGACCGGGCTGGAGATGGGAGCTTGGAGGCATCAGGATGTTGTGGTTCTTCAGTGCCTCACCTTCATCTCTCCCTTCCCCCTCGCTTGCATCCTCACCTGAGACCAGAGCTCCAAACTCGGGGGAGGAAGCTGCTGCAGTGCTTTTCATGGCGGCTGCAAGAAAACAATACCCATTTGGGTATTGACCTTCTGAGGTTGTAGCAGTGTCTATGGCCTCAAAGGGTGGATTCCAAAATATCCTATGGCCCCTGGGACACTCTCCCATAGGACTGCTCCCTTAAACTTGGAAAGGCACATACAGATAGGATCTATACCAGTGTCCTGGAAATGGACTGGGAGCCATTATAGCTCCTTAAAGCTGGAGTTCTAAGTTCCATTCACCCATTCAGTAATATAGGTGCTATATTTTGGAACAATTGCAGTTTCTAAAGCAGTCTTCAAAGGCAGCCCCACATATAATGTATTAGTGATCCAAATAGGATGTTAGTAGCATGGATAAAACCATGGACAGGCCAGAATAAGAATACAAGTAGTCTTGTGTGTTTAGCATAAAGCAATTTAATTTATTAAAATTGTAAATAAAATACAATTTTAATACATTTTTTAAAGAAGTGCCAAGTGTTTGGCAATCATACCAGTACAGTAGCCCGAACACTGGAAATTGGGAGCTGGCTTATGTCATTGGGTAGAATACTATCTGCCCATTTTACCTCATAATTCTGTTGGTGAAAAAGCTAGAAATGTAGAATCATAGGATCATAGAATCATAGAAAAGTAGAGTTGGAAGGGGCCTACAAGGCCATAGAGTCCAACCCCCTGCTCAAAGCAGGAATCCAGGTCAAAGCATCCCTGACAGATGGCTTTCCAGCCACACCTTGAATGCCTCCAGAGTGGGAGAGCCCACCACCTCCCTAGGTAGTTGGTTCCATTGTCTTATTGCTCTGACAGTCAGGAAATTTTTCCTGATGTTTAGGTGGAATCTGGGTTTCTGTAACTTGAGGCCATTATTCCATGTCCTGCAAACTGGGATGATCGAGAGGAGATCCTGGCCCTCCTCTTTGTGACAACCCTTCAAGTACTGGAAGAGTGCGATCCTATCTCCCCTCAGTCTCCTCTTCTGAAGGCTAAATATGCCCAGTTCTTTCAGTCTCTCCTCATAGGGCCTTGTTTCCAGTCCCTTTATCATCCTTGTTGCCCTCCTCTGAACCCTCTCCAGTTTGTCGACATTCCTTCTTAAAGTGTGGTGCCCAAAACTGGATGCAGTACTCAAGATGAGGCCTAACCAGTGCTGAGTAGAGGGGAATTATCAGTTCATGCAATTTAGGAAGCTGTACTTCTATTAATGCAGCCCAAAATAGCATTTGCCTTCTTTGCAGCCACATCACATTGCTGGCTCATATTCAGTTTGTGCATCTACCACAATTCCAAGATCCTTCTCACTTGTAGTATTGTTGAGCCAAGTGTCCCCCATTCTGTAACTCTGCATTTGGATTTCCTTTCCCTAGGTGCAGCACTTGGGCATTTATCCCTATTAAATTTCATTCTGTTGTTTTCGGCCCAGTGCTCCAGCCTATCGGGATCTCTTTGAATTTTGTTTCTGTCTTCCAGAGTATTAGCTGTTCCACCCAACTTTGTGTCATCTGCAAATTTGATAAGCATTCCCTGCACCTCTTCATCCAAGTCATTAATAAAAACGTTGAATAGCACTGGGCCCAGGACCGAGCCCTGTGGTACCCTGCTCGTTCCTTAAAACGTACTTCTTTAAAAGACTGAAAACTGAACATTTAGAGACCTGGAAATCTCTGAGGCAATCAGGTGCCCACAAGCTCTCCTCACAGGAGAAGACCCTGCATATGTTGGAAATTAAAGTTAACAAAAAAATTGATTCCACATTTCATTTCAATCACCATGTATAATTTTGTGTTCCATTACTAGGAACATTTAATATGGCCCAGGAGGTGTCCTTTCAACTCCCTCTTGACCAGACAAATGACCATTTCTAGCAAATAAATCACTCCTAGCACTTAGCCTGACAAGGGTACCCTAGGGTAGGGGAATTACTATTAAACAATTTTGTTGGTAGTGAAGATTTGCTTTTAGTGATTCAGGAGCAGCTCCTGAAATAACATATACTTCGTAGAGAGATCCATCTCTTTTAGAATGCCTTGCCCCTTGACAAAACCTCTTGCCCCAAGCCAGATATTCCAAATGTATGTTCCAGAGAACTCTGAGACAGCATGTAAGAACTAAAAAGGCACCCCTATGGAATATTGTGCTTAATTCAGCCTCCAAGTGTGGATCTCATGCTACACAAAATGCAGAAGTGATACAGCCTAACCAGGAGAAATTAATCTTCTCTTTCATTTTTACTGAAATGCAGGAAGAAGGATGGAACAGCCCTCTGCCTCTTCACCTATGCTTACTAAAAAGTAAAGTATAATAATGAAATGTTGCAGCCTCCCTACAGGCATTGTAGGACACAGATGCAATCTGATTCCATAATAGCATTGCTTACTTGCCTGCCAAGAATTTTGCAGACATTTTGAGGAGGCTACCCGGGGCACGGCTAGAAATAAGCGAGTGATTAGCTGGGATACAGCCAATTACTAGCAAAACAAACCAAAGAGGCTGGTATAGTCACCTTTGGTATGCTTCATAACATTTGTCTTAAATAGGCAGTGATATATCTGAACCTACTCGGCAGTCATTGGCAAAGGTCAGTCATGATCCTTGACATAGGGCTCTTCCTGTCTAATGCCCAATTCCTTTCCCACAAAGATAGGAATCATCTTAAGAGTTCCATAGACTGCAGCAACATTCAGACAATGAAACCTGGTTTTGACTACATTCAAGACACAATGTAGAAATATGCCTGGCAAAATTCCAGACATGTTTGTTCTGGAGCGGAACTGGAGGAAAGCCAAGAAACGTGGTGGATGTGAATGTTATCCCATAGCCCTTCCTTGTGGCATAGTCAAGGGAAACAGGATTTTAAAAACTGGTGTGGGGAAGAGAGGGAGAAGACATCATTCAATTCCACACATGAGAAGTTCCTGGGAGGGAACAGAAGTGGCTACTCGCCTTGCTAGCAGTGTCATCCTCTTTACTTGCTGCTGTAGTTTTACATTATATAGCAGCCTTTTTCCAACCTGAGGCCTTCCAGATGTGTTTGACTACAACTCCCATCAGCCCAGTCAGCATGCCCAATAGCCATGCTGGATGGGGATGATGGGAGTAGTAGTCAAATACATCTAGAGGCCACCAGGTCGGGAAACGCTGCTATATAGTTTCAGTATTGATGGAGGAGATTAAACCATAGTTTCTTGGAGAGTATGAGGCAAGGGTTTATTTGTGCCTGCAGCATGGAGCAGGGCCTCATGTGGGAGCAAGAACTAAAGTGGGCTAAAAATGCCTGCGACTTATACCGGTTACAGCTCAGACAGTTTGGTGTGGCATAGGGCAAGGTGAAGTTGGGAATACATGAAGAATTCGATTCTTGAGAATTCATATATCAAATTAATCTGATCCACAGTTTTGGGGTTAAAGTGCCAGTCAGAACTGGGCAATCCACCAGGTTCTGGGGTCTCCAAATTCAGGTCTCGGGAGTTTAACTGTGCAATCCTATAGATGCCTACTCAGAAGTAAGTTCCATTGAGCTGCAATCCTATACCTACTTACCTGGGAATACACCTCATTGAGCTCAGTGCGACTCACTCACTTCTGAGTAATGTATAGGATTGCAATGTAAATGTATCCAAATGCACATTTATATGCATATTTTGAGAGAAAACACATAATTACACAAATCTGTTCATTTCACTTTGTAGAACATTCATATTTTTTCAAGCACAAGTTTGTTCCATCCCATGAGATTTTTTTTTAAGTCTGCATGAAAATGTGCATGCACTTTCATGCACATTTTCATGTACACAAAAGAAGTATGCATTATTGTACACATTTCCCCCTATTTTATGTATTTTTGCAAACAATTTCCCCTAATATATGTCTTTTTGTACACTCTTTTCCAAATGTACACATCTTTGCACACAAATTTCCCTAATGCATTTTTTGTATGCATCTTTGATCGGACATCTGTACTGCAAAATTCAGAGAAATGAGAAAAATGAAGGATAATTGCATTCTGGTTCGCTTATTGGTTCAGAAAGTGTGAATTATGTAGTTTGACTTGTATGAAACTGTGAGCCAAAGGAATTTCTCCCTCATCCCTATAAAAGTAGTGATGCCCCTGAATTTTGTAATCAGTCCACTAGCTGGTCGAACCTTGCCTGTTCAAAATGCTCATCTTTTTAATAAGCCTGGACCAGCGGTTTACAAATTCACTATCAAGTTCAGAAATGATCATGAGCTTCTGAGCATACGTAGTCTGTACCTAAACAATGCCATTTCTGCACATGTACTGCATTAGTTGGATTATCCTTTCTTTGTCTGATCCTCCTCACCACTTCCTATACCTACTTACCTGGGAATACACCTCATTGAGCTCAGTGCGACTCACTCACTTCTGAGTAATGTATAGGATTGCAATGTAAATGTATCCCAATAGCACATTTAATGCATATTTTGATAGAAGGAGGACTGGGAAGCACCTCTCCTAAAGTTAAAGTCATCCTACTATCTTCACACCACAGCTCTGGCTCCAAGGAGGCACTATGCAGTTCCCAACTATGGCTCCCAATATGAACTTTGATATTGTACATGTGCAAAAGCTCATTTACATGGAACAAGAGTTCTCTTTGAAGGAGAATTCTTGTCCCAAGCCTTCATGGATGAGTTCATTATTTTCCTAGTAAATAACAAATTCACTCGGGGTACGTTTGCCCATCACTAGCTAAAAACATGTGAAGGTGACATGGAACGGAAATAGACAGGTTCACCCATACCTACCTGAAATTATCTATGTACTGGAGTCTGAATACCTTTTGTAACAAAATACACCCTGGTTTTTTGAGGTCACCAGTGTGAGTATGAAGAGTATTACAATGTTTTACAAAGCACAAATCTTTGTTCTGCTTTTAGGGAAAGACAACGTAGGGGGTTGTGCATAGGTTTTGCTGCCACATGGTGATCTTTTTCGGGTAGTCTGTTGGTTACCTAGGAAACAGCTTTCAGATCGAACTCCAACAGCTACACTAACACTATTGAAACAGATTTTCGGAATTCCGGGTGATAGGCATGTAGAATTGATGGGATAAAGAACCAGATGCTCTCTGGCTGTAGCACTAAATAAACAGGGATAACATTTCATTTCTGCATGCCACAGACATTTGAATATAGGGTTCCTGAATAAACCAGAGTACCCTGCATAGGACTGTCATCAAAGAAGGTAACAATGGAGGAGAAGGGAATGGAAATGAATGCAGAAAGAAAAGCATCCTAAATAGCCAGCCTTTAGATAAGGGCAGCAGAATACACTGGCACAACATGGTGCCTCCACTATTAGGGGTGGACAGTGTAAAACAACATCTCTAGAAAATGATTATCATTTTTGTTCCTTATTTTTCACATTTTAGGTTACAGATGAGATTTCTATACTGAACCTTTATCACTAAGGAGCCTAGGGAGGTGTGCATAAATGTTCTTTATTAGTAGATGCTCATAATAATGGGGCACAATTTATTTTTATTTATTTATGTATTATATTTATACCCTGCCTTTTTTCCTGCAAGGAACCCAAGGCGGCTTACATAATCCTCCTCCTCCTCTCCATTTTATCCTCACAACAACCCTGTGAGGTAGGCTAGGCTGAGAGTCAGCGACTGGCCCAAATCCATCAAAGCATCACATCTTTGAGCATATGTTTGAGGCTGTAATCCTATGCACACTTACCCTGGAGTAAGTCCCATTCCATGTAATAAATAGGATATACTTCCAAGTCAACAAGCATTGGGTTGCACTATAAATCTCTCCCAGTGAAATCGATGGGACTTTAAAGTGTTTACCTTTAGCTGGATCATGCTCCAAGGCAAAAGGCAGTATAGAGGCTGTCAAGAACTTCATTTTCTTGTGTCTTCCAGCAGTCTGTGAGTTTCCATTTTGCTTGTTATCTCGTGAGGTCTCTAGCCACAAGGTCAGACCAAGGCCCAGTTAATTGGACTGAGTGAGCTCAGTTTCACATATACCAAAAGTGTATGAGTTGTATGTATACAATGAAGGCTGTGTTCTAAACTTGAGCTAATCACATGGCATATGGGGATAGGGACAAGAGGTAGAATCCTGCTCTCTCAAACATATTCTCTTCACATGGAATTGCTGTGTGTAAAAAAAAAAAACAGCTTGTGAATCGAGCTTTGAATCAGAATATCCCCCAATAAAAATGTTAGCCTCAGTCCCAAGTCTTCTTGGCCCCCATAGACAAGTGATTATTTGTTTAATTTCAGCCCCTACCATATGTGACTGGGTGATAATAAGACTGACCTATCTTATAGGTCTGATGTGCAGGTTCTTAAGATAATGGGTTTGATTCAGATTTAGATGCATGCAACTGGGCCGACAGAAGCGTACTTTCCCACCTGATCCTCTCCAAGGCTACACAGAGGGGTTAGAGGATCCTGTTGAATGGGGTGAACTTTTTTTTGGGGGGGGAGGTTCCAAATATTGGGTGGAGGCACCAAAACCAAAACAACTGTCAGGCCTGCCTGATGTCAATAGTCAGAGAGTTCCACAGAGAGGGAGCCAGTCCACTGAAGGCTCTATGCCAAGTAGACTCCAGATGGACCATGGGTCCATGTGTGGAACCACCAGGAATGCCTCATCTGAATGACCACAGTGACCAGGCAGGCAGGCTGGTAAGGGAGAAGGCTCTTTCTCAAGTATCCTGGTCCCAAGTTGTTTAGAGCTTTATACACCAGTAACAAAACCTTAAACCTGGCCCAGTAGTGGATAGGCAGTCAGTGCAGTTCCCCCAGCAAAGGAGTTACACGCTGAAAAGGGACATTTCCTGAAACCAGCTGAACTGCTACATTCTGCAACTTCTGGACTAACTTTAAGGGCAGCCTTACATAGAGCACATTGCAGCAATCCAATCTTGAGGTTACTAGTGCCTATACTGCTGTGTCCAAGCTACACCTGTCCAGTAGAGGCTGCAGTGGTGTTCCGAACTTCTGTGTCCACGTGGGCTTCCAATGACAGCTGGATCCACAAGTACCTCCAGACTATGAACCTCATATTTCAGAGGGAGTGCAACCCCATCTAGAACAGGCAATATGCCTATCTCCCACACTTGGGGACAACTCACTTACAGAGCCTCTGTCTTGCCAGGATTCAGGTTCAGTTTATCAGCCCTTATCCAGCCCATCACTGAGTTTGGGCTCTGATCCGGGAACTGGCACATCCTCACCTGATTCAGATGTCACAGGGAGATAGAAGCTGTGTGTCATTAGTATATTTGGCTCCAAACCCCCTAATGACCACTCCCAGCAGCTTCATATTGATGTTGAACAGCATTGGGGACAAGATGGTACCCTGTAGAACCCCATAGCTCAATTCCCAAGGGGCTGAGGAATAGTCACCCAATGTTACTCTCTGAAATCGAATCCGCAGGTAGGACTGGAACCACTATAGCACAGTGTGTCCAATGCCCAACCCAGTGTGCTGGTCCAGGAGGATACCATGCTTGATGGTATGAAAAGCTGATGACAGATCGAGCAGAATTAACATGATCAAAATTATCTGTCCCTGTCTCAATAAAGGACAACCAAGGCTGATTTGGTCCCATAACCAGGCCAAAACCCAGACTGAAATGCATCTAAATTATCAGTATCCTCCAACAGTGTCTGCAATTGCCTCGCCATGACCCTCTAGTACCTTCCCCAGAAAGGGGTCTTCAAAACTGGGCAATAGTTGTCACATACCATTAGGTCCAAAGTGGGTTTCTTCCATCATGACCACACTACTGCCTCTTTAAGGGCAGCAGGAACCAATCCTTCATGTACAGATGCATTTATCACTCCCTGGACCCACTCAGATCAAGTAAAAGTCACATTTTATAACACCTCAGAGTCTAAGGCTGCAGTCCTCCTATGCCTGCCACTTACCTGGGGGCAAGCCTTATTGAAGTCAGTGGGATTTACTTCTGTGTAGACATATATTGGAGTGTGCAGTAAGTGTGAAAGAAAAGATAATGAATGTTGACAGGTCCTTAAGTGTAGGAAATCAGACTCTCAAGATCAGGAAGTTCCAAAAGTTCAGTTTCCTAATATACTGTTAACTTGGCTCTGTTCTGAATTCCCTCCATTTAAATGTAAACCTCAGTGCATTACTGTTTATTTATCAATGTATGTCATACTCTATGCAGGATATGCAACATGGCTAACTTAACTTTTGGCATTTCCTGATATGGAGTGCTTGATTCCTTGCTCTTAATATTCCTTAACCACATGGGAGGCCAAAGGCTATTGTGTATGAACCCTGTAAAACTATATTTACTGGCTCATAATTCTGGAAATGATTTGCTCCTCCTTGGTAGCTCCACTGAACTCAGCATTTCAAAATGGCAATATTTGAATGCATATCTATGTTTGGTGTCTGCTTTGCTGATAACAACAGCAGCAGCAGCAGCAGCAGCAACAACAACAACTCTCTCTCTCTCTACACACACACACACACACGGCCAAAGTATTTGCCAACGAGAGCAAGAAAAAGGCCAACACCAATAAAAGGGACTAGATAGGCCAAACTTTACTGAAGGAACATAGCATATGCACATAGCACACTTCTTAGCCTTCCCTGTGAGTTGCTCAGAAAGACTGGCATGGATAGTCAGCTGTGATGCCCCACTCACACCATTAAGGTCAAGCCTATGATATATCTCATGGGTGATAACCCATTTCCCATGAGGGAGAAACAGGTATGAAGCAGTTACCCATACAAAACACTTACAATTCTGCTAGTTATGTAGCCTACCTTCAGATCCTTCTAAGTGCCCAGCTATCCCACATCTCAGCTGAGATGGCACTCCTGGACACTTCCCCACTCTCACCATATTGGTATCATTTTCCATGTCCACACTGGTTCACCTGCATTGAGCAGGGGGTTGGACTTGATAGCCTTGTAGGCTCCTTCCAACTCTATGATCTATGAAATCTCCTCTAGGAAGGGGTCCATCCTGCTTGGCTCTCTGCCTTCTTCTATGAACCTAGAGCTGCCCGCTCTCATGTTTCCTGAACTCTATGACCAGTGTTTCCTGAGTCACGGCATTCCTCTGACAAGTAAATTCCCAACCCATATGAGCAAATGGGGTTTCCCAGCAAATTCCCCAAGACCTTCCTGGCCAGTTCCCATTTGGCCTTGGCATAGAGCAGTAACCCATCCAGCCTTGACTTGACAATAACTGGTCCTTCTGCAGTCCATGGCTGGCTGAACAAAGAATGCTGGTCTACAGGCCAATGCCCAACTGAGTCTCCAGTCTGCTCACAACCACTAGTCTTTGTGCCCAGACCACAGGTAAAAGCCAGCCGTGGTAACAGAAAGAATAAGTGGGTGCTGAAGTAAGGATCATGGAAATCCATTGCCATAAGGAAGATCCTCCACCCTGCTAGTGCTAAAGAATGTAAAACAAAAAGGTTATACACCTTAGACTGCTGTTGTTTTCCATTTTTTTTAGCAACAGCACATGCAGTATTTGCAATTCATTGGGAAAGTTCATCAGATTTGTGTATCAAGCATTGGTTTGGAGCCTTGCTTTAGAGCCATTTATAATGGACCAGCTCGCCCATCAAACACAAACCAGAAACATTTTATGCTATCTGGTACCCAGTTTTGGAGAATGTTGACCACTAATTTCAGATCATAGTCCCAGATCGGTGGTATATTATTATTATTATTATTATTATTATTATTATTATTATTATTATTATTATTATTATTATTATATTGATATACTACCCAACAGCCGAATCTCTCTGGGTGATTTACAACAATCAACATATAAGACCTTCATGACCTAGAAAATGAGGCCAACTAAGGTTTCCGCTTCAGACTTGTGATTCGGGTTTTGAGGCATCCTAATTAAATTGGTTGTGTTTGGTTTATTGGGAATTATGGGTGGTGGTGGTGGTGGTGGTGGTAGTGGTGGAAGGACACTTCCATCTGGAGTGGGGCCTTCCATGGCTGTTATTTCTGAAAGAAAAAAAACAAGCCTGGAATGAACAATCCCATGGCAAACATATCATCTAGTCTGAGGCGTACTTTCTTGTAAGTGTAGATAGTAAGTAAGGATCATGGAAATCCATTGCCATAAGGAAGATCCTCCACCCTGCTAGTGCTAAAGAATGTAAAACAAAAAGGTTATACACCTTAGACTGCTGTTGTTTTCCATTTTTTTTAGCAACAGCACATGCAGTATTTGCAATTCATTGGGAAAGTTCATCAGATTTGTGTATCAAGGATTGGTTTGGAGCCTTAGGAACATAGGAAGCTGCCTTAAACTGAGTCAGACCACTGGTTTATCTAGCCCAGTCTTGTTGATGCGACTGGCAGTGGTTATCCAGGATTTCAGGCAGGAATTTTTCCACCCCTTCCTGGAGATGCCGAGGATTGAACCTGGGACCTTCTGCATACAAAGCATGTGCTGTACTATGGAGCTATGGACCTTCCCTTAATGCAGCCTTATACTGCATCCTATGAGTTGCTGACTGAGAACAGATCCGGGCTGCAAGACATTTATAAAATGAAACCATCTGTTCTACAGGCAACATATGAGCAAATGAGTACGAACTGGGGAATGGTTTTTTGTTTTCAATTTGCAGCTTAGCACCAATGAAATTAATTATTGAGACAAAAAGCTTCATTTTGCAATTAGCAACTGGGCTTGATATTTCAGCTTGATATTGTGGTTCAAAACCACATTTGTGCAATAAAACACTGAATAATGTTTACATCAGTGCTAGCCTATTGTATAAAAGTGCCCATTGTCTTTTCAGTAAACGATATATTTAACAATGTGTATAAGCTGACAAGTCAGAATATTGTATTACAGCAGGTGAGATAAGGAAGCAATTTGTTCAGGTGTGTAAGTGGAAAATAACCTGACAAAGGAATTAATTGCAATATTTCCATATTTCACTTTCAGAGAATCATCATTATTACTGAAAAAAGGCTTTCTTCTTTAAAAATAAATAAATTATAACAGCATGAAGATCAGATCTGACCAAATATACCAGCTCTTCAAAGAAATGATTTCCAATTAAAAGGGGGGGAGCGCTTGGTGACAGACAAAACCATGATTCAGATGGCCCTTAGACCTGAGTTTACCATAGCATTTTCTTTTGCATGACAATAAGGATTCATAAACTCGCAGTGTGTGTTTCATGAATTTTAACCAAGGGCAGAATGTCAATAGAATTTTAACCAAGGCCAACATGTTTAATTACCAGTGCTGAATCCTCTCATCCAGGCTCTGGGGCTTTGGTTCTGGTTTCATCTTAGCTTCCATGAGTTACTCTTAAATTGCAGTAGTATTAGCCAAGGCATTCTGGGAATTGTCCAAAATGATGAATCTGGAGAGCTGCTGCCAGTCAAAGTAGGCAATACTGGGTTAGACGGATACATTGTCTGACCAGGTATAAGTCATGTTCCTAAGGACATGTCCTACAGCACAGGTGTACAGCCTAAGATGTGAAGACTTAAGTATGTAGGGAGCACAGGGGCATGAACACAGGCCCAACCTGCAACTAGGGATAACGAACTGTCAGTTTCACTTTCTCCCACATTCAATTTATTTTAAATGCAAAGTACTTGCCGTCCCAAATATGAAGAAATTTGTAAATTTTGGTACAGTCTCATTAAAAAAGAGAGAGACATTTTCATCCAATTGGACTTGCCAAATTCAATAGGTACAGCTATTCCCAGCACAGAGAAGACCAACAACAACAACAACAACAACAACATTTTTATTGAATCAGTCTGCAGACCATTTTAAAAACCAATATAATACACAGAAGTACACAATAAAATCCTTGCAAGAGTTCCATTTTTGGAATATGAAATATATAAATTTTTAAATTATTTTTTTTTTAAATTGCCTATACCAAAGTTTTCCTTTCTGCTTCTTTTTTCCTTATACAGGCAGCCTTAATAGCAAATAAGGTGACCCTCTGGGAGACAAAGCAATTAGAGCCATTTAAGAGAAAAAATAATTTACCTGTCCCTGACAAGTTACTCATATGCTCCAGAAAGGGAGCAAAATAGTGTGCCCTACAGCTAGTGTGCCCTACAGCTGTCATAAAGGCAGCATTCAAGAAGGTAATGCTCTAGATCTTCAATTTTTGATGCATCGCAGATGCATAATCTATCAGCCATAGGGATGCCACGAAATCTCCCTTGTAAGACCATGGTATTCATCTGTTCTAAATGAAGCCTTTTAAAGGCTCTTCATATTGTGAAATAAATAGTTCTCGGACTTGAAATGTGTTTTTGTACTGGCTAACCATTTCACAACCCTTGAATTAGCCAGGGCAGCGATATCCAATTGTGCGTGCCCTTACATTTGACACTCTCAGCTTGACTTGATTACCCATGTTCAAACTGGAAACACTTAGGGCCAGCAGGCTAAAACCATGGGTTGGAAGCATTTTAGAAAAATTTGATACCCAGGAGGTAGCCAAAGTAACCATCTGTTCTATAAGACATTTCTTAGGTAACCTATTCACACTCATCCTGGCCAGCCTAAACCAGTAACTGTATATTTTTAACTGGATAATGTTGGACACTGCCATATGCCCAAGTTCTGACCTGAGGGCATATGCCGGACAAGATTGGGACACCCCTAACAACATGTGGAAAAAATTATTTTGAACTCTTTCCATTCTCAGGATGGATGGGAGGCCCCAAATTTCAGCACCATAAGTTAAGACAACCCTAATTCAGCACTAACATGGCTGAATGCCAAACTGAAATTCTTGCCCATCCCTACCACAACATCCTCATCCTTTCCAACCCTGACATTTCCAGGTTGATCTGGAAGGTGTGAAGCGGGCGCTTCTATGCACATTCACTTGAATGTGAGTTGAAGCCTCCACATGATTGTGAACTTCGATAACTTCAGTAGGGAATTCCAGTTGCAGGGAGGCTGCTAAGTGTGTTCACCCAAACACACACAGAAGCCCCCATCACACCTTCCAGATCAACATGGGAAAGTTGGGCCCAGGGGGGATGGGGGTTGGTGGGTGCACACTGAGACATTGGGGGTGGGACTGACATGTGTGACCCCACACTCCCTAGCCCAACCTTCTTCAACATGGTGCCCTCAAGACGATTTGCTCTACAACTCCCAGCATTCCTAACTTTGGGCCATGCTGGCTGGGGCTGATGGGAATGGAAGTCCAAAACATCTGGAAGGCACAAGTTTGGGGAAGGCTGCCCTAGTCCCTACACACTTAAGTCCTTGTGTTTCAGGCTGAATGCCTACATGGGGCTAATGTCAGAAGCAGAAGCAAATTGAAGCACGCTCTGGGTCTCTGAGAAAACCATTGCTCAGGAAAATAACTGATCCTGCTAAGAATGATAACCAAAGGGATATCCGAAATAAATGCCTGCCAATTTGCCCATTTCTTTAGGAGATATTTTCATTATCATCTATCATCTTTCTCAAATCCTTTGGCACTGTGCGCCTCTCATTTCTGTTAGTAAATCAATAAGCTCCAAGATTCAAGGGAGTGAGAGAAAGAGAGAGTTTTCTCTACTCAGAGATAATTAAGTCCAAAATGAAAACTTGAGGAAAAGCAAAACTTGTCAGTTTTGTGCACATCGTACCCTTCTTTTAATTAACTGCTTTTTCATTCATCTGAAAGCATGCAAGGTATTTTTTCATTACTGTTCTGTCTAAATAATATGGCTGAATGCTTTGTGACTGTGCTAAAGAATTTACACTAGTGCCCTCCCCCATCTAGAATATAAAGGTAATAAAACTAGGATCAGACATTCCTGGAATGGCATGAGATGATCTGAGCCCGTCTGGGGGCAGGCATGTTCTGAACATGCATAGGAAGGGAAATGGCAGATCCATGTTACATGCATTTTATCACCTATGGACATAAGCATCTCTCTTTGTGACCAGGGCCTTTGCAAAGGCAGGGTTCCCAGTAGGGATGTTTGAGCTTATGAAATTTCACTGAACTTCATTTTAAAGCTCGGTTCAGTTTGCTCCCATTTTTGTTTGTGACCTTTTGGGGGGGAGGGATAATTCAAACAGGTCTGTGTGCACTTTCCCCCATCGACTAATTTTTTTTTTTAATTTTACATTTCACAGTGCCCCCCCCTTTTTTAAAATATATATATATGCATGCAGTCTGGGAATGCACAATTTTTTTTATTTTTTTTTAATGTGCTGTCCTTTGTGTTTGGGGTTGTGAACAGGGCAAGTTCAGATGATTTGCAAACTGAAACAAAATCCTTATAGATCCCAAGAGTATAAATGCACATAGCAGAGGTGCAACATAATGGGCAAGAGCCCACTCATGAAATCCTACCCACACTGCCCTACAAACTTTCATTGAATGTGTGCCACCCGAAACATCTCAAAATGACCATGCTCTTCTAAGAACATTGAAAAAGCCCAGCTGGATCAGACCAAGTGTCTATCTAGTCCCACATCCTGTTTTTAATATTGGCCACAGATGCTTTTGACCAGGCATAGCAGGGCATAAAGGGGTAGTGATCCTGCCCCAAACTGCTGTGGTAATGTCTCTTTCTAGAAACCACACAGACTAGTGTGTGGAATTACATGGTCCTTTCCCGCACAATTTCACCTCGAATGGGATCATGAAGAAGCAGCTCCCATATCACACGACATCATATGAATTGCCATAATAGATTGTCTATTGGACATGATTGTTGGAAGGATTATTAAGAGAAAGTATTTGAAATAGGGATAGAAGAGAAATACAATGCAAACTGGCCCAATTTTGCACACTGTGTGAACCGAAACTGTTATCTTTTGAAATCCACACTGCTCTGAATTTTGCAATGGAGTTCTCCAATAATAATAATAAAATGTTTATAGATTTGTGTATATTAGGGGAAATAATGCTAAAAATGCATTATGTTAGGAAAATTATTTCAAAAAAATGTGTATGTTTATGTTCAGCAAAAATGCATAGAAAAATGGACGCATTCGAAGAAATGCACACAAAACATGCTTAGGAATTTTCATGCAAACTTAAAAAAAAAAAAAAGCTCAAAGTTCAGGAACAGTTGGAACTGGAAAAACAGTTCAAGACTGGAAAAAAATGAGAAAATGAGAGAAACCAAAATGGGCAGGTTTGTCCATCCTTAAAATGCTTTGAAGAATTGGGGAAATGCTTCCCACTTCCACAAGTTGTCAAATGTTTCAGGAGCAATACTTACCTGGGTTTAATTTCCTTTTAAAGGAGAAATCACTGGAGACTTAAGGTGTTTATTATATTTAAGTTTAATTACAATTATACAAGTTGAGCAAATGGAGGCAGACAGCATAGCTCTGAAGAACTGCAAATCCACCATGCCACATCAGATCCCCAGAGAGAGACATAAGTAGATGCTTTTAGCCTTCCAGAGTTTAAAGCTCTCTCTCTGTGTGTGTCTCTTTGAGGTGCACATGACCCCACATTGAATGAACTCACAGAGGGGGCCACAGAACCATGCAAGCTCTGCCCATCACCATCAGTGCACGTCACCACCATGCTCACCTGATGAATATCTGTTTGATGTTCATAAAAAAGAGTTCTCTACATATACAGATGGACTGTGCATAATTCCTTCCAATGAACATCAAATGGATGTTTGTCAGGAGAGCATGGTGCTGGTGCACAGCAATGATGGTAGCCAGGGCTCCATCCAGCATGTGGGAGGGGCATGTGTACACTGCCATGTGTTACAGGGGGAGGGGCTGTAGTTCAGTGGTACAGCACATGCTTTGCATGCAGAAGATCTCAGGTTCTATCCCTGCCATCTTCAGGTAGAGCAGGCGGGGGGGGGGAACTCCTGCCTGAAACCCTGGAGAGCTGCTGCCAGTCAGTGGCAACAATACCAGGCTGCACACACACATACCTAGCTGATCCCTTCTTTTCACTTCAGCTGGAGGGGATGATGAGAGTGAGTGACCTAGGGATGTGCGAATCAGCAAAACTTGAGCTCACTGAAGTCCTCCAAATTCCATCTTGAAGCTTGTCCCAACTCGAGTCCATATCAGCTTGCAAGCTTTGGGGTTTTTTTTTCTTCCCCTCTTCTTTTTGCATGAAAATCTATGCGTATTTCTGTGTGTATTTCCCCCCAAATCTGTGCATCTTGTGCATTTTTAAATGTATGCCATTTGGTAATCTACACATTTTTGAGATGTATGCATTTTTGAGGGCGGCATCTGCAAATCATAATGTAAGCTCAGAAAAGTATGCACTTTGACAGCAGATTGCATCAAAGCAGGGAAGCGTGACACTGGGAATTCCATTCTGTATAAGACCGGTGGAATTTCACAGTGTTTCCATTCCAATAAGCTGCAGTGGACTGTAGCGGATTCCCCCACCCCAGTTTTCTCCCGGGTCTTTAAATTTGCGCAAATGGGTCGTACATATATTTATCGATGGTCTTTCAGGAGTTCTCCTGTCCACTATGTACAGTCATGCCTTGGATTGAGAGCATAATTCGTTCCGGAAACATGCTTGTAATCCAAAACACTCTTATATCAAAACGAAATCCCCCAAAAAATATTTGTACAGAGATTTTTAATTTAAGCCGTACTACAGTACTTGTCTTGCAAGACGTCGCTTGCATATCAAGTAAAAAAAAATTAAATAAATATTTAAAAATTTGCTTGTCTTGCAAAACGCTCTCAAACCAAGTTACTTTTAATCCAAGGTATTACTGTATTCCCATTGTAAATATCCTTGTCAATTTCATCTTCTCCACTACCTATTTTACTTTGCCCAGCAGAGCCATATTCTATACTTGTCAAAGAATTTGTCAATTCCATTCTCCATTTCTGCAATTCCTGAGGGAAGCGGGGTATGGGGTGGGATCATCAAAATCCTATCAACGGACTGAAACAAATTTCTCATTAATCCCTATGATGAGCCACCCACTTTCACCAAAATGATTCTCACCTTCCAGAGGTATGTCCAGCTATTTCCTAGCCATTCTGGGTCACTTACCTGCAGTCCTCCTAACCAAAGATGTGACTGGCACGCTTGACTATTAAAGACCTTTAAGCAGTTATTCTCTCTCCCACACCGAATCCTGTCCTGCCCCACAGCTAGATTCCTGCACAGCAATCAAGTAGGAATCCTTTAACTATTAGGGATAGATGTCTCCGTTTATTTTCAGTCTGCATCAGTTTCGCACATGTTCATTTATCGTAGGGATGTATGAGAAAATCGATTGGGGGTTGAAGCGGGGGCGAACTGGCCTCGCTCGGCCTCCCATGAGCCCCACGTCACTTACCTTTTCCCCAGCTCGGCTCACATCCTCGCAAGATGAGCTGAGGAAAGGAAGTTCTTGGTCCTCGACACTACTCTTCTGGGTCCCCAGCGCTACGTATTTTATGTAGAAAACAGGGGGGGAAACCACCTTAAAGCGGCCGTGATTTGCGTAAGCAGCGCTTAAGGTGGTTTTCCCTGTTTTCTATGTAAATTACATAGTGCTGGGGACCTGGAAGAGCTGCGCCGGGGACCCAGAAATGCCACGAGCGGCTCGGCGACCGCATCAGCTGGCGGTCGCCGAGCAGCACCGGAGGGATCGTGGCGGGGCCGCGGGGGTGATCAATGAGCACCCAGCACATGGACGAAAAAAAGGGATGTATGAGGATTTCATTCCTGTTCACAAATCATGCAAACATGTCCTGTTCACAAACAGAAACAGCAACCCAGTTTCTCAGGATATTTTTGCAACTTCCTGAACTTCCATTTGAAAGACCGCAGTTATGCAGGTGCACACTTCTGAAAATGTACGCTTGTGCAAGTGTGCATTTACCCCCCCCCCCCTCCATTAAGCATGTTATGTTTTAGCCTATGGGGAGAAAATGCACATTTTGGGTGGGCATTTCCCCCGATAGAAAATGCACATTTTTCCCAGTCCAGAAGAAGAAGAAGAAGAAGAAGAAGAAGAAGAAGAAGAAGAAGAAGAAGAAGAAGACTACTGTAATGCGCTCTACGTGGGGTTACCCTTGAAGACGGTTCGGAAGCTTCAGCTGGTACAGAACGCGGCGGCTCGCCTGATTAAGGGCAGCCGCCGGCGTGATCACATCACGCCAGTGCTTAATGAGTTGCACTGGCTACCAGTTGCTTGCCGAGCTGAATTCAAGTGTTGGTTTTGACCTTTAAAACCCTACACGGCTCCAGCCCAGTTTATCTCAAGGAGCGCCTCCAGCAACATCAAGTAGGCCGCTCAACAAGGTCTGCCACGGACGGCCTTCTCCTTATCCCATCAGCCAGAGCAGCCAGGCTGGTGGGGACTAGGAAGAGGGCCTTCTCTGTGGTGGCCCCCACATTATGGAACTCCCTCCCTAGTGACCTTCGCCATGCCCCCTCCATGATGAGCTTCCGCCATGCATTAAAAACATGGCTGTTCAGGCGGGAATATGGGGTGGGTTAGGTTTTTTTAAAAAAAATTATATTGTTTTAATTATTATATTTTATTGTATTGTTTTATTGTATTTTAATTGTACATCGCCCAGGGTGGCCGGGTGACCGGCCAGATGGGCGATTAATAAATATAAGAAATAAATAAATAAATAAATAAAGAAGAAGAAGAAGAAGAAGAAGAAGAAGAAGAAGAAGAAGAAGAAGAAGAAGAAGAAGAAGAAGAAGAAGAAGAAGAAAGGACAGTCGTATTTGAGAATGTGAACAAAGCGAAATGAGTTTGAAGGAGAAATTTGGAGAACCACAACGAATTTGAACATCACATGTTTCCACGTCCCTAAGAGAAGTTATTCAATGTGATGCTAGAAGAGAAAGTTTTATGGGCAGGTTTACTTCAGATGATGAAAGCAGCATGAATGCCTAATCCAAACCAAATTACTATGAAGAAGAGCCTGATTCATCAGTCATAAGTAAGAACGCATTTCCTCCTCCCTGTTGGGCAGAGACCATAGGAAGTAGCGAAACCTGTTTTAGAGCTGTCTTTGCTAACTTCTTTTCTGTTAAGTCAAACTCAATTGGGACAATTCTGTAATAGGGAAGAGTGATTCAGTTCCACGGGACCATTTGAAGGGGGAATGTCCTTTTGGTTCCTGTGCATTGACTTGCTTTTGTTTTAATACTCATAACAGTGGAAATATTTATTTCTCCTTCAATGTTTATTAGCACTTGGTAGCAACTCGGAGTCGGAATTCATCACAATGTGATAAGTCTCTGGGATGATGGCATTATTCCTTCCCAATGTCTCTGCCTGCCACAAGTCTGTCAAATGTTCCAAAAATAACATGGACGGCTCAGCGCAGCTGTTGAAGCTATAGTGCTAAAGTGATGTTATTTCATCGGTATGGCATAGCTCTTGCTACCTCAGTGAGATGGAGGTATTTCTCCACCCTTAGTTCTAAATGCCCATGGAATTGGTTGACTGTATCTCTGCTTCCATAGAAACTATGAATTGGAAGTTACACTTGCCCAGTTCACATCATTGCTACAAGCTGATTCTGCACGTTCACAGCTCTTCCTGTCCATGTCATTTTAAACTTGCTGCTCCTGTTTTAGTTCTTGGTTCACAGTTCATTTGAACATGAACCTTTGATACTCCTCCTCCTACTAGTCCCTTTCTTTCTTTCTTTCTTTCTTTCATTAGCAGTCTGCATGGAAAGGTGTCCAAAGTAGAATAAGCTCTTTAGGCTGAAATCCTGTACCCACTTACCTTGGAGTAAGCCCCACAATACTCAATGGAACTTAGTTCTGACCAGACATGTGTAGGATTGCATTGTTAATCTACTGTCCTTTGAATGGGTGTACACACCGGAAAATCAAACACAGCAGATAAATTAGTGTCAGGATCCGCTCCTCCAGGGTAGCACCACAGCTCCACATGGTGGCAACGCTACCTCCTTGCAGGAGCGAGCCCAGTGGTTCTCGTTACTCGCAAGGTGTAGCCTCCTGCTCCTGGCTGCTTTCAGGCCAGCTAATGCAGCCCAGCTGGAAGCAGCCAGAGAGACCTACATAAGGGCTGCAGTTTGCCTCCAACCTTCGCCCTGCCGCCCCGCCCCGCCCCGCCCCGCCCCGCCCCGCCCGCCCCGCCCCGCCCCGCCCCGCCCCGCCCCGCCCCCTAATTCCCTTCTCCCAACCACACGTCGCTGTGGGTGGGGAGAATTTGGTGCATGGCGGGAAGGAGAGTGAGACCATTATGCGGTGATCTCACCCTCCAATAAGGCTGAAGGAAGGCAGGGCACCAAGGTCAATATTAGACCTGGTTGCTCTCCGCCGCCCCCCCCCTCGGCCTCTTTCTTTTTGCGGCTGCAGAGAAAGAGGGACAGACCGAGAAAAGAGCTGAGGATCCTTGTGCCTGTTTGTTATCAACATGTGGCCCACGGTTTGGAAAACTACAGATCGGATTTGGATCTCGAAGATGGCTGCTTGGTTTGCTTAAGGGGTGGTGGTGTTGGGAGTGCTTTTTGCAGTGGCTGTGGGGCCCCCCCTCCTTTCCAGGGCACCAGCCTGTGGCTAACTCCTTCAGGAGCGGGGCTTTGCGATCTCCCCCGGCATTATACAGGACTGCTTCGGGTAGGGCCAGGTCACCCGGGAAGGCGGTTAGCCTGCTGCTTGTCGCCTTTGAGCCCCCCTTTCTTACCTCCAGGTGCTGGTTCATAGCTAGGTGGCTAGCAGCCTCGTGCGGCTGTCTGTAGTGGTCAGGCAAGGCCTGTCCCTCTGTCCATCCAGCCTACAGGTGGGTTTGGGCCTAGGCCTTAATTAAGGGGTTCCCTGACGTCATGTGGTAGCGGATGCATTTGTACACTGGCGTTTGCACCTATGGGTTGCGCCCCCCCCCCGTGGGGGTGGCCAGTTCCTATCCGGGAGGCCTGCCTGGCCTGTCTCGGCGTGGGGCTCCACCTGCCGATAGGGCCCCCCTAGCGTAGGCCTGCGTGGGCCTCGTGGCTTTGTGTTCTCTACCCTATTGGACAAGGCCTTCTCTGCAGCGTCTGGGCCTCTTTAGCACAGGCGCCCTGTTTAATTATAATTTAGTGCCTTCTCACATTCTTTCCTTTAATTCATTCTGCCCTATACTGTGAGATACTGGTGCTGGTAGCACTAAGTTTGAAGCTTTATTGTCTCTACTTGGCTGATTCCCTTGTTTGTTTCCTAGTCTACAGGGTTTCCATTGGTCTTCATTATTTTTTTTGTCTTCATTCATTATCTAGGAATTGCGATGCCACCTAAAAAAGGGCAGGGTGGTAGAAAAGAGCAGGGGCCTGCCTGTCCCCAAGCAGTTGACAAAGCGTGCTCACCAGCCTGTGATGTCTTCCTCCTCTGAGCTTGAGGCCGCGGATGTGTCCCCAATCCTTACTCGCTTAGCAGCAGTGGAGAGGGGGAAGGGCCTCCGTACTCCCGTGCGGACTTCTGCGGAGGGTCCATAAGGGCGGGGGTTTCGCACCAGGAGACAGGCTCGGCAGAATTTGTGGTTGTCCGTTGCAGCTTGCCTGGATGCCATCGAGGTGAGCTCTTGTTCTGCAGGGCCTCAGCTTCACGTTTTGGCCATTGAGTCTGCGCCATACCAGCCTGAGGACCACCAGCCGGAGCTGCCTCTGGAGTACACTGGGCAAAGCCCAGGTTCCCTCTCAGAGTCTTCCCCCACCTCAGACTCCGTCATCTTCTGACCCTACCATGGTCCAATCGTTGGTTGGTGAGTCTCCAGGCCAGGCTGCTATGGCTGCTTGGCTGAATTTGAGTTGCTATGCACCATGGAGTTATTTTCCCTAGGTTCAGGTTACTGGGACACCGATTCCCCTGGAACACATGGTTCCTGCCCTTCCCGTATCTTAAAACTTAGGGATGTACACATGACTCGATTGGGGAGTGGAAGCAGGGCAAATTCACCCCGCTCACACCCCCGAGTCCCACGGCACTTACCTTTTCCCCGGCTCGGCAGATCTCCCCGGAGAGGAGCTGGGGAGAGGTACTTCCGGGTCCCTGGCGCTGCGTTTTTCACATAAATACCATAGAAAACCACCTTGAGACAGCTGTGATTTGCTATTTGCGGCCGTTTTAAGGTGGTTTTCTATGGTATTTACGTGAAAAACGCAGCACCAGGGGCCCGGAAGTTTCACTCCTGTCATGTTCTGGGACTTGATAATAGCATTGCTGATGGGTTGTTGAGTAACCAAATGCTGAAGTTCCAAGAACTTGCCCCTTGGGCCAGCCAGCATCCAGTAGTGATGCCGGACTATCTTTGGCAGATTGGAGGTCTGATGCGGGACATGCCATCCTGCAATCGTTAGCACCTAGTACCAGAGCTGCTTACGACTGGGCAGGTAGGGAGTTCTGTGATTTCAGGGAGGCTAATAATGTCCCTCTGACATGGCCCATTCCTGTCGACCACTTGATACAATTCTGTGTTCTTTCCTGGGGACGTGGGTGGTCTGTTCAGAACATCACTGGTAACTTGGGTGGTCTGGCCTTTTTGTCCAAGGCCCAGGGCCTGGCAGAGTACACTTCTGATTTTAGTATCAGGAGGATGCTGCTTGGTTGGTCTAGAGAGTGTCCCCGAGTCCCGGATACTAGGGTTCCAATGTCACTGGGCATTTTGTTGGGACTCTGAGCCTTTGGTATGACATTCTCGCTATGAGGCCACTCTTTTTCATTTCAATTTTGGGCTGCCGCTAAGTTGGCCTTGCGGGCCTTGGGTCTTTCTGACATGCATTTTGGCACCCATTCTTTTCGGAATTGGTGCGGCCTCTACGGCCTCTGTTCTGGGTTTTCCTGCAGACTGGTAGTGGTGGGGCCGAGCCTGGAGTCGGCTGGAGGCTAGCTCTGGGCTCGGCCCTCCGCGAGCGGCGGAGGCCCGATCCCGCTCTTTAGAGTGGCGTGGAGCGTTGTCCACGCCACTTGAGCCGCCACCGGAGAAACCCCCCGCCGCCACTGGACCCCCCTCGCCCGTTGCCTCCAGGACCCCCCCACCACCTACCTGGTCCTGCACGCCACGCCAGCCACCACCAGAGCCACTGCTCCGCGCTCCCCGCTCTGTTTGGCGACCACAGCCAGCCCTGTTGCCCTGGTTTCCCCAGCCAAATACAGAGCACGGGGGTCCAGCGTGACGGAGCAGGGTCCCGTCGCGTCACTTCCTCCGTGCCAGAAGTGACTTGATGGGACCCATCGGACAAGGGAGGAAGGTAAAGCCCGCATGCGTGGCCGAGCAGCCCGTCGGACGCGAGCAGGCCCAGTTCGGGTCTTGGACTGCTGGTTCTACATGCTCGGCTATACCACAGTGGACAGGGTCCGGGTGGTGGGTCGCTGGCACTCTCAGGTGTATCTATCTTATATATGCAAACTACCATGACTGGTGCTGCTGCTTACCTTTTCTCTTTCCAGATCCCCGGAGTGGATGGAGGCCGGCTCATGTGTGTGCACAGTGTGATATTCTGGGCAGCGCGGAGAGCTGCTAAGTCAGGCATTGAATCTCAACTCAGGATCAGTTGACTGGCTGACATCCAGTGGTTGGGTCAGCGTGGAATGCAGTGGCAGAGCCTCCTATTCCGGTCTGGCCTGGTTGGCCTGCCCCCGCAAGCGCTGGTGTTGCATTTGGGGAGAAATGATTTTGGCTTGCTCAAGGGCAAGGCCTTGATATTGCAAGCATCTGTGAACCTTGCGTTCATACGGCAGTGTTGGCCGGGAGTCCAGATTCTCTGGTCTCATATTTTGCCTCGCTTCTGTTGGCGGGGTGGTGCTGACCCCATGGGCTTGAACAGAGCGGGCAGGAAAGTGAACAGAGAAATGAGAATGGGGCCTAGAAGGGATAGGTTTTGCAATTCCTCGTCCCGCAATATCCTTGGCCCTGAGGGAGCTGTACATGCCGAACAGTGTACACTTCTCCGAGGCTGGGAATGATTTGATCCTTAGGGATCTGTGAAGTGCCCTTCTGGAATTTATTCCTGGCAGGTGGGAGAGAGGAGGAGACTAAGCAGAGACTTGTCTCTCTCTGTGGCAGAGAAGTGTGGGAATAGGCAGTGGGGTAGGGTTCGGTGAGCATCTGATGGCACCTTTTAGGTGACTCGAGAGACCTGAGGCTCCCCACTCAGGGTTTTGAGGCCCAGTGTGGGAGATAAGGATCGCCTTTGAGGCTGACTGACTCACCTCGCCTGCTCAGAGTTTCGTGGCCCCATGAGATGGTGAAAGTGGGAAGGCCTCCCAGCACCAGGGTGGTGTAAAACTGGGGGGTGGCAAGTTGCAGTGCCACCCCTTGGGGTTGGATGTATTCGCCTGGGAACACCTCCACTGGCCAATATTAGTACCTGCACT
Source organism: Shinisaurus crocodilurus (assembly GCA_021292165.1). Taxonomy (NCBI): domain Eukaryota; kingdom Metazoa; phylum Chordata; class Lepidosauria; order Squamata; family Shinisauridae; genus Shinisaurus; species Shinisaurus crocodilurus. Next base: position 21,071,306 of record CM037880.1, on the reverse strand, counting down.
TCTTCCCTTCGCAGATCTTTGATTGTTTAATAAATATGGCCCTAATTTTACATCCATATCTTGTGTCTTGACTCTTTATTTCCCCCTTTACATGCGCAAATGAATAGCATTTGTGTTTTAGATATACAGCCATGCCTCGGATTGAGAGAGCATAATTCGTTCCGGAAACGTGCTTGTCATCCAAAACACTCTTATATCAAAATGAAATCCCCCCCAAAAAAAATTTGTACAGAGATTTTTAATCTAAGCCGTACCATAGTACTTGTCTTGCAAGACGTCGCTTGTATATCAAGTCCAAAAAAATTAAATAAATATTAAAAAATGTGCTTGTCTTGCAAAACGCTCTCAAACCAAGTTACTTGCAATCCAAGGTACTACTGTATTTAGTTCCACTGATACCTTTTGTTATACCTAGGCTAGGCTGGCTATTATCTTCCAGCTGTTGACACCTTTTGGAACTTCTTCCAGATTTCTTCACAAGTCATTTGAGACACTGAGAAAGGATGAATTACTCCAAACTCTTTCTATCTCTTGACAGGTCGGCTTGAGAGTCAGTCTAGCCTCAAGCCGAATTCATTGTTATTTCACTTATCTCGGAGTCACTTACGTACCATGTATCTCTAACAGGAGGCATTAAAAAAGGATTTAAAGGCAGCTACCACTTCATCTTCCTTTCTTTTATTTTCTTTCCTTTTTTCTTTCTCTTTCCTTTCCTTTTTGCTTTATTTATCTTTGACCGTCACCGATAGAAAGGATCCCCTTCATGAAGTGAATCTTTCTGAATACAGTCCAGAGAAAGTCATACCTCAGCCATTGTAATGAACAGTCATTGGAAATGGTGGCATTTTGTACAACAGCTGGACAAACCTTCCTGGCAAGATGAGAAATCTATGCCTGGCTCTGACCAGTTACAAGAGGCTTATTAATTCTGCAACAAGGCAGGTGGAAGACAATGGAACCAACTACCTAGGGAGGTGGTGGGCTCTCCCAATCTGGAGGCATTCAAGGTGCGGCTGGACAGCCATCTGTCAGGGATGCTTTGACCTGGATTTCCTGCATTGAGCAGGGGGTTGGACTCGATGGCCTTGTTGTAGGCCCCTTCCAACTCTACGTTTTCTATGAATCTATGATTCTATGAAATGAATGGGACTTAGGTTAGGCAAATATTGGATGCAGCCCTAAAACATGCTTTGGGGTGCTTTGTGGGGGAGAAGATCATTTCCCCCCCACTTTGAATTTACTTTTGGCATGTTTCATAAGTGTAAAATGACAGAAAAAGGAGCAAAAAACCCAGCTTACAAAATCCCAAAATTATACCCCTGGCAAGTGGAAGATTAATGCATCATGACAGTTTGAGTAGTGCTGTGCCAAATATTTTGATTCTTCCATTTTCAGCAATTTGTGGGGGATGAAATAAAAATTCTGGTGAAAGAGGCAGGGGAAGGTGAGAATTGTGAATAAATTTATCATTGGGGAGATGGGCAGGGGTTCCATTTACCTTTTTAAGCATAGGGGGTGGCCGAGGATGTCTTCTTTCTGTTTTTTTAGATTCTATTTTTTTTTTTAAAGCCTCATGCACTTGCATCAGCATGGGACTCTTTACAGAGAGGTTTCTTCTGCAGCCTGGCAGCTCTTCCTGAAAGCCTATGAACTCTCATGGGAGTTCAGGAAGAGCTGCTGGGCTGAAAGCCCTGTGATGCTGAGGCAGTGCATGGGGCATTTTTAAAGTTAAGAAAGAAAGAAGACCCCTTGGGCACCTTGTACATTTAAAAAAGGTAGTGGAAACCCTTCCCCCACCCACAATGAGAAAATTATTCAAAATCCTACCTTTTCCTCAGAAAGAGACAGGACATTTTTTTGCCTCTTTCACAGGGAGAGAGAGAAATTGCAAAAATAGGGGGCATGGTTCAGCACAGCACTAATTTTTGCTCTGGTAGATGTAACCACCAGTAAAACAGAACCTCAGCATCCAGCAGAGATGATGGTTGGGGTTTTTTAATTCATTTTTTGTAATTTTCTATGACTAAATTTGTGTAAAATTCCAGAAGTAAAAAACCAGTCTGCAAGTCCGCGGAATCCGTGCAACTCAGCAAAAGCCAGTCCGCTGCAGAATCCACGGGTCAGTTTCCTAGACATTTGAACTCATTTGAATCTGTTGCAGATTTCTCCAACGTCATAATGACATTTTTGTCAACTATCGGAATCTCCCACTTTCAGGGGTTTCTTTCTTCCGAACATCTCACCTTACACTTTGCTCATTACTGTAGCTAGAGCAGCCTCCAACACTTCGGTGGAACTTGTGCCCTCATTGCATCAAAATGAACGGGATTGGGATAGGGGAATCAGCAACGCTTGTTCTCATTGAAGTTTTCCAGTTTTCACCTCGAAGTTCAGTTCACCTCATTTCCAATTCTGAGGTTGGTGGGGGGTTTGTTCGAATTGAGAAAGTGTGCATTTTGGGTGTTCATTTTTTTAAAAAGCGTGTACCCAAATGTGCACTTCCCCCCCCCATCGATTAAAGTGTGGAAATGCACATTTCCCCAAAAATGCACATTTTAAAGAGTGAGCATTTTTCTAGATTGTACGCATTTTTCAAACATGAATGCAAGCTCAGGGATATACGAGTATTTCTCAAAAAAAAAAAAAAAAGAAGGGAACTCAGAGCAAATTCTGGTTCCAAATGAAACAAAATAAAATTATTCTACATCCTTAAGAATTGGGGAGGTAATTACTATTGGTGGATTGCACCCTGAATTCATAGGATTTTTGTTGCTGAGCTTCTGAGCCAACAGCTAAACCGGAACACGTCTAGCTTTGTCAAATAACTGGATTATGGCTACAGAGCAAAGCATGACTAGGGTTTCTCGGTGGTAAATTCCCAGTTAGTAATGCACCGTAGCTTTTCACTTCATCCAGCAAACCAGATAAAGCCCACCATGACAGGGATTTTCTAATCAAACACAATTAGGCAGCCAATGACATAATATTAATCCACAGCAGTCAAATTAAAGTGGATGAGCCTGTCCTCTGGGCTCGTGCTGTTTCCAAGGGAAAAGATGGCAAACTGAGTCCTAATAGGCTCCATATTGAAGTGCAAGGCCTTTTGGGAATGCCAAAGGCAAAAATTTCCCCAAGAGACAGTGTGGTCTTATATTAGTCAGCTCTCCTCCTCTATTCCAAATCTATTCCTGGTGGCATTGGGCTTTTTTTAAAAAAAGCAAAAGCAAAATAATGAAGCACCGTATAAGCACACACAGACACGTCAGTGCAACTGTTCTGGGGGTAATTCAGATTTGCTTTCATTCAACACATCTTGGCCCTTTTCTTACAAAAAGCTAGCATACCATAGCAATAGATACTACTAGTGCAATCATAACCCTCAGATCTGCTGGCTGGAGACTGGAAGTCATTTGGACAGCACAGAGATTCCTCTCCATGTGTCCTCTTTTACAGACAACACAATTATTTATTTATTCATTCAACTCTTTCTACCTCACCTTTCAATTTAAAAAAAAATCCAAGGTAGTACATGCATGCACACACACACGTACTTGCAGAGAGAGAGAGAGAGAGAGAGAGAGAGAGAGAGGAAAAGAATGTTAAAATACAAAATACAAGAACCTAAAATTATTTAAAAAACAAACTCATAATAAAGAGTAGAAACAAACAAACAAAAAACTGTTAATACCCCATCAAAACCCACAGAGCAGCAAGGCAGCACAAGCTCAGAACAAAAATTAAATTGATATCAGTACTCAGTTCAAATCTTGAACAAATAAAATACTTTAATCTGGCACCCAAAATGAAACAAACTAGTCACCAGGCAAACATATCTGGGGAGAGTACTGTATTTCACAACTTTAACACTAGCACAGAAAGCATTATGAGTGCCGTAGTCTATTCTAAATTATAAATCCTATGTTCCAGTGAGACTCTGAGTGATGGATATGTAATGTTAAAGACTGAAAATATGGCAGTTCAAATGGTATCCTTGGAAGCAAAACATGTTATAAGCATGCTTTCCACACACACACACCCATCTGCTTCCCCCACTCCTGAAATCTGGAATAGGATTCGGCCTTCGTGGAAGTCTAGATTTTGTCCTGAATTCTGTTTTAAGTCATATGAATAGCACAAATTCCCATAGAAACACAGGGTTCTAATCCATTGATAACACAGTATCACACATGCAAAGCATTGTTCACCCTTACACTAAACTATGGACTCCTTTCTTCTCAATCTCAAGTAAAACAGGAGGGTAAAACAAATTAGCTTCCTCACTATAGGGCAGACCATGTCTACATAGCTAAATAGATTAGCTACAATGACTTCATTTGAATGGAAATGTTGTACTTGTAATTCATCAGCCCAACTCCCAAACACTGGGATTTCAATTTTTCCTAAAACTGGTAGGGAATCTTCAAACCCAGAAACATTTTGCTCTCCCACATAGGCACAGTAAAGCCTAATGTTGAGGGAATGGAGGATAAATAAAAGTCCCTTCATGGTGGTGACTTTACCATGGCTAATGGGGTAATAAAAATTGGGTTTTCAGACCAAGGGAGGGCCACTTCTGGGGGTTGGGGTGTGTGCATTACCCCCCAGAACCCACTGTGGGCTGCACTCCATCCCTGCCAAAATTGCCATCACAACTGTTGCTGAATTTGCCACCTAATGGCGGTGGCGGCAGCAGCAGCAGCAACAACAAGCAGGAATTTTCATTTTGCTTGTGAACAAGGTTCTCGGGAAGCTTGCAAACAAGATATCAGGGAGTGTGATTCCGCTTGCACCTTGTTTGCAAGCAGAATCTCATTCCCTCTCCCCAAATGCTTACATTAATGGTTGGGATGTATTATATTAAAAAAAAAAAAATCTGAAACAGCCTAGTTAGATATACATAGCACTAATTAGCCTGCCAAGCACAAAGGAGAGTCTTCCCCCTTTCCCCATAACTATATGTTTTTTGCCCAGCACAGAATGGCCAAATTAGAGCCCAGGAGCCACATGTAGTTATTATGCAGTCCAAACGCAGCTCGCAGGCAGTTCAGACAGATTAAGTAAAGCAAAGAGGGAGAAATATCCCTACCAAAATTATCTGCCAAAGGTCAGAAACATGAACACCAAGGAAAGGAAAGCAGTTTGGCTGCAACAAAAAACAGCAGTTCCTCCTCTCCTCTCTCCCAAATAAATGTAGAGAACAAACAAACACCCCATCAAATACATGGCACCACTCCACTTTATTGGCTGCTACAATGACATCACATCACATCACACCACCACTTTTGTTTCTCTACCATTTTTCTGAGGGCTGAGAAGAGGATTGCCATTGTTTGCTACTTTTGATGGCCACCAGGCCTCTCATATCACAACAGAGACTTCAATTTCCACCCTCATCAAACGTTGGGTCTAAAGGCCTTGGGGGGGGGGGGTTAAAGTAACTTAGCAGTACTTGGCCTTGACCCTGAATTCTTCTGGGCTGGCTGGCTTTCAGCTACTTAAGTACTGTCTTAAAGTTCCCTTGCTGCAGGACTTCGTGCTTCTGGAATTCTCTTCAAGTGGATTTGATCCCCAGGTTTTGGAGTTCTGAATTACCAGCTCTCCTTTCCAACATGGAAGCAATGTATCAGGGTTCCTCCTTGTTTTCTCTGTTATTTCCAAATGTTGTACAGCTTTCAGTTCTGTCAATTCATTTGTTATCTTCTCTCCTACTCTCTACCTGACCAATATGTGTGTGCACATAGTTAAAACACCAACACCACCCCCACCATGTGGATGTGATCACATACACTGTTGTATCAACCTTCTTTGACCTTCTTTGACAGGAGTCCATAGTTTTACCATTGCGCAGCAGCACCTGAGCACATCAGTAAAACACTACAGAAAAAGAATCTTGGTGCAATCGTATGTTCAAGATTGCTCCCCCCCTCACTTTTTTCCCTTTTCTTTTTCTTCTTTCCTTTTTGCAGTATTTAATCAATGAACGTGAGCTTATGGAGGAGGGAAAGGATGCAAATGAACTGAAGCAATTGAAAACAGTGGTAGACTGTGCATGCTCCAGTTCTGGAACTACATCTTCACACAGCACATAGTTAAACTATGGAATTCACTTCCACAAGATGTAGTGATGGCCACCAATTTGGATAGTTTTCAAAAGGTATTGGACGAATTCATGGAGGAGAAGGCTATTAATGGCTACTAGTCATGATGGCTCTATGCTACCTTCAGTATCAGAGGCAGTATGCCTATGTATACCAGTTGCTGGGGAACATGGGTGAGAGGGTGCTGTTGCACTCATGTCCTGCTTGTGGTTTCCCGGGGGGCACTGTGTGAACAGAATATTGCACTAGATGGACCCTTGGTCTGATCCAGCATGGCTCTTCTTATGTTCTTATGGAATAAATGGGTTGGATCCACATTTAGTCATACTTAGAGTAGATCCATTGAAAGAAATGGGACTTAAGTTAGTCTGCTGAAAAGCCCGGTCCTAGTTACACATGCCCCTGGATATGCCTTGCGTAGGTTCATGGAAATGATGAAATTGGGTGTTGCTGCTACCCAGCTTTGGACAGTCCCAGTATTAATCTTTGGCTCTACCAGGTAAGGCTGGGATAGACTCGTGTGTGTCTCAAACCCTGCAGAACCACTGCCATTCAGTAGCATAGGCTAGACTTGGTATAAGGCAGTTTCCTACGTTCCAAAACTGAGTGACTTTGGACATTATAAATAAGCAGGGAGAGAGGAAGTGCAGGTGCATAGCTCTAGCAATGGGGGAGAAATTCATTCAGTTCACATTTCAATGTGAAGGTACCCAATTTCACAATTCCAAGCTGTTATTATTAACCAAAGCTCAGTTAACCTTTGAAATGCGCACTTCTCTGAATTTTCTGATGGAGTAGCCCAATCAAAAATGCATACAAAAATGCATACCGTATATTAAGAAAACTAATGTTCCAAGTTGCATTATATTAGGAAAATTGCTTACAAAAAATGTGTATTTTAGGGAGGGGGCGTGAAATGCATGCAAAAATGCATGCATTAGGAGAAAAGTGCGCAGAAATGCTTCTGAATTTTCATGCAAACTTTGAAAAAAAAATTCCCAAACTTCAGGGTGAACCAGACTCAAGGCTGGAGAACTGCGAAACTAAGAGAAACCAAAATACAGTCATGCCTTGGATTGAGAGCATAATTTGTTCCGGAAACGTGCTTGTAATCCAAAACACTCTTATATCAAAACGAAATCCCCCCAAAAAAATTTGTACAGAAATTTTTAATTTAAGTCATACTACAGTACTTGTATTGCAAGACGTCGCTTGTATATCAAGTAAAAAAAAAATTAAATAAATATTTTAAAATGTGCTTGTCTTGCAAAACGCTCTAAAACCAAATTACTTGCAATCCAAGGTATTACTGTAGACAGATTTGCCCATCCGTGCATAGCACTTCCCGCCCCTCCCCCCTGCATGTTTGTTCAGAATACCCAACGCCTCTCTGATTCAGCTGGTCTTGTCACTTCTTATCCTGTGGTTCATCTCTCCTGGATATTGGCAAGCTCAGTTCGTGGGCAATATATGACAGTCATCAAAATGGATGCTGTTTAATAGTGATGCTGTGACAGGCCTGTGGCTTATGCTGGCTCAGCTTGTCTGAGTGTGGAAAGCTAAGCAGGGTTGGGCCTGGTTATTACTTGGATGGGAGACCCCTCCTCTAGTTTCCTGCACTGAGCAGGGGGTTGGACTCGATAGCCTTGTAGGCTCCTTCCAGCTCTATGATCTATGAACAACCACTCTAATGCAGCTGCATTTAAAAAAAAAAAAAAAAGAGGGGAAAAATGTACTGGACAAATGTCTTGTAAAACCGGAACACCTCAGTTGCTGAACTCTATTATCATTTATGGAGGAAGTGGTAAAATGTAATTACATGGGCAATCTGTTTGTTGTTATTCCTCGTTTACCAGATGAGAAAGTGGAAGTGTATTGACTGCTTTTTTTCCAGAGCGTATTAAAAGGAACATCACCATTCCCAGCCAGCTGCATGAACGGCCACTCCTGGCTTGGTTCTTACACTAAGTGATCATATATCCTTATCAATTAGACAAACATATGCATGTGCATGCACACACACACACACACACACCTTTTATAACAAAGCTGTGCAGAGTGTTATGATACCAGATCCAGCGGTAGTCCTTTTAGGTTATATAAAAGATAAAATTAGAATACTAGTCATTAGCAGAGAGCATGCATAAAACCACCAAACTTTTTGCGGCTGCAAAGTAAAATGAGAATCCAAGGAATGACCCTCAATAGACTCATAGTTGCACAAATCCAGGAATCCAGCAAAAATGGTCAAACTTAGTAATTTTGTGCATACATGACAAAAATGTATCCCATTAAATATGGCTTCCCCTTTGAATGTAATTAGGATAGAGAAAGGTCCCTGCCCCCACCACATAGAGTTTAAGACAATAGGATGGGCCAGCCTTCCCCAATCTGGTGCCCTCCAGAGGTTTTGGACTCCAACCCCAATCAGCCCCAACTAGCATAGCCAATGGTCAGAAATGCAAGGAGTCGCCGTCCAAAATATCTGAAGGGCACCAGGTTGAGGAAGGCTCATGTAGACTGACATGCATGTCTAGGATGCTATTCCCACAACGTAACTTCCTGAGCAGTGGTATAGTGGAGCCAGGGCTTGCAGGGATGCAGCACTGGCCCTTTTTTATTAGTAAGGGATGCTGTTGTCATCTGCCACCCCTCTCAGATTTCTCTGTTCTCTCTGAGCTTAGCTGCAATTCTCACAGTAGTTGAAGGGTGGTGTGTTTGTGTGTGAAAGAGAGACTAACCCCGACCACAATATATTGTTCCCTACTGTAATGAGAAGTATTTTGAGGTGGCTTGGTCTACAATAGGTAGTGGTGGGGCTGAGCCTTGAGTCGGCTGGAGGCTCGCTCTGGGCTCGGCCCTCCGCGAGCGGTGGTGCCGTGGTGGCCCGATCTCGCTCTTCAGAGTGGCACGGAGCGTTCTCCATGCCGCTTGAGCCGCTGCCAGAGAAACCCCTCATGCATGCCCCCCCGCCGCTGCCACCTGACCCCCCCGCCGCTGCCGCCAGGACCCCCCCCCCGCTGCCTACCTGGTCCTGTGCACTGCCGCCGCTGCCGCCAGAGCCACTGCTCCGGTGTGCTGGACCCCTGCCTGCTCTCTCTTTTGGCGGGAGGAACCAGGGCAACAGGGCTTAAACAGCCCTGTTGCCCTGGTTTCCCCCACCAAAAACAGAGCACGGGGGTCCAGCACGATGGAGCAGGGTCCCATTGCGTTACTTCCTCCGCGCCGGAAGTGATGTGACAGGACCCATCGGACAGGCAAGGAAGGCTCTCCACTCTGCGGAGAGCCCAGGTAAAGCCTGCTCGGCTACATCCCTCTGGGCAATTAAGACCCACTCGCTTTACAAAAGACCTGCTCCTGGAGGCCGGGTTGCGCCCCCGACCCGATTCTCCGCGGGGGCGCCGACCCGACCCGATCTTCTGAGCGGCGCGGAGAGGTTCTCCGTGCCACTCGATTGGGCGTCTTCTGCCCCGTCCATCACTTCCGAGACCGGAAATGACACGACGGGACCCTGCGCAGGTGCAGAACGCGCCACAGGGGTCCAGCGCGCCTGCGCAGGGTTCCGTCGCATCATTTCCGGTCCTGGAAGTGACGCAACGGGATGGAATGGACCGCGCGGGCGGCCCGCCGCGGAAAGGGCGAGCCGCCCCAAAGAACAAGGTAAGGCCTCGCCGGCCATGAGTGGGGCCAATTCCGGCCTCGTTTCTGCCAGGTGAGGCTCGATCGTCCAAGCCTACAGCTGGAGGAGATAAAACTGCTAGAAGGGGTTTGCTGATATGGAGCTGCCTGAATCATTGGACTCCCCTTGGCGTGGATTATGGGGAATGGCATACACTTCAGCATTTACCACTACACCACTGTTCCTGAGCAGGGGGAAGCAGAGACAAAAGAAAGCAGAGAAAACAGACCTCGTTAGCCTGCCAACGAAGAGACCAGGTGACCAGGAGGGCTTCAATGGCTGCTGTGTTGCCATGGCAATGCAGCTGATGCCTCTCAGCTCCCTAGTTGCCTCACAGGTGGCAGGGACACCCCTACGGGCATGTGTGTTTTTGTAGAGCCTATTTCCAAAGGCTGGCTGGCTGGCTGGGGGGGGGGGGCAATGAGAAGGCTCCTCCGCTGTAACTACATTGATGGAAGAGTAGAGGATGGAGGAGGAGAGCAGATGTGCCATTAACCCCCTTCCCTCCTTGGCTGAGGCCTGAGGGAAGATAGACTTGGCTTGGTGCAGTCCTGGAATCCTGACAACCTGTGTGACAAGTGACAACAGTGTGTGTGTGTGTGTGTGTGTGTGTATGCGCGCGCGCATGCGCGCTCATGCGCTCACCACAGGAAACATTGTTCCTCTGCCATACCACTTTGAACTCTTTTTAAAAATGATTGTCGGTCTCTAGCATTAGGCCTCAATGCTAAGACCTATGAAGATCAAGGAGTGCGTCATGACTTAGGCTGATTTCAACAGGACAGTGACCCCCTGTTTACATGACTCATGTGGGTAGGCCAAACTATACTGATCAAAAAGCTACATTTGCTTCAAGTCTATGGCCTAAATCCCACTTAAAGGTCGTGCGCGCATGACCGGTATAGGCACATTGTGTACATGGAGACAGGTTGGCCATGTGTCCTACTTTACAGAAGACAGTCCTCTATTTGAAGGGCTGTCAGAGGACAGGCCTCCATTTGAAGGTGTCCTCTGTTTGAAGGGCTGTCCAGCCAAAGACTAGTTCAAAGTTAAAGAACCTGAAGAAAGGAGAGCTGGGGCCTTGAAGCTGCCCATCAACAGCCCCTGGACAGCAGACTGAGCAAGGCACACAGGTCACCTGGTCACAGTCTTTCTTACAATGGTGAGAGGTATTGCATTTCTATTTAAAGTATTGTAATTATTTCTAAATGTGCTCCTGTCTCTATAAATCAGCACATGCAAAATGCATGCAAATGCCTGTCCTCTTCTGGAGTGATGCATTTCCTCTTTTTTGCCAATGTGTACTAAGTGGCCACCCTACATGGAGAGCGGTGTGTGCCCTACATGGTGATGCATAAGTGGCTCCCCTATCAACGATTTCCACATGTGGTTCATCATCTATACAGAGCTAATGAAAGTGTGGAGATGGGTCCTGTTGCTGCGATCCTGCTACCTCTTCCATGTGTGTTCAGTATAACCACGTTGGTTGTGTGGGCAGAGCGTTTAAGGCAGCAGCAATACTGTACACACTTACCTGGGAGTCACCATCATCATCAGGCGGTCACTCGTGACCGAGTAAGTTTGTCTTCCAGGATCAAAATTTACAAAAAGGAGATTTTAAAAGGAGGAGATTTTAAAGAAAATTGTGTAGACTCTAGCGATGGGTCCGTAAGTGACTGTGAAGGCCAATTCTAGATCCACACAGCTTCCCACAGTGAGGACACAGGTTACCAGATGGAAGATGGTCCTGTAAAGGATTCATTTGACGTGCTTTTCTCTTAGCACGTTTCTCCCTTTCACCTTGCACTCAGGCTTCTTCAAAGTCCATAGAACCTTTGTGAAAGGCCAACCTCCAGTTAGATCGTTCATGGGCCAGAGCTTCCCAGTTTTCAATGTTTATATTGCATTTTTTTAGATTAGCCTTATGAACATCTTTAAACCTCTTATATGGGAGTAAGCCCCATTGAACAGGGCCATAGGGGTATAGCCAATGATACATTTTTGTTTGTTCAGTCTGTATCTAGTGGTAGTGTAAGTGTGTTATCTTTTTTTAAAAAACAGAAATCCATCAATCAATCCTTGTGTCATGTACTGCAGTTCCTTTGTTGTTGTTCTTCGTATGAACATCAATTTGCTTGTGTGTGTGTTTTGTTTTGTTTTGCAGGGGAAGGTGTTGTTGCACAGTGTTAAAGTGATGGGTTTTGCAAAAGGCTGCAGGCTGGGCATCCAATTGCACAAATGGAAATTCACTTTTCTGTTCTCACTTCTCCATCTTTATCCCAAAGTTCCTTCCTGCCCACAACAGAGAAAGTAAAGCAACAATGGAATATGTTAAAGATTTTAGCAGACACACCATGAAATGACTGTGACTGCAGTAGCACCAGTAAAAGGCTTTAAAAATCAATTAAGGAAGGGGGGGGGATCTCTTTCAGTACTATAATCTCTCTCTTTCTCTCTGTTTGTAAAATGGCTTTACACACTTATGTCATGCTATTCATAAATAAGAGGGATCTAAAAAGGAAATCCCCCTTTCTAAATTCCCCTCAGAGTTTTCCAGTAGAGGTACTGGTCACAGAGATGTTGAAACATAAGCTGATGTTGGGAATAAGGCAGCACTGACTGACTCATGATCTCATTCGGGTTATGGCTGGAGGTAGGGAAAGGAAACTTGGATCCGCCAAGTCATGTTGTAGACCGTCATGTGGCAAAATAATCTGAACAGTCTACCTCTCCAGCAATTATCTTAGGCTCTGTCAGGTTATACAAGGCAAAATCACCAAAGGAGCAACCCTATGCATGTTCAGAGAGAAAAAAGTCCTACAACTCCCAGCATTCCCTAGCCAGCATGGCTAGCTGGGGAATGCTGGGAGTTGTAGGACTTTTTTCTCTCTAAACATGAATAGGATTGCACCCTAAGAGCCCAATCCTATGAAAGCTTAGACAGAAAAAAGGCCTACGATTCTCAGCATGCCCCAGCCTGTAGGCCTTTTTTTTCCTGTCTAAACTTGCATAGGATTGTGCCTTAAGTGTATGCAGAGACGTAATCTAAGGAGTAGCCTTAGAAATAGCCTTCTTTTTCAAAAGGCTAGCAATGTGAACAAATGGCAGGGAGGGCAAATTGCTTTCCATTCTTAGAACAGAGAATTCAGGGCCTGACTAGATGTGGTTTGGGCTCGCATAGCGGATTTTTCTTAAAGAAATAGCTGGTTCCAAAGGCATATAGAGCATGTGTGTGTGTGTCATAGAGTGGTGGTGATTCCAATCAGGAATGTGGCAGGGGCTAAGAGTTAAAGTCCCATTTCTGCCATGCCATGGTCCCGGTCCATATCCCCTTTGCACCAGACAGGGTGGCCAGGTGTCCTACTTTGCAGAGGGCCCTTTGTTTGAAGATGATGCATCTAGTCCAAGTTGGGATGAAGGTCAGAGAACCATACAGTGAGCAGCAGCATCAACTGTTAGCGCCTGGAAAGCAGCAAACTGAGCAGGCACACCAGTCACCTGGTCAGTCTTCTCCACTATGGTGAGATGTATTGTATTTCTATTTAGATTATAGTTATTATTTCAAAACTTGCACCTATACATGTAATTTACATTCACAATTCAGTGTCCTCTTTTGTCCTCCTTTTTGGTGATGTGTTCCCTCTTTTTTTTGGCAATGCATAAGTGGCAGCCTTGCTATCTGTCAAAGAAAAATTGGTTTGGCCCTAACAGGGATGTTGAAGAGTCCTTGGTCTCGAGTCACGAGTCAAGTCACGAGTCTTTGGACCCGAGTCTCGAGTCCGAGTCCGAGTCCGAGTCCTTGGTCCAAAATGGTGACTCACGAGTCACGAGTCCTGAGTCACTCCCAAAGCTGACTCCACGAGTCTCTATTAAAATCAATGGGGTTTTTTCCCAACAAAATAAGGCTATTTCAGATGTGTGGCTTAAATAAATTCTAGGCACAAGTGTGCCTTTTTATTTCAAAACTCTGCAACTGATTTTGGCAAGAACAGACCAGGCAGCCAAACCCAAAATAACCAGGCAGGCAGAGGAGGCAGGGAACCCCAAAGCAGGCAGGCAGAGGCCTTTGTCTTGGACAATTCAACTGTTGAACAGGTCAAGAAGAGACCAGGCAGGCAGAGGAGGCTGGGAACCCCAAACAGGCAGGCAGAGGCAGCCAAACCCAAAATGTCTGACCCTAACCCTAAGCCCCCACAACAACACATCAATCAAAATAAATCTCAACACATCGTTGGGGCTGCGCTCCTGGTAGCTGTCCATAGTGGCCGAGCAGCGGCACGCCTCGCTTCCATGCGCTCTTCACCGGTGATCGCGCTCCTTCTGGCACAGCCAGAAGACTCGTCAACAGCCCAGGGATGTTGACGAGTCCTTGGTCTCGAGTCCCGAGTCGAGTCTCGAGTCTCATTAAAAATATTGGGACTCGAGTCCGAGTCGAGTCAGAGGGGGGACTCAGTCCGACTCACGAGTCGAGTCCTCGAGTCCGAGTCCCCATCCCTGGGCCCTAAACCCACTGATAGTGTGGCACTATCAAAAGGTAGATAAGAATCAAGGACCATGGACTTGGGGAACAAATGCTTCTTTTGCACAACACACAGGATGGGATGGGGGGGAGAATTATCTGGCTACATTCTACTTTTATCTACATTATACTTTTAAGGTGTACAGCTAAACCTTTTATATCTAAATCATCATGACCACAATCCAGCTCACTATTAGGTACAATCAAGCCCATCGAAATCAATAGGCCCAAGAGAGTAAATCTGCTGCACTGTGGCCAAGGTATGCACATAAAAACCATATGTCATTTTCAAACATCTGTGTGGTGGGGAATGCATGTACCAGTGCACCACCAGGACTAGCTGTGGCTCCCTGCCATGTGTGCACACATGGAGAAAAGCATGCCTTGTCCACCATGCAATGTGTGAAGCAGCCCTTAATCTCAGCAAAAGCATTGTGTGCACCGGGATCCAAGCAACTGCTGAGTGTGATCAAGAGATGTCTGCTATACTAATTAGAGCATGGAAGAAGGAGCCAAGAGGTCTGTGTTGTATTACTGGTTCTACGTAATCCTGGCCTTCTAAACTGTTGTTTGTTTCAGTTTCCACGTCTGTCAGAGAGGAGGCAGAGCCTTGGATCTTAGGGGGTGTTGTGTTGATTAAGTCACTAAAAGGTAGGAAGCACTTGAAGGTCTGGATGGAACACAGTACAAGACGTGCCTCCAATTCTTTTCCAAAAAGGAATATAATGCCCCGCGTTGCAGTTTTCGAATGGGCTTTTATATACAGGATAGAGGAGATTGTGTTTCTGATATTTGCGTAAACTGGGAAGACAGAACCTCAGAGCTTTTAGCAGGAGGATGAGTTGGAGCCAGACGTACTGCCAAGTTCTTATAAATCATCGCTTTCTGTATGCAGTGTGCTGGAGACCCCCTCTCTCCTGTCTGCCAAATCTAGGCTCCAATTTCACAACTCTGAACAGTGTAAAAAAAATCTCTGCTAGCTGCCTGCTAGCTTTACTGAAGCAAAAAAACAAAACAAAAAACCCTATTCATA
This sequence comes from Shinisaurus crocodilurus, assembly GCA_021292165.1. Classification (NCBI taxonomy): domain Eukaryota; kingdom Metazoa; phylum Chordata; class Lepidosauria; order Squamata; family Shinisauridae; genus Shinisaurus; species Shinisaurus crocodilurus. Next base: position 21,055,977 of record CM037880.1, on the reverse strand, counting down.
TTCAGTTTTGGCTGGAGCTAGTGTTTGGAGTTTAGCACATGCATTCATGATGCACAAAGGGGGCCTGATTCAGCTAAGCACAGGTGAAGGGGCCACAACATGCAGAGGAATCTCTTCGGGCTCAATACAATCCTGTTTTTCTCCCCCAGCCCAATACAAGAGCATGGGAGCACATTCAAATAGTACAAGGAGGTATTGCAGAGAATGGGTAGGCCAAGCATACATCCCATATCCCCATCTGGCCTTCTTTCTCACCACAGTACAAGTTACTCATACTCAGAGTATAGGTAACTTGCACCAAGGAGATGGAGAGAACAGGATTTGGGAGGTGTGCGTGGACTTTCTGTTCCGTGCAATGGTCCCATACACTATCTGCCTGATATATGCCTATATGATCAAAAGACAGGGGGTGGCAGGAAAAAAAACAAGGGCCTATTGAGCACTGTGCAATACCTTGTGCAGGTGCTGCAATCATGATGCTTCTCAACTGGATGGGGTCCATAGTGTTTGGCAGCTAACACTGAGCAAAGAGACCCTTGTTACATACAGTTGTACAACCTTCTCCTATGGAGCCATATGCTGTGTTTGGGATCTGGAATATCAAATACCAAGATACATGGGCTCCATATGGAATCGTTCTTGCTCTATCAGGTACTGGAAGGCCAAGCCATGATCCATGGATTCAAGGTGTGTGTGTGTGTGTGTGTGTGTGTGTGTGTGTGTGTGTGTGAATCCTTAAACCAGCAGAAGGAGACTGGGCTCTGATTTTGATTAGAGCAGTGGCTCTGGAAAAGGGGATATTTAGGCCCACCCACTGCATTGTAAATTGCCACCTGAAGATACTATCCCAATGGGGGAAAATACAGGTACAAATGCCATACTGGTACCTTTCCTCTGCAGGGCCTAATAGTTTGGACAGTACTTTTGATAAGAGAAATGGCATAAATGAAAGGCTAAACAGTATTTTCCCCAGAGCCACTGCTCTCTGATCAAATTCAAAACACTCCTGTACTTCTTTTTAAAAAAGGTCAGGAGATTTGATTATGGTTCACCCATATTTCTAGTTTGCCCCCAAGAAAGAGCTTGGCTGAAATTGAACCCTTTTACATTTGTGTCGCTATGCAAAATTGGGGGGGGGCAGCATTTTGGCTATATTTGAGGGTGGGGTGCATGATTTTTGAGGTGGAAACATACCGGAATTGGTAACTACCATCCTTTTTTTTTTTTCCATTCTGAGGGGCTTTCTTAGGAAAAAATGGTGGCCACCATAAAAAAAAAAAAAAAAGGAAGCTCTCGCAGGCAGCTGCAATTTCCCCCAGAAGTCCCCTCATAACAGGGCATTTTGAGGACGAAAGATGGTGGCCACCAGCCAATCAGAATGAGTGAGCTCCAGCAACTTCCTCCACCCTGAAAATCACCTGCCCCTGAAATGCAAAAGAGGGGAGGCAGTCCAGGCTGAACTTTAGTTTGGGATGAACATTTACTCTATGTGCCTATATAAGCCAGTTTAAAACTTTCTGTCACTCTCTAGTATGACCAAGGAATAGAACCTTGGACAGGGCTATTAGGATGACAGGCCAGGGCTAAGGAGGCAAGTGCAGACCTGATTCTCAATGGTTAGAGTCATGGGAACTATCCGAGGAAGGAAACAGATTTCACCCCATCTCAACGGTGTTCCCAAACAGAGCCATTTACTTCCTCCCATATAAGTGAATATTAGCAACAGAATTATGCTGAGTAAACAAACTAAGTAAGGCACCCCACTCTGAAATGTTGCAACTAGTAGCTGAAACAAGCAGGGATCATCTTGTGTAGATAGATGTAAGTCAGTTATTGGAATTGATTGATTTCTTCAGCTTCTGATTCAAACTCCCTGTTGTAGCAACGGTACAGGACTGTTTTGTTTCACACACACACATGCACATGCACACACACACACACACACACACACACCACCCATTCTGCTTAACCAGTGGATGACTCAGACTTACAGACCGAAAATAACATAGCACAGTTATAGCATTCAGAAGGGTTTCTATGCAATTGACTCAGTGCTAAGTTCATGGGCTACCAACAACTAAGCTGCATAGAACAGTGCAGATTCTTAAAAATACCTCTGGGATAAATCACTTTTCTCAAAAGAGTTCTGGAGTGTGATAATTACCATGGAGACAGTCAGCTGATGGGAACTAAGGAAAAGGCTGTTTTAACAACAACAACAACAACAACGAGAGATAAATTTGAGTGAGAAAATGACCATGTATTGAACCAGGCCATAATATGTAATGATTGCTCTCATGCGTTCTTTGTAAAACTTACTTCAAGAGTTTTTGGTCTTACTGATCAGTGATGATGGTGATGACATTCACAAATAACACGCTCATAATACAAGGTGGTCACTGCTTGTAATGCTCACTTTTATTATGCGCCAGGCACCATCCTTGCCTTAACCTGAAGTTCTTACTCTGACATAATATATAACCTGAGATTTTTTCAAGACAATATCCAGCTTTTTCACTGTATTAACCTGAACAGGCTAGCCCAGTGTTCTCCAACCTTGGGTCCCCAGATGTTTTTGGCCTACAACTCCCAGCATGCCCCAGCCAGCTATGCTGGCTGGGGCATGCTGGGAGTTGTAGGCCAAAAACATCTGGGGACCCAAGGTTGGAGAATACTGGGCGTAGGGATGAGGGAGACATTCATTTCACACTGTTGAACCAATACATTGAACACTGGAAATAGAGGGAATGACATATTGCCACCTGAAGCATGACAGCATGATGCAGTCCATTATGACAGCATGATGCAGTCCATTGAGAAAACAAGTTAAAAATACATTTAAGGAATCCCAAGCTGTGTTGGAATGGAATAGAAAAGAAGATGTCTCAGGGACCAGCCATCCCCTTTTAGTGCATCACCTTCCATTTGCCGGGCTGATGCCTGACATTGCCCAAACGAGAAGGGAAATCAGATGCTTGCCACATTAAATGAGCATGGAAATGTTATTGAATATAATTAATTCATGTGAGAGAAAGAGCAGTTTGGAAACTGGAGCAGCATTTGCTGAGGCTTCGCTCTAACGACGTGCTCTAGATTAAAGAGAGAGGCTGACCATTTTAATTTGTATTTGCAGAAGGACATGAATGGAATTACTTCAGTGATAGTTAAATCTATATACTTGACATTTTTGCCTGGCAGCTCCAATCATTCCAGGAAAGGCAGCTCTATTTGAAGCTTTATTAGGGCTGTGCCAAATGTTCTTCTATGTCATTTCTTGCCTAGGGATGCTTGAATTGGTGAGGCTTGAGAACATTGAGGTTCTCCAAGTTCCACCTTGAAGCTCAGTCCACCTCATTCCCTTTCCCAAATTCAAGCTTTCTTTTTGGTAGTTGTTTGAATGGGGAAAATGTGCATTTTGGTGTACATTTCGATAAAGGACCCACCAGCAGGGGAGGCCAGTGGCCAGTCTGAGTGGTGGGGCAAAGGGCAGGTCAGCAGAGGCAGAGGTAAGGGGTCATGAGAGGTAGAGCCAAGGGGTCACAAGAGACAGAGCAGTCTTTGAATCCGCAACAGTCAGCAACCCATACCACAAAAAGAGAAAACTGAGGCACAAAACCTGCAAAGGGTGGTTGGGGAAATCACAGAGCTACACAAAAGTACCCCTTTGGACTCACATTCTCCTGTTCCGGCAACAACTCCCATTCCACAGAGAATCAAATTACTCTAAGATGATGAGTGGGAGGGGAGGATCCACCCAACCATATACTATATACTTTTTGAAACTGATGGATATATATTTCATACATATTTACAGTAATGGTGGATCCATTTAAATCACTGTAAGAAAATTCTATTTTTTAATTTATTTATTTTCCTTTCCTTCATTTTTCTTTCTTTCTATGGGGTTTCTTTGTTTTGTTGTATTTCACATTTAAAGCACACACACACACACACACACACACACAGAGTAAAATTTTAATTAAAAAATTCTCAAAGTTTGGAACAAACAGAACTTAAGAGTGGAAAAATGAGAAAATGAGAGAAACTGAAATTGACAGATTCATTCGTCCCTAGCCAAAGTCCAGTGTCCTGCAGCCCAGGAAGCCTAAAAACTGACCAACCAGAGAGGGTCAGGTGATGAGGGCAGTAGGGCAGCAGGAGCAAACTCCATTTAATTAGCACAAATCTGCCCTAACCAAACTGAATTGAAGTCAGAGCCCAAGTCCCCCTGCTCTGGTCTGGTAACAGTACAGTATAGGTTCAGGCCATGTGAAGGAGTTCACAGTGCAGTTCTTCTTCTTTCAAGTATTGCTCCAGTTTCTGGAAAGGGTGATGCTGTCAGGAGAAGCATCTATGGGCATGATGAAGCTTCTCCCATGATGTGGCTGGATATTCCAACATTGGCAGAGGACTGTAGATCGGATATACTTCAGTAGCTACCAGATCTTAACAGGGACATCAGAAAGAGCTGTAAGGAGGAAGGGATGGCAAGAGGGGAAGACATTGTTTTCATTTTGGTATATATTATTTGTGCATTTATTTAAAAAATAAATACCTTTCTTCACATAGCCTCCAAGGTGGCTTGCAAACAGGAGTTAAATACAATACAAGCAAAATGAAACAATTTAGCATTAAACAATTTCATAACTCTAAGCAAACATTATAGCAATGAAACCCAACAGATCCAACTTAAATAAAGGTAATAAAAGCTTGGAAGACAAAGTGTGCATTCCTCTGCATGCACTCAGAAGTACGTTCCATTGAATTAAATGGGGATTTAGCCCCAACGAGTAAGTGTGCACAGGATGCAAAGGGGCATAGTAATCCTACAATAGGATTTTGGAAAGAACCAAAAGTAGAGGATCCACCAAAAGATGGAAGCAAGGCATCTAAAACTTTCATTTCTGGGAGTTCTGTAATGCTCTCAAATGGCCACTATCCAGAGTCGTTTATTCAGATCATAAAAGCTTAATAAGGAAGTAGCATTGATGTAAAATAGGCATGTTTGCTAGACAGTAGTCCTCTTGTTTGGGATCAGGAAAAGTTTCAGTATAGATAGCTGAGAAATGCCTGAGCCATTCATGGTCACATCATCCTTAGTCAGGAAAGTCAGCCAAATATTTTTACCATAAAATGGATGGCTTATAAAAAAAAAACCCCTAGACTGACTACTATTTCAGCACCATGAAGCTGTGTTCTAGTGAACATGACTCTTTTACCATAGAGTAGGAGCTTCATGAAGAATTTGTGCCTTTAGTTTGTAGACTATACTTACATAGAACCATTGTACTGTCTAGAACAGTCAGTATGATGAACTAGTCACCTGAAACATAGGGTGCATGACTCCTCTTGTTCTCTCCCCCACTTCCTTTCTAAATGGTAAGTCTGTCCTTCCACTTTAACCTGATGTGGAAATCCTGCTTTGAACAGTCATTGATTTTTTTTTATTGTTTTATTTTTTAAAACCAAAGTGACAGTAATGTTCATGTTAGTGCTTTGCTGAAAATTTATTCCACTTTTCTTTAGTGATCCCATTCACTTTAGTAGAAAATAAATTGCATTTGAAAATGTTCCCAAAGAAGAAAATGTTGATGAAATTATCATGAGTGGTGTGTGGGATTCTTGTGCTCATCTTAACCACAGGATGGCCATGGGATGTGTGTGTGGGTCCTGTCTTTCATTGTAAAATCATCTCTCTGGTGGCCTGCAGTCTCCCCAGCTTCCTGCTCTTCAGTTAAAGCCCAGGGGAAGATATTATGAGGTAACTCCTCCCAGGGGGCATTTTCAGATCAGGAAGTGTGGACAGCTAGGAAGGCTGCAGAGAAATGAAGAGATGTGCAACAGAAAGGGTGTGTGTGTCAAAGAACCCTTCCAGTAATATGGTAAAGTTTTTATGATTTTAACTTTTGTGAACTACCTAGAGAGCTTCAGCCATGGGGCAGTATAGAAAAGTAACAAATAAATAAATAAGCTCAAAAATACCACAAAAAGAATTTCTACAGCACCCTGAGAATGAGGCTGAGACATGTTTTGGCACTCTTTCACAGGGGCAGAAAACTTTCAGGAAATTAGAGGACAAATTTAAAAACAAATCATGTCAACAAATCGTCCATAGCTGAAAATGTTACAGCCCCACCCCTGAAAAAAGATTATGAGAATATACATTTGGATGTTTGTACACAATTTAACAGTACTTGCTTGAAAACCAGTTTAGTAACAATATAAACCAACATTTAGAATCCTATGACAGTGACAGTGATGCAATATTCTACTAAATGCCACATCTTCAAAGAAACATGTGGATTGTATTCATCGTGATATTTCAACAATCTTCACTCCTCCCCATAAAAACTAGCAACTATGCACACTATGGAAAGTATAAATTCCAGTATGTAAAAGCTAATTTTCTCGACAAGATTTATGTGGCACAATGGTTGGAAATGACATATGCTGTAAAATGCAGTGACTGGGCAGATATAAGGCAAGAGGGAAGCAGATGGTAAGAACAGCACCATTCTAGAGTTATGTATTGGATTAATATGTTTTGCCCCAATACCAATGCAAATTCTCGTGTCCACATCAGATTGCGATCTTTGCTTTTTCCCTTTCATATGAAAATGCATAGGTATTTTCGTGCACATTTTTCCAGATGTATGCATCAGTTATGCACATCTTTGAAATCTATGCATTCCTTCCTATCTCGGAAATATACAGACTTCGGCTGCAGATTGTGTTCACATCTGTGTTCGGTCTGGAAGGTGCAAACTGGGCAAATCCTGATCAAAAACAAACTGAAATGAATTCTCATACATACCTATGAAAGATTAGATAGACAGATATGAATTTTAACATTTGGATTAAGCTGTTATGAAGTTGGAGGGTTAGGTTGTGAACCTAAACACACTTACTAGGGAGTAAGCCCATTAAACATAGTGGGTCTTACTCTCAGTCAGCATGAATTGGATTGTGTTTGAAGATATGTTCCATCTGTTGTTTTAAACTAATATTAATTGGACACATTTTACACAAGCCATAAGAGAACATGGGCTCGGGGCAAGCGCACCCTTAATTTTTTTCTCAAGTGTAGGAAGGACACTGCCGCATGTTCTCACTTAAGCGCTCTCCCTGCCCTTGTCAAACACCACAGATGGTGTTTTAGAACAAACAAATAAACATTAATTAAATCAAACAGCCGCACAGTTTGGTGGGTGGCATAAGGGCACTCATGAGGTAAGGTAGTTTTGACAATGAATTAAGGATTCATCTTGTCTTTCTTCCAGTACTCATGAGTACATTCAACTTACAGAATATGTCACACTATCTTATTCCAATCAGAAAAGAGTCTCCCTCTTGGATTATGAGGTTTGCAAAATAGTTGACCAAGTAGATGGTTAATCTGCTTGCTTTTAGGGTTTTGGAGGGGGGGGTTAAGAACAGGATCTGATATCATTGCTTCTTTGTTGAAGCTGCAGGAAAAGGTTCTGATGACTGCAAACGTTTGTAGCAAAGACTGGTTTGAAAAATATCACATTTGTCTTTTGCTTAATGACTTGCCCTTAGCATTTCCTTAAATCTACAAAATTGACCTTCTGAGATATTTTTTTTAGTACACTTTTGTGTGTGTGTGTGTGTGTGTGTGTGTGGCCTCAATAGCATTTTGGCCTAATGCCTTGTTGAACAGAAGAGATGAGATTTAAAGCTTTCATTTTAATTCTGACAAAGCAATATGCCTAGTTCGCTCTTACAGAGCTTGCTGACAGCATGAAAAGTGTCAATGTCATTAAAAATGACACTCTGTCACGATGACACCTTGATGGAGCAACATGGATTAATTGATTCTGGTCAATTCCCATAACAAGGTTTTACAGCCAGTTCTTGGATCTTTCTGTTCTCTGTTTATTCATTGTATTCAATATGGGAAGAAGGCCAATTGCAACAGCTCCTGCGCTGTGAAGGTAAAGTGAGGCAACATGAGAAGGGGCCCATAGAGGGTGGTACACTTGTGAATCACCAAAAAAGAGGACATGCCTCCCCAGAAAAGAGGATAAAAGAACACACCAATTTGCATAAAAATTTGCACGTGCTGATTTATATGTATAGATACAAATTTAGAAATAATTATTGTAATTTGAATAGAAATACAGTACATCTCAGCATTACGTAGAAGACTGTGACCAGATGACCTGTGTGCCTTGCACAGTCTGCTGTCCAAGTGCTATCGTTGGGAAACTTCAAGGCCCATCTCTTCCATCTGATGGCTCTCGATCTTTCAACTGGACTTTGGACATACAGTCCTTCATATGGAGGATGCTATCGAAATAAAGGACAGTCCTCTGGCAGCCCTTAAAATACTGGACTGTCCTCTGTAAAAGAGGACACGTGGCCACCCTATGTTACTACTGATGTTACTACTGTATTACTGAAGAGAAAAAAGTCTCAGGTGCCAACTGAAATATTTTATTGCCCAACACGTTTCGGCATGTACATTCTTCAGCGGCAAAACATTTTTCCAAGTATGCTCAAAACAATTTTCTTCAGCTATCTCATGAGTATATCATATATTCATGAGATAGTTGAAGAAATTTGTTTCTAGCATACTTGGAAAAACGTTTTGCCCCTGATGAAGGTACATACCGATACTGAAACACTTTGGGCAATAAAATGTTTCAGTTGGCACCTGAGACTTTTTTCTCTTTCGTTCTTTTTTCACATTGGTGCCTTCTGTTTTCACTACTATGTTACTACCACCAGCTCATCTCCTAGTTAATGGATGAGAGTTCTCAGAAAAAAGCTCTGGTCTTTTAAAGCTTTCTAAAAATAAAGCTGGGGGGGACGACAGGCCTTGGGGTGGTTGCCCCAGCCCTCCCTGAAGTCCCCCCCCATTCCCAAGCAAACGTATCCTTGAGAAAGGGGGGAACCAGTAGTACAGAGAGCTGCCTGTAGCCTTCCTCATATGGGTGGGCGGGATGCTGTGTGTGCGGCTAAAGGAAGAAGAGGGTCGCAGAGCTATCTTATAAAGGCCCCTAGAGTCTCCAGATTGCTGAGCATCATCTGTGTGACGCTGTATGTCTGCCCTGCTCATGTGTCCCCATCCTGGCTTCAGAGGGGAAGGGGAAGCCACCCATCTGAAGAATGGTGGAACAGGAAGCTTCCAACTTCAAAGAACTCTGACTGCTATTGTGTTTCTTTTGAGGAATGTATAATATAAGAAATCCCTTAATAAAGTGAGTTGCATTAACGTCATTATTCCTGAAACAGTTTAAAAAAATAATAATCCTGCTCTTTCTTAACTCCCACTCTATTTCCTGGGTCCCTTTATTTCCTGTACCCCTTACAGAGACTGCTGGGAAGTGTAGTACTGCAGAAGCATCCATGAAGAGACTGCACGACACTTGCCTTAGAACTTGGGCCATCCAAAGGCCAAACTGGTACTGGGCAGAGTCAGTTTTGCATCAGTACCAAGTGTGAGTCCACATCTGGTGGGACTAGACCTGGCTTCTTTCAGTGTGTGGTGCTGTGTATTGTAAACTGGAGTTTTACCTGAGGAACTGACGAACAGCGCAATCCTATGAGGGTGCCCACAACCCTCTGAACTTGGAGGATTGCAGTTGTCCTGATAGGATATCCACTGCACTCCCCTTGCCCTCAAAAACACTTTGATGTCTGATTTCAGCTGTCTAGATGTTTTACCTCTCCTCGTGAGGAGGAAAGGCAGAGGCTTCATATGGATTCGTTGGAATCTAGTGGAGCCTTGTTTCTCCACTCCCTGCCCCCAGGAACACCTCCCCCATGGGGGAACCAAAGACAGAAGACCATCTTCAGTTTGCTGCTGACACAGAAAGAACCACACTGGATACAAGGGGGGTGATCCATGGCACTGCGATCTCGGAAGAGATTTCCAAGGTCACAGCACCTTCCAGGCCCATTCCTATGTCCCCCCAGACAAGGTCGGAGGGACATAGGATTCTGCCCTAAGTAACCTTGGCGAGTGCCTTCTATTTCATCCTTTTTGTTGTTGTTGTTGGCCTCCATCATGAAAGTAATAACTATGGCTTAGGCTCACACATAGGTTGTGCAGGATGACCATTCACACATCACCAAAACAGAAGAAAGGCATCACTAAAAAAGTGGACAAGAGTGGACAGTGACTTGCATAACATTTGCATATTCTAATTTATATGTAAAGATGCAAATTTAGAAATGATCATTACAATCTAAATAGAAATACATTACATCTCAGCATAGTGTGGAAGACTGTGACCAGGTGATCTGCGTACTACTTGCCTGTCCAAGTCTGCTGTCCAGGTGCTGTAGATGGGTAACAATTCTGATAGTTCTTTATCTTCAAACCAGAACTGGACAGGACAGCCGTCCAAGCTGAGGATGGCTTCAAATATAACACAGTCCTCTGGCAGCCCTTCAAATAGAGGACTACCGTCCCTAAAAGAGGACACATGGCCATGCTAGAGTGGTGAGGAAAAGCAAAATAAAAATGTTAATCCACTTGTTATATCCAAAAGCAATGTACAGATCATTATTAATAATAAATATAATAAGATGTACTATTCAGCTTTCAGCTACCATTGATTTCCTCTTCTGGTTCTGTGACTATTTCAGCACGCTTCCTTTAATCTGAAATGCTATTCTATGAACTCAGAAAGATTTTCTCAGTTGATTATCACTATTGTTATTTCAGTGTAGCTGAAACTTTGGTGGTTATGTTGTCTTATGCAAATTAATGATGGCATCTCACCCTCCCAGTTCCTTGAGGGACCAAGTGGGTGGTTTTATTATCACAACAGTTCTGGGGCATATTTGTGAATCTCAAATGCAAGCAATTATCAAGAAGATACTCCATTTACTTTTCACACTATATTCTCTCTGACAGGCAATTCCCTTGACTCATCTTTACAAATATGGCAAATAGCAGCAAGTTACATAAGCTTTCTCGTAGGATCAGTCGTCTGCCCTAATGTGCACACTTGAATAGATGAATCTTATTTGAATGACTTGCAGTGTGGTCCTAATACAACCCTCTCCTCAGGGCCAGATTAAATACATCACTGCAAAATGCCCAAGCCAGATAGATCTGTGATCTTCTGGTTTCCCCATATGGGGAACCATATGTGCCTATCCAATCTGCTCTGCTTTAAAATCCCTGCACCTCCTTGCATTCCTTCAGTGCAACTCACAGGATAAGCAACCATTTTTTCTGGCTGGAGAGTAATTTAAAACATGGTACCCAAACTAAGGATGTACAGATTTTGTTAAATCCATTCCATCTGTGTTTTGCAGATTGTCAGGTGTCTTTCGTTCCATCATATGCTCATTGCCGGAATCAGATTTTCTACTAGAGATGTACAAAAATTTCATTCCACTTGCACTAATGTGCATTAGTGCTAAGGTGAATTTGAACAAATCCCCGGCAAAAGTAATAAATAAATAAATAAAATGAGTCAACACATCCATGGAATCCACACAACTCAGAATAAGCTGATCTGCTGTGGAATCCACTGTTTTGGATTCAAAAACTCATTTGAATCCAACCAGAAGATTTCTCTGGCATCCCAAACCCAGAACATGTGCAGGAGGAAGCAGAACACTCTTCAGGAGATTTCTTCTGTATGGTAGGATGTGGTCTGATGAAAACTGATGTATATCACCATTCAGACTTTAAAAGAACAATATCTGAATATATTAACAATATAGCGTGGTAGTTGGATTTAGACTGTATATCTCTCATCACATTTATGGACAATAGAAATAAATCAAAGGATTAAGCAATTTATTTAATACTGGAAAGAAATAAAGTATACACAGCAAATGAAGGGGGGGGGAACGAAATAATGTGGAAACATGATTCTGATCATTTTTGGGCATATCAGTGTTAGATGTGGATATATCCTTTCCTACTTTTCTCATCTCAGCTTGGTAATCATGGCATTAGGCCTTAGTTACCAAGAATGGTTTTGCACAGGCAGTCTAGGTCCTATTTCTGTCTGCCGCCACAGACCAAAGACACAAGACCAAACCATAATGTAATATTTCTACATAACAATCCTGATTTATGGCAAATGAAACAAATGTGAGCGGCTGTGTAATTAATGGGGGAGGGGGAGGTCACTAGCCAACACAGCTCTCTCTCCTGTTGGTTGGATCCAGATTTATGTGTCTGCAAGTGCGGGCTGGTGGAAGCAGGCTTCCCCACCCCTTCCTCCCCATGGCAGCCCCACCAGCCTCACAAAAATGCTACACAGAGGGTCAGGGGATCGTGCTGAACGGAGTAGGCTGTGGCGTAGGGAAAGGAGGGTCCCTGAGAATGACTCGTAGAGATGTATAAGGAATTTGCTTCTCTTCATTTTTGATCAGGATTTGCAGTTTGCACCTTCCGGATAGAACACAGACTCAGACACAATTTGCAGTAGAAGTCCATACATTTCTGAGCTTGCCATGTGATTTGCGTCCCCCCAAAAAACTATGTCTGACAGCACATTTCACATTTGAAAAATATGCAGGGGAGAAAATGTGTACTTTTGCAAAATGCACACAAAATCCTGTTAATCAATGGGAGAAGAATGCATACATTTCAAAGATGTGCACAACTGATACATTCATTTGGAAAAATATGCACTAAAATAAACACGTATTTTCAGGTGAAAAGAACAAAAAAAACCCAAAGCTGTTCTTCTTTGAAGGGTGTGTTGCGTGTGCACATGATTTAGGTGTGTGTGTTCCAAAGGCTGCTTTTCTGTGTGGCTCTGAGAATGTCGTCTCATATTTTAATTATTATGATTGTTATTAACATGATCATTGTTATTACGGTTTGCGGTGTGTGTGTGTGTGTGTGTGTATGGTTTGGAGTCTGTCTCTCTCTCTCTCTCTCTCTCTCTCTCTCTCTCTCTCCCTCTCTCCCCCTCTCCCTCTGTGTGTGTGTGTGTGTGGTTGAGGGGGGTGTCTGAGTTTGTGTGCAAGGGGGGCTGTGTGTTTTGCAGTGGGTTCTTGCTGGCTTCCAAAGGGATATCATCATCATCATCATCATCATCATCATCTACATTTATTTATCGCCCATCTGGCCGGCAACCGGCCACCCTGGGCGATGTACATCAGATAAAAACAGGATAAAATACATTTAAAACAGTATAAATTTTAAAAATCTTAGCCCACCCCATATTCCCGCCTGAACAGCCAAGTTTTTAGTGAGCGGCGGAAGCTCAGCAGAGAGGGGGCATGGCGGAGGTCACTTGGGAGAGAGTTCTACAGTACGGGGGCCACCACAGAAAAGGCCCTCTTCCTCGTCCCCGCCAGTATAGCTGCTCTGGCTGAAGGGACAAGGAGAAGGCCGTCTGTGGCAGATCTTGTTGAGCGGCCTACTTGGTTTCATCATCAGATGAAAAGGGATGCCCGTACTTTCTCCTGAGCAATCCAGTCTTTACTTCTTATGAGATATGCATAATCTGCATAATTTTGTACTATGCTGCTTCTGATTAGGCCTGCTCTGGTGGATGTTTTGTGATGGATATACAAAGGAATGGCTTTCTGGATGCTTTCAGAACTTGTTCCAAAGGCTGCTTTTCTATGTGGCTCTGGGAATATCACATCTTATTTTAAGTATTTTCATTATCTATCAATAAAAATAGTTATGCATAAACATCAGGAAAAGCAGACCAAATATCCATGTATTTATCCATCCTCAGGTGGTGTCTAAATGCCACCCGCTGAAATGTTGAGAGCGTTGTTAGATTCTCAATCCGTTGTGTTATTGGAGGTGAGCATTTATCTTTCCAGTGTTGTAAAATCAGTCTTTTGGTTGTCAAGAGGGCGCGGAAAATCCACATGCGTTGTCCTTGTGATAAATTCCATACAGCTGGTATATAATTTAAAAGAACGTGTGCATCAGTAAATATTAAGGAGCATTCTAATACTAGATTTATCTGTACTCTAACCTCAACTCAAAAAGAAGCAACCACTGGGTATTGCCAAAACATATGTGTAAATGAAGCATTCACAGTATTACACCTCCAACAGTTAGCTGACTTAGACAAACCCTTATTAAAAAGATGCTGTGGTGTCCAATAAACACGAAACAAAAGTTTTTGCTGAATAAGACATAACCTAAGATCCATAGACCCTTCTGAAACAGACGCAAAAACAATGTTCCATTGATTAGGCAAGATATGACCCTCTAATTCCCTATTCCATTCATCTTAAAGACTCTGTGTATCATACTTATTCACCAATAAGTATTTACAAACATGAATTGTAGGTCGATATAACTGCTCAGCCTCAATCAATTAATTCAATAGGGAAGGAGGCTCTGAAGCTGAAAAAGTAGCCGGACCAAACCTAGATTCTAACAAATGTTGCAATTGCAAGTATTGCCATTCAGCTGAGGCAGGCAAGTTATATTTAGTTCACAAAGCCTAAAATGACAAAAACTCATCATCGACATTCACTAATTGATCCAAAGTAAAAATCAACTTGTCTGACCAAGTCTGCCACAGGAACGTTTTCTTACCAATTTTTAAATCCGGATTACCCCATAAAGTCAGTTTAGCATGAGGAAATAGGTCAAACTGTAATTGACGAGATATAATACTCCACACCTCTCTAACTGCCATAATTGTAGGAGGCACCCTGTCAGTTTTAGTATAGCGAGTAGTGGTGGGCACGAACCTGTCCAGGGGGCTGCCTCACCACCGCCTCTCCTCTCCGCGGCGGTGGCCCCTCACCTCATTCTTCTGAGCGGCATGGAGCTGTTCTCCGCGCCGCTCGAGCTGCTGGCGCTGGCCGTGCTGATCCCAGCCGGCCGGAAGTGACACGACGGGACCCTACGCCGGCGTGCTGGACCCCCACGCTACTTTTTTGAGGGGAAACCAGGGCAACAGGGCTTAAACAGCCCCAAAACATAGTGCGGGGATCCAGCGCGCCGGCGCAGGGTCCCATCGCGTCAATTCTGGCCTGCCGGAAGTGATGCAACAGACTGGCGCAGGTGGCTCACCGCAGAGAGGTGAGCCACCGCCGGAATCAGGTAGGCCCGCGTGAGTCTCACGCGGGTGTGAGCGGGGCCGATTTCGGCCCACTATGCCCCGTGAGGCGATACAGTCCACCCCTAATAGCAAGAACCTAATGCCATCAATTTGGAGAGAGGATCCAGACATAAGGATTCCAAAACTGATGAAGGTGGATAATCAAATATATGTAGAAAAGACCAGAATTTAGAGCTCGTCAACAAATAAGCCTGATGATATAAGGCGAGATCTGGAAAACCAAACCCACCTTCTTTAGTTGCAAGTTGCATTCTTTTCCAAGAGATTTGTGGAGGCGAGGAACCCCAGAAAAAATTGAGAAACAAAGCATTAAGTTTTTGAAAATGATTGCCAGGTATAAATAGAGGAATCCCACGTAAAACATATACAATCCTAGGTATAATATTTATCTTAAGTGCATTAACCTTACTCCACAAACTCAACTTAAGAGATGCCCATCTGTCTATATCCCGTGAGATCTCATTAATCAACTTACTCAAATTAAGTTTAATCATTTGGGATATGTCCCTAGGTATAAGTATTCCCAAGTAAGTGATAAATTCTGGGCACCATTGAAATTGCCATTGAGTTAATGCACTCTGAGATGTATTATCTCCAATTGGCATCAATTCCTACTTTGTCCAATTAATTAAATAGCCAGACAAATCACCAAAGTTCTTGATCACCTCCATCAAAGCAGGAACCAATGACTGGAGTTTCAAAATTAACAATAAAAGATCATCAGCATAAACAATAATTTTAATTCGAAACAATCATGTGAAAATCCATGAATACTACTATTCTGTCTGATAGCACACACCAGGGTTCCAAACATAAGTCAAATATCAATGGAGAAAGTGGACATCACATCCCTGTCTAGTAACTCTCCCAAGTATAAAATAATGTGGGGGAAGAAAACCATTAGTCTTAACTCTCACTCTTGGGGTTGAATATAAAATTTTAACCCAATTAAAATTTTGCTTGAAAATTCATAAGCATAGTTATGCACATTTCTCCTAATATATGCATTCTTCCATGCATTTTGCCTAATATACACATTTTTGCATGCCATTTTCCTAGTATAATGCATTTCTGAATGTTATTTCCCCTAATATATACATTTTTGTATGCATTTCTTAATTGGAAGGCTCCATTGCAAAATTTGGATAAATGTGGATTTTGAAGGATAACTGAGCTTTGGTTCACACTTTGGTTCAAAAGTGAGAAATTAGGTAAGCTCACATTAAAAGGAGAAATGAAATGAATTTCTCCCCGATCCTTAACTTTGGCACCCAAGTTCCAGTTCTAGCTGTGTCATTGGGTTTAACCCAGCCTGCTGCATTTTGTGGTCTTTACCTAAAGGTAATACTATGAGACTCATTAATAATTCTGTTTCTCTGGTGCATTTGTGTGTGTGTGTGTGTGTGTGTGTGTGTGGCATTTTAATAATGTCTTCCTTTTTTTGACACCTACAGAAATGGACCACCTTCATAATCCATAATTCATTAGTGGTGCTAGTCTGTCATTATGGAATAGGATATGAAATCATTTTGATATTCTTTTGGGTGGGGGATAAGATCCCATAATTCCATGATCTATGGCAGGGGTGGAGACCCTGTGGCCCTCCAGATATTGGAATCTACTCCCGTCAGTGCTGGCTTACATGGCAGTGGTCAGGATGATGGGGATTGTGGTCCAACAACACTTGGATGGCCACAGATTATTTACCCCTGCTCTATGCACAATTTAGGAGTAATAAAACCCAGCCACCTACGCTTCATTCCATTGACATATTTCCCCTTTCCAAGATTATTTTCTAAGCCAACTGACAAATAAGCATACCACCACATGCCTTGCCTCTCAAAAATGGCCCAAGGCTGACAACAAGCCACAGCAAACCTAAAGATGGTTTTAGAACTCACTGTTCCTTCTCAACAGTGACTAGGAAGGAACATTGTTAACATGTTTATTTTTGGCGACAGTATTTTCCCTGGAAGAAATAATCTGGCTGGCTCTTCTTTATGCCGCTGGTGTCATTATTACGAATAGAGTATCTATGACATCCCTCCTCCCCTTTCCACTCCACACACACCACGTGTATTACAGTAAAAGCTAATCTGATCTAGCCAACTCTGTCATATAATCCAAACTGAAAGTAGCAGGCTAACAGCAGAGAAGGTCACATTGTATTTTGAGCCGGCCATGTCACTCTGACTTGGCTTGAATATTATTACCTAGTCATTATTGTTGGAAGCCCATCAGGCCTGGGTGGGGTGATATTAAAATGTCCACCCCTACACTGGTACCAGATGCCACAGATGAAGCGGCATTTTATTCCTGGCAAGAAGATTAGAACTATTAAGGGAGGCACTGAAGTTCATTAGCAGCAGAGTCCATCTCCAGAAAAGGATCTCGTTTTACAGCAGACGAAGAGAGAATAGAGCTGAGCCAAAAAATTTCAGGAGACATTTTTCTCCTAAAATTCTGAGATTCATCTTTTTCTCACCCTCTAGAAAAAGATGACCACTTTACGGAATTATCTCTCAATATTATTCACCAGTTCCCCTCCCCCTCTGGTGGACACCATTTTCTCCCCACAAAATGCCCCAGAACCAAGGCATTGTGGTGGAGGATGCAAAATTGTGGCCAGGCTCCCAGTGCAGCTGCTACTGCTAACTGCCTCCCCACAGCCACAAAAACACCTTAGGGAAAAAGAAAGAAGCCATGATGCTGCCATGCCTAATGGTGGTGACGCACCCTCCCTGAGAAGCTGGTGTAGAATTTCTCCTCCCTTGGGAGAATTTAACTGGTGGCACTGAGGGTTCACAGACAGATGAAAAAACACTACAAACCCCAAGAATCCAAGCGGGAAATGGTGCTTCTGAGCAGACTCACAAGCAGCTGTTTCAGTCTACAAAAACTGTCTATTTGTGAGATTTCCCTGCTGCCAGTTACTGGTCTATCCTACACAAAGGTAAGGATTGTTTTCTAGTGTGAAGGGGGGACTGGCTGGCTGCGGAGGGCTAGTAACAGCACAGTAAGGACATAAGAACATAAGAAGAGCCATGCTGGGTCAGACCAAGGGTCCATCTAGTCCAGCATTCTGGACTACCAGCTGCCCTACCAGCTGCCTGTGGGAAACCCAAAAGCACAATGTGAGGGCAACAGCACCCTCCTGTCCATGTTCCCCAGCAACTGGTGTATATAGGCATATTGCCTCTGATAGGGTTGCACATAGCCCTCAGGACTAATAGCCACCAATGGCCTTCTCCTCCATGAGTTTGGCCAAACCCCTTTTAAAGCCATCCAGATGGGTGACTATCACTACATCTTGTGGAAGTGAATTCCATAGTTTAACTATGCACGGTGTAAAAAGTACTTCCTTTTATCTGTCCTGAATCTCCCACCAATCAGCTTCATGGGATCACCCTGGGTTCTAGTATTGTGAGAGAGGGGAAAATATATATCTCCCTATCCACTTTCTCCAAACCATGCATAGTTTTGTACACCCCTATAATGTCTCCCCTCACTCATGTTTTTTTCTAAGCTAAATAGTTCCAGATGCTGTAACCTTTCCTCATAGGGGAGTTGCTGCAGCCCCTTATTAATTTTAGTGCCCCTTTCTGTACTTTTTCCAACTCTCCAATGTCCTTTTTTAGGTGCCATGACCAGAACTATCCACAGTTTTCCAAGTGTCTCCCTATCAACTTTCTCCACACCATGGATAATGTTGTACACCTCTATCATGTCTCCCCTTACTTGCTTTTTTTTCTAGTGACAGTGGACAAACTACTTTTTTAGTTGCCTCCAGATTTGAAGGGGGAAACTCTGTTGTTTGTAAACTACCTTGAGAATCATTTGATTGAAAGGCAGAATATATACCTTCAAAACAAACATTCAAACACACATACACACACACACACACATACACACACACTATCTTTCCTTTCCATCAAACTCCAGGAAGAAATTGGAGATTCCAAATTAGTTTTGTGGGTCAGTGATAGACTGGAAGTGGGCTAACAAATTGTGACCTAATTCAGACAAGACAGAGATGCTGTTGTTTAGTAGGAAAGCTAATGTGGGATCAGTGATCTTATTTTGGACATGGTAGCACCACTAGCTCTGATCAATCAGGTTTGCAGCTTGGGAAAGAGATGTATGAGACATTTCTTTAAGTTCATTTTTTGAAAATCAGAAGTTACCCAGTTCTGTCTCCTGGAGCTGAACACGGACCTGGATGCAATCTGTAACTGAAGTCCATACATCCTGACCTTCTGATTCAATTCACAGAAAAACAACAAAAAATGTATTAGAAAAATGCATACATTTGAAAAATACACATGAAAAAATGCATACTTTTTGAAAAATGTGCACAAACACACTTTAATCATTGGGAGAAAATGTATAGATTTCAAAAATGCACACAATTGATGCATACGTTTGGAAAAAATATGCACAAAAAGACATGTTTTTTTGGGTGCGAAAAATAACAAAGCTCACAACTGATGTGGACATGAGTAGGAATAAGCTTCAAGGTGAAAGTCAGAGAACCTCAATGAGCTCATGTTTTGCTGATTCCTACATGCCTACTTTGGGACGCTCTTGGAGTTGGTTTTGCTCTGAGAATGCCCAGTAGCAGGTTTGCACAGTTTCAGCTGTTGTGTGCCAGTGCATCCTTTACATGGAGAAGGAAGATCTGTCCATGGCCACACATGCCATTAAGGATGTCAGAGAAATCCACAATGGATTCAAATTAGTTCAGATTTCTATCAATCTAACCTGCAGATTCTGCAGCAGACTGTTTTTCCCCTGAGTTGCCTGGATTCTGCAGACTTGCGGATCTTTTTTGATTTTTTTTTTACAACTTGGGGGGGGATTTGCACAAATTTGCACTTGCTCTAATGTGCATTAGCGCAAGTATGCAATAGTGCTAATCCTCATTAGTGCAAGAGCACAAGAGCTAATGTACACTTGAGCAAGTGGAATGAAATTATTGCACATCTGTAGCCCCGCCCCACCCTCCAGTTCTGTCAGTGAGCAGAGGATGGAACAAAAGATGCCTGACAACACATGGAACAGAGGCAGAATGGGGTAACAAAATCCGTACATCCCTAAATCCCATTTAGACTACTGCGATGGGCTCTGCATGGGGCTGCCTCTGTGTCAGGAACTACAGCTGATGCAGAAAGCTGCTGCCAAGCTGTTGATTGAAGCCTTTATTTGGAGCAGGTGATTCCATTGCGATTTGATCTGCACTGGTTCTCTCAATGTGTTTTTAAGCCCAGTTCAAAGTGTTGGTAATTACTTTTAAAGCACCAAATGATTTTGGCCCAAGATACTTAAGGGACTGCCTGCCTCTGATTTTTCCACCATTTGACATCTACTGGGGAAGCTTTGCTCCACAACCTGAGCAATCTGAGGATTGGCCATTGGATACACAGGAGGGCCTCCTCAGACAGTTGTGGCACATATCCTTAAGGCTCTGGAATCCCCTTCTTCTAAAGGCTGGTGTAGTGTAGTGAATACCCTTTTGGAGGCTGGTGAAGACCAGGGATGGCCAAGAAATTCATTTGGTTCACATTTCTATGTGAACTTACCAAATTCACAGTTCCCAAAGCTAAACACAAACTGGAACACAATTTGCTGCTGGTACATTTCCAAAGTATTCGATATACCGTATACATAATATAATTCTGTGCAATATTCAAAAAATGTGCACAAAAATAATGTGTGTGTGTGTGTCTGTGTGTATTTGGAAACATGCACATAAAAACACTTTATTCAATGGGCAGAAAAGCATATATTTGCAAAAGTATGCACAAAAACATGTACATTTTTGAAAAATGTGTACATTTTTTGGGGGGAAATATGCATGAAAATGCATACAAATTTTTGTGTGAATTAAAAATAAAATTAACAACCCAGGATGGAATGAACATAGCAATGGAAGAAAAAAAAAGAAACTGAGAGAAATCGAACTGGAATGATTTACCCATGCCTAGAATACTGCCTTATTTAGATGAGCCTTCAATCTAGAATAATTTGATTGATGGTTTTATTTTGACCCTGCTGGTTTGGTTTTCTTGTTTTTGTTTTGCTCCACTGCTGTTTTGTCTTGTCACTGTTTTTTTTATTATCTTAACTGTTCGTTTGCTTTTTAATTGTATTTTAATATCTGACAGTACATGAATTTTGGAACTTTCGCCCAATACCCTTGAAATCTAATAAGCAAATAAATAAAATGTGCCTATATATATATATATATATATATAGAGAGAGAGAGAGAGAGAGAGAGAGCAAGCAAGGGCAGTTCACATTCAGTTCCCCTTTCCCTTTCCCTTGAACAGCTTCATGAGAGCTCATGGTGTCCCTTCCCTTACCCCCAAGTGAATTCATTATTCATTTGGAAAATAACAAATTCTTCCATGTAAGCTTGGATGAGAGTTCTCCTTCAATATGGGATGGGATCTCATTTAATGTATATAAGTTTTTGCAGATGTGCAATGTCAAGGTGCATCTTGGGAGCTGGAGTTTGCAATCATATAGTGTGTCATGATGTCATGTATCACCACGTTATTCCCCCTTTCTGATTGGTTGTTTCCATATGATCTCTGATTGGGTGAGACCTAACGTCATTAATTAAGGAAGGAGAAAGAAGACGACGACGGGGGGGGGTAGGATTATACAAGCAGCAGCAGGTGGAAATGGTGACACAAAATAGGTAAATATTCTCATTAAGCTGTTTTTCAGAAATGCTTCTACCCTGCATAAAATGCTACTCCCCAACATCAGGGTCAAAAATGAAACTCATGAATATTTGGTACAGCTGTAGAGGCCACAACAGTGGCATTGGAATATCATAAGGCCTGGTACTTGATAATATTAAATACTCCGTAATAATTTGATAGTTCCTTCTTTTTGCGAAGATCCCCAATGTGATGAGGATCTGAATTCAGATGAGCAAATCCACTTTTCTTCTAGGCATTACAAATAAAGAAGCAGAATTCTAGGTGATCAATCTTCAAAACAGCTGTAATCGCCAGGCGACAATATGACCAGTCTACATCCAGCAGGCCATTTCAAAATTAACATCCAAAGTCAAGCACCTCACAGTGAGGCTTCTTTAGAAAGCCCTGTGCACTTTGGAGTGAAATCAATATAAGTCTTGCAGACAACCGCCCCCAACAGAGAGCTTTAGATGCACAGAGAATTGCTCAAACTCTGACAGCTTGAACTTTTCTTGCCAACCTAATAGTGTACCCAGGGTTGGAAATGACAGATTTCCTATACCCGTTCTTCCCCATTAATTTCAAATTACATTTAAAAATACACAGAAAGGTGTCTTATTCTTAAAACTTTAAGCCCATATTTATTTAAAGGGGTGGTCAAAGTCTGATTTGTGAGCTATCAGAACTAGCGCTCTGCCAAAAATTTCTTCTTTTTCAACCATTCTCATTCAATTTGACAGAAAAGAAATTCCTTTCAAAAAGAAATTCAAAAGAGAAGAAATATTGGAGTACTTCTCATGGGTTGGGTTCAGGCAGGGTTCTTGTGTTTACCTTACAGAGGAGGTGGCCAAGGCATGTGCATGAGTATCCTCTTTCATGGTACAGTCATCTCTCTGTACCTGCATTAGAAACAAGATGTATTCACAATCCACGCTCAGAGAAATTTAACATTTGGGAGATCCTGGGAAAGGTGCTGAACCCTAAAGAATGAGGACAATAGTTCAGCCAACTTTTATAGAAGACATTTTTTTCTCAGAAAAGTCCAGAGGTTTTTCTTTTCTGAGCTCCACAGAAATAAAATGCCACTTTACCAAATTTCCCCAAGTTCCTTCTGTATTTTTGGTGGGTTTTGACTTCCCTCTCCCCCCCTGCAATGCCCTGGAATGATGCTTGGTGTGGAGTATTGTGGACAATGCAAAATGAGGGCTAGACTGAACACACAGTCGCTGCTGTTGCCACTTGCAGTGGCAGTGGAAGGGGGGGGACCCAAAAATACTTCAGGAAAAAAGAAAAAAATATGTGCGACAACCCCGGCCAATGGTGAGTCCTACCTGTGAGAAACGGTTTAGAATTTCCCTTCCCACTGGAGAAATTCAGTGAAAAGTCTCCCTCACCCAATTTCTCTATCCACAAATATGAATTGTTCCCAGTTCATATAGTAGTGCCAGTTCTGCTGCTGAGGCCTGGTGTTAGGAACTTCTTCTCTGGGCTTAGTGGATCTTGGCAGAACCGATCTCACTGGAGTTGTAGGAATTTCACTACTTGAGAGCTGACCTGGACGTGGGTGGCCTGGAGCTTGAGAAAAACTGCAATGCCAGCTCAAGGTTTTTGAAGGCCCTTGCGCAAGATACAATCAGTGGGGGGCCTTCCCTCAGTGAGTCTACCTTCTTAACAGCACTGTTGTTAGATGCTCCTCCTCCTCCTCCTCCTCCTCCTCCTCCTCATCATCATCATCATTGCTACCACTTGCTTGCTTGACAGACAGAGAGCCAGTGAGCAAATAGGCAGTGGCATCTACTGCTCCTCCTCCCCCTCACTATCACCATTGCTTGGCTCAGAGTGAGAGGCAGGTGAACAAGCAGGTTGCAGTCATGAAGAGGATCACAAACTCAAAAGGGACTTTTGTCAGAGGGCCCCTGCTGGGGTTAGGGCCTTTGGCAGGTGCCCAAACATGTCTACCCTTGATGCTAGCCCTGATCACGAAATTTCCAAAAATCCTTCCTTAGTGGGTGCCTACGTCATAAAAACAATGTTCCTTCCAAATATCACATTCCTACATTAAACGGTTTGAGCTGGGTGTTGATGAGCAGATTCATTGTTAAACCAGGATGAAATGCCATAAATTAAACTTCTTATATAGAAATGGGAGCTGGGGTTGCAAGTTTGAGAGGGCCCTCAGCCAGGACCGATGCTACCATTAGGCCAGCTAGGCGGCTGCCTAGGGCACATGGCTAAATGGGGCGCAGAAACCACACCAAATCAGAAGCCTCCCTGGTTTTTCCCCCTTCGCTTCGCTTCTTTCTCTCTCCGTGTGCCAGTCTCTTCTTCTGTTTTTGTTGTCCCCAGGCTTGCTTTCTCTTTCTGTCTTTCTTTCTTTCTTTCCCCCCCCCTCTCTCCCCCTCCTCCTTTTCTTTCCCTGCTGCGGCTACTTCGGCTCTCTCCTTTTTTTCGCCGTCCTCCTGCTGCTGCCGCTGCCGCTTGCCCGAGCCTTATGCTGCACATGTTACTTTTGCAAGTGGGTCGCTTTAGCAAAGCTGTTTTCTCGTACAGCACATGGGGCGATAAGGGGAGGAGAAGGGGGGGCAGGTTAGGGAGGGAGGTGGCGGCGGCGGCGCTGGAGGAGGTAGGTGGGTGCGTGGGTGGGGGGGAGGGAGGGAGGCAGAAAGAGAGAGGGGGGTAACCAGAGTGAACTCTCCCCAAGCTGAGGAGCCCCCACCCCTGGCCAGGGAGAATGATAAAAGGAGTGGGGGTGGGGGAGGAGGAGGAAGGAGGGGCTGGGGAAGCAAAAAAAATAATAATATTTTTTTATTTAATAATAAATATCAGAAGCAAAAAGTAAACCAGAATTTTGCATGCACGCGAAAGTAGAAATTGGAGAGGGTGGGGGGAAGAGGAGCTTGTAGGAGAGGAGATGGGGTGTGTGGGGGGAGGAGGAGAGATAAATTTTGCACATACACACAAAAAAGAAGGTAAAGGGGGAGGGGAACAAAAAGAAGAGAGAGAGAGAGAACGAAAGAGAGAGAAGGGGTAAGAAAAGAAAAGGAGAGGTGGGGGGGGGAGAAAGAGAGGGAAGACAGGACCAGAGAATCCCAGTGATCAAATATGCTAAGGAGGAGGATAATAATTTATTATGATAATATTTTTTTTTAGGTTTTGCCAATTGACTTTTATTTCATAACTAGCTTTTTTTTACCCGGCGTTGCCCGGGTCGTCCTTTTCCTATAGACACTCTTTGTTCGAAATTCCTTAAGGTAGCTGTCCGCTGTGAAATCCCTGCTCCCCCCCCCCCATGACTACATCAATGAAATTCCAGCTTCCCCTCTCCCCGGGACTATGCAACAATGAATTCCCTGTTTCCCTCCCTACCAGTACTACACAATGAAATCCCTGCTTCCCTCCCCCCCAGGACTATGCAACAATGAAATCCCTGCCCCCCCCAGGAGCACACAATGAAATCCCTGTGTGTGTCCCCCCCCCAGGGACCACACAATGTAATCCCTCCCCCCCCCTCCGGGACTATGCAATCAAATCCCAGCTTCACCCCTCCCCCGGAACTGCACAACAATGAATTCCCTGTGCCCCCCCGGTACTACACAATGAAATCCATGCTTCCCCCCCCCGGGACTATGCAACAATGAAATCCCTGTGTGTGCCCCCCCCCGGACCACACAATGAAATCCCTGTGTGTGTGTCCCCTGGAACTACGCAATCAAATCCCTGCTTCCCCTCCCTCCTGGGACTATGCAACAATGAATCCCCCCCCCCGGGACCAGACAATGAAATCCCTGCTTCCCCCTCCCCCGCGACCATGCAATCAAATTCCTGCTTCCCCCCTCCCCCTGGGACTGGACAACAATGAATTCCCTGTGCCCCCCCCCGTACTACACAATGAAATCCCTGCTTTCCTGCCCCCGGGACTATGCAACAATGCCCCCCTTTACTACATAATGAAATCCCTGCCTTCCCCCCTCCCCCGGGATTACGCAATCAAATCCCTGCTGTCCCGGCTGTGGTTCATGTGAATATTCTGTTTGGACGTAGGAGAGATTTGCATGTCCGCCTCTGATTGGGCCCAGTGGAGGCAGTGCATACCAACATTCTATGTGCTGGTTGGAGCTATTTGCATAACGCCTCCTGAATGGCCCCTGCGAGCATTCCAAGCGACGCTATTGGCTCTCATCTATTTTGGGCTGTACAGGCGCGGCGAGGGTTTTTTGAAGATTTTAACCCAGCAGTCTTTGTCCTTGGGTGATGGGGAGTATGCGTGCCAAGTTTGGGGCAGATCCGTCCAACCGGGTAGGAGCCAATGCGACGCAAACCCGCCACGTACAAACAAACGGACAAACAAATGGACAAACGGAGAATCATTCACTTTTATATAGTAGACTAGCTTTTTTTTACCCGGCGTTGCACGGGTCGTCCTTTTCCTATAGGCATTCTTTGTTCGAGATTCCTTAAGGTAGCTGTCCGCTGTGAAAACCCTGCTCCTCTCCCCCCCCGTGACTGCACAATGAAATCCCTGCTTCCCCCCATGACTACACAATGAAATTCCAGCTTCCCCTCGCCCCAGGACTATGCAACAATGAATTCCCTGTTTCCCTCCCCACCAGTACTACACAATGAAATCCCTGCTTCCTACCCCCCCCCCCCGGGACTATGCAACAATGAAATCCCTGTCCCCCCGGGAGCACACAATGAAATCCCTGTGTGTCTCCCCCCCCCCGGGACTACGCAATCAAATCCCTGCTTCACCCCTCCCCCGGGACTGCACAACAATGAATTCCCTGTGCCCCCCCCAGTACTACACAATGATGAAATCCCTGCTCCCCCCCCCCCAGAACTAAGCAACAATGAAATCCCTGTGTGTGTCCCCCCGGACCACACAATGAAATCCCTGCTTCCCCCCCCCCCGAGACTATGCAATCAAATCCCTGCTTCGCCGCTCCCCCGGGACTGCACAACAATGAATTCCCTGTGCCCCCCGGTACTACACAATGATGAAATCCCTGCTTCCCCCTCCCCAGGACTATACAACAATGAAATCCCTGTGTCCCCCCCCAGGACCACACAATGAAATCCCTGCTTCCCCTCCCCCCTGGGACTATGCAACAATGAATCCCCCCCCAGGACCAGACAATGAAATCCCTGCTTCCCCCACCGGGACTATGCAATCAAATCCCTGGTTCCCCCCTCTTCTGGGACTGCACAACAATGAATTCCCTGTGCCCCCCCCGGTACTACACAATGAAATCCCTGCTTTCCCACCCCCGGGACTATGCAACAATGCCCCCCCCCCCAGTACTACACAATGAAATCCCTGCTTCCCTCTCCCCCGGGACTATGCAACAATGAAATCCCTGCCCCCCCCGGACCACACAATGAAATCCCTGTGTGTGCCCCCTCCCCCGGGACTACACAATCAAATCCCTGCTTCCCCTCCCCCCTGGGACTATGCAACAATGAGCTCCCTGCCTTCCCCCCTCCCCCGGGATTATGCAATCAAATCCCTGCTGTCCCGGCTGTGGTTCATGTGAACATTCTGTTTGGACGTAGGAGAGATTTGCATATCCGCCGCTGATTGGGCCCCTGTGGAGGCAGTGTATACCAACATTCTATGTGCCGGTTGGAGCTATTTACATAACGCCTCCTGAATGGCCCCTGTGAGCATTCCAAGTGACGCCATTGGCTCTCATGTATTTTGGGCCGTACCAGCGCGGCGAGGGTTTTTCGGAGATTTGAACCTGCCAGTCTTTGTCCTTGGGTGATGCGGAGTATGCGTGCCTAAGTTTGGGGCGGATCCGTCCAACCAGGTAGGAGCCAAGGCGACGCAAACCCGCTGCGCAGACCCACGGACAAACAAACAGACAAACAAATGGACAAACATTCACTTTTATATAGTAGATGGGCATAGGGCTGGAGGGAGGGAGGGCTCAAGTGGGAAGGGGGGCGTGCTAAATATCTGATCTTGCCTAGGGCACCAAACTGCCTTGCACCGGCCCTGCCCTCAGCACAGCACACTCTAGTGGACCCCCTCCTACATAAGGATGTGAGAATCAGAAAACCCCGAGCTCACCAACATTCTCCGAATTTGATCTCAAAGATCATTCCAACTCAAGGCCATATCAGATTGCAAGTACCACCCCCACTTCTTTTTGCATGAAAATCTGTGCATATTTTCAACTGTGCACATCTTTGAAATGTATGCATTCTGGATTTCTAAAGTCTTCATGAAAGTGTGGTTCTCACAGCAGCTTTATGAAGTAAAACAACATCAATAACCTTTACTTCTTACTTCCTTACAAATCAGGAATACTTTAAAGTACTCAAATATGAATTACTACAGTACATAAAATAAGTGTTCAGGTTTTTGTTTTGTTTTGTTGTTGTTTTTTAGAGGAGTCTGCAGTTGTATTTTCAGGGATTCCCCTCACTGTGATAAGACTAGATTTTTGACAATGAGTTCAGCTACAAAAAAAGACAGCCTTTTGAGGAAAGAGCTGTGCATTCTGGGAAGTGAGAGATCAAGCTAGGCCGAGCAGGCATGCTGACTGAAAAGTCAGTTGAAAATCTGACTGCACATGACTTGCTTTATTCCGTAACAGAGAAGGGAATTAAATCCAGATATCATCCATTTTAATTTAACTTCCTAACCACTGGAGAAGACCATTTCTTATGTAGCTTTGGTACATCCCTTTATATTCCAGCCTAAGCACAGCCACACACACCACACACAATTGTGGTTAAAAGAATGGCTTAAGTTCAATACAATTTTCATCACAAAAGCACTTTGAGAGAGCTTTGGCCATGGCATGAAGTCAGGGGGAGAGAGAGAGAAAGAAAGGAATTAAACCAGCTTTCCCCAATCCAGTGCCCTCAAAATGAGGGATTACAACCCCCATCATTCCTACCCAGCCAACATCCATTGAATGGTGGTTGGGGTTGGGAAGGCTGAGTTAAACAACAGGGCACCATGGGGGGGGGGGAGGAAATGCTTGACATTTCTGTTTCTTTTCCCACTTGGAAGTGAATAAGGAAATAATTTGAGAGAGAGATTGAGAGGGGAAAGGGAGAGAGTGTGTGAGTTGCCTGATGCCATTCAATGGGAATGTACGGTCTGTTAATCATCCTCTCCCTCTCTTGAAGCATTCTGTGTAAAACCATTGTTGGAATTGAAAAAATTATTAGTCATCCACCTTGAAGGCTGTGCAGCTGTAATAAATGTGAAGTGTTGGTTACTTCATTTTGAAGGGAATTATTATTTTTGTCATTGTGCTCACTGCGATGCTCTTTGCAAGAGGAGCTAAGTTAGAAAGAAAGCCGAGCATAAATGAATTACACATTTTAACTCAAATTGTACTCACTAAATTCTACCACTTCATAAATAACAAATTAACGTGCCTGAGGGAGAGGAAAGAGCAGGCTGGATATGCACAGCCAAGAATATCTCTCCTGCTGTTGCTACTTTCGCAGAATCACTGGGGCTTATTCTGGAGTTCCATGGGAGTGAGCCAGTGATTGGCAGACAGCAAATTTGGACTGTGCAGTGAGAAATGATGTGGATACTGGACATGTCTGATACCATTGCTTTTATTTTATTTTTTCCTTGAAGGATCCATCAAAGTAACTGATGCAGAGAGAACTGATTTATCATCAGTGATAAGATGTCTGAGTTGTGGACTGATATGTGCAGAGGCAACGACAGCACAGACATGGACTCCAACATCTCTGCTCCCCGTTTCTGGTTTTAAGGTCCTCGGTGACTGCTGAATCATTTGATTTACTATGGTGGAGGGTTCGGGAAAAGTCTGATTTCAGCTAGGCATGAGCAGTGTTGTAGCGGTAAATTCTGAAGTGCAGGAGCTCCTCAGAACAGCCTCCATGGCCATATTCCCGAAGAAAATAAAACTGCCAATATCAGAATACATTTCTACAGATCTATGATCTGACCATGCTTGGAATATTGCATTCAGTTCTGGTCACCTCCACAACTCAAAAAAGAATATTCTAGAGCTGGAAAAAGGTGCAGAAAAAGACAACCAAACAAAATGATCAAGGGGCAAGAGAAAATCCCCTAAAAGAAAAGGTTACAATGTTTGGGGCACTTTAGCTTGTGAGAGTGAGAAAAGATACAACAACAATAGAGTTGTGGAGAAAGGGCATGGTATAGAAAAATTGAATACCAGAGTCATCCCATGAAGCTGATTGGTGGGAGATTCAGGACAGATAAAAGGAAGTGCTTCTTCACACAGCACATAGTTAAACTATGGAATTCACTTCCACAAGATATAGTGAGGGCTAGGGGTGGGCGATCCACCCAGCACTTGACTCGCGGTACACGAGCCAACTGCTGCCGCCGTGTGAGCCAAGCCAAGCACGAGCGCCACCTGAGGCACTCACTGGACTTCCTGGTCCCCAGCGCTACATTGTTTATATAGAAAATAACATAAGATACATTAAAAACGGCCACGATTTGCTCAAGTTATGCAAATCACGGCCGTTTTTAATGTATCTTATGCCACTTCCTACATAAACAACGTAGTGCTGGAACCCGGAAGTCGCTTCCCCTAGTTTGACTCATGAGAATGCAAGTTGAGCCGGGGAAAGGTAGGGTGAGTGGAGCTCGGGGGGTTGTGCCCAGCGAGTTCGACGGACTTCCACCTCCCAATCGAGCTAACTTACCCCGAGTGAATTTGTTTCTTCTTCAGAAAGTAACGAGTTCATCCATGTGAGCTTGGACGAGAGTTCTCTTTTAATTTGAGATCCCGTTCCATGTGTAAATATTTTTGTGCATGCGCAATATCAAAATGCATCTTGGGAGGTATATCTTGGAGTCACATAATGTGGCATGAAGGGATGTGCAAATCAGCAAAACTCAAGCTTGCCAAAATTCTCTAAATTCCATCTTGAAGAAGATCATTCTGACTTGTGTCCATACCAGATTGGACAAAACTCATTTTTGTAAAGAAAAGGAGTTTCAGGCAGAGGGCATTTTTAGCAGAGATGCAATGGGGGGCACAGGAGTAGGGCTGGGCGATCTGCTGGAACCTGACCCACCTCCGGCTCAGCAGATGCCACTGTTTTCCCCACGGAGTCAGGCCGAAAGCTGGTGTCCACCGTGCTGCTCGTTGGACTTCTGAGTTCCTGGTGGGCCACTGTTTACATAGAAAATGCCTTAAGATACGTCAAAAGCAGCCAAAATTTGCGCATGTTACACAAATTGTGGCCGCTTTGGGCATATCTTAAGACATTTTCTATGTAAACAGAGGCTCACCAAGAACCTGGAAGTCACTTCCCTGTCTCAACTCAGGAGAACGCGAGTCAACGTCGGTGAAGAGGTCAGCGGGACGGAGTTCATGGGATTGAGCCCAGCTAGTCTGCTGGATTTCCACCCCCTTAACAAAATCCTCACACATCCCTATATGGGAGTGCTTAATACTTTCTCTTCGGCTGCTTTTGTGCTCCAAGTCTCCCACACACACTACAGCTGCTTTCCCATACTGGAGTTCCTGCTATGGGTTCCTGAGGGTAAGCACGTGTCTTGAGATTGACCTCAGAGGCCCAGCTTAAATGCCCACCATCAAGGTATTTTAGATTGGAGGGCACTAGATACAGGGACTTTTTGGTGGTAGCCCCATATTTATGGCATTGCTTCACAACGGATGTACATCTGGGCACATCTTTATTAGCTTTTAAACAGGCCTTGAAAACTTTTCTGTTTCAATTGGCTTTTTAACAAATGTGCTGGGCTGAGTTTTTAAATGGTGTGAATGGCTGCTGTGTTTCATTTATAATTTGTCTGATGTGCATTGATGTGCTGTACAGACTGCTGTTTTTAGTTTTGTGATTGTAATGACATTGATTGTTTCAGTTCTATTTTATGTTTTTAAATTCTTTATGGGAGATGCTTTGGGAAGGCTTTACTCTGAAAAGTGACATATAAATACTGGAAATATAATCAATTTAAATAAATGTCTGAACCCACTCACTCCCCCCACCAACTCTCAACCCCCCAACTAACAGGGATTAGGGATTAGGAGTGGAGAATGGGCAGGAGGTGCGGAAAAATGGGCACTCATTTCTCTGCTGTAAATGATCCACCTCTTGATACTGCTTTTCTATAGCAAAATGCAGCCTTCATTTCTTATGTAGTTATATGACATTTATTATGTAGTTATATGATGTAGTTATGTAGTTTTTTTGTGAATTGTTGTAAACCGCCCAGAGAGCTATATATAAATTATATATATATATACAGGGCCTTTTTTCTGGTGGAACTCACCGGAACTGAGTTCCAGCACCTTTTCTTCTATTAATTGCATTACAATTTAATCGCCATCTACTCCCGAGGAAATGTAATCCAAGAGTTCCGGTACCTTTTTCTCCAGAAAAAAAATTTTTTTTTTTGCTTGTCTTGCAAACGCTCTCAGACCAAGTTACTTGCAATATATATTGCAAGTAACTTGGTCTGAGAGCGTTTTGCAAGACAAGCAAAATTTTTTTAAAAAATTGACTTGATAAACGAGCAAGGTCTTGCAAGACAACCGCTCACCTCGAGCGGGCGTAGAGGGCCAAAATCGGCCCTGCTCACGCCTGCCAGAGACTCGCTTTGATATAAGAGTGTTTTGGATTACAAGCACGGTTCAGGAACGAATTATGCTTGCAATCCAAGGTATTACTCTCTCTCTCTCTCTCTCTCTCTCTCTATATATATATATATATGACAAAACCACATAATAAATGAAGGCTGCATTTTGTATAGAAAAGAAGCATCAAGAGAATACACACACACACACGTGTGTGTGTGTGTGTGTGTCTATATCTATATCTCCTTTATTGCTGGGATTCTTTAAAAGAAAAATCCTAAAAATAATGGAAGGGGTGAGAAAGATAGCAAGATGAGAGAGAGAGAGAGAGAGAGAGAGAGAGAGAGAGTGGAGAGCTGGTTGAGAGTAGCAGCAGAGCATGGGAAGCATGAAAATTTCATGCTCCCTGGAGTGTTGTTTCTCTGCGTGCATGTGTGAGTTTTTCATAGATCAATTTGCTACAGGGCCAGCATTCAGAACCTTCTGACTTGCCAGGAAGACCACTGTTGTGTTCTGCCTAATTTGCCTTTCAAATAATAGTAGGACGTTAGCAAAAAATAGGGATTGAATGATACAATCAATCATTTCAGTGTTACGTAACATTTCAGTGTTACGGGATGAAAGTGAGTCTGGGTAAGACACTTCGTGTAGCCTGATTGCTTAATCACCCCACCCCCACCTGCCACCACCAAACAAAATTCTTTAAATGTTTCAAAAACTGTGAGGGGGTCTCCCCAACGAGGTACAATCCATTGACTGCCTGGAGGGATACAGAAGTGGAAGGAAAAGAATAAAAAGGGAGAGAGTAGAAGACACATGTTGCCAACATTAAGCACTTTTCAGTGAGCTTTATGACCAAGTGGCAGGCCTGACACAAGACCTCCCACTGACTGAGGTAGGCGAAAGATGCCACCCAAAATAAGGGTACATTTTTGACTTACAAAGGGCTGAATGGCTTTGTCACTGCACAACCTGGAGACCACGGCCTTTCCTATCTCCCGTTGTAAAATTAAAGAACCATAAGCCTATCAGGCTGAAATTCAACAACATTGTCACAGTTTGAATTTTGACACCCAGATTTTACATTTGGATTTTGGAAACAAAATTTGATATCCTAATCCAAAACAGAGATTTTCCCCCCCCCTCTGCTATTCAGAGAAAAAATATGTAAAATAAATAAAGTAATATAGCAGTCAGATATTGCATATCAGCATCACCTGTTCATTCAACCTTCTTCTGCCTAAATTGGATGTAGCTTAGGCACAACATCGTGAACCGCCTTATTTTATTTACAGTAATACCTTGGATTGCAAGTAACTTGGTTTGAGAGCAGTTTTGCAAGACAAGCAAATTTGTAAATATTTATTTAATTTATTTTTTACTTGATATACAAGCGACGTCTTGCAATACTAGTACAACTTAAATTAAAAATCTCTGTACAATTTTTTTGGGGGGGAGATTTCGTTTTGATATAAGAGTGTTTTGGATTACAAGCATGTTTCCGGAATGAATTATGCTCTCAATCCAAGGCATGACTGTATTTATTTATTTATTATATTTATTATATTTATACCCGCCTTTTTTCCTTCAAGGAACCTAAGGCGGCTTACATAATCATCCTCCTCTCCATTTTATCCTCACAATGACCCTGTAGGTTAGGCTGAGAGTCAGTGACTGGCCCAAAGTCACCCAGTGAGTTTCATGGCTGAGTGGGGACTAGAACCCAGGATCTCCTAATTCCCAGTCCAACACTCTAACCACTATGCCACACTGGCTCTTATACCAAATCAAACCATCTAGTCAATATAGCCCAGTATTGTCGTCGACACTGACTGGCAGCAGCTCTCCAGGGTTTCAGGCAGGAGACTTACCCAGCCCTCCTTGGAGATGCCAAGCAGTGAACCTGGGATGTTTTGCATGGAAAGTTCAGTCTGCCACTGAACTATGGGCAATGTGTAGTCCTAGGACCTCCCACTGACCACCACATTGTGGTGTTCATATATGCATCAAAGATGGGGGGAGGGAGGGATAAAGGCTCCATTGAGTTGTGCCTGAATAGGAATGAATCATGCCCTTAAAATTAGCATCTTAAAAATTAGACCCACAATTAGCATTGTATTGTTTTAACATCATGGAACCCCATATGATGGTGAATGAAATGTTTAGCTAGTGTTGCCATCCCCCTACACACACACACACACAGAGAGAGAGAGAGAGAGAGAGAGAGGAGAAGAATTGAGTAATTCTTAGTCTGACTTTTCTCCTGTGGTTTGTGTTGTTATTCAGAGACATCCCAGAAAATGTATTCCAGATGTTTTCAAAAACTGGCAACTTATTTTCCATACTCCATATATCATTATTCCCTGTGTTGTGTTGTCTCTCTTGCAATGCCGTTGCTCTTTGTCTTTTCCTTCATTTTCACTTTGGCTTCTTTGCTGTTTCCTCTGGGCACAAAAGGAAGATGAAAAGTGGTTCCTTATAGAAATCAGGTATACATTCCCAATCTACTGCCATGAAATCTCTGTGCTGAGCATATTACTGCTATGTAGGAAATCCTAATCCTTCTCCAACGTGGTGAACATAAGAACGTAAGAAGAGCCATGCTAGATCAGACCAAGGGTATATCTAGACCAGCATTCTGTTCACATAGTGGCCAACCAGCTGCCCACGGCATCCCACAAGCAGGTCATGAGTGCACTTCAGATGTTTCAGACTACAGTTCCCATCATCCATGAACATTGCCCATGTTGGCTGGGTCTGGTGGGAGTTGTACTCCAGACCAGAACATTCTGGAGGAGACCAGGTTGGAGAAGGCTGATGTAGGATCTACTGCAACCCAGTATGCCATTCATTGTAAGCTGAGACTCTCCCTGTAGGTGAAGTGGGAATTGAAAACTATGATTACAGTATTTTGATGCTGGATGTGAGAATTTGGGTGCTTCTGGATCCTCTTCAGCCTTGAACTGGAATTCACTGAGTCCTTTCAGTTTCAAAATAGATCCCAAAATGGGGCTGGAACTGCATAGGACTGTAGTCTTTGGTGCATGCCAATGATGCCTAGGAAGAACAGAAAATTTGGCTCAAATCAATGAATGTAAATTAGTTATTCTATTCTAACTTAAGGATACAATCTTATGCACACTTACTTGGCATTAGGCCCCATTAAATCACTGTTCCTTATTTCTCAGGAATCATTGGTTGCACTATAAGTCATCTTGATTGTATTAATCCACCTTGGCAGCTACTGATGGGCCACATCTTAAGCACACATGTCCTGACTCGTACAGGCTGAAGCGAAGCATCAATCCATATGTGTTTCTCTAAGGTCACAGTTCTCACAATTCAGTGATGTTTCTGCCTCGGTTTCATACGAAGTAGTGTTACTACTGAATTTTGCCTAAACTGGAATGTTGAGATTAGTTTGGAGCTTCCTCCTCAGGAGAAATATTCTCCTGAGGATTTTCAAAGGAAGCAAAAGGTATTTCAAGAAGACAAATTAAATTTATCAGAGAGCTTCCACATATATATTTTTTTCAAATATAGAGGAGGCATTCAGCTAAAATTGTCCTTATTAAAGAATTACAGCAGAGATAATCATCATGTGGAACATCTCACACACATTGGTGATTCCGGCCATTACCAACTTAGAAATGAACATATGGATAAGTCCCTAGTAGGGATGCTTGAGCAGATTGGTTTTTGTGAATTCCTATACTAAATGACCTGATCTGCCCCTCTTGGACTCATGTGCAGATCGGAACTTAACTATCCAGTGAATTTTGCAGTTGTCCAAAGGTTTTGTTAGAGTTCTCAGCAAATTAAACGTACTGAAATACATATGGGCAGTGGGTGGG
Organism: Shinisaurus crocodilurus; assembly: GCA_021292165.1. Taxonomy (NCBI): domain Eukaryota; kingdom Metazoa; phylum Chordata; class Lepidosauria; order Squamata; family Shinisauridae; genus Shinisaurus; species Shinisaurus crocodilurus. Next base: position 21,019,783 of record CM037880.1, on the reverse strand, counting down.
GAATCTCTATGCACTGTGGGACTCGAACCAGCAGGAAGGAAGGTGGGTGGTGGTGTTTTATATTTTTTGTCCATGGTTTTTTTCATAGATTTCATATATCATACAGTTGGAAGGAAACCCAGGGCCGACATACTCCCCACCGACCCACCCCCACCATTCCAGGGGTGTATCAAGGGGGTGGAAGGGCTTTGGATCTGGTGTATCTCCAAAGCCACCCCCAATCTGTTTTCAGAATGCCCCCATAATGCCTCCTTTTGGCCATTATCGCCACTGGACCACTGGCAACAAAAGTGGTGGTTTGCACATCCCAACAGGTAGGCTTCCAGGGGTGGATCTTCTTCTCGGTCTCTGGAGCTCCCTCTCCAAGAGCAGAGGAGATCCCACAACAGCTTATGGCCCCTGGGGCACCCTCACAGGGATCATAGGGTAGCACCCTTAAATATATAAGATAAAATATACATTTAGGGTGAAGACCTATTGATTAGGCTCTTGCCGCTCAGAAGCCCCCAAACTTGAGGCTTCAGAGTTTCCTATGCTGTGCCAGGCCGAAGCCAGCAGGGCAGGATCTCCTCAGATCTCCTGTATTTTCACTAGATGGGGCTTTCCAATTCATCTATTAAGGGCTCTTCAGAGGGGGAGGGAAGGAGGCTGGATGAAGCTCAGGATAACTCATATCTTGGGCTCTCTGGTCTCCTCCCCTCTGCACCCACCTGAATGCCCCTTTCCCTGAGGCTCCAAGGTCGCTTTTCCAACCTCGGAAAGGCAGCCAGCACAAGAGGGAGAGGTCTGGGGTCAGATCTCTCCAAGGTCGGAGTGCTGTCTCCAACTTTGGAGGGTTTTACGAGCCATCCTATGGTCCCTGGGATGCTCCCCCAAAGAGTGTAAGATTTCTCTCTTTAAGACTTATTAGCAGGCACATTAAAATACATATTTAGAGAGGGGTTTTTTAAATTAAAAAAATGGCAGGTCAATACAGAAATGGAACTGAAGGGAGTTATGGGTATGCAATAGCATGCAGAACTAACACAGGCTAGAAACAGACAGATTTGCCCATCCTAATATTAGAGCCACTAACTTATCTCATCCTCATTCTGCGCAGTGACATTTTGGATGTTCCACACACCCCCGGGTGTATAGTAGGGGATCCCATAGGGCTCCATGGAGCCCCTTCATTCTCTCTCTGTCTCTGGACAGCATCCAGGTAGGAGTGCCAGGGCAGGGTGCCCAACCATTACCTTCAATGTGCATCACCCTTACATAGATCCAGCCATTCTTCTCTTTCCCATGTGATGTGTGGATGGATCATGCCCATGGTTATTCATTGGGGTTGTATGCAGGGATTTAATGTGAACCTGACAAAGAAGGAATGGTTTCCTCATCTAAGATTTCTAAGGGTGAGGGCAATGGAAAAAATGCATATCCTCTGTGCAGCTAATTATAAGCCAGTTGCTTAATAAGTCTGTCTTCCTAAGGCGTTATTTGGCATTTTCTAGTCCGGGGGGCGGGGGGTTTGTTGTCAGTGGAAAGAAGAAATTGCCTGTCAGGCTGCTGCAGAGAAAAAACCCCAAATGATTTTAATGAAGTCCAGAGTGATTCCCCCACCCCCACCCTGCCAGCGCTCTCCTTTCTTTGAATCATTTAGATGAACTTGGTCAACATTCCGCTCTCCCCATGAACCGAACTCCACGAAGATTTTGCTCTTCACTGGAGCTTCTGCTTGGCAATGGAATTCACTCACTCTTTCCTGAAGTTATAGCTATGCTCCAAAGAGTTGATGGGAAACTGCCATGATGCCGTGTTATTACTGGAACAAAATCAGATGGGGGTGAGCCAGAACTCCGCTGGGGGTTCCAGATGCTCACTGAGGGGAAACAGATTTTGATTTATTTATTTATTTATGTATAAAACTTCTTCACAGAAACGATCAAGTATCTATCCAGGATTTGTTCAAACTTGTTTTTAATAATGCGTCAAAGCTTTCTTCCCTTTTCACATCCCTCAAACACTGCTCAGCTCCCCAAGGAGGTGCGCCTGCCACCTACCCTCTATTCTTTCAGGTGCCAAGTGAAGACCTTTTTATTTGCCCAATATTTTAATGGTTGATTTTATTCCTTTTATTATCTCCACTGTACCTCTGGATTGAATATATTTCCGCTGCTTGTTTTTATCATGTTATATTTTAATATGTTTGTGTTTTTATACTATTTCTGTTGTTATTTTTGTGTTGCTTTGTTTTGTAAACCGCCCAGGGAGCCTTTTGTCTGATGGGAGGTGAATAAATATATTAAATAAATAAATACATTGAAATTGAAATACCATCAATCTCACCATACGTAAACATGATGTGATGGGCAGCTTCAAGGCTCCTGCTGCTCTCCTTTCTTATTGTCCTTTACTTTTAAACCAGAGTTAAACTGGACAGCCCTTCAAATAGAGGATGCCTTCAAAGAGAGCAGTGTCCTCTGACAGCTTTTCAAATAGGACAGGTGCAGCATCCTTTGACAGCTTCTGTAAAGTAGGACATGTGCAGGCCAGCCCTCCCATTAGCTATGGTGAGACCTTTGTCTCAGGTGGCAGATCAGTTCTCCTTGGCCTACCTGCTGCAGCTGTTTTGTTTTGTTTGTTGCGGCCACTTCTGACGGCCCGCGCCAAGCTCACGCTGTTGCTGCCGCCCGCTCCACAGGCCCACTGCCAGTCTATGTCTACCTCCTGCCCTGCCTGAGAAATCCAGGTCCCTCATCCGTTTGTTGTGTGTTGGCAGGTCACAAATGTTTTCCCCATCCGATGTACTGCAAGAGAAGAGACTGGACCCCTGCCTGTCCCTGGGAAAGAAAGTTGGGTGCCTGCTACTGTGGATTGTCCGCTGGCTTCTTTCTCTTGGACTGAAGTGCAGCAGCCACCATTCCCTCACGGAGTGTCTGACTGAAAGGGTGGGTGGGGGGGATGAGTTGCTGGTCTCCCAAAGTCAGAGAAATGTTTTGGGCCAGTGCTGGATGCATGGCCTCCCTAGACAAGATTACATTGGTATCAACAGCAGAACTCTTTTGGTCTAACAGTCAAGCTATCACCCCAAACCCCATAACATATAGTTTCTTTAAAGCCTCTAGAGCAGTGTTCTCCAGCCTTGGGTCCCCAGATGTTTTTGGCCTACAACTCCCAGCATGCCCCAGCCAGCGGAATGTGGACCTATGTAGTCTGCTCAGGCCTAGTGCACCTGAGGGAGCATCTCTTCCCTTACAAACACATGTGTCTCATCCATCACGGTCAGACATAACGTGTTTGGGCATGGAGCAGAGTCATTGGGCAGAGGTGAGTGGGGGGCAGAGGGGGACCTCCTCCCTTTCAGATGGCACATTCAGATGGCTGGAGCACATTGTTTACACATGGAAGGGACAGAATGGCGGGTAAACAGGTTTATTATGTCTCTCTAGAATCTTGTGTTTTCGCAGGGGTTACTAAAGTGGGGGAACAGTATGAGCTGGTCACATGGTTTGTATGTTCTGGTGACGTATTAACTTGTTGTCTGTCTGAAGCCATTTTTAGAGAGGAGCAGGACTGTTCTCTCTCTTCACTCTTTTCTTCTGACTATTGCTTGCTGGACTTATGCAACAATGTAGCGTCTTTGCTGAGGTGGGGTAAAGCTCAACTTGCTCCACTGGAATAAATGCTTGCTATGCATTGTACTCTGCACATGGACTGTAACTAGGAAATGTATACTCTGTAGAATATTACTTTGCTAAGTAAATAAACAGAATAGACCTGTGGAGTTACAGAGTTTTTTCCTTGCTATCTGCAAACGGGGGAGCTGGCTGCTGGAGTTGGATTACAGGCTGGAAAGCTGGCTGGCTGACTGCAACCGAAACGCTGCACGCTGCGCAGAGAGAGGGGGAGAAAGATCTGGATTTCTGTGTGTCGATCCATGGGCCTCTACACACGAACAGGATTCTTAATCTCCCATCTCGCACACACGGGGCTCTGCTGTCACTCACATGCCATCACATTCCTGGTTCCTCATGGGAGCCAATGAAACCAGCACAAATGCATTGGTAAGAGAAGAGGTGGGAGTTCCTTATGGAGCTAGGCAAAGCTACCTGTCCTCCTTGCAAACAACAGAATTGTTCTAAGATGGAAGAGAGGAAGAAACGTGGTTTGTTGCTTGTGCAGCTAGCCAGCTACATTTTAGATGATGCATACATGATCATGCATGCAAAATACACATGCCGTTAGCAAACATCACTCACTACCACACAGTACAGCTGAATCAGCAGTCCCTGAAGACTCTCCCACTGCTGCCAATTCTGTCTGCTAGTGGGAGGGAGAGCTCTCCCTTCCTCAGAATTTCAGACAGGCAGAGGAGGATCCCCATCTACATGCTCCTTTGTTGGAATGTGAACTGAACAAATACCTCATTTCTTTCCTTGCAAGTATCTAGGCCTGAGGTGAATTTTCATGGACAAATGTTTTCAACGTGAAAAAAGGAGTCTCTCCTCTGCCTCCCCACAAACACACACATCATGTTTTCAGTAGAATCCTCATACCTAAAGTTTTTCAAACTGGTTCGCTCCTGTTCACTGTCCATCTCAGGAGCTGCTTGGTGCCATTTTTATTTATTTATTTGTTTGTTTATTTGTTTAAAAAAGAAGGTTGTTTTTCTTGCTAGTTATGTGACCCTGCTCCAGCCAATCAGAGATCACACAGCCAGTGCAACAACATCACAGTGGCATGTAGCCAATCAGAGTTGGCTAATGTGATGCTATCATAAAGCTAAATCTGAGTAAAAGAATTGCTTCCGGTTCTCACTCTCAATGGGCAAACAATTTCACTCCATTTCACAACCCCCACAAAATTATCACTTAACTGGGGGGAGGGGTCACATGACCACATCCACCATCAGTTTCAGCTCATCCCTATGATAATAGGTAATTGATGGATCTATTATTATTATTATTATTATTATTATTATTATTATTATTATTATATATCTTTCACACACATGCTCACGTGACAATGATATTCTTACACAAGGCAGAGTAGCTTCGGACTACTGTACCCGGCATCACTACTGATTAACAAAATATAATGCTTCTTTGCAAACAACTTTGCAATAACACTATTACGATAACATGTTCCATCTGCAGTAATGGCAAAAAGTACACAATAACGGAAACTTTCCATTGTTGTGCGTTTACCTCAGAATGAGAGAAACAAACTGTCTTTGTTCTCTGAGGATTGGAATGTCCAAGGACCAGTGCCAGCAGCTTTACAGTTTACAAGGGGCAAGGGAAATGGAGGAAGCATTATTTTGTAAACTCTGCTGTAACGCAGAACCAGAGAGAGAGAGAGAGAGAGAGAGAAACAAGAAAAGCAGAGGGGGGCACTGGTAAGGTGGTATCAGGAAGGAGAAGGATCAGGGATGCATCCTGTGAATATTTCCTAGTTGCTGGTGTTTAGCTGAAAGGAAAATGGGAGTTGCTACTCTGAGCAATTCCCATCCGGTTCCTCAACCTGTACGCTGTGAGTGCGCAAGGAACATTGAACGGTGCTTCAGTGAAACAATAGCTCAGCTTGTGCCAAAATTACATCATGCCACACCAGGAAGAAGGAAAAAGACAGCAATTGCAAGCATGCCAAGAGTTTTGTTATGATTCCTGAGGAGGCAGAGAACACTGTGTTTTTCCCCCTCAAGAATGAAACTTATGCATACCAGAAAACTACTTGTACTTTCAAAAGACTCCAGTTTTGCAGAGTGCATGGTTTTAAAATGCCAGATTGCATACCCTGCTCCCACCCGCGCCGCCCTTAATGTTGGCTTGGTTAACACAAACAGGACATTAAAGCTTAACATATCTAAATGCAGAATCCAATATGTTTTTAAAAACAAAAAACAAAAATTGTGTGAGGCGATTAGAGCTACTGGAATGGCTGACATCCACTAAACCAGTGTTCTCCAACCTTGGGTCCCAGATGTTCTTGGCCTACAACTCCCAGCATGCCCCAGCCAGCTGTGCCGGCTGGGGCATTCTGGGAGTTGTAGGCCAAGAACATCTGCGGACCCAAGGTTGGAGAACACTGCACTAAACAACCTGACATCTTAAGGTGAAGCAAGGAGAAGTGAGCTCCCAATCAACCCCTTCCTTTGGAGTAGGGATATATGGAAACAAAACAAAACAAAAACCAGTTCAATTTTGATCAGGATTTTAATCAGCACCATTCCGACTGAACACGGGTTCAGACACAATCTGCAGCTGAGGGCTGCATATTTCTGAACTTCCAAAACCATGTGTTCAACAGCATGTGTACATTTGGAAAATGCACATGAAAACATGCATGCTTTTGGAAATTGCACACAAATACACTTTAATTAATGGGAGCAGAATGCATACATTTCAAAGAAGCACACATTTGATGGATACATTTGGAAAAATAAGGACAAAAATACGCATGGATTTTCATATGAAAATGAAAAAACAAACCTAGTATTCTGATGCAGACCTGAGTCAGAACGAGCTTTGAGGTGGATTTGGAAAACTTCAGCAAACTTGAGCTTTGCTGATTTGCACAAATCAGGTAGTGGGATTCATCCACTTTTTAAGAGGTAGCAATGCAAATTACTGGAGTCAAGTGCCAATGTCTCTATAGTTGTAATTGAAGCCTTTTGGCTTTGTTTTTGCACCCTGTGTAAACATGATCATCTCAGTGCATGCATATAAACTTGCAAGCACAATATAATCACTCCATTCTTCTTGCACTGATATGTAAAACATCCAGTGCATTTATGTATCTTTCCAAGCCCAGTGAAAGTGAAGTGCTTTCCTAAATGTATATATTAGCTTTGAGCCTTCGGTGTGCTCACAGGTGTTCTGCTTGAAAGGACAAGGTTTCTACGTGTGGCATTCTTGGAGATTTCTCCTATCTTCGTTTGCAACCCCATTCAGTAATAAGGAGTCAAGAGCCACAATCGGTTGGGTAAACTAGGGCCACAACTTCATTCAATTGCAACAAGAAAGTCTGCACCAGAAGTATCTGTAGTGTTAGTGTTAGTTAATACGGACAAGTCAGGCCAGGCCAAGTGTGGAACCAGCACCTCCAGTCTCTATCCACTTGACTACGCCTTTAGGCAGCGGTGTTGAATCTCTTTTAGCCCAAGGACCAAAGTCCATTTTCGAAAACCTCGTGTGTGTGTGTGTGTGTGTATTCTAATAGTGGGCAGGGCTGAAGTCAAGAAGGGTGGGGCCAAAGGCAAAAGGGCAGGGTCAAAAATACTGCCATATTTTATCTTAGACCTCTGACTGCCAGTAACTAAACCTTAGGAGAATCATTGCAACCTTTTAGAATGTGGAAAACACTGCACACACGTCACGACACTACCAAACACTCAGTAGTTGGGGGAAAGGGGGTGAGGCCAGGGGAAAGGAGTGGCCATGTGGGGACCCCAGGTGGACCAGATTTTGCTCCCAGGTTCTGCACCCCTGACTTTAGGGGTCGGTGGGACACAGCCTCCCCTCCAGTCCCACAACTCTTAAGTGTGTGAGACACTCAGGACCCAGAAGTCCCTCAGCCCTGGCTGGTAGGCAAGTCTCAAGGATCACCATTTTATCCTCACAACAACCATGCGAGGTAGGTTAGGCTGAGAGAGATAATGACTGGCTCAAGATCACCCAGGGAGCTTCATGGCTGAATGGGGATTTGAACCATGGTCTCCCCAGTTCTAGTCTGACACTCTCTAACACCGGGCCTAGGGATGTCGGAGAAATCCGCAACGGGCTCAAATGAGTTTGAATTCCTAAGAATCCAACCAGCATGCAGTGGAGTGGACCAGCTTTTCCTGAATCACGTGGATTCCGCAGAATTGCAGACCTTTTCTTTTCCTTTCCGCAATTTTATGCAAATTTAGTCATAGAAAAATATGGATATTTTTTTTAAAAAAAAAACCACCAGCCAAAAATGTGCATTTCCCCCATAAGCTAAAGTGTGAAAATATTGATTTTGTGGGGATCTGCATGTTTTGTGGGGAATTTGCGCATTTTCAGGAGTTACGCAAAAACTTATGCAAAATCCAATTCCATCAATGAGTGGATGACAGAACAAAAGGCCCCTGCAAATCCATGAAACATAGATGGAACAGATTTTATCAATGTCCGTACATAGCTACACTACACCATGTTGGCATTGAGGCAAACTGACAGAGGGCAATCTTTGACTTCTGTTATGTACCTGTATAGATTCAGAATGCTAAAGAGTGCCTGAGCAGAGCCAGGATTTTTTTTTTAAAAAAGAAACTCTGTCAATAAGTACTAAAGATTTTTTATTATTATTATTTTTTACTGCTTCACCTGGCTTATTATCTCCCCACCCCCTGCCCAGAAAGAGGCCTAAATGAACCTTTCTATTTTGATTCTCTTTGCTGCGGTATGCTATAAAATACATTTGTGGTTGCTGCTTTTACATAGCTACATCCAGTGGGCAAAACAAGCACAGTTTCCATCTGGAAATTTAAAAGATGGAAACGGGGCTGGGGACCTGGGCAAAATGCCCTAAAAGTATTATAAACTGTTCTTCCTGAGGAGGTGTGTGTGTGTGTGTGTGTGTGTGTTCAGCACTGAATGGCATAAACCTCAAGATTGCTGGGTATAAATAATGTATCCTTTCTAGTAAACAGGACAACATGGGAATCTTTCAAATATTCTATGTCAACAAGCTTTAGAAAGGAAGGGGAAGGAGACAGGGGAAAGTCAGTGTTTCCACTCCCTATCAGTCAAATACTATCTTCATTACATACAAGCACACTTTGCGTTCCACTACTGTCACCCCTTTGCAAGGATTTATGATGCCAAAAAAAAAAAAGGCCTCCAGCAGAAAGTTAGAAAAAACCAGCAGATTTAATATTCAGCGGGAGTCTTCTTCCTTCTGTGTGACCAAAGGAGAACTTGCAATAGGCCAAACTGAGAGCTTCCCTCTCTTTCTCTCTTTCAAAACAGCATTAAGACGTTGTCGACAAATCCTCTTTCAGACTAAATTTGGCTGAAGAATGGCATGCTCTTTTTCACTCTTTCCGATTTGTACAAAAGGCTAAGCGGCCCGCCACTCCCCGATACATAAATAGCCACTGGAGGTTAAAGAGGCCGCTCCCTGCCAAAACAGTTGTTCCTACTTGCATGTTTTCTGGTACTTCACCCAACAGAGTACAAAATGTCTCAGATTGCTTGTATTATTCTGCTTCTTTTGCATGCCTCTGTCTAAAATTAATTGACTGCTTTAAAAGCATGGCTCGAAAAGCACCATCCTATGCATGATGTCCCCCACTGAGGAGCTCAGCAATGCATTTACATGCATGCAATAATAAGGGCAACAACACAATGGCTGCTTTTCCATGCATAACAGCTTTGGGGACGGGGAGGTAGATTTAGAGTGGATGACGAGTGGCAGGGGGTGCTTAGCCCTTCCCCACTTGTGTTTTAGTTATAAGCACAGCCATGGCAAGCGGAGGAAAGGGGAAGCACCTCCTGCCTCCTCTGCCACCAATTGCCCCACTGCAAATTGCATCTGATCAATGAAGGTTTGTGGAGGAAGGAGCAGCCCCCAGGGTTTCGTTATTACTTATGTTTGTCTGGAGTGTGCCGTTCAGCCCTGATTTCCATGGGACTTACTCCCAAGTAACAATGCCTTCTGACGCATTACTTTAGTAGTAGTAGTAGTAGTAGTAGTAGTAGTTTATTATAGTAGTCTACCAAACACACACAAAATACATATTGAAAAATAAAGTACATAGAAATTTAAGAGCAGAATCATGAAACAATCATAGAGGATCTGATCCAGATACATACATTTAAATATTTAGCAACTTGTTCTGTAACTGAGATGTAAGAGCCATCAAGTAAAATAATCAACAAGGGGAACAATCCTATGCAGGGTCCTACAACTCCCAGAATTCCCCAGCCAGCTGGCTGGGGAATGCTGGAGTTATAAGACATTTTTCTGTCTAAACCTGCATAGGATTGTGCCCAAGGACTCTTAGCGATCGTCCAAGAAAGGGCTGCATAATAGGGCAAATCAAAGTTTCTCTGCCCCCTTGATAAAAAACTGCAATTGAAGATGTGCAGAACAGACTCCACCTCTCCATTGTTGCAAGGGCAATCTTTGTTATTAACTTAAATGTCATTATATCTGCCATCTATAAGTTTAGAGGGTACAACACTGCACCGAAGCATGAAAAAAAATGCTCTCCTTTATTTGGGGATAGATAACCACATCCCATCTGGGCCAGGGAAACCCAGCAGCCAAGGAGAGCATGGACCCTGTGCCACCCTGTATAGGTCTTAAAAATCAATATCCATTAGCTTCTGTTTGTTGCAAAAATGCTGTGAGTCCTTTCTCCAAAGAACTCAATTGCTCAGAGAAAGGGAAGCAGCACACACCAGCAGTGAGTTTTTCTCCAGATTTTATTTCTGCGCAAAAAGGACTAGCTGGGGCGCGTGCCCAAATCAAAGCTGGACAAGGATTAGTGGGTCAAGCAAGCATTCTTATACATTTTACAGGCATGGGTGGATCTTACTTTCAGCGAATCAAATACAATCATTAAACCGTGCCAACCAGTCAGATTTCGTTCTCCTTTTATGACGACAACTAATCAGATGTGTTTCTCTGAACATGGCAAGTTTTAATCTTCAGTTAGATAGATGGCCACCTGGCCACCTTCTTGGCTAAAGATGTGGTTTTTCATGACCTCTTAGGTCACCTAAGATATCGGCCTTGCTACTCTTGGTGAACATTTTATCACTCAAAGGGACTCATCCCTAGCCTGTATTTTGGGATTTGGCACCCAGAAATAGGCTTTTGGGACTAGATAACAACTTAAGCGAAAACATGGTGGCTAAACATACAATTCAGCAAAGAATACAATACAATCAGAACAGACCTTCAAGGTTCTCTGTCTGGAACAACAAAGCAGATAAACAAAGCAGGTGCAGTGGCAAATGGTATGCGGGCAGAATCTAGGTCAACTAACGGGGTGCAAAACAGTTCATGAGGCTTCTGGATCTTTTACCTTAACAAATACCTGTGGACAGCAAAGTGGTCTTTCAGGGATCTTTGGCCTGCGTGAGGACTGTTCCCTAATGTCATTCTTGCTGGCCAGGGGATGCTGGGTCTTGCAGGACCTTTCTGCCTGTCTAAACATGCAGGGACTGGGTCTTCTGTGCAGCTTTCTAACTCAGACCTCTGTCATGATAGGTTATACTGGTCTTTTGGCATTTCAGGCTTGAAACTGGGACCTTTTGCTGTGTGCAGGTGAATCTGGGAACCCTTGTGTACAAGGCAGGTGCCTTGTTGCTGGGCTTCTGTGTGGCCTATGTGAATGGGCAATGCCTCTCTCTCTCACCCGGGGTCTTAGGTGTTTTGGGCCTGGCTGTTTCCTTATTATTACCATTCATGATGATGATGATGATGATGATGATGGCTCGTTCTGCCCTTTGTTTGCTTGGCAACAGCTCTTCTGCATCTTATTTACAGCTAGCAGGCAAAGTATGAAGGCCCTATTGTTCAAAGTATCTTCTTCAGGGTCACTTTGGACAGACCAGACTTCTGGGCATACGGCCAACTAACTGATACTGATAACACTTTTGCAGGTGGCCGGGCAGGAGTGTATGTGCGTCTGGCCTGTTTTTAAAATGGGGTTTGTGTTTTCTTCTGATGCAAGCTGTGTACCTGTCTATACGTGAAAGCTAGGCAGGAGCTTTCTGTACCTTGGGTCTTGGGTCTATTTTTTTCTAACATGTTTAACCATAAATTTGGCTCATAGGGTTGGAAGAGGCCTTGCAAGCCACCTAATCCAATCCTCTGCTTGATGCAGGAAATTGAGAGCTAGATCATCCCCAGGACAGGAGATGGCTGCCCAGCTCCCACTTAAATACCAGACTACAACAAGGGGAAGTCTACCCGTCTAGGAAATTGGTTCCCCTTTTTGAACTGCTCTTACCATCAAGATGTTTCTCCTAATGTTCAACTGAAATCTAGTCTCATGTACCCTGAGCCCATTAGATCTATTCCTGCCCTCTGGGGCATCGTTCTTCTAGGTATTTTGGCAGCTTTTCCAGTAGTTGAAGGGTGCTATCATGTCAGCTCCACAGGGCTGGCCCCACCATGTGGCAGAGCGAGGCAGTCAGCTCAGGCAGCAAATTTTGGGCGTCATAAAAGGGCAGCAAACTGTTAGCAATTTACCTTGTTTGTTATTGTATTTCTACTGCCATGGAGGGGGAGGGTTGCTTATGGCATTTTCTGCCACATGTACCAAAATAATTCAGCTAACTTTGGGTACTATGCATCTTGACTTATGGGGGCACCATTTGCTGCTCTGCCTCTGGCAATACAATGCCATGAGTTGGCACTGAGCCATCCCCCACTCTTCTTTTCACCAAGCTAAACATACACCGTTCCTTCAGTCGTTTCCTCAGAGGAATTGTTTTCCTTGAGAAGCACTGTGGCAGGTGTCTTCCTTGCACCCTTCCGGTAACAGCAGAATCTCCATGTCATGTGAGAACTCCTTCCAACATCAGCATTGGTCCCAAGAGGAGTGACTGACAGTCATATGAAAAGCAGATGCATTGTCAGTGTCTCTCAGATGATCTGGAGCTTCTGATGTTGCCAGAACACCACACTGAAAGAGCATTTGCAGTAATGGCTCTCATGTTATGTCTGCGCACCATTAAGTGTGCAGAGGATTGCAGCCACTAATCTGCTTTGTACATTCCCCCCCCACACACACACACTGGTAATTTCACTGTAAGGACTACATTGGCTACAATTTACAGAGGTGTAGCAGTGTGAGTGTGTTGCAGCGAAAACAATGAAAAACATTATGGCACCTTAAATATATATTATTATGGCATAAGCTTTCATGGACTAGAGTACATTTTACCAGATGCATGAAGTGTTATCCAAAGTTGGCAGGTATATATATACACCCAGGAGTGTAGGGGGATTAAACAGTGAGGTCAGGGGGAAAGTTAATGCACTCTCTCTCTCCAAGAGACTGTGACTAGAAATGTCAATGGGTGAATCAGCAAAACATGAGCTTACTGACTCCTCCTCAAAGATGGTTCTGACTTGCAAGCTTTATCTTTTTTTCTTTTTGCATGAAAATGTGTATGTATTTTCATGCACATTTTCCAAATGTACACTGTGTGCATTTTTGACATTTTTCTCCCATTCATTTTTCATGCACATTTTTCAAACCCGTGTGTGTGTGTGTGTGTGTGTGTGTGTGTGTCTGTATGTACATGTTTCTGTTCCATGAATCCCATTGCAAGCTCAGGCACCTATGGACTTTGAGTGCAGATAATTGCATTTCGGTCTGCATACAGTTCCAGGAGGTGTGAACCAGGTAAATTCTGGTCAAAAATGAACTGACTGCATTTCTCACATACATCCTTGACTGTGACAATTATGTTAAAGCTTAAAACAAGTACAGTGACCAGTCACAAAGAACTGGGAAGTTAATTAACATCTAGAGTGGGATAAAGCCCCATTATCTCTATTCAGGACATGGGTGATGGAACTGAACTTTTTTTTTTTAGAAAGTCCTCTCCCCTCCTATGATGTCAATGCAAAACATCAGAATACAGCCCCAGGAAAGTGACAACCATACTACTCAGTTAATATGGTGAAAATGTGGGTGGCAATTCAGTTTTGTTCCTATTAAATGCTACAGTTGGCACAGGTGAACAGTGTTTTAGATTATAACAGGAGGTAAATTGCTGATCCATCTATTAGTCAGCATGAAATAAGAAGCCATGTAGGCTGTGTGCCTCCTTGTTGTTTATGATAGATGATACTGGAAGACAATGGCGCTACTCTCTTCCATGGGTCAAAACATATAAAAGAAGCAAGAGAAGAAAATGAAATGAAATCACAGAGCTAAACAGCTGTAGAAATTGTACCGCTGATTAAGGTACACCCTCAAATTAAAGGGGAGCAAAATAAGCATCTACTGCTTCCAAAGCAGGAAAATATTCTCCGGAGATTGCAACTGGGCTGTCCATATATGCACAACAACTTTCCACACCCTCAACATATATTAAAGTTAAGGCGAGTTCAGGTGAGTAGAAAAAAAAGAAGTTCCACCATTAAAAGCCTCAGAATTCTATTGCTCGTGTATAAAAATGACACCTGTTGAGCTAATAAAGTGAATCATGGCATCAGTGATCTATTTTATGAGGTCTACAATTGTGACAAATTTCAAAGCAATTGGATACAAATTGCCACAGGAACAGCAAGTTAAGGAGCGCTGAAGATTGACACATTACCCTTCTAACACCAGTTTATAAACAGGTGTATCATATGTTTCTGTCAAATTTTGGTGAAAACTACAGATGTACTTTGTTCAGGCTTATAGAGGATGGCAATTCTTCATTGCTTTGGTGAGTTTCTGAGCTGAGGTTCAACAGTTATTAACGTTTTCCTGCTCCATTAAAATCTATGGCTGCAACTGTTGGCAAAGTTATAGAGCACATGCCTAGTTTTCATGTTGAGGCTAGAATACTGCCAAATCCCCAGTGTTTGCAGTGGGATTCTCTATTGCAGAGGAAATCTAGTGTATTCTAAGTGCAATGCCTATTCTTTTAATTCTGGAATGTGACTTCACACAGAGTCAATTTACAGATTGTTACCGGTATATGGGTTGGGATCCATAGATGTGGGGGTAGGGGGCTTTAACACTTTGTCCGCTGCTGTGGTGCCAAGAAAATGGACAGGGAGACATCTCTCTCTCTCTCTCTCTCTCTCTCTCTCATATAATACTAGAACCCGGGGTCATCCCATGAAGCTGACCAGTGGAAGATTCAGGGCAGATAAAACAAAGTACTTCCTCGCACAGTGCATACTTAAACCATGGAATTTGCTGACAGCAAGATGTAGTGATGGCCACTAGTTTGGATGGCTTTAAAATGTCATTAGACAAATTCATGGAGGAGAAGGATATTGATGGCTACTAGTTCCAATAGCTATTTGCAGTATCAGAGGCAGTATGCCTATGTGCACCAGTTGCTGTGGAACACTACCAGGAAGTATTGCACTCATGTCCTACTTCTGGGGTTCCCACAGGCAGCTGGTTGGCCTGGCCACTGTGTGAACAGAATGCCTAGGCCTTTGGTCTGCTCCAGGATGGTGGCTTTTCTTATGCTCTTATATGGATCCAATCCAGATCAGCCCTCCCACACCTACAATTTACATTGCCAAAAAGTGATACAGTTGTAATATAAATTGCAGGAGGCAGAGGACCCAGTCCAAAATAGGGACCACAGTGAGAGAAGGGGTTAAAATCTACCCCTCCCCATGCTCAATTCCTAATCCATACTGTATTCCTGCCCTTACGTTTGAGTAAAGAGAAATGCAACTAGCTACATATTTTGAGGAGTGTGCAGTTTTGACACTCAGGGACATGTGCTGGAGGGTAGTGCTAGAGCAGTGGCCTTCACTATTTTTCAAGCGGAAGCCACTTTGGCAAAATAAATTTAGTGTGAGTGCCGCCCTTGCCCCTTCCCCCTGCCCACATCTGTCTCCCCCCCGCCCACCCGCCTGGTCTGTCTTCCCCCCACCAGGCACATCTGCCTGCCTCTTCACCCCCGCCTGCCCACATGCTCAGTCTGCCTGCCTCCTCCCTGGCCTCCCCACTGTGTTGCTTGCTGCCCCTGCCCACTCTGCAGGGCACCCAAGCTCACTGGAGAGCCATGTCAGCTGGAAAAGCAGCCAGTGTGGCTCTTCAGAGAGGTGGCCACACCGAAAGGCCTGGCTCTGAGGGTTCCTTCCTTAGAGCCAGGCATTTGTGGAAGGCGGGATGGCCCTGGAGATTGCCTGTACTGCTGACCCACGTCTGTTGGTTGCTTACGCCATTACACTGTTATCTTGCTGATTTTTGGATGTGTCTTGAATGGGTTGTGAATGTTTTAAATGCTCAGGTGTTTAGTTGTCACTGCTGCTTTATTGAATTTTGTATTTTGTTTTAATACTTTTGTTCCTGATCTTGTAAGACTCTTTGATTAGTTTTTTTTTAAGTGATGTAGATGTATGGGAAATAAATATATAATAGAATATATTTGATTGTCTGGTGTTTTTAAGTGGCATTGGTTATTGTAAGCTGCCCTGTGAGGGTAGGCACCCTAAAAGGGTGGTGTATTAAATCTATTAAAATCCTCCTCCTCCTCCTCCTCCTCCTCCTCCTCCTCCTCCTCCTCCTCCTCCTCCTCGGGGTGAGATTTCATTAGTTCCTTGTTGTGCCACTATAAAGCATGAGCCACCTGTCTGATAAAAAATGTTGGCAATGAATAAAGTCAAATTAATAATTCAGTTAATAATACAGGGGAATTCTCTGCCACAGGATGTATTGCTGGCTACTAGTTTAGGATTTTGATCCTGGGGTGGGCAGAAGATAGATCTGCAGATGTTTTGGACTCAACTCCCAGAAGCCCCTGCTAGCATTGGATCTGACATCAAAAATATCTGGAGATCTACTTTCTGACCACCTCTGATTTAGTTGGACCTTTGGCCTGGTCCAGCAGGACTATGTTTAGGGTTCCTCACTGTACATATGAACTAACATATGATTACCCATCCTAGGTCACACCCTCATAGATGTGGTGGGGAGGAAGCAACAGTGGAGCTTATCCAAAGTCCACTGAACTGAAGTTACATCATAGTTGTCAATGAATAAAGGGTCACAATTTATATATTGCTTATGAGGCAGGTAGTATGCAAGCCATGTGTGAATGTTTGCTAGTGTTCTAATCACTTTTGTTCTAGTGTTCTAATCACTAGTGTTCTAGTCACTCGAAATTCCGCAGATGGATCACCCAAAGAGAATGCTCCAAATCTTCCTTTCGGATTTAGGCGAAATCCAGTGATGATTTTAAAGTTGATTTATTTATTGATTGATTTTCTATTTCCTATGGTTGTAATTCAGTTAGAATCCAGGAATAATTTCAGTAATCCTGGAGAATCAAACTCCACATTTACTCTGTACCTAAGGCAGGAAGATGGTTTTTTTGATTGTTCACTTAATTCCATAGGGGATAACAACATCTGTAAAAGCACTAGAAAGTTTCATTTCTTTCCGTCAATTTGTCCACTTAGAGCTGTGCACAAATCACCTACTGAAATGCTCCACCCTGTTTGTGGGCAGAGAAATTGCGGGGACAATTTCACTGAATTTCTCCAGAGGTAGGAGAAATTCTTAACGGCTTCTCACAAGTAGGACTCAACATCGGCAGAGGTTGTGGCACAGCTTCTGCCATTTTCTCCCCTGAGGGTTTTGTTGTCGTGTGTGCTGCCACTGCAAGTGGCAACAGCATCAACTGTGTTGACAAGCTGGCCTCCATTTTGTATCCTCCACAATGGAGATGTGAGTGGGGCAGTGCCTGTCTAACTTCATGGAAGAGTTGGAGCTAGTGCTGTGTGAAAATTGGCCTTCTAATTTCCTGAAAGTTTTCCTCCCCCATGAAAGAAACTTCCACTTTTCTGCTTCATTCCCAGGGTGTTTTATATTTATTTTGAATTTATTTTGGGTGGTCTTCTTGAGCTTACCTAATCACTGCAAGGTGGCCGAGGGTGCTGTGTGTGTGTGTGGGGGCGGGTTCTTTCTATTTACAGATCTCCCCATTGCTCTGCACCTCCCAGGCTGCCCTGCACTCCCTGATCTGAAAAAGGCCCTATGGGAGGGGATTACCTCACAGTGCTTTCTCCTGGGCTTTAATTGATGACTGGAAAGCCAAGGAGGCTACAGGCAGCTGGAGAGATTATTGTACACTGAAATATAGGGCACTCGTCATGCACACTCCTCAGCCACCTCCTAAGTAAGGTAAGCACAAGAACCCCAAACTCAACCCATGAGAATTTCTCTGAAATTTCCTTCTCCTTCAGATTTCTGTTCAAAAACAATTTCTTTTTCTATCAAATTGAATGAGAATGGTTGAGAAAAGAATGTGAGGGAAATTTTTTGGCCCAGCACTAGGGCCCATTAACAAACAAAAATTGTATGTTGCCCGCGTCATTTGGAGGATATGCAGCCAGATAACTGTTCCTTCCAGTTAATCTCATTTTCCCATATTCTTTTTTTCCCTCCCTTTTCTTTGCAAATAGGATAGGGAAGAGCATCATCATGTCCAAGATAAATAAGTGTCAGGTCTGGATGACTTTTGGAAACAGCCTTCTGCATTTTGGAAACAATCTTCTGCATTTTGGAAGATGAGCATGATGCATATGTTTATATTAGTGAATAAACCACAAAAGTGAGATGATGACAACATCACTGTCAGGGTTAATATATATACCCTTTGTATATAGGCTTTATATGCAGGCTGTTAACTCTACCCCCTCTGAGGAGGTCTACCTCTTAATGGGTTATTGTCTGATTCTGCAGCCGCTGGCTCCTACAGCATGAAGGCGGTGAGAACTGCACTGGAGGGGTGCCCTCTGTGTTTGAGGCATCTGGTAAAGCCATGTCCTCTGACCTGGAAGGTCCTGGAGTAGCAGATGATGGGTAACTGGATGAAGTCTCATCCTCTTCTGAGTCCTCCTCTGAGCCGGGGGAGCGGGGGGATCAAAGCCAGAGAAGATTACACAGAGGGATTCACAACTAAGTCAATGAAATTCCTCGTTCAAGCTGCAGAGTATCTGATAGTAATATAGCCTTCTATTGAACTCCAATTTTCAAATCAGTGAAACTGATAGGCACTTTTGTGTGGTGTACTTAGTTAGGGTGCATACATATTATTATGTATTCGTATAACACAATAATTAGCATAACATGTAATAGCATAACACCCTATTATTATGTTATGCTACATAACATAACAATCTGCATTGGTCCCAGGTAATATCACTCCTAGAACAGAGACGTCTGTGCCAGATCTCAGTAGGAGAATGGAGTTGTTTATGGTTTATGAAAGTTCTCACCTTGGCCTCCCACCAATCAGCTTCATGGAATGACCCCAGGTTCTAGTATTTTTCCAACTCTACAATATCCTTTTTAAGGTGCGGTGAGCAGAACTGTACACAGTATTCTAAGTGTGATCACACTATAAATTTGTAGAAGGACAGTACGATGTTGGCAGTTTTATTTTCAATTCCTTTACTAATTATGCCTAACATGGAGTTTGCCTTTTTCACAGCTGCTGCACACTGGGTCGACATTTTCATCGACCCAAGATTCCAACCACTAAACATATTAAACATTAGAACATCGGCACAACAACAACATAATGTGAATTCTACCAAGAAGAAACACCGGTTAGTGTGGTCATACCAAGTCAACATTACTTCCTCATTCTCCTGCAATGCGTCCAAAGGGTCGCTCAGTATGGAGGGCTTTGCAGCATCTGAACTGGGCTGTAGTGCTATATATAATGAGCAATGTACAAAAGTGACACCCCTCTCAGCCACTCAAAGAACAACACTTTAAGAATAGCAGATATATATATACACACACACACACACTCCTAAGGGGGAGGGGAGCAGGACAAATGTTATGTCGCTGCTCTTTCATCTGAGTGTGGGAAAGCAGAATAAAGTATGTATATCATGTTATAACAGAAGGAGTATGATTCAGAGTCTTCAAAAGGCCACTATGCAATTGTAGTGTGAGTAAAATGTTCTCTGGGAAATGTTTGTCTTTGGAAGATCAGGAAATGCCTGGGAAAAAAAGCTCAGCAACACAGTGCTTTAAGGTGAAAGGTTTCCCTCAGTCTGCATCAACACTATATAACAGCATGCATGAGGAAGGGTTTGGTTTTTTGTCTTTTTCTGTTGAAGGCCACATTCATAGATTTCATAGATCGTAGAGTTGGAAGGGGCCTACAAGGCCACCGAGTCCAACCCGCTGCTCAATGCAGGAAACTAGAGGAGGGGTCTCCCATCCAAGTAATAACCAGGCCTGACCCTGCTTAGCTTTCCACGCTCAGACAAGCTGAGCCAGCGTAAGCCACAGGCCTGTATCCATTGGCGGTAATCTGTCAGGGGCTGTATTTAAGTGGTGGTTCTGGCCAGAACCAAAAGTGGGCAGGCCCACCCCTTCTCTCTCTCTCTCTCTCTCTCTCTCTCACACACACACACACACAGAGAGAGAGAGAGAGAGAGAGAGAGAGAGAGAGAGAGAGAGAGAGAGAGACTGGGCTCAGACAACATGATAGCCCACACTCAAGGGTTGAATATAGGTTGTTCTTGAGCCATGGATTATTGTGTTATCTCAACCCAGCTGTGCTCACAAGCCATGACTTGTGTGAACCACAAACAGCTCATGAAGAGAACACATTCTTTGTTGTTGGGTTATGAACTGTGCGTTGTTCACCATGGTTTGTTATCTTGGCTGGGTTCAGACAACACGATAACCCACATTTCAACAACAACCCACACACTCAACCCACACTCAACCCCTGAGTACGGGTTATCATGTTGTCTGAACCCAGTGACCCTTTCTCTCTGCCACTGAACTGCCTCTCTCTTTCTGCCACCCTCTTCTTTTTCTCTCCCCCCCCTCTTCCACCCCACCTGCTGGGTGGCCAGGGCAGAAACAAATCACTTGTTGCCAGGGGCCTGAGAACTGACCATTTGCAGAGGGGTTTTAAAATTTGGATGGGGGCCACAGGTTACCCACCCCTGCTATAGAGGAATGAATGGCTCCATGAAGCCAAGAGGCAGGTCGAGCCTGACCGTTAGGCAAAGTGAGGTGGTTGCCTCAGGCAGCAAGTGCTCAGTGGCAGCAGCAAGGTGTTGGAGGAGAGGGCTGTGTGCCACATGGCCTGCTCCATGTTTCCTAAGCTAGCCCGCTGCCTGCAGGTGTCCCATCATCAGCGATAAAGAAAGATTCAGCTCCCAGTCCAGTTGGCTTTTGTACAAGGAATCGGAGCGGGCTCCATCTTGTTCGTCACTCCAGGCAGAAAATGCCATGGGCTGGCCCTACCAAGGGGACAGTAAGAGGCAATGGATAAACTACAAGAACAGAGTCCTTTGGATCTTCCTGAAGCTATAGGCTGCCCACCCCACATATAAATATGCTTTCCTAAAACCAGTGACAATTTCATGCAGCTGTTCATTAGTTAGCACAGACAGACGCCAAAGGAAAAAGCAGAGATAGTGTATGTGTTAGATTAGTGTTTTGCCACTGTTTCGCTATTTGTTTTCCAGATGGTGAGTTGTTTTCCGTCCTGCATTTTACATACACGGGGTTACATTTCTTCCTTTTGCAAAGCTGGTGGCTTTAATAGAATTACATCAGGAAGGAATTTGGCCCATCCTGTCTCATCATCTGCCCCCCACACACACACCCCTCCACAGATGGTGTTCCTCATGATTATTTGACTGACGCTGATTATTACATTGGCAGTGTATTGTAATTCACAATGAAACATTTTACCGATTTCTATTCACCTAGCCTATGCTTCAGGAGTCTCTATGAATAATGCAATGTACTTGCCCTTATTTTTTTGCATCTATATTTTATTAAGTAACAGGTATATTTGCTATCTGGTTCAGGAATGCAATGGATTAATGCTCAGTCGTTATCCACTGAATTCCTTGGTGTGTAGATCTTGTTTTTAAGAGGATCAATAGAAATGCAGCTGGCCACCTTTTCCAGTTGCTGGTTTGGGAACTTCTAACTGATGGCAAGCAATTTGGTCAATTGCCAGCTTCAGTTCAGAGCTCTGATAACAATGCCCTCTGTTTCCGTGCTCAGCAGTTATGTGCTGAATCGGAAGAGTTTGAAACCAGAATAATGGCAACTGAAGATCATTTTGTGTGGGTTCATTTTGTGACTACTGATTAATATAATAATAATAATAATAATAATAATAATAATAATAATAATAATAAGGCTGCATTAATAGAAATATAGCTTCCAGATCGCGTGAAGTGATAATTCCCCTTTACTCAGCACTGGTTAGGCCTCATCTTGAGTACTGCGTCCAGTTCTGGGCACCACACTTTAAGAAGGATGTAGACAAACTGGAGAGGGTTCAGAGGAGGGCAACAAGGATGATAAAGGGACTGGAAACAAGGCCCTCTGAGAAGAGACTGAAAGAACTGGGCATGTTTAGCCTTCAGAAGAGGAAACTGAGGGGAGATATGATAGCACTCTTCCAGTACTTGAAGGGTTGTCACAAAGAGGGGGGCCAGGATCTCTTCTCGATCATCCCAGTTTGCAGGACACAGAATAATGGGCTCAAGTTACAGGAACCCAGATTCCACCTAAACATCAGGAAAAATTTCCTGACTGTTAGAGCAATAAGACAATGGAACCAACTACCTAGGGAGGTGATGGGCTCTCCCACTCTGGAGGCATTCAAGGTGCAGCTGGACAGCCATCTGTCAGGGATGCTTTGACCTGGATTCCTGCATTGAGCAGGGGGTTTGAGTTGATGGCCTTGTCCAACAATACTTTTCGATGATGATGATGATGATGATGATGATGATGATGATGATGATGATGATATGCGGAATACACAAAGTGGGTGTTGAGGATGCTGATGTTTATTTCTTTTTTTCATTGCTGCATTTTAATTGATTTGTTTTTATCTTTTAATTATAAATTTGTATTTTATCTTATTAGCTTACTAGAGAATGGACCCTCCTTCGTATGGGTTGGAATAGCCCTTAGTCCTTAGGCGAAGGCTTGAAGCAAACCTACGCAGCTGTCAGAGCCTACTCCTTGTGTGCAGCTTGTGTTGTCTACTCCTGTCCTACCCCATGCCACAGGGATTATTGAGGAGTGTCTCTGGAAGAAAAAGAGACAAAAACAGACAGATATAGCTGATACAAAGCTGAAGGCATAAATCTCCAGTGCTCTCTCATCCAGAAGAAACCTGGTCCCAAACATCTTGGAACATCCTGCCACTTGGGAATAGGATGTATGCGGAGCTCAATTGGGGTGTGGAAGTCCAGCGAACTCACTGGGCTCGACCGTCCCCCAAGCTCTGCTCAGCCTACCTGCTTCCCCGGCTCAACTCGCGTTCTTGCGAGCCAAGCCAGGGAGGTGACTTTCAGGTTCCCGGCGCTATGTTTTTTATGTAGAAAATGGCATAAGATACATTAAAAACAGCTGCGATTTGCACAAGCTATGCAAACTGTGGCCTGCTTTTAACCTATCTTATGCCATTCTCTACGTAAACAACGTAGCACCGAGAACCCGGAAGTCCAGCGAGCGCCTCGACTGGCACTCGCTTTCGGCCGGACTCGGCAGGCATGGCGGCAGTGCTCACCAAGCATGCTGCAAGTTAGGGGGTGGGTGGATTGCCCACCCCTACTTGGGAATGTGTAACAATATTTATGGCATCCCTAGATCTCACACTTATGGGATGCAATTGTGAGTGTAACGAGTCGAGACTGTACATTTCGGTATAAACTTGGGCCACATTTATTGAAAAAAGCCAGATCCTGTGAAGGGAAATAAGTAGTGCGGGATTCTAACTATACCGGCCCCTTGCCGGTAGGTGCACAGGGCAAATCCTCCGAACCCTGGTGGGGAGCATTTGCAAAATTGCCACCACACACACACACACCAGTTTTACACCAATACTGGTGTTGGGAGGCCTTCTCCTCACGGAGCTGCAAAATTCCGATCAGGTGAGGCGAGTCCGCCTCAAAGGCGATCCGTATCTCCCCACCAGGCCTCAGAGCTCTGAGTAGAGAGCTTCAGTAATTGCCGGTCACCTAAATTGTGCCAGCGGATGCTCACCAACCCTAACCCCACTGAAATATTCCTGCACTTACCTGCCAAATGTGACTGAACTGAAATATCATCAGTTAAAATGCCGATTGAGAACCAACTCCACAGCCTGTACCACAGTGTGAAGTAGGCGAAACACACCCATTGCCCCATAAGGCCAATCGAGACAATGGGCCAAAATTCCTACTCAGCCCCAGAACAGATGACCAGCTAAGCCCACACTGTTTACAGGGAGAGAGGGAGGGAGCCCCAAAGTGAAAGAGCCCGAGGGCAGGGTCCCAGGGGCTAATATTGCCCTTGAAGCCCCTTCCCCCTGGTCCATGCAATCTGGTGAACTTAGCACATTGCTCCAGTCCCCCCGCAATGTTCTCCCTGCTCCTAGCTATGCAGGAGCAGGGGAAGGTAATACAGTGAAATTGTCACTATGTAGAAATGATGGGCTGAAGGAACATGGTGATCATTTTAGAACATCAAAGAAATACACACACAAAAAGGCCTTGGTGCCTGATGCTCCCTGATGCCAGATCCACGCATCACTGTTCTGACATCAGTTCGAATAATATAGAATCCTCTCTCCAAAGCATTCTAATTCTCTGCCCAGGACATCAAGTCTCTTCCCTGTGCCACAGTTTGCTCATAGAACAAGGTGTACCTGTGGCTAAAGGAGATTCCTGTGGTAGCTGCATCACTTTGTCATTAATAATGGGAATTAAATTCAGGATTGCACAGCAGCAGTGTTCTCTGCCATTGTGGTTTCCTTATAAACAAGAAGGATGAATCTACATTTGCTGTCATGTTCCAGAATGACAACGCTTCATGGCCCAGCTAAACAAATGTGCATGTGTCATCTTAAGAGCCATTTATCAACCCTGGATCCAATATTTCCTAGCAATACTATAAATGAAATGGGATCATTACGGAAAGAACGTGTTTAACACTTCCACAAATTCCTCTCCCCCTCCACTAGTGAGCCCAACCTAGGCATTTTCTACACAATGACTAATGAGTTCCGGTATATTGCCTCAGTGATTTCTACTTATCATTCTTCCATTGCCTGAAGAAAGTTATGGCCCTCTAGATGTTTTGGCCTACAGCTCCCATCATCCTTTATCACTGGCTATGCTGGCTAGGGCTGATGGAAATTGTAGGCCAAAACATCTGGAGGGCCACAAGTTGCCCACCCTTGCTCTACATGGCAAGAATATACATCCAGAGAAACTTGGAAATGTGGATGCAGAACCTGGACCTTGGGTTTCTGCAGGCATTTTCGACCTCACTGTGATTTCATACAATACAAACCTGCTCATCTGCACACCCCAAAGGGTTTGCACTGTGGGTAGCATTTCTGTGTACCCTGGAAGTAGATGGGGCACACGGCATGTGGTGTGCAGATGTATGCTATGCATCTGCTGGCATAGAAATGGGTCTATTTAAGTCAGCTCCAGCCCTAGCCAGAACTCTCCTCATTCCTCACCAGTGTCTGCCCAACCTTCTTTTAAGAGACAGTGTTAGTTTTACAAGTTGCTGAATAGGATTTTTTTGTTCGGCAAACAGTTTGGCTGAGTTTGTGTTGTGTGTGTGGGGTGTGTGTGTGTGTGTGTTTGCCACCTCTACACTGGTTACCTGACGGGGCAGTTTCTGGCAGTTAGTGCTTGAAGTGCATTATGTTAATTCATTGGAATAAGTTGGTCACAATTTGGTAGGTCTGTGCAGGGTAAGCCATGGGTAAGCCAACTCCAACAAATCAGGAGATTAG
Organism: Shinisaurus crocodilurus; assembly: GCA_021292165.1. Lineage (NCBI taxonomy): Eukaryota > Metazoa > Chordata > Lepidosauria > Squamata > Shinisauridae > Shinisaurus > Shinisaurus crocodilurus. The sequence goes on along the minus strand of CM037880.1, from coordinate 20,994,320 downwards.
TTTCTTGTTCATTTCTGAAAACAGTTTCCTGACTTGAATCTTTTTCTTTTCTTTCTCTCGCTCTTCCTCTGACCTGCTGTTGAACGAAAATATCCTGGCTTTCTGAGCACATATTCCTGACTTTTATATTCTGACTAAACTTTTAATCTCTAAACTATTAACCTTTTGGCAGAAACTGACTAGCACACACATACAGTACAAATAATAACCCCATAATATCCGGAAACTAAACTATCTACAGTACAAAAAATGGAGGACTGTTCTGTCCCTTCACACTAGTCGATATAAGGCAGCACCCACCCATTCGCCCCCTTGAGCTCTGTTTTTTGGCAGAATGATCGGATATTAAATGCATACATACATATATACATCCTTGGGTAGTTTTAAATGCAGGGGATTTTTTGCTGAATCCCCAAATTGGCTTTGGTGTGTGTGATCCCCCCCCCCCACATCTACTCTGTACTATAAAAAAGCAGGGCCAGTTGGCTCTTAGTTGGGTGTGGTGCTGTTAAATAGGTAAGGATTGGTCAAAATAGGGCAGGCAGTGCAAGTAGGTCACAGAGGGAATGAGTTATCAGTAAGCACCCGGAGGCATATTTAAAGTGAAAGAGGATTCCCATGACTTGCCCCCAAGGTTGTGGTGTTTTGGGCTGTGAAGGGAAACCCATTGGCTCCTGAATGTGTCACACACATAGAGTAGTGAGAGTCCAGAGGCTGGGCCTCTTGAAGGCACCCCTCAACACCTAAATTTACAGCCAGAGACAGTGCGGGGGAGAGAGACATTTGTTGCTCCATCTCAGTCAGACTCGAGGCTGGATTAGTCTCATCCTTAGTAGCTAAGATTAACAAGTTCCACACAGCTTTCACCATTTCAGGTGTGTAAAATGAATAAAGTTGTGGTTCTATTTTACGCCATCTTTCTGTGCCTTACCTCTCTATTACTGGGTATGGTCACATTCAGAAGCTGAAATGTAAAGATATTTGTGATTGTACAGACAAGATTTCTCCCTTTCTGGAAATAGGGATAACTGGGAAGTTCCACTATCCACCTTAAGGAATGTCTGTGAATGGGAGCTTGTTCTACTTGAGGTGCCTCTGGGTAGAGCTCTTGAGTCAACTCAAGACATATGGCAGTTCTGGAATAATGACAAGGATTCAGATATCTTCAGCTTCCCAGTGGGCATGCTCCAAGTCTGTGCCTATTTATTAACATAGCCAGCTCCCATTCTAAAGCCATGACATCATCCCACTGTTACAGCCACCGGTTCAACAGATAATTTGAGATGTGTCATTTCACCCAGTGATTGCAAAATGTCTTGATCTGTTTACCACATTCTGTTTGCTGTGGCCAGGGATTCCCACACTCCCTGTCGACAGGGAATCCCTTTTGCTGAATATGCACTACTGGCACAAAGGAACAAAAAGTGTACTTTCTTCCCCTTCATTGCTCATTCAGTTGACTTGTTTGGTTTACGTTGCTCGTTCACAATTAACATTCAGTTTACATTGCTTGTTTGTCATTTGAATGTTCTTGTGCTGATAGTCTGGAGGTTGTTGACTGGTGAATCAGTGTTGCATGATGTGGGGAGAAATGAGACGAAGTGCATGATCCAGCTAACGTTCAATACCTTTTAAGCCCTGTTGATTGTCAGCTGGAGGGAGTCAAGTATGTGATTAATGATCCAGACAAAATTAAGTACTGTTAAGTTCCATTGACTTCAATGGGAGCAAGGCATGCATATGCTTAACTCTCCAGTTGGAATCAATTTAAGTGTCTGTAACTTCAGCTGGCTCATGCTCCCAAAGTTGGTTTATCGCAGGTGTTGAACCTCTTCCAGCCTGAAGGCCAAACTCAATTTCAGAGTAGCTCTCAAGGGCCACATCCCAGTGGTGGCTGAGGACAAAGGCAAAAGGTGTGGGGACAAAAGTGCCAGCATATTTTTGCTTCAAGCACTTATTGCCAGTAACTTAGTCTAAAGGGAGGTTTTTCAACCTTTTATAATGGGGGGGGGGAGGGAAACTATGCAAAAGCTGGGTAATAACCAAACAATAAGTGGTTGGAGCAAAGGGTACAGGGCTAAGGCAAGGGAATTTTTCAGAGGGCCAGATTGAACCCCAAGCAGGTCAGATTTGGCCCATGGGGCTAAGGTTATGCACCCTTGGTTTATAGTATATTGATGTGCCAAATACCATGCTAGTAGAATCAGAATAGCAGAAGGGGAAAACAGCAGACAATGAAAACATAGGAACAATGATTTGGGACATTATTTGGGCACTTTAAAAACAACAACAACACATAAAAACCAATATAGGAATTAGAAGCATCTGCCCCTTCTGTGTCATTATTTTGTCCCCACATATAGGGGTGGGATGAAATGGTTTGGACTGAACCATTTTGGCCCCGAGGTTTCGTCTTTCAGCTGTTGAAATGGGAATTGAGGACGTTTCAGGGGTGTGGAGGATAAATCAGTGAAATATTTCAGGCAGGGCCTGCTTGGTTCAACCTACCCCACATCTATCCTAAGGATACTCTGACCCCAAATAGGTAAGTGATCTTGGAAGACAAGAGTGGTCCATTCATGATCATGCAATCTGCCATCCTGAGAAACACCTTTCTGTAAAGAAGCGATACGATACGGCTTTTTTGGAAGTGATTCACGGGCCGACTGTATGGAACATAGCTGGAAAGCCAAGATGGAAGTTGTGACTAATCTGACATGTTTCCTTTTTGAAGTAGCTCAGGAGGGAAATGGCTGTTAAAATATTCTCCAACATTATTGCAAAATGTAATAGGAAAGGATCGTATGGAAGCCTGTGTGCCAAGCCTTAGAACACCGAATGCTCCTGAGGACTCAGGAGCTGATTTCTTCGGAAGCATCTGGAGAAAGTGTTACGCTAAGCTGGAAGAATCATTCAGACCACCTGCACTTGACAGCAACTTGAGGATATCTCGTTCCATGCCAATTTCCCGGGGCGGCGCATCAAGGGGCTTTGCAGATGAGGTCAGCTCATTTGAAGTGTTGGCAGGTTTCCCAGGAGAAAAATTGAACAGTGGTATGGGTGGGGGGGTTGTTTTGTTTCTTGGATGAGAGCATGGAGAAAAAAATAACCCCAAGTGCTAATTTGCAAAAGTGATTAAAAAGGTTAAAAAAAATTATCGACACTGCATGGAAGTTTCAAGACCAGTGATGGTACTAGGTGCCAAAAAGATCCGGTGCTCAGGCCCACAGGACAAAAAAAAAAATAATGCACAAATTTGCATATGCTAATTAACATATGCTCTAAAGCAGTGGTTCTCAACCTCTTTTTGCCCCATGCACCCCTTTCACCAGATGTCGGAATGTCATTCCCCCCTTTCCAAGATTGTCTGACTTAATCTGTGCCATACAATAAGGTGTGATGTCATGTAGATTATGTACAATCTGTAGAATTGTAATTTGTAGAAAGATCAGTATTCCAACAGTTTGAGTCTGTGGTCCCAAATTCCCCCCCCCCTGAAACCCTAAAATTCTTCCCCTGGGGGGAATTCCCCCCTGGTTGAGAACCCCTGCTCTAAACTCTCTCTCTCTCTCTCTCTCTCTCTCTCTCTCTCTGCGTGTGTGTGTGTGTGTGTGTGTGTGTGTGTGTGTGTCCTTAAAGGACCCTGTCTCCTAAGGACATCCCTGTTTGTAAAAAGGGGTGTACAGACAGGGGTAAGGAGGGCATTTGATTTCAGGGGGAAAAACTCAGGCAGAAAAATTCAAGGGGTGGGCAGAAGAAGGTAAGCACATGTGGGCAAAAAAGCCAGCTAATCCAGGGGGATTGGATGCAACAGAGATAATCAAGGCCCTGCACCTTTATTTCAGCAAGTGCCCATGGACAGCAGGGTGGTGGGGCAGATGGCCTCCCAGAGATTCAGAGCTCCAAATGAAAGATTTGGGGCTCCAACCCTAGTGGGCTGCCCCCTAACACCACCTCTGTTCAAGACGACTGGATCCTTTGAGTCCAATGCAGTCCTGATCTTTTGGGCTTGGTCTACAATTGATGGAGCAAACTGCCCTGGTCAGGCTTCGAATTTGCCTTAGAAACGAATCTACCCCACAGTCTAAAATAAACATAAGATTCTTGGTTTATTCTGAGCCCAGTGCTGAGCCAAAGTCGAACCTGTTGTGCCCCTGATTATGTCATCCAGTGTGCTATGGATGCTAAAACTTCCATAAACCTAGCTCTGGTGGGCCTGCAACTCCTCTCTCCCACACATGTTCTGCCATCCCATCTACCTACCTCTAAGTCTCCATCCACTTCTTCCCCCACCCACTCACTCACTTACCTGGCTTTCTGCTCCACCCATTGTTATGTGGGTCGTCTAGGGGTATACAAGAACTTTGTTTCTCTTCACAATGATGCAAACATGTCCCATTCACAATCCCAAATATGAGCAGGAGCACTTTGGGGGGGGGGGGGAAATGTTCACAAATTCCCGAACTGTGACTGTGTTAAAAAAAAATGCATTTCTAAGTGCAAAACAATTGCACTTCTTGCAGAAAATGCACAAAATTCTGCAAAGCGGCCTTCTTTTTTATGTATGTATGTATGTATGTATGTATCTACGTATGTATTCATTTACTGTATTATTAGGCATGGAGGCTTCCATAATCCTCCTCCTCTTCTCCATTTTATCATCACAACAACCCTGTGAGGTAGGTTAGGCTGAGAGTCAGTGACTGGCCCAAAGTCACCCAGAGAGCTTCATAGTCGAGTGGCAACTAGAACCCGGATCTCCTGAACTCAGATCTCCAGCCCAGCAGTCCAACCACCACACCACACTGGCTCCTCTCTTTTTCCAAGTGAGGGGTGAGAAAAAGGAAAAGCTCATAAATTTTCTCAGAAAAATATTTCCTAAGAAATTTCAGCTCAGCTCTACGTTGAACTGTATCCCTTTCTCCGGGGGCCTGGGTGCGTTGTGCTGTCACTACATGAAGACACTTGTGCTGAAAATTGAACCAATGGACTCTTAGGCCCATTTTTTTTTTTTTTACATTTTCAGGGCTGTGTGAGAGCCATTTATAAAACAAACAAACACTTCCCTATGATAGGGTTCCATGTTACATCAGTAATAGTTTTTGCATGATGCATGTGATAGAAGCATCCAACTATCGTTATGACATTGATCCCAATGATGCAAAAGCAGATGTTTTTTGGTCAGTACCACACCTCACTAGTCTTCTAAACAACTGATTCATCATGCTAAATTCCCATTCATCTGTGAGATGTGGTTGTCACCAAAAAATCCCTTTTCCCTAGTTGGGCTCCATATTATGCCAATGGAAGGGCAGCAGGGAGGGAGTCAACGTCGCTGCTCTGAGCAGGGAGTTTCAGAGCCTGGAGATACGAATGAAGCAACCTTGACATGGTGGACTAAGTAGCACTTGGGGAAAAGTAAGGCACCAAGAATGTCTGAAGGCACTTTGGGGATGAGCTCTAAAATCTGGTATTATAAAGCAGCAAAGGCATGGTTAAAAAGAGTGTATCACGGCCTTATCAACTATGTTTTGTACAAATGGCCTTGTGTCTGAATATGTAAAGCTTATATTGTTCCTTCCAGAACAGTGGTCCATCTAGGTCAGGAGTAGGCAAGGTGGTGCCCATGGGTACCGATGCACCCTCAGACACCTTTCTCGGCACCTGCATCTCCCACTTTTTTAAAAAAATAATAATAATAATACATTTTCTTAGTGGCAGCTGGGATTACTGTGAAATGGGTACGGATGTGTGAGGAGTTCATTCGGTGGGTGGAAATCCAGCGAACTGGCTGGGCTCGACCCCCTGAACTCCATCCCGCTAACCTCCTTTCCCGGCTCAACTCGTGTTCTCTCGAGTTGAGCCGAGGAAGTGACTTCTGGGTTCCCAGCGGGCCACTTTTTACATAGAAAATGCTATAAGACGCCAAAAGCGGTCACAATTTGCGTAACTTGCACAAATTGCGGCTGCTTTTAATGTATCTTATGGAATTTTCGATGTAAAAAGTGGCCTGCCGGGAACCTGAAGTCCTCCGAGCAGCTTGGCATGCGTCCACTTTCAGCCCGGCTCGGTAAGTGCAGCGGCGGCAGCCACGAGCTGGCAGGGGGTTGGGTCTCACCACAGGATCATCCACCACTAGAAATGGGTTTCTGTTGATGCTGAAAAAGACGGATTCAAAGGAGTTGTTTAGTGTGTTGGGTCTCAGATCCCCACCTCTGCCTTGTACTCATTCTTTGGGCAGGTTGCTTGTCCTTTGTCATGTCTTCCATGGCAGCTATTTTGTGGTGGTGCCCAGGACAGTTTCTCAAATTGCAAAATGTGCCCATGGCCCCAAAAGGTTGGCTATTCCTACTCTAAACTAGTAGTCTCTCCTTTGGACTCACACTGGCTCTTATGAGAACATACGAGGAATCATGATAGATCAGACCAAAGGCCTATCTGGTCCAGTGTTCTGTACCCACAGTGGCCAACCAGATGCCTATGGGACACCCACAAGCAGGACACAAGAACGAGAGCACTGCCATGCCTCTCAATAAGACCCCTATAGGCACACTCCTATGCAGAGCTCTTTGCTCTGTCATCTCTTAAACTAGAGATACCAGGGATTAGGACCTTCTGTATGCAAAGTATGTGTTCTACAACTGAGCTGCAGCCCCTCCTGTCCTGCTTGACCTGCCAGATGCTTTCTGGCATAATAACGATTGCTCTTTTCTTCTCATTGCATGCATTCTTTGCCTAAGAGGTCAAAGAGGGACTTTCTACGATCATTACCTCCCAGCGGTCATCTAAGACTCTTGGCAGGCTTTCATTTATTTTCAATTTAAGTCACTTCACCAACAATTTAGGACCAGTGTCAGTGAAGTCACACTTAATTGTCTTACATGTAAGTTCCAGATTGTCACCAAATATATGTCTGACTGTGAACCTTACTGTACCTTTCTAATAAGCCTTGTAGATTCCTCTTAGTCTTTTTTGCTGTTTTGTTTTACTGGCTGCTAGCAACATTTGCTGGTCTACAGCAATCTTCACAGGCTATAAAGTAATTAAAGAAGAAGAAGAAGGGAAAGCAGGGAGAGAACCAGAAGACATTAAAGGGGGAAATGCCAAGTGTTTTCAGCAGGAGAAGGCACCAGATTTAAGTTTGCCTTAAACTTCAAGGCCTAAAGGAACAGTCTGTTCTTTTGTCTTCTCCAAGCTCAACAACAATATCTCTTTTTGTCTTTGGAATTTTAATGGAGTTGTCAGATCCTAAATTTACAAACTTACAGCAGCTTCTACTATACATATCGCCTTGCAATTAAAATAGTTACTGGAAATGCCAAAGAATGAGGTAGAGAAAATGCTCGTGCCAAAAACAACTTTTCGTAACTAGAAAATAATAACCACTAATTTCTCATCAGGCTTAAAATAGTGTTAAGCAGCCTGATTTAAGAAAAGTTCATCCAGGGGCAGCATCAAGGGTCGGCGTGGCTGGGCACCTGACCTGCTGAGTGCCTACGCCCCTGCCGAGGCCCCGCTGACAAGAGCCCCCAGAGCTGCTCTGCCTCTTCACCATTGCCATCGGCTTCTTCTATCTGCCCTTGCTCTGGCCCAGACAAAAGAAGGAGGAGCAGAAGATGCCGCTGCCTGCATGCTCGTTGGCTCCCTGCTTGGCAAGCAAGCAGATGGTGTTTATTTATTTATTTTTCATTTAATAGACGAAGCTCTCTGGGTGGTTCACAACAATTAAAACCACAAAATACAACGTAAAATACAGTATAAATTTTTTTAAAAAATTTAAAACTACACTATGAAATAGGAGTAAAAGCTGAAATAAAAACTAGCAGCAGTTCAGAGATTTAAAAAATGAAGTCAAGAATTTAAAACAGAGACTCAAAGACTAAAATTCCTGGGGAAATATGAAGGTCTTCAGCTGGCACCAGAAGGAACACTACAGACGAGCCTCTCTGGGAAGTTCATTCCACAGCCCGGGTGCCACAGAAGAAAAGGCCCTCCTCCTAGTAGCCACCCGCCTCGCTTCCTTTGGGAGGGGCTAAAGCAGTAACATAGTAGTAACTAGGAAGAGGAGGAACAGCAGCCGCCAGTGACAATGTTGGTGAAGACAGACTCACTGAGGGAGAAGGGGCCATTAAGGGTGTCTTGCCCAAGGGCCCTCAAAAACCTGGAGCCAGCCCTGAGTTCATCCAACGCTCCATATGCAGTCTGGCGCACACATGGAGCTCTTTCACAAGTAGCATTCCCACTGCCTTCAGTGGACTGAGAAGTTCCACAGCTACATCCTTTTAATGGCATGGAACTGAACTCACCTGCAGTAAACAAATAAGTTTTTACAGGTAAGAGAATTATGTGTGTGTGTGCGGGGGGGGCATTTGAGCTTCCTCACCCACCAGAAATATCTCAATCTAGGCCAGTGTTCCCCAACCTGGGGTCCTCCAGCTCTGTTGGACCACAACTCCCAGAATTCCCTGGCTGGGGAATTCTGGGAGTTGTGGTCCAACAGAGCTGGAGGACCCCAGGTTGGGGAACACTGATCTAGGTGATGCATCAGGCTGAAAAAGAATCCACACCCCTGCTATAAGCTAAATGGGCCAATATCACAAACAATTGATAATGAATCCAAAGACAGTGCAACCGAGGCAAACTCCCAAAGCTCTACAGAATATGATACAAATGTTTCTGGGTCTATGAACACTCATTGAATGCACAAGCTGGACAATGAATGTGGAACTGGAATTTTTGCACCACAGTAATCAGTAGGACTTTTGAGAGTTCGCTTTTTTTCTTTTTCTTTTTCTTTTTGCATTGTTTGGGGGTTTCAGTCTATTTGGATCGTCCATATTGTGTGATCCTGTCATTGAGTGATGCTGTCATGAGTAACACCCTTCAGCATTTTGGATATAGTACATACACATTTATTTCATATTCCTTGTTGCTGTTGTTGGCTCTCCCTCTTATATACGTGTATTCACAGGGCTGTGTGTATGTGTGTTTTGTTTAGGGGGACCGAACTCTTGTGTCATGCAGTCCTGTTGGAAAACTTAAGCCATCAGTGGCTTAGACTGGTACAACTTGGTGGGTAAAGGGGAAAAAAATGGATGTTGATCTTAATATCAGAAGTTGCCCTATACCAGTGATGGCGAACCTATGGCACGCGTGCCACAGGTGGCACGTGTGGACCACTCTGCTGACACGCGAGCCATAGGTCACCAGGAGAGTCCCCATGCTGCAGGCCCGGGCTCAGGCCGTGACACGGTGGGCTGACGGGCCTACCTGCTATCTCCTTGCCGCTCGCGCTGGACCCGCCGCCGCCCGTCGCATCATGTCCAGCGTGCTGGATCCCCGCACTCTGTTTTTGGTGGTGGTGGGGAACCAGGGCAACAGGGCAACAGGTCCCCCCCCTGCCAAAAATAGAGTGCAGGGATCCAGCGCACAGGACATGACGTGACGGGCAGCGACAGCGGGTCCAGAGGCGGCGGCGGCGGCGGTGGCTTGAGCGGCGCAGAGAACACTCCACGCGGATCAGAAGAGCGACAGGTAGTGGCGGAGGCAGCAGTTCGGGTTCTGCTTCGGGGCGGCGACGGAGGCCGGCTGGAGCCGGTGGCGCTGGGCGAGCCCGAGCTAATCCGCCGTGTGAGCTGGAGCTTCGTCACGATCGTGCCCACCGGTGAGCGAGCGAGCCCGCCTAGCCATCCCCATCCCGGCGGGCTTCATTCGGCCAGCGAGGCGGTGGCCGGTCGTCTGCCCTGGGAGACACCAAGCCTCTCTTTGAGCTGCCAGCCGTGACTACAGTGGCAGCGTTTGGTGCCTGAACGGGGCGGGAGCTCGGGCTGATTTCCCGCAGTTTGCCCTGCCGAAGGCTGCGTTTGGGACCGGGGGCTCTCCCGCCCGCTCACCCGCCCCTTCTCTCCTCTCCCTCCACAGGCTGTTTGTATCCTTGAAAGCCCTGTTTCAATTAAACAAAATGTTTGTATCCTTGAAAGCCCTGTTTATTTATTTTATTTATTATATTTATACCCCGCCTTTTTTCCTGCAAGGAACCCAAGGCGGCTTACATAATCCTCTTCCTCCTCTCCATTTTACCCTCACAACAACCTTGTGAGGTAGGTTAGGCTGTGAGGTAGGTTAGGTTAGGTAGGTTAGGCTGAGAGTCAGTGACTGACCCAAAGTTATTGTGTTATTGTGTTTTTCTTTTAAGACAAAAGATGTTAATTAGTTCAGACAACTGTATGAGTTGTTTTTACTAAACTAAAACCCCAGTATTCAGGTTTAATTGCAGTGTTGGCACTTTGAAATAAATAAGTTGGTTTTGTGTTGCAGTTTGGGCACTCGGGCTCAAAAAGGTTTGCCGTCACTGCCCTATACTGAGTCAGACCTTAAGTCTATCTAGCCTAGGACTATCTGCTCTGACTGGCAGTAGCTCCCAGAGGTTTCTCCGAACCCTGCCACCTGAAACCACTTATATCGTGGGATTGCAAACCATGGGCTGCAGCCCAGGGGAGCCCCGCCCACTTTCCCCCACAGCCCAGCTCAGGGCTAGCAATATGGGTAGGCATGGTCGGACACCTGCTGGGGGCCTACGCACCAGCAGGGTCCCACTGACAAGAGCCCCCTGGAGTTGTTCCTCCTCTTCAACGTTGCAACCGGCTTCTTCACCTGCCTCTCGTTCTGGCCCAGACAGCAGTGGTGGTGGAAGGAGGAGCAGTAGATGCCACTCCTTACTTTCTCACTGGCTCTCTGCGGGTCAAGCAAAGAAGTGGTAGCAATGATGAGAAAGAGGAGGGGGAACAAGAGCAGCCGGTGACGATGTGTTGTGTCTAAGCATGTCATAGAATCATAGAATACTGTAGAGTTGGGCCTATAAGGCCATCGAGTCCAGCCCCCTGCTCAATGCAGGAGAACAGATGTGGGCAGCCCAGGCAGTCACCCGTCCAAGCACTGACCCGAATCGTACCTGCTTAGCTTCAGCATGTGGCCTGCATCGTGTGCCTCCCTTGGCCCATCACCAGCAGTGCATGCCACCCTCAGGGCCAAAAATCTTGCCCTTCTGATTAACATAAAGATACTGGGATGGAGCCTGGGACATTCCTACCCCTCCCTGATATTATATGTACCTAGCAGGTGATGAAAGAATGGTGGAAAGGGTGTACTGAGACCAGTCATATAGGAGATGGAAAGATGGGAAAGACTCTGAGCAAGGGAAACCATTAGGGTTGATCTCAGGTTATGGCGATTCTAATAAGGTGACCAGTGTTACTCATGATATTTAAAAGCATGCATTTCTGCTTCACCTTCCCTTTCTTTAGCTGGTGTGCTGTTACTTTACATTTCCTACTTGTGTGCCTATATTTTATATTGCAGGTTTAGTCTAAAAATATGTTTAATTACAGCATGCCTGTTACTAGGTGGTGGTGGTGGTGGTGATGTGATTAACCAACAAATTCAGGGAGTTAATTTTAATGATGATTGCTATTTTAATGGGTGAATATTTTTAGCTAAATTTGAAATGCAAAAAAGGTCTCTTGGCTTGGTGGGACATAGAGGGGGGAGCATCTCTAAAATATCTAGCAGGCATAGATAACACATTATATTAATTCAAATTAGGAGGAAGGTATTTATAGATGGGGCCAGCCATTGGCAGTACACGTTGTGCATAAATCAGGCATGACAAAGGATGAACATCTTTCAAATGAAAGGTAAGAGCCCATCTAGGCAGCTTTCATATAGATTTGATCATCTGACACGTCTGGCCAAGAATCACGAATGCGTTGCTCTACATTATCATGTCCATTTTACAGGAATATTAAGCATCTGTCAATTACAAAGAAAGAGAAGACAACACTCCAAGAACTCATAGAGAGCTGTATGCAATGAATACACGGCACGGCTCACATCTGCTAAGAGAGGAGAATGGAATTTTCCAGAGAACGGCATGTTATGAATCACCATGGCTGGAAACAACTTCCAATAAATAATCTCTCTTTGTGTGAAGGGTAATGTGGCAGTTGCAAAAAGCCTGTTCCAGTGGTCTTTGACCCCAGTATCTGTTCTCTGAACTCCATTTTGAGGTGGTTTATTTTCACAGTTGAAACGTTAGATGAAACCATAATATTTACTATTCCACATTTGTTCAATGTCAGTGTAATATATTGCTTGGCAACACCCAGCAATGAAAGAGAAGGAGTGTCACTTTTCATTCAGCATATCAACTAAGAAGGGCAAACGCTGAATGAGGCCCTAACTTGATAATCCCTTATTGAGCTGCATATTTGTCCCAGAACCAAATTATTAATGGAGATGTTCATTTCCTCCATTAAAACAAAAACAAAAAAACCACCACACACATTATAGGTGAATGTGATGCTTATGAAAGAAGGTGGTTTGGCACATCAGGCACTCACCACAGCTTTGTATTTACCCAGATGACAAGTAACCACGGGTACAGCCTCTGTAGGTTTCTGCAAGCAGAAACCTAACCCATAGCTACCAGTACCAGAAATAGCACGTGAACAGAACAGGTACTTCTAGTTGTGGGCCAACCACCCATTCTACCAAGAAGGTGCAATATTCAAAAGGCCACTCCAACTTTTCTAGAAAGACATTCCCCGTGCAGGGATTACCTCAGCATGGGGGCAAGATTACAGAGTGGAGCAAACCATAGAAAATTGACAGATACTTAATCCTGCAGGATGGAGGTAGGGGGATGCGCGTGGAGCTTGATAGGGGGTGGAAGTAGAGATGTTAATGTACCTGGGGGGCCCCTGCCTCTCCTCTTCTCTCCGTGCTGCCCCCCCCGCCGCTCGATTCTCAGCGGCGCGGAGCGATTCTCCGTGCCGCTCGAGCCGCCCGCACCCACCGCGACGGTCCCATCGCGTCACTTCCGGCTGGCCGGAAGTGACACGACAGGACCCCGCGCTGGCACAACGGGACCCTGCGCTGGCACGACGGGACCCCGCGCTGCATCTTTTCCATAGAAAGCAGGGCAACAGGACTTAAAACGGCCGTTTTAAGCCCTGTTGCCCTGGTTTCTACGGAAAAGACGCAGTGCGGGGTCCCGTCGCACCAGCGCAGGGTCCCGTCATGGCCAGAAGTGATGCGACGGGACCGTCGCGGCGGGTGCGGGTGGCTCGTGGAGAGGCGAGCGGGGCCGGGACCCGGTAAGGCCCGTGAGTCTCGGGCAGGTGTGAGCGGGGCCGATTTTGGCCCGCTACGCCTCCCCCCCGAGGTGAGAGGTTACATCCCTAGGTGGAAGCTCAGCGAACTCACCAGGCTCGACCCCCTGAGCTCTGCTCGACTTACCTTTCCCTGGCTTGGATCGCATTCTCGTGAGCCGAGCCGGGGAAAGCTACTTCCAGGTTCCAGGTGCTATGTTTTCTACATAGAAAATGGCATAATATACGCTGTTTACATAGAAACAGCTGAAATTTATGCAAATTGCAGCCATTTTTAACGTATACTATGCCATGTTCTATGTAAACGGCAGCTGAGGCGCTCACCAGAGACTCGACTTGCATGGCAGGGGCCCTCACTAAGCACCCTGCGAGTCAAGTACAGGGCTCAGCGTTCATCCCTAGATGGAGGAGATGCCAAGTCCTTTACTTTGTGTGTGTTGGCACACTATTCATGTTGGCCCATGGGGGGGGCATTCGGGGGCCATGTAAGCACACTGGGCCCCTCTCCAGGCCTCTTTGGATTTCCTGCTCCCTCTTTTCAGTGCAGGCATTGCTGGTTATGTATGGGTCCAGTAGTAATTTTTGGCCTGCTACCTGATTGGCATGTGGTGGCTGGTCTTTTCACCCACTCTGCACTGGTTGGATGAGGAAGATTATTTCAGGGGGTTGGCCGTTCAGGTTAGTTCAGTCACATTTGGATGGCAGGTACTGTAGTGTGGCCCTGTATCCTAATTTTTAGAGGACAGTCCTCCATTTGAAGGTGTCCTCTCTTTGAAGGACTGCCCAATCCAAATCCAGTTTAAAGATAAAGAACTCTAAGAAAGGAGATCAGGTGCCTTGAAGTTGCCCACCAACAGTGCTTAGATAGCAGAATAAGCAACCACACAGTTCACCTGGCCACAGTCCTCCTTACTATGGTGAGATATATTGTATTTCTGTTTCAATTATACTGATTACTTCCAAATGTGCATCTATCTGTAAAAATAATATGTGCAAATTGTATGCCCAATGTCCTCTTTTTTAGTGATGTGTTTCTTCCTTTTTGGAAATATGTTAGTAGTAGTGACCAACCTGATGGCGCGTGAGTGACAGCAGAGCCCCGTGTGTGCGAGATGGGAGATTAAAAATCCTGTTAGTGTGTAGAGGCCCATTTATCCACACACAGAAATCCAGGTCTTTCTCCTCCTCTCTCTGCGCAGCGTGCAGCGTTTCGGTTGCAATCAGCCAGACAGCTTTCCAGCCTGTAATCCGACTCCAGCAGCCAGCTCCCTCGTTTGCAGATAGCAAGGAAAAAACTCTGTAACTCCTCAGGTCTATTCTACGTGTTTATTTACTTAGCAAAGTAATATTCTACAGAGTATACATTTCCTAGTTACAGTCCATGTGCAGAGTACAATGCATAGCAAGCATTTATTTCAGTGGAGCAAGTTGAGCTTTACCCCACCACAGCAAAGACATTACATGGTTGCATAAGTCCAGCAAGCAATAGTCAGAAGAAAAGAGTGAACAGAGAGAACAGCCCTGCTTCTCTCTAAAATGGCTTCAGACAGACAACAAGTTAATACGTCATCAGAACATACAAACCATGTGACCAGCTCATACTGTTCTCACACTTTAGTAACCCCTGCGAAAACACGAGATTCTAGAGAGACATAATAAACCTGTTTACCCGCCATTCTGTCCCTTCCATGTGTAAACAATGTGCTCCAGCTTGTGAATGTGATACATATCACAACTCAACCTTCAGGTTTGTGCAGAAAATTCAGGTAGGGTTTAGGATTGTCAAGCACCCTGAAGCACCTTTTTTGGTAATAAACGATGCCTGAGGCTTTCTGCTCAGGGGTGTAGGACCAGGGGGCATGATATGGATCACCTTTAAGGCTAACCCAGCTCATTCATTCACAGAGTTTTGGGGCACCAGGGAGAGGGTGACTTGGGAAGGTCTTCCTACACCTGTTCAGGTAGGGTCCTGAGGGGCAGTGATCACATGGCTGCCACTCAACAGGCCCAGGGTGTTCTCTCACCCCATATCCCTACTGGCTAGCTACCTGCACGTAGAACTTAGATTCCTACACAGATTCTCCTCGCAGATAAATAAAAACAGTCACCATTTGTTGTGACCCCTTCTCTGCATTTTTCAGGGCCTATGACATATCTTACTGGCTGCTTCCCATGAACTATTTTGTACAAGCTTCTGTGTACAAAATTCACCCAATTCTGATGGGTGCACAGCTCTTTCA
This sequence comes from Shinisaurus crocodilurus, assembly GCA_021292165.1. NCBI lineage: Eukaryota > Metazoa > Chordata > Lepidosauria > Squamata > Shinisauridae > Shinisaurus > Shinisaurus crocodilurus. The sequence goes on along the minus strand of CM037880.1, from coordinate 20,978,911 downwards.
AATGTGGTTTCCCCTTTAAAACCCATGGAAGTAGTGGCCAGCGCAGATCCCTGTGTCTGTATGTATTAATGGAAAAGGTTCATATATGTACCCATCATGTACTCCTTGCAGGGTCGGCCCTACAATTCAGCAGAGTGAGGCAGCCACCTCAGGCGGCAGATGCAAGGAGGTGGGCAGGGTGAGATGGCAAGGTTTAGAGGATACGCTAAGCAGCCCTGAGGTACAGTGGAGGGAGATGTCCTGTTGCCAGTGTTGAAATAAGATTCAGCTGTCAGTCTCGTCAGCTTCTGGAGATGGAATGGGGAGGATGTGACAATTTGTCCTTCACTACAAGCAGAAAAATGTCTTGGGCCAGCCTTGGCTCCTTAGAGGGGGAAAATGGGATGTAAATTTAATACATAATTGTCAGTGCATACATGTGAAAAGGGTTGTACCAAACACCATCCTCCGTCCATATGGTGTTTAATGAAAAGATCTGCAAGCAGGATTCTGCGGAGTCCAGTTCCCAGATAGTTCTTGAAAAATCTGGTTGACTAAATCATTTGATTTCAGATTATTCACTCGTCTCATCCTCCTTTATCATAATTCCTCTGAAGGCTTTCCTGGCCTTTCTGGTTGCTAAAGTTCACCTGTCATTTTTTGGAAATAATTTATGTGTATGCTTATTCTCACAGTCCTGGTTCATGTATCTTCAAGACTACCAAGGATGCAACCATGCCTTTAAATTATCCCATGCAGAGTAACTCTGACTCAAATTGGATGGAAAATGCTAGCAATATCTTGGCCATGTTTTCATCCAAATCTTGTCTTAAAGCCTTTGACATTTTTGAACACATTCTTTGCAACGAATATAGTATTTTATTTTATTGTAAAAGAAAGATGCATAGACAGATACACATACCCTGAAGTAGTTTCATTTTGACCATAAAGTGATATATATGAGGAAAGGTAACAAATGCAAGGAAAACAGAAGTTGGCCCTAGGGATACCATTTTCTCAGTTTGCTTTCATTGGTTGGGTTAGGGTGGTAACCCTGGTTGAAAACAATCGGACATTAGGAAAATAAATAGCCCCCAAACGATTTGAACATAAAGCTTAGTTATAACAGAATTACAATAGTAGGACTCCTTCTCAAATAATCTGTCTCTTCAGCAATGCTCAGGATAGTACTGATGAATTTAAAAGAAGGCACTCAATGGAAAAAGCCAAAGGGCCAAATTCAGAAATTAATGAGATCTAAGTTAATTGTGAATTATTGGTCTCATTGGATTCCAGTGCATACTTTGTGGTGGGGAGGGATGCACACAAGCACACTTCAATCAATGGGGGAAATGGGCACTTTTAAAAAATGCACAAAATTGATGCATATATTTGGGGAAATGTGCATGACAATATGCAGAAAATTTCATGCAAAAAAATCCCCCCACAACAACAACCAAAGCTTGCAATTTAATAGAGAAACAAGTCTGAACAAAGTTCAAGGTGGAATTCAGAGAAATTCGATGAGCTTGGGTTTTACTGATTTTCACATCCCTAAGTCTGGTGCATCTTAAGGACTGCCTCTGCCCATATGAACTTACCTAATTTGTGCCCCCTCACTATCAAAGTTAAGGCAAGTGGATGTGCTCACTTGGCTCCTTACTCCTTGCCTTCTGGCACTGTGTGAAGACTCTTTTCTGCCTGAGGGCATTTGGAAGTTGAGGATATTGAAATTAATTTAATATCTTGAGTCTGCTGTAACTGGACCAGTTGGTGCCTATCTAGTTAGCAATATTCTCTGCTGCAATTGTACTTCACTTTTCCCATCCCCTGATCACATGCAACTATGGGCGGGGAGAATTTTGCAGGTGGGGGGGAATGAGAGTGAGACCACCATGGGCGATCTCACCCAATGAGGATTAAGGAGGGCAGAGCCCCAGGGCCAATATTAAGCCTGGGCTGGCTGCCCCACCCTCAGTCTCTTTCTTTTCATGGCTCCCTCCCTCCCTGTTAGCAGTGTAGGCTCCTTTGGTTGCCTGTTCAAGCAGGACCGAGTAGGAATTTTGGTTCATTGCCCTGATTGGCGTAAAGGGCAGTGTGTGTGTTTTGCCTACTCTACACTGCAATATGGAGTTGGGTGTTTTTTTGTTTTGGGTGCTTCTTCATCATTTCGATTCAATTCGGTAGCATTTGGCTGGTAAACACGGGAAATAGGCAGTGAGGTAGGGTTCGGTGATCATCCAATGGCACCTTTTAGGTGACTGGCGACAATCTGAGGCTCCCTGTTGCTGAGTTCTACAGCTCGGTCTGTGGGAGATAAGGACCGCCTTTGAGGCTGACTCACCTCACCCACATCAGGGTTCAGCCCCCGTGAGGAGGTGACACTGGGGAGGCCTCCCAGCACCACAGTTGTGGTGTATAACTGGGGAGTGGCGAGTTGCAGCCCCACCCCTCATGTTTGGATGTTTCGCCCGTAAACAGCTCCACTGGCCAATGGCCGGTTTAGTTAGCACCATACTTCTTCCCTTCGCAGATCCTTGATTATTCAATAAATGTGGCCCTGATTTTACACCATATCTTGTGTCTCGACTCTTTATTTCCCCCTTCACACCCGCAATTAATGTTATTGTGTATAAATATCTTAATATACATAAAATGAATACCTGAGGTCAATTTGAACAGATTTGGCAGATATAATTGGCAGATATAATTAAGTGGTAAGTGATAGAAACCCCATAGAAATCCTTGCATTCATTTATTATTTCTGCAAACTGGATTATGTATACAGCATTTCAGTATTGACAAAATAAGGCAACTTCCATTTCCTGAAAACATTATGATTCACTATCAAAAGTGGGCAAGAGGCAGAGGTGATGAATAAAACATTTAATATAGTCATGGAGGATTATAAGATGATGATGATGATGATCATCATCATCATCATCACCACCACCACCACCACCACCACCACATAAGGAAACTGAAGGAAATTAAATACATAACCAGGAAAGCAAAAGAAGGGGGAGGGGATTGTTGCTCTAAAGGTTAAGGCAAATAGTAAGGAGATCATTCCAATTACATAAGAAACAAGAGGTCAAAGAATGAGATACTTGGACAGAATGGAAGTACTGTAATATAAGCAGCCTGAATATTGTGACCTGGAGGTTGTAAGAAAAAGAAATCAGTTGAAATATGAGAAATATGGCTGATGAGGGAGGGGGAGGGGGGAGATAGAGCGCGTAAGAGAAACTCAAAATACTTTCTCTGCTAAATGTAAACGAACAGCACATACAGTCCAAAACCCAGAGATATTCAGAATGTCAAAATAAAAGATATGGGGAGCGTAGCTGTAGCAGGCATAGAACGTCTGCCACTTGTCCACCTCCTGCTAGTGTTCTACTTCATGTCCCACTTTATTTATGCTTGGAGGATGGAAGTTGCTGTCCCTTCAAATTGAAGGTATTGAAAATGTAAAATGATGATTAACATGTGATACAGGGGGTTATACTTTAAGGTATTTGAGTGGACTAATACAATATTTGTGTTTATTCCTTGGTTAGGAAGTAAGTTCTGAGTTCAAGGACATGAATCTGCCAGTCAGTGCAGCAAAGCACAGGCCTCCTGGTCCTGACAGTGTATCATGATGAGTCCAGGGTTCAGCTCTGCATCTTTGGTGAATGAAACTGGGCATTCAGAGGATGTATTAAAGTAGAAGAGGGATTTGCCCACAGGATCAGCCCCAAATGTCCCCACTGCCCCAGATAATCCCATGCAAGAGGAGACTGTGTTGCTCTTTGGCCTGAGGAGGTTGTGTTATCAACCTTGGACTCTTAGGACTCCAGCCCAGAAACCCCAACAGAACAAAGTTTCCCCCTACATTGTCAGATTCTGAGGTACTAAAGCAGGCTAGTCCCCTTTGACTGATGAGGCTTCAGTCAACAGAGGCTGAGCTAGTACCAAGAGTGACCTGTATAGCTCTATTTAAGACCTAATCTGGGTTTGCTTCTCCTTGAAGCAACATGCGAGTCTGAGATTTATATGGAACTATCCAGGGTGCTACCTGCTTTGCTTGGACTTTACCTCACTGGAACCTGGCTCCTGCTTTGCAATGCTTGACCTTGTCTTAGAGGAATCTGGATTCCCTTATCAGAACTTGAACCTTGCCTTACCTGGCATTCCATTGCCTTATCAGAACCCGAACCTGGACTTACTAGACTTTGTCTTTTTTTTCATTACTGGAACCTGAGCTTGGTCTTACCACCCTCCTCTTGGGCTAAAACTCCATTCTACTGAAACCAATTTAAGATACTGCTGTGCCGGCCCCGGCCCCCTACTTTTGTGAAATTCTCCCTCCCTGCAAAAGAGACATTTTCCCCTGCTTCTTTTGCATGGAGGGGGAGCATTTCAAATAATTTTCTAGCTGGGGAGAGGGTCAGGGGTTCCATTCACCTTTTATGAGTTGAATTAATTGTGGATTTCTATGACAATGTTAGCGATGTGGAATCTATCGGGGGTGGAAGTGAGGCAAACTCACCCCGCTTGACCCCCCGAGCTCCGCATGACTTACCTTTCCCCGGCTCAGAACAATGCAAAAGTCCCCACAAGAGATGCCAGGGAAAGGAATGTCCAGGTCCCCGGGGCTGCATTTTTTACGTAAATACCAGGGAAACCCACCTTAAAACAGCCACAATTTGCTATTCACGGCAGTTTTAAGGTAGTTTACCCTGGTTTTTACGTTAAAAATGCAGCGCCGGGGACTGGAAGTGACACACCAGGGATCCGGAAGTCCGCTGAGCACCTCGCCGAGCACCTCAGCTGGTGCTCGGTGAGGCGCTCAGCAGATCGCACAGTGGGGGCACTCGCCAAGCGCCTGGCGAATATGCCCATACTTCCTGCTGTGTTACTGGTGCTGCCTACACCAAGCACAAATATGAACTGAGCTCATAGCTTTTCCGTCGAGCACAACAAAACATTTAAACAGTCCTGCATTGAGCAGGGGGTTGGACTCGATGGCCTTGTAGGCCCCTTCCAACTCTACTTTTCTATGATTCTATGATTCTAAACCTTGCTCTGTGAGAGAATTCATCTAGTTCTAAAGGCAAACAAAAATCGAATCATTAACATTACTAACATGAGTGATATAGCTGTGTGGATTTTAAAAGGGCTTAGGATCTGCAAAACATTTTGATGTTTTCATCTTTTCATCTCTATAAACTGGTGCCATGGGTGCGGAAAGCTCTCCATAAACTGAGGAGATCTATGAAATGAATGGCAAAATGGCCCATAAGATGAAAGAGCGCAGTAAAATGCCAAACACGACTTGGTGAATTAGAGGCTAGTAATATATAGTAAACACCTTCAAGCAATGTAATAAAGCGAATCGCTCAGCAGAAGAATGCAGTTCTAAATGAAGCCAAAAATAACAGCAGGAAGGGAAATGTAAGAGTCATGTCAAGATGAACAGAACTCTCTCTGGTGATACTCTGTTATTTTGACTATGATAGAATGTTGCAATGATGGGGATTTGAATCTATCACTGGAGATGGGTATCCAAGCTGGAAATCCTGAAAGAAAGACATTTCTGACTAGTAATGGGCAATCCCACCCACCCACCCACCCACACCAGTTCTCCTTAGACTGGTTCTGAATAAATCAAGCTGTCCCCCCCCCCCCAGCATCAGTAAATAGCTTGGCTTATTCCAATCCAATCTAGATTAAATTGGATCTCAGTCCCCAATCCCTCCCCAACTTCCTGTAAATTATGGCATCTAGAGCTGTGCACAGATGGCCTTGCAAAATTCTCCACCATGTTTTTGGGCAGAGATATAGGGGGCACACTTTCACTAAATTTCTCCAGGGGTAGGAGAAGAAATTCTCAGCAGCTTCTCACAGGTTAGACTCACCATTGGCAAGGGTTGCACCACATTTCTTTTTTGGGTTTTGGATTGTTATGCTGCCAGTGCCACTACAAGCGGCAACAGCATCAGCTGTGTTGGCTGCCTGACCCCCCACATTGCACCAGCAAAGGCTGGTGACTCCTGTTTCAGTGGGGCTCCGAATCCATCACAGCTTTTATTTGGAGCGCTATAGGAGCTCTCCAGGGTGCTCCATGGCGGTGAACCTATCTGGGGGCTGGAGTTCAGCACCACGGACAGCTCTGATAAAGATCCAGATAAAGCCGGCAACAGATTAGGAGCCCCACAGAAACAGGAGTCACCGGCCTCCCCTGCTTTGCAGCCTCCAAAACGCAGGTGTGAAGGGGACGGTCTTGTGCCTAGGTCCAGGGAAGAGGTGGGGTTAGTGCTGTGTCAAAAATTTGCCCTCCAATTTCCTGAAAGTTTTCTTCTCCCATGAAAGAGGCTTCCATTTTTTTCTGCCTTATTCTCAGGGTCTGCTGGTCTACAGGACCGTCTTCCATCTGGCAACCTGTGTCCTTACTGTGGGAAGCTGTGTGGATCTAGAATTGGCCTCCACAGTCACTTACGGACCCATCGCTAGAGTCTACACAATCCTCTTTAGAATTTCCTCCTTTTATCCTGGAAGACAATCTTACTCGGTCACGAGTGATCGCCTGATGATGATGATGATGAAACTGACTGACTGACTTATTCTCAGGGCATTTTATAATTGATTTTGAATTTATTTTGGTGGTGTTTTTGAGCTCACCTAATCACTGCGAGGTGGCCAAGGGTGCTGTGTGTGTGTGTGTGTGTGTGCGTGTGTGCGTGTGCGTGTGCGTGTGTTCCCCCCTTCTTTCTATTATTCATCTCTCCATTGCTCTTCAGCCTCCCAGGCTGCCTGCACCTTCTGATCTGAAAAAAGCCCTACAGGAGAATTACCACATGGTGTCTTCCCCCAGGCTTTAATTGAAGTATGGTGGGAAGCTGAGGAGACTACAGGCTGCTTGAATGACAATTGTACAATGAATGACAGGAAATGCTCATATACTCCTTGACCACCTCATACGTAAGGTAAGCACAAGCATCCTGAATCTGACCCTGAGAATTTCTCAGAGGAATCCCCCCCCCCAAAGTGATTTCTTTTCTGTCAAATTGAATGAGAATGGTTGAAAAAAATGGGGGAGAAAATGTTGGCACAGCACTAAAGGCAGCACACCAGGTGCAAGGCCTACTGGGAAATGCAGTTTGTCTTTTTTTCCCCAACACTCCTGACTGATGTCAGATTCTAGCAGCATGGAGGGAGGTAGCTGAAGAAAAATGCGTGGTTGGGTCAGTAGAAGGAAGTGGGGGAGGTGAGTTCTAAGGGTGGGTAAGAATTTATGTTGGTTTCACGTTTTGCTAAGAGCTTTCCCAAATTTGCAAATTTCATCATAAACATGATGGAAAGAACTTGAGATTTAAATAAATTGATGTGTGGGAAAGCAAAACTGACAGATTTCTCACTCCATTCCCAGTGAGTTCTTCTCTGACCAGATTCAAGTACAAATCAGGGAAGACTTCAAGTATGTGAAATGAACATTATGAGTCACAACAGAAGTGATCCTGGATGCGGGGGGGGGAAGGCGCAAAATAAGCAGAAACACAGGCAGCTGAGAGCTGCATAGATAATATATCTGAGATAAGAGTGTTCCTTTTCTCCAGCTTATGGCTCCTCTGGGATAGGTCAAAGTACAGTGACAGTGTGATCAAACTATGGGTGCTTCTGGTTCTTTCCACTTGTTCAGTTCATCAGCTACAAAAGAGTGTGTGTGGGTTAGAACAGAGTGCATAGTGGCAGAGCAGAGATTATTATCAGCACCTCCAAGAATGACAGTCTCTTATGGTAGGATTTCATCTCTCTCACACACACTGTCACCCTCCCATTTGTTACTGCTCCATTGAGAGAGACTGCCAAAACTGCTATGCCATTTTAAATACCAGCATATCGGATGTGACATCATTCTGCAAATTGTTCTAAAAATGAAATACAAGTGAGAATTCCATCAGCCCTTTAATTCTGGCACAGGACTATCTGCTTCAGGGATCAGAGGCTGTCATCAATCACACAGCAGATGAAAATTTGAAGAGAAGGCTGGGGAGGAGAGCAGAGTCACCCACACAACTCCCAAGTAACACCTGCGATTGCCTGACATTTTGCAGCCTGTGGGTCTTCATACTATCTCTATGACATCAAAGGGATGGGTGAACGAGCAATGTTTGAGATTGCTAGGATGCTCCAAACATCATCTCACTGCTCCTCCTTTGTGTTTCCGATCACTGCTCGCTCTCTACAAACAGGAAAGTTGTGCAAAATGAGCAGCAATCGAATAGGAGATTTGCGCAAATCTCGCCAAATTTGCGCAAATATCCTAATTTGCGCAAATTTCTTCCATAGACTACAGTGGCGCTGGTTCAGTCTACTGGGGAAATTTGTGCAAATTGGGAAATTTGGACAAATCATACTGGGGTCTAGGGATGTACATTAAATTAACTTCAGCTGGAGAACTGGTCAACACAGCCATTTTAGCACGATGCAATGTGATCTGTTGGGCATGCTTCAATGGCAACAATGCCCAGTGGAGTGGCATACCTCATGCCCACATCACAGCACTACAGGTATGGAACAAAGGTGGAATGAGCAGTAGTATGGTGAGACAAACCAGGGCCACTATTTTACCATGTATTCAGTACTAAAGAACTGGAGTCCAGCCACAGTGACATGCATACAAAGTATGAATAGCCCTATAGGTAGATATGGAAGTGACGCAACGGGACCAGCGTGGGCGGCGCGGGTGGCTCGCCACAGAGAGGCGAGCCGCCGCTGGATGCAGGTAGGCCCGTGCGAGGCGAACGGTAACATCCCTAAAACCACACCCACTCAGTTCAACCTTCTATTCTCACTAAACATACTAACGCAGACATACACCAGGGAACTGAATTGTCACTAAACATACTAACACAGACATACACCAGGGAACTGAATTGTGGGGTTATGCCACAGTCACCCCCAAAATTCCTACTATGTCTCTAAATGGGCAACTAGCTAATTCCATACTGCCAACTGGGGTAGGTGGGCAGGTTGCCATGCTGGACCAAAGAGGCCAAAATAGAGGAGGCACCAGCTTAACAGGGAGCACCAAGCCATGTACCCCAGTCAGCCAGATGGAGTGTGTAAGATGCATAGTGGTGCTACCACGTGTCTTCACTTCATGAAGGGTAGTGGGATGAAAGCATTCTCTCTTAATTGTTCAAGGAGTGGCCTTATTTGCAGCTTTTTAAGGTGGCTATTCCCAGTATACAGCATGGTAATAACTGCAATCTTAGTGTTGTTTGGGCATGCAACATGCAAGGTTTATTTATACCTCATGGCAGCACTCTGGACTTCCAGTCCATCTGATCTATATGGCATGAGTTACTACAGTTATCAACACAGTTGGGGCTGTGCTTAGTTTTCCTTGCTTTAAGTCTCTCTCTCTCTGTCTGTCTCTCTCTCTCTTTCTCTTTCTCTTTCTCTCTCTCTCTTTGGCAAATGTTCCATACCTAGGGGATAGCATTCTAGAAAACAATGATCCTTTTCCTACTATACAGTTTTCTTCCAGCCAAGATGATTACTGGAAAGGGCTTGCTTCATTTCCTGCCTCTAAGCCATCTGCATAAGAAAAAATAAATCATGCTTAATTTGACACCAATATGATTGGCATGCTTTGCTAAAAAAAAAAAAAAAAAGTATAGAAAATAAGCACATGCAGAGGCAGTAGTGATTTAAGTTGCAACTAAAGTCTAATTAGGACAGATACTTCATTCTGACATGGCTTTGGAAGTTTCCATAGATTCTTGCTAATCACATTTGTATCCTCCCCTTCTAAGGATGTCATGGTGGCATCTATGGGGGTGAGCCCATTTTATCCTCACAATGACCAGGCAAGATGGACCAGCCTGTCCATCTCAGTTTCTTATTTTCCTCATCTTAAATTCAGTTCACCCTGGACTTCGAGAATGTTTCCAATCTTAAATTTGGTTCATCCAAGGTTCAATTTGTTGCAATTAACTTTTTGTGTCTGTGGCCTTTTACACTGGTCAATCTTTACCCTCTGACCCACTTGGCTGCAAAAGTGCCAGTTTAAACTCAGATTAGACCACCAAACGAACACTGAACTTTGAGATTTTTTTTAAAGTTTGCATGCAAATTCATAGACATTTTTGACCATATTTATCTGAGTACATGCATTTTTGTATACACAATGGTCCTATACACAATGTTTGTGTTGTATACACCATGGTACTATACACAATGTTTTTTTGTAAGCAATTTTCCTAATATTTAGGAACATTCAGTAATATACTGAGTAATAACATTCCGTAATATACACATTGTGTGCACTTTTCATAAATACACATACGTGTGTTTGTGTGTGTGTGTTTGTGTATATATATATATATATATATATATATTTGATTGGAGAACTCCATTTCAAAATTCAGAGAAGTGCAAATTTTGACAGATAACTGAGCTTCGGTTCACAGATTGATCCAACAGTGCAAAATTAGGTAAATTCACATTAAAATACAAACTGAATGAATTTCTTCCCCAGCCCTAGTTGTGAATAGGTTAGGCTAAGAGAGGATTTGCCAATCCTTGGCACATCGACTAGGAAGTAAGTCCATTCAGTTCAATGGGCATCACTCCCAGGTATGTGTGTGCAGGATTGCATTGCAGTCTAATCCAAAGTCACCCAGTTCACTGATTATGGAACTGCATTCTAGAGGCTGAGCCTAACATTGAATAAGGTTACCCTGGTCTCATTCTGGTAGCCTATCCACTATACTGCAGTGCTTCCCTGACTGGATGTTGCCATTACAAAATGGGTTGTCCCCGGTGTTTATGGTCAATCAATATATTTTCTGAAGGCTATTAGCCATGACAAATAAACTGGAACTGAATAACTTATTGCAGATTATTATTTGAAAGCATAATCATTACACTGTACAACTTCATCTATTCAAATATCCCAGGTAGCATTCAAAGTGTACTGAGAAAGGTCATGTCAATCACATTTTCTGTAGCATCTTTGGTGATAATAATAATCATAAGAACAATAAAATAGGAAGAGCTGTGCCGAATCAGTCCAAGGGCCTATCTAGCCCACCCTCCCGGTTCCCACAGTGGCTAACCAGATACCTATGGGAAGCCCCCAAGCAGGACATGTGTGCAACAGCACCCTCCCACTGTTGTTTCCCAGCAACTGCCTTTGATCCTGGAGGTAGTATGTCCATCACGACCAGTAGTCATTGGCAGCCATTAAGAGCTTACCCTCCCTGAATTTGTCTGATCCTGTTTTAAAGGCGTCCAGTAGGGATGCGGGAAAACTGATTTTTTGCACGTGACTCGAGGGTGTTCGTGCATTCATTGGCCTTACCTATTTTCCATGGGGGTGTTCCCAATCACCTCACCCGCTCGTGTGCGCTCCCCATGAATTCTCAGACCCGGAAGTGCCGTGATGGGGACCCCATCGCGTCACTTCCTGGTCCCTGGTGCTGCATTTTTAACATAGATACCAGGGTAAGCTACCTAAAAACAGCTGTGAATGGCAAATGGCAGCTCCCCTTTTACTAAAAAACATCAGCACCAGGGATACCCAAAGTGATCCGCTAACGAGGACTCCCGTTGAATCACTTCAGGTGATCCTAAATGGGGGGGTGGGTCAAAGCAACAATAGCGAAGGTTGGTCACGCGGGTTGCTGCAGGGGGTTGAAGCGTCTAGACTATTTACAAAAGGAGCTTGTTCCCCCCTCCCCTCGCAACTTTGCATATGGCACCTACTTTCCGCAGCCAACAACTAGTGGTTTGGGGGGAGGGGAACTAGGGTAGAATTTTTGGTGTTGAGGTCCCCCTTGTCATATTTGATATTAGTCTTAGGATGACTGAGGGCAAAATTTTGTTTGGTTTGCATTTTGATATGAGCTTACCTTAGTTTACACTTTTGAACTAATATGAGAACCGAAACTCTGTCATTCTTAGAAATTTGCATTTCTCCAAAGTTTGCAATGAAATTATCATTTTTTAAAAAAGCATATAAAATACATGTATTAGGGTAAAGTGCACACAAAAATGCACATTTTCATGAAAATAACATTCACAAATGCATTATATTATGAAATTATTGTCCCCCCCCCCCCCCCTATGCACTGCCTTCTAGTTGTTGAATTTGCCTTTTAGCACAAGACTGCTAACCCCCATTTCCAGTGACTTTTGTGGTGGCAAGCCAAAAACCCAATTCAGTGCATGGCATGCACATGAACAATTTAGTGTGGGTCAGCATAGCCCAGGCCTTCCTCAAGGTCACCAGCTTTGTAAACTGGTCCCATGAACTGCTCCACTGAAGCAATGGCTCATAAAATCTTGCACAACATTCTTAGCTACAATACAAGCAGCCAACCTGTCTCGGTTGCTCTGTGCTACTGTTTTCTCCCAACTCCTATGTGGCATTTCTGTGCTTTACCCCAGCCCCTGTTGTATATAAGAGAATGGCGAAAGAGGTCTGCATTCATTTGACTGACAAACGTATCTACCTATAGGGCTATTCATACTTTGTCCGTATGTCGCTGTGGCTGGACTCCAGTTCTTTAGTACTGAATACATGGTAAAATAGTGGCCCTGGTTTGTCTCACCATACTACTGCTCATTCCACCTTTGTTCCATACCTGTAGTGCTGTGATATGGGCATGAGGTATGCCACTCCACTGGGCATTGTTGCCATTGAAGCATGCCCAACAGACCACATTGCATCGTGCTAAAATGGCTGTGTTGATCAGTTCTCCAGCTGAAGTTAATTTAGTCCCACTGGCCACAGGGTAAATTGGTTTAAAGCCGTTTAAACTGGTTTAAATCCAGGTGGGGCAGGTGAAGCTTTCCTGGATGGGGAAGCCCCATGTGCAGCAAAGCCATGCTGTCTGAGTCACCTTTGTTCCACTGTCAGAGGAGCAAAGGGGACTTGGTCAGCTCCTTCCTATTTGGAGAAGGAAGTGAGGTGGGCGAAGCCAGGACAAAGCTGGCTGAGTCCCCTTGACTCCTCTATCAGAGGAGCAAAAGGGACATAGTTGGCTCGGCTTTCCTGCATGCAGGACTTCCCTAACCGGGAAAGCTTGCATGCAGCCGCCTGGGCCCTGGCCCAAGCAGTGGTGGAAGATCCTCCAGAATTTAGGCCGGGGAGCAAATGATGTCACTGGCCGAGGCCATGCCCACTGATGTCATACAGCCCATGGAGGGCTGGGGGGATGTCATCCAGCCCACCCCCGCTTTTGCTTCTGCCATAATATTCTTTACTTGCCATAATATTAGCATTCATTCTAACATACACGTCAATCAGTTTTCAGTTTGGTCACAGTCCAGGTGAGTGCCTTCCTGATTTATTTATGGTGTGGAAAACCAGTCCAGGAAATGGTCTGCAGGACTGTAAGGTCATACGAGAGTCCTTTTGGCAGTGGCAGGGACTCCAGCTGTTACAATGACGTTCCGAATGCAATGAGGTTTGTTTCAGCGAGCAAATATCAAAGGGCTGAAGTACAGTACAGTAATACCTTGGATTGCAAGTAACTTGGTTTGAGAGCGTTTTGCAAGACAAGCAAATTTTTAAATATTTATTTAATTATTTTTGACTTATATACAAGTGATGTCTTGCAAGACAAGTACTGTAGTATGGCTTAAATTAAAAATCTCTGTACAAATTTTTTTGGGGGGATTTCGTTTTGATGTAAGAGTGTTTTGGATTACAAGCAGGTTTCCGGAACGAATTATGCTCTCAATCCAAGGACATGCCTGTATATTTCTTCCCTGCCTTTTCATGCACCATTAATGCTGCAATCAGTGATTGAGTTACAGTTGTGCTCAGTGACACTGACCTGGCTAATTCAGAAGGTTCAGAAAACCTACGGTCCTTTTATACCCTGTCCAAAATTCACAAACCCCACAGTCATATCACTAGTATTTCTCTAGCAAACTGCATCAGAGTCCTCCTCTCCTGAATCTACTTTTAGTATTGGCATGAAGCTAACTTATTTATCTTTTAAACTGCTTTTTTAATATCAGTTGTGAATACCTCACACAGGTAGAGATGGACAAATCTGTCAATTTTGTTTTCTCTCAGTTTCTCTCTCTCTCTTCCCCAATCTTCAGTTCATTCCATCCCATTTCTCCATTGGTTTGTTACTTTAAAAAAAGTCAGCATGAATATTCATATGCATTTCTTCTAATATACACATTTCTGTGTGTATTTTTGCCTAAACTATACATTTTTTTGCAAGTAGTTTCCCCTTATATAATGCTTTTTTCCCTACTTCTTCCCAGTAATCTAAGCATTTGTTGTGTACTTTCCTCTAATATATGCATTTTTGTACACATTCTTTATTTGGAGAACTGCACCACAAATATACGAGACGTGCAAATATTGAAGGAGAACTGCATTCCAGTTTGCATATTTAATTGGGAAGTACAAATTTGGTAAATTCTGATAAAAATGCAAACCAAACATACTGTTCCCCCATCTCCATTCTATGCCCCATCATGACACAGCTAATCAAGCATAATTCCATTTTTTTAATGCCCCCTCCCCTGCAAACAGAAGTGTTGCTTTATTGTAATGACCTGTATTGTCATACACTGATGATCTTCTGTTGTTGCAAACCAGTTGTTGAACTCCCTGCCAAGGGAGATCGATTTGACACCTTCGTTCTATTCTGCTTGCCTTAGAGTGGCCACTTACACACCACCAGGAAGTGCATCACCAAAAAAGAGGATGAGAGGACAAAGATTTGCATAAAATTTACATCTGCTAAGTTATACATACAGCTGCAAATTTAGAAATCATTACTATAATTTAAATGGAAATACAGTGCAGAAGACGTTGACCAGAGGACCCATGTTCCTGCTGAATCCATGTGCTAACTGTTAATGGGCAACTTCATGGCCCATGCTCTCCCTGCCTTTGGTTACATTTATCCTTAAATTGGAGTGGATAGTCCTTCAAGTGGAGGACACCTTCAAACAGAGGACTGTCCTTCAACAGCCCTTCCAATAGAGGACTGTCCTCTGTAAAGAAGAACACATGGCCACCCTAGTTTGCGTGTGCCTTTGCTCATCAGAGTCGGTGGTTTAATTTATTTATTTGAGTGCCTGCTTTGCTTCCCTATGCTTATCTGCCTGTCTTAGTCTGTATGGTTTACAGGCTGCTGAATTAGTTTATTGCATCATCATCATCATCATCATCATCATCCATCAAAAAAATATATAACAGGGAATTAGAGTGCTAGGTAGCTAGGATGAGCCGGATTTCACCTCGATCCCAGGGAGGACTCTGCCCATACCTGGCCCAGCAAAAACTAGGTGCAGTGTTCATTCATCATCATCATATCATCATCTCATCATATCATCATTCCCAAGGGTGGGAGGTCTGAAGATCAGGTCAGCTCATCACATTTGCTCTATTACTATGTTCTAAGTCTTTTGTGTGTGTGGTGTGTGGTGTTCAAAGGACCCTGTCTCCTAAGGACACCCCTATTTGTAAAAAGGGATATATGGACAGGGGAGAGGAGGGCATTTGATTTCAGAAAAAATCCTCAGGTAGAAAGATTCAAGGGGAGGGCAGCAGGAGGTGAAGCACATGTGGGCAAAAAGCCAGCTAATCTGGGGGGATCAGATGCAGCAGAGATCACCAGGGCCCCTGTACCTTTATTTCAGCAAGTTCCCAGGGGCAGCAGGGTGGTGGGGCAGACGTCCTCCACTTGGGGCTCGAGGTGAAAGATCCGGGGCTCCATCCCTAGTGGGCTACCTGTAGCACCACCTCTATAATTCCATAATTATATATTTTTATTGTGATGGTTTTTATGATGATTTATGTTTTAATGGACTCTTTTTTCCTTTTTATGTTATGCTGCCTTGAACGCCATTTGGCAGAAAGGTGCCATACAAATCTTTTAAATGAATCAAGGCCATCAGCACAGAGAGGCATTGCAGGCAGAAAGACACCATCAGGGTAGGGGGCTGTTGGAGAACTGAGTTCGGTCTGCATTTTTAAAGCAAACCAACCTTATTTTTTACTTCCCAAACTAATGTGTGGATCAGAACTGATTTCTCTGAATTTTGTGATGCAGTTCTCAACTAAAAAAAAATGCATACCGAAATGCACATTTTTGGGGGGAAATAACAAGAAATTTGCAAATGCTTGTGCATTTAAAAACAAACCACAGGAAACAGGACAGGATGGATGAACGAATGGACTCATGCAAAACTAACACAGAACAGAAATAGACTGAAGCATCCATCCTTAATCATGGGCCTGGGAGAGGCAGCCTGACCCAGCAGCTGGCCAAGGGAGCAAAGGGAGCAAGGACAGGTTTAAGGAGTGGTTGAGAATGAGATGAGCCAGAAAGAGTCATCTGAGGACTGAAAGGAAACTGGGGGGAAAGAAAACTGGTGTGCAAAGCCAGGAGCTACAGAGGTATGAAAGGCTGGAGTTTACATTATGACTGGAAATAGCCAGCATTGGCTGCAGGCTTCTCTTTATTGCTACTAGAAAATTGGAGGGTGCCCTGGAGGCTGCAAACGTTTGCATTTTGGAACAGCTCGAGAGGAGTAAACCCAAAGGACAGCATCTGGGAAAGCAACTGTGTGTGAATGGAACTCAGTTATCCTCCCACACAACAGGAATCCCACCAAAACTATGTGCTGTCTATGGGAGAAGAGGGGAGGGGGAAGAGAAAAAAAAGATGTCTGGAAGATCTCTAAGGAAACCCAGCTACATTATTACTGCCAGAGTACAGAACACTGTGCAATTTATGACTAGAATTAGTGTGTGACTCAGATTCAGGATGACTAAGCAAAGGTCTGTGTGAGTGATCTTACTGTTGCGGGCCAGAAAAAGGAAGGAAAAATTAAGAAGAAAGGTCTAAAATAGCAACCATGATTGTTTCTTTTGAGTTGTTCCAAAACATACCATCCGTTATTTCATGCGTGTGGATTCTTTGAGCCACAGAAACTGAAAATTAGTTTGTTCTGTCTGGGCAATTTGTTTCTATATTACTGTTCTTGTTTTGTTTGGTTTTAAATTTCCCTTCCCCACCCCTCAGTTTTTGAACTATAAGAAATTCACCTAATCTCAACACTCTGTTTAGTGAATGGAGAATCAAATGTTGACTAATGTTTGTAGGCAGGCATCTCACTTCCATTGTTAATTAGCATTTGCTGCATTTTAACATCCTGATCCTATGCGTGAACGTCCCAACGTTAGTTACATATGACCGCAAATTCATTTCACTGCAGACTAAGTGTACAGAATGCAACAGAAGCCGTACTGTATTCATCTTCATAGCAATACTGTGAGGGAGGCTAGTAATAGTCTCATGATTTTACAGATTCAGAACTGAAGTCAAGAGAAAGAGATTTACGATTTAGCAATGGCTATAGTGAGATTTGAACCCATATCTCCTTATCAATGTGCAGTGTTCTGGCTAGTAGCTGGTACAATTGGCCAGTTAGAGAAGACAGAATGTTGACCAAATGAAACTGTTTATGAGTGGCTTTTGGCGGGTCTGTGGGTGGAGTCCTGTCCAAAAGCAATCTATTCCCCTAAGGTGTACATCTAAACAAGAAATGGCCTTTCCCCTTGTTTTTCTGGCAACTGTTCTAAAAGCAACTTTTTGCTGCTTCCCAGCCAGACTGGGTCAGTTGGCAATCCTATCAAAGCCTGAAGGTTCTGGCCACATGCAGCCATCTTGGCAGAACTTCCACAGACTCTGATTTACATGCATCAGTAGGAGGTAGATGACTGTCCTTTCACATCAATCTCATGTGAAGATTGGTCTAACATCTCATAGTATCTAACTTCACTTGCTAATACACTAAGCAACTCAGAATCCCCATGAGTAGGCAGAAGTTGCAGATCATGTGCCATAATACTGGATCTTTCAAAGAAGCAGGGGAAACAGACTGGGCCTAGCAGTAATTCAACAGCAAATTGTGTAAACAAATGTTGATGAGGGAAAGGTGAATCCACTCTGAGGATATTTTGATGACGTTAGTTCAGACAAGTGAGCAATGTCTAGTAGTCACAAAGTAATTCTAGTCACAAAATTGGATAGTGTTTTATACTGTAGTCAGAGCTGTCCCTAACATTAGGCAGAATGAAGCAGTAACTTCAGGTGGCAGATGCTGAAGCAAGGCCTGTTAGAGGCCTGCTTTGTGCCCCCCTAAGTTAGCCTGTTGCCTTCAATTGCAGCGGAGGATGTTGTCCCATCACCAATGTTGAAGACAGATACATCTGCCAGTCCAGTACAGCTTATGGGTGCCATCTTGTTCTTCGTCTCAGGAAGCAAAATGTCTTGGGCTATCCCTGACTTTGGTCATTTCCTTTGGTGCCAGGTCTGCCTAACAGATAACTGGAACTACAAGAAAGAGGTTATAGTTTCTGGCTTCAGCCCTATGCTCTCTCCCTCCTAGTAATTGGTGATTCCATGGCTCAGTTGGCGTTAAAATAATCTCATGTTGGGTGTATCCCTTGAGAAATAACATTAATCAAATCATAGATGTTTGCTTGAAAATGAACCTCTAAATTCATTTCAAATTTCACCTAAGGCAAAATATAGTGACAAGGATATGTGTAGAACCTCACAGAGAAATCTTGATACTCATAAAAGTTTTCTGGCTTTCCTCAAACTGTCTCACAAATTTTGCCAGAACAGAACCCTCAGATGCACTTCAAATTTCACTTCAGGATGGAAACATTTGGTGGCTAGCGTAGCTCGAAGTTTACATAATACATTCAGAATGCAGGAACCTGTGTCTTCTCTATGAGCCTCTTGTCCTTCCGTAGATGTAGTATGACAAAATGACTTGTGTTCCAAATGAGGCATGAAGTACATTATTTCTGCATGGCACTTGATCTGAAAAACAACAGTAACAACCACTACTCCTTCTTTCATATATAAATGTGATATCTCCAAAATATATTGGTTTTTGCTGAACCCTGTAGACCAGGTATAGGGACTGTGTGAGGCCAGAAATCGTTGGACTGCAACCTCAATCCCAGCCAGCCTACTCAATGGTGAGGAATGATGGGAGTTGCAGTCCAGGAACATCTGGAGGACCACACAGTCCCCATCCATGCCTTAAACTGTCTTCATCCTTTATGCCTTCTAGTCCAGTTTGATATCACCCTGTCTTATATGCTGCAGCCATCACAATGAACTCTTACGAAATGCAGAGGAATTTGGCCATTTCAAAGTTGGCAAGAAGGAAGCTTCTGGTAAACATGTTTTGTTTGTTTTTTAATCTGGTTCTCGAGCACAGCAAACAAGAACTCCCACAGTATAAAATGTGTTGGCCAGTGGCAGGCCTGTTTGCCTGGGCTTGTTCATGCTAGTGCAAACATCCTGAAGAATATGACTCCTGTGTCTATTGTGTGTATGTATGTAAATGATACATGCCATTATTCAAGTTTATAGATCTGGCACATGGAAGGGGGTAAGGTTCCTAGAAAAAAAAATATTGAGTCCTGTAGCCTGTTGATTTCACCCACCTTCAATGGAAACAGTGATGTCAGCCATATAGCTGTTTCAGGTAGTGCTGTGCCAGACATTTCTCCCATATTTTTTTCCCAACTATTCTCATTCAATTTGATAGAAAAGAAATGGCTTTTGAAAAGAAATTCAATGGTGAAGAAATTTTGGAGAAATTTGGGTTTGGGTTTCTTGCGCTTACCCTACTTAGGAGGTGGCCACGTAGTGTGTACAAGTGTCCTGTCTTTCATTGTACAATCAACTTTTTTGCACCCTGTAGTCTCCTCAGCTTCCTGCACTTCAATTAAAGCCTAGGGGAAGATATCATGAGGTAATTTCTCCCATAGGGCTTTTTCAGATCAGGAAGTGCAGGCAGCCATGGAGGCGTCAGAGCTGTGGAGAGATGTGTAATAGAAAGAAAAGACACACACAGCACCCTTGGCCACCTCACGTTGATTAGGAAAGGTCAAAAACACCACCAAAAATGCATTGAAACCATCCTGAAAATGAGGCTGAACAATGGAAGCCTCTTTCATGGAGGAAGAAAACTTCCAGGAAATTGGAGAACAGATTTTGCCTCAGCACTAGCTCCACCTCTCCCATGGAATTAGACACAACACTTCCCCCCCTCACACCTGCTTTGTGGTAGATGGGCCTAGATGCAAAATGGAGGCCAGCCTGCCAACACAGTTGCTGCTGCTGCAGTACAGCAAATCCAAAAACACTTCTGGAAAAAGAAAAAGAAAAAAAGAAGCTGTGCGACAACCCCTACCAATGGCGAGCACTGCCTGTGATAAACTGTTGAGAATTTCTCTTCCCCCTGGAGAAGTTCGGTGAAATTGTCTGTCCCCAATTTCTCTGCCTACGAATAGGGTGGAGAATGAATCTTTGAGGCCCTTTGTGCACAGTTCTAATTTCAGGTCATTTCAAGAGAATAATGTTGTCATCGGCATTGGGATAGCGATCAGTCAAATCCGGGGCAGACATACCCTTAGATGCAGGGGCCACACGGCCTGCTGGCCTGGACCACACTGAAGCGCAAACAGAGCTCGGGGGGTTGGGCAAGCAGAGCTCGAGGGGTCAAGCCCGGCGAGGTCGCATGACTTCCACCACCCAGTCAAGCTCCGCGCACATCCCTAGTTGGGGGCAGGGAATTTCTTGAAATCAGGTCTTTGGGGAGTGGGGGAACCATTTCCTATGGGTACTCATGGAAAGCACATTATGTCAGTAAGCATGCAAGCCTGCTGTGTTTAGCTCTCATATAGTACACTGCTGCATTAGTCTCTCAAGGGAGAGATTGCACTGTCCATTTGCATTAGAGCATCAGGCTGAAAAAGAACTGTGCTAACTTTGGATGTTGTCGTGTACCTCTTTCAGCTTGAGGGCCAGATTCCATTTCGGAGGAGCTCCCAGGGGCTTCATTCCCAGGGGTATGACAGAGGCAAAAGGGGTGTGGCCAGAAGCAAAAGGGGTGTGGTCAAAATACCAGCATATTTTAGTTTAAAGCTCTTACTGCTAGTAACTAAGCCTTAGGAGAGGCATTTCCATGAAGAAAATACTGCACAAAAGCCAGGAAACCACCAAACCACTGGTGGCCAGGAGGGGCAGTGTTAGGTACCAAAAAGATCTGGGGCTCAGGCCCACAGGACCAAAAAAAGGGGGGGAATTGAATATGCTAATTTACATATGCTCTATAGTCTGTGTGTGTGTGTGTGTGTGTGTGTGTGTGTGTGTCTTTAAAGGAGCCTGTCTCCTAAGGACACCCTTATTTGTAAAAAAGGATGTATGAACAGGGGGAGAGGAGGGCATTTGATTTCAGGAGGAAAAAAGAAAAACCTCAGGCAGAAAGATTCAAGGGGGGGGCAGCAGGAGATGAAGCACATGTGGACAAAATGCCAGCCAATCCAGGGGGATCAGATGCAACAGAGATCACCAGGGCCCCTATATCTTTATTTCAGCAAGTGCCCATGGAACAGAAGGGTGGTGGGGCAGGTGGCCTCCCAGAGATTTGGGGCTCCAAATGAAAGATTCTGGGCATGAGGTTCTGTACCCCTAGACTAGCCCACCATCCTGTTTTTAACAGTGACCAGCCTGGATGCCTCTGAGATGATCATTAGCGCAGCATGAACACCTACTCCATTCTACCCTGCACACACACACACACACACACACACGTTTGATATTAATCCCGGATATGATGCTTCCTGAACATTGAGGTTCCATTCCATCTAGGGAAGTTCTAGGATTCTGTTCAGTCTACATTTGGAAGCAAGCTGACCTGATTTGCACCTCCTGGACTAATGTGCAGATCAGGACACAGTTATCTTTCTGATTCCATGATTCTCCAGATTTTGTGCTGTAGTTTCCAGCTTCAAAAACACATCCAAATGCATATATGACATGTATTTGACCATACAATGGCTATAAAATGCATACAAATTTTCATGCAGCAGGCTTTTTAATTTTCATTTAAAGCAGTGCAGATGAATGCAGATATATGAATGAACACATGTGAAATTGACACAGACCTGGACCGAAAATAGTCTGATCTAGCCGTCTTGCTAATAGCCACTGACAGGCTATATCCCACACATTTGTCTAATCCCCCTTCTAAAACCATTGACACCAGTGGCCATCACTGTGCCTTCTTGTAGCTGAGTCTGTAAGGGAATTATGCACAGTGGGAAGAAGTGCTTTTTTTTTTAAAAATCAGTCCACCAGTCATTTTTGTAGGGTGATCCTGAATTCTAGCATTATTAGCAGTGGTGTAATGGAGTTTGGGCTCATAGGATCAAAGTGCCAGGACTTCTATATCAGCAAGGGCTATGACACCATCTTTCACCCCACTCAGGCTTCCCTGTTCCCTCTGAGTTTAGCTGCAATCAATCCTTATAGTATCCTGGTGGGAAAATATTGTTGTGAGCTATCCCTGTTGTAATGCAAAGTATTTGGGGGTAACTTGGTCTGAAATGGGTAATTAAGACTGATTGGCTTTACGAAAGACCTACAAAAATACATATATAATAATACACACAGAAAGATGGATCAGCACAACTATCTGCATTTTGGGGACTCTCCTTGCTGGTGTGGGGATTGTCATGGTGAGCGCTTGCTGTTCAAAATTTACCACTACACCATTGATTATGAGAGAGGCTGAGAAATGCCTTCCTATCCATTTTGTCCCTCTGAAATGTTCATCCTTTTATAAACCTTTATCTTCTTGCCCACCCTTCATGGCCCTTGTTTCCCCAAGCCCCCAAACCCCAGATGATTTCACCTCCTTTATAAGGAACGACCTACACAACAGCCTTCCCCAACCTGGTGTCCTCCAGAGGTTTCGGACTACAACTACCATCAGCCCCATCCAGCATGGCCAGTGTTCAGGTATGACGGGAGTTGTACTCCAACAGCTCTGGAAAACACCAGGCTGATTAAAGGCTGTCCTGCATCCTCTGGATTTCCTTGATTGCTTTTTTTTTTTCTTTTCTTTTTCTGTACCTATTCCAACTCAAGCAGTTGACTTTGAAAGTGGGTGCAGTTTGGATTAATCATTCTTGGAATTGAGATGAATATGATTCCTGTTCTTGAGTCAATTGAATGCACAATGGGACGACATTCTGCCCCCCTCTCTTAATGTTGCTTAAGAGCAGAAGCAAAGCGGTGACATTTGAATGCCTGCAGCTTGCCTTGTTCTCGGCATTTCGGATTCTGCTATCTCAGTCGGTCTACAGAAGGCTAATTATTTGTATCTCCTAGTAGAATACATGCATACATTAGAGCGGTATCTGCTGGAAGGCTGTGTATTCTAATTAGCATGCTGTCTCTTAAGTACAAGCCTTCCTGCCACCCTAGAGAAATTAAAAGGAAAGGATTTAGATAGCAGAGAGTTTCCTAAAGTGGAAGAAGAGAATAAGAAGGGAGCAAGACTGGAGCAGCCCTGATATTGGCAGCTTGCATTGCTGCTGAGAAAAGTGCCTTGTTGCAACCATCAGTGTTTTTTGTGCACTGAACGCGCATATGGTGGCTCAAAGTAGTACTGTGCTGAAACCCCACCTTCCCTTTGACAGCCTCTTGGTTTCCCTGTGAAAGAGGCCATGGGTTTTCTGCCTCTTTCGCAGAGATGTTGAGAATTTAGGAGAAAATTTCTCAGGGTGCATGGCTTCAGTGCTTACCTTTCTGTAAGGAGGTGGCTGAGGGGGTTGTGTGTGTGTGCGCTCTTTATTTTACCATTTGTATCCCATTCTGCCCTTCCAGCCTCTTGGGCTGCTTGTGCTTCCCTGAAAGTCTCACTAGAGGACATAGCCAGCCCAGGACGTCCTCCCTTGGGGCCTTTTCAGTGCTGCTGCTTGCTGAGTGCCTGAAAGCTGAGTGAGTTGTTGTTGTTGTTGTTGTTGTTGTTGCTAAAAGTCCGAAGAAGAAGAAGAAGAAGAAGAAGAAGAAGAAGAAGAAGAAGAAGAAGAAGAAGAAGAAGAAGAAGAAGAAGAAGAAGAAGAAGAAGAAGAAGTCCTCAAACAGCAGGCAGCACTGGAAAGCTCCAGGAGAGGAAGCCCTGGCTAAGTCCTCTAATGAGGCTTTCTGGGAAGCACAAGTAGCCAGAGAGGATAAGAATGGGATAGAACTGGTAAAATAAAGAGCACACACAACCCCCTCGGCCACCTTCTTACAGTAAGGTACGCACTGAAGCTCTGCACCCTGGGAAATGTCTCCAAAATTCTCACCCCTTCCCACAATTTTCTGGTGAAAATTCTCCCTGTCCCCTTCCATGAATGGTTGAAAATAAATAGATCAAAAAAATCCAGCAAGTCCTAGCTCAAAGTGAGGGGAAGATGTCAAGGAATGGCCCAAAACTACTTACCCATTTTGAATTAGTTCACACTGCTTGACAAAGTTAGGGCCCCTTTGGGGCTTATAACAGCACCATCCTAAGTATATGTCCTCAGACGTAGGGATGGATGAACCTGCCAGTTTCATTTTCTCACTACATTCCTTTTTTAAACAGTATTTGTTACTTTTATACCCCGCCTTTTCCATCAAGTAGCCCAAGGCAGTGTAAATCAGAGGTGGGCAGAAAGTAGATCTCCAGATGTTTTGGACTCCCAGCATTCCTGACCATTGGCTATGCTAACGGGCTTCCAGGAGTTGACTGCTCAAAACATCTAGATATCTACCTTCAGCCCATGCCTGGTGCTCATGATCCTTCTCCTCTCCATTTTATCCTCACAAGAGACCTGCAACTTACAAGAGGTGGCAAAATTATTTTGATTTTGAATATAGCAATGATATTTTGAAAAGGTGACTTCATACTCAGCAAAACAAAATAATAATAATAATAAATCCCTACTGGGGTCATCCAATCCTCTGTGAATGGGAGTGCTGGATGGTGAAAATAGATATTTCTGAAAATTAGACTCAGGTGTTGTTTTTTTGTTTTTTGTTTTGTTTTTAAAAATGCCTTATTCGTGCTTGGAGTAGGCCCATTGAAATCTCTGGGATGCAAATTAATCATGATTAATTTACATTCCATTAATTTCAATGAGTCTACTCTAAGTCTGGCTAAGTCTAGATCCAACTTTGTATTATTTATCTATCACATTTGTGTCATCTTTCTCCAAGGTCCTCAAAGTGGGATATCTCATTTTAACAGTCAGGGATGATGGGGCTTGTAGTCCAAAACATATGGAGGGTTGGGGAAGGTTGCAATAACTCTATGAGATAGATGACACTGATTTGCCCACAGGCACCCTGCCATCTTTCATGAATGAGTGAAGACTTGAACTCATGTCTCTCTAGTCCATGTCCAAGACTATGACCACTCTAATCCTACCATGACTCTTTATGAATGTGATGTTGTTAATTATACGTGGATGTGGCTGCATATTGCAGTGTAGGAGCTGGAGCTATGGAATATGGCATAACACATTAAGTATGTGCTAATACTGAGCTGAAGTAAGTGTGTGTGTGTGTGGAGATACATTTCATTTGCCCCCTGCAAAAAAGGCAAATTTATTCACAAAGGGGGTGGGTCTTCGGGAAGAGAGGCAGCCAGGCCAATGCTCACCCACTCCAACTGGGCTGCACTTAGTTTTCTAGTTTGGGAAGATTGGGAATGGGGAAGCGCATTCAGCATTACATGGCAGGTGGGTTTCATTCACCCTGGTAGGTCAGAAGTTGTGTATCATCAGTGTGAGCTTCTCAGATCTGTGAAGCAAGAAATTGCAAGCATAATTCATGTGCCCCACCCCTGCCAGCTGCCTCCAAGGATGCTCCTGAAACAATGGTGCAGCCTCATTCCTAGGAAAACATTTTTTGGGGGAAATGATGGGGGACCAGGAGGCAGCCATTAATAGGAACTCAACTGCTTCCACTTACAGCAGCAGAAACATAATCAAAAAATTTTTTTAAAAAAGAGGGGGGGGGGACAAGTTGCTGCTGCTACCACCACCACCACCCACACTTACAAATCTCATCCCCCTAAAAAGGCAAGGGATTTTAGCCCCTCTTTTGCTTAGACCCGCCAAAAAAAAATGATGTGAAAGTTCTCATGTGAAAGCCTTTTACTCAACTCTGCAAGGCAGCTGAAGAGACCACAATGATTAAATCAATGGCCTGGACCAGACTGCACAACATGAGACAGCACACCAGCCAAATATGGCAGTTCACTAGTAACTCAATGAAGTTCCTGTTTTCTGCCCACCTGGGTCAGTCAAAACAAGGAGACTATCAAGCATGACACATGACTGGCAGGCGGTATTCAGCTTGGGTGGGGTCACAGCATATGCAGGCCTGGACTGAGCTGAAGTTGTGTCTCCAACAGAAAATCCTTCTATCTTTTGACAACTCAATTCTGTTCAATAAAAACAAGAATTACATCTGGGTAGCTCTAATTATGGAAACATTGGGAGGAGGGGGATGCCGAAGGAGCAGTTGTTGACTTGCATTGTTGACTGCTTTTACGTCTGATTAGCGATGGTGCTGACAAGTGTTTTGACATGGCAGGTTGTCAGAACATTGGAAAGCAAACACCGTGGATTTGAGGTAGAAGACCACGGAAGTAATTTAGAAGAATAAGGACTGTCAGAAGCAATCAAACAGACACATGGATCTCTATTGCAGGTGTCACTAAACAGTCCCAAAAGTGACACAGTAATAGACAGAATCGCTGGGGACTTCAGAAGTTGTTTTATTTTATTTATTTAGTTATTTGTTTGTTTATTTATTTTCAGATTTGCAGCCAGCTCTGCTCACAAATACAGAGAGAGGGTAACCCCTACATAGAACCAAATACCAGTATAAAGTACTATATTAAAGTTTCATGTAAAATACACACAGACACAGACACAGACACAGCACACACACACACACACACTGAGAGAAATACTAATACAATATCAGTGTCTAGGCAATATATCCTCAGTTAAGAAGCTGTGTTATATAAGGACAGACTATTTAGCCATCCAGCTCAATATTGTCTGCTCTAACTGACACAGCACTCCAGGGCCTCAGGCCTGCCATCGAATCTTTTTAACTGGAGATACTAGGATTGAATCTGGCTGGGACCTTCTCGATATGGAACATATACTCTACCAGGAAGCAACGGAACCCTCTTCTGACATCTGTTCTTTCAATACTACCATATAGAATCCCCCTACTATCTCCAGTTGTCTTAAAGAGTCTTCTAATTTTTCTTACTAACTCTTATGCCTTGCTGAACACTTACTTAGTGATAACCTATCTCTCTACTTTCAAAGCTTAGCTCAAAGCTAGGAATAGGTAAGAAATTCATTCACTTCCCATTTCAATGGAAATGTACCAGATCTGTACTTCCCAAACCTAAATGTGAACTGGAATGTAGGCTGTACACTTCCAAAGTTTATGATGCAGTTTGGGGTAATAAATTCCAACAGAAATGTGTGCATTCCCCCCCAAAAAAAAATTGCACAAAAGTTGAGAAAATATGCACAGGAACACTTTATTCAATGCAGGAAATGCATACATTTGCAAAACTGCACTCAGAAATGTGCACATTTGGAAAAATGCAAGTATAGAAATGTGGATAATTTTTTTTTTTTTTAAAGTGCACAAATGCATACGATTTCTTGTGCAGATTAAAAAAAGTATCTACAATCCAATGAGGAATCAGGATGGAATGAACATAGCACTGGAAAACTAAGAATTTGAGCAAAATTGAGCTTGGCAGATTTGCCCATCCCTAAGCCCACGTTTGGCTTATTCCTTACCTGCAACTGAAATGAAGCGTAACTAACATGAAGTCTAAGCATGCATAACATCTTGCTGTTCCCCCCGATCCTCACCTCTAGTCATCCTCCTACCCTCTTTTGAAGATATTTTGTGCCAGTTCATTCACTGCTCTACCTGATTCTCAGAAGGGAAGCATGCATGCACGCCTGTGTCCTTGTCATAGGGACGGGAGAACCCGGGATGTTCAAGGGCACAGAGGAGAGTCACCACATTCCACTTTGAAGTTCAGTTCTCCTCTCTCCTGTTTTTTTGTTTGCAGCCTGTTTCACTTTTTGTTTTAATGGGAAAAGTATACATTTCAATGGGGAAAACTGTACATTTATGTGCACATGTTTCGAAAGTTCACACTTCCCCTCCACCCCATTGACTAAAGTGTGAAAATGTATTTGCGCGCATAAAGGGGAAAAGAAGAGGCGAGACACAGGTATATGGTATAAATAAAGGGCCACATTTAGTAATCAAGATCTGCGAAGGGTGAAAGTGCGGGTACTAACTAAAACCGGCCATTGGCCAGTGAGGTATCCCGGGCAGATACATCCAAACCCAGGGGGTGGCGCAGCACTTCGCCCCCCCCCCCAGTTTTACACCCTCGTGGGTGCTGGGAGGCTTTCTCACAGTCCCCACCTCACGGTGTCGCACAACACCGATTCGTGTGACGTAAGCCAGCCTCACTGGCGATCTGTATCTCCCACAACTAAGCCGCGAAACTCAGCAAACGGGGAGCCTCAGGTCTCGCCAGCCACCTGAACGGTGCCATTGGATGATCACCGAACCCGAACCCCACTGCCTATTCCCGCACTTATTAGCCAAATGTGACCGGATTGGACCAAATCACACAATACCCAAAATAAAAAACACCCAACCCTGAAACACAGCGTAGAGTAGGCGAAACACTCACACTGCCCCCAGCCAATCAGGACAATGAGCCAAAATTCCTACTCGGCCCCTGGAAATGGTGGCCAGCGAAGCCCACACTGAGAACAGGGAGGGAGGGAGGGAGCTGCAAAAGAAAGAGGCAGTGGGTGGGGGCGTTCAGGCCTAATATCAGCCCTTGACGCCCCACCCAAATGAAATCTGATTGGAGGGTGAGATCACCCCACAGTGGTCTCACTCTCCTTTCCCCCGCATGCAAAATTCTCCCCGCCCACAGTTGCATGTGGCCGGGGGAAGGGAAGTGTGTGTGTGTGTGTGTGTGTGTATATGTATATATATATATATTAAAAGTGTGCGTTTTAAAGTGCACTTTAAAAAATGCATTTTTCTAATTCTATTGTAAATTTAGGAATGTGCAAGTCCCTCCCCAAAAATGTGCTTCATTCCCCCCCAATGCACATTCAGGGTTGTAAACATGCCATGTTCTGTCCCTCTCATCTGTCCCTAGTCATGTCTGCAACATAACATGTGACATATTGCCTACATCATGGGACCAGGTGGGCATCATGTACAGCCACAGTATATTGTAAGTGTAGAGGGAGCATGGTCCCACACAAATGGATCCCCCTGCCTTCAGGCATGAAGTGCATGTTGAACCATGAAAGTGTCTTCTCACTTATGGTCCTCAAACACTAGAATGTTCTGCCTTCTGCCTGTTGTAGAATGTGATGCCTTTTCAGCTCTAGGTGAAGACTTTCTCATTTGCCAAGGACGGTCTCTCGGATGCTGAGTTTTTATGCACTGTTTTAATCTGCCTTACATAAATATTCTTCTGCTGCTATTGTTATACATTGCTTGATTCTGTTTTCTATGCATTTACTGTTGTGTTTATGTTTAACTATGTTTGCCTCTTTGAGAGGCTTTCACTAGAAGAAAGAGATATCTACTCCTTCAATAAATAATGTGAGATATCATGCTTTTCCATGTTGCCTACATAGGGTTGGATCCAGACTTAGTGATACTTAAAGTAAACTAATTGGAATCAGTGGGTCCACCCCAAGTACTGTA
The DNA here is from genome assembly GCA_021292165.1 of Shinisaurus crocodilurus. Taxonomy (NCBI): domain Eukaryota; kingdom Metazoa; phylum Chordata; class Lepidosauria; order Squamata; family Shinisauridae; genus Shinisaurus; species Shinisaurus crocodilurus. Next base: position 20,949,245 of record CM037880.1, on the reverse strand, counting down.
TGACTAATTTTGGATCCAACTCAGAAGGGCCATGGAGATAAGTGCATGAACTGGTCCTACGGAAAATAATAGGGATCAGTATATCTATCAAGTCCTTGTCTGTGGACTCCCTCATTTTCCCACCTCATTCTGCAAAAGTTCCATACAAGTTTATTAATATTTTTTTCAAATGCACACATGAATGGACCCATGCCCCCATGTTTGTGTGCATTTCAGAAATGTATGCACAGTTTTTTGCACATTTTTCAAATGTGTGCTTGTTGTCAAATGATTTTCTTTCTTTCGTGGAATGCATTGCAAAACTAGAAATGTATGCTTTTCAACTGCAAATTCCATCTGGTTCTGCAACCAGTTCCACTAAGCATGTATCGGGTAAATCCATTTTTTTTAAAAAAAAACTTGACAGAGTAAATTTCTCAGCCATCCAAAGCCAATATACCCAGTTGTGCCAGTGCCCCCAAGAAGCCAAAAGGGCATCTTTTAAAGCCAAGCCTGACTTTTACATTTTTGCTGTTGCATAAATCCTGGCAAGAAGCCTTCCTGGTTGTTATAGCCTGTAATCAAGAATAGGGATGCAATGTGAAAGAATACTTGTCAGTTGTGATGGGGAACACAATTCCTCTTGCATGAGATGGGTGGGAAAAAAAATGTAGTATTTTCTTCTTAATTATTAAAGAGCCACCCGTGGCATGCTAATAAATTGGTGGGGTCACAAAAGATGCCAGCAATATGTTGACTTCAGTTCATAACTCTCCAGTGTATTGGGGAATTACCGATGCCTCCAGGAAACAGAAGCACAAACGGTTTGTTCGATGTCAGTTTTGCAGCAACAGCAAATACTTGAGCAAATAATGAGAGAGAAAGCGATGCATAATTAAAGGTTTCTTCCAGATAAACTCCAGCTTATGTTTATTTTAAGGGTGGCAGCAAAATACATTTGCACCCATGTATGTTTCCAGAGGTGTCATTTTCACACGTTGGGCTGCACAAATAGAGCCTAAGCACATAATGCATTATTAAGCGGGGAGATGCATTTCAAAGAGAATGTGGCTACATACAAATAAATCAGACCTTCACTTTGAATAACAAGGAAGAACCATAGGCATGGGAGCCTGGAATAGCTTTAAACAGACGTCTCACAGATGCCCATGTCCAAACTATAAGCACATGTGGCCAGATTCCTGATCAAATTAACAGAGGTTTCTTTTCACACACAGATGGAACTGGGAAAGTTGGATGTGGAATCCACGGCTGTGTTGCTGCCGTGGTTCAAGAAAAAGACCAAGAGAAGGGAGCTAAAACGCAGTCGTTTATTTATTTATTATATTTATTTATTTATGTATTTTATTTATATCCCGCCTTTTTTCCTGCAAGGAACCCAAGGCGGCGTACATAATCCTCCTCCTCCTCTCCATTTTATCCTCACAACAACCCTGTGAGGTAGGTGAGGCTGAGAGTCAGTGACTGGCCCAAAGTCACCCAGTGAGCTTCATGGCGAGTGGGGAATAGAACCTGGATCTCCTGAGTCCCAGTCCAACACTCTCACCACTACACCACACTGGTTGGTGTACTGCTTGGTATGTAGCAGCCAGAGGGCTTCTCCAAAGGGCATTCCAATAAATCTTAAGCTTCCTTGGAAGCTGATAAGAACATAAGAAGAGTCCTGATCATTCACACCAAAAGCCTACTCAGTCTAGCATTGTGTCCCACACTGGTCAAACAGATGCCTATGTGAATGGAAACCTGCAAGCAGGTCTTGAAGGCAATAGCCCCCAGCAACTGATATTCAGAGGTATGCTGTATTATGGAGGTAGGATTTAGTCATGATGACTAGTAGCTTATCAGGGGTTGCTCAATGGAGAGGGGAAAAAAACAATAATGGCTGACAAGCCTCCCTGAAAGCCAGCTTGCATACTTCTATCAAGTGGGAGAGGGGCTGTAACTCAGTGGTAGAACACATGCTTTTCCTGCAAAAGGACCCAGGTTCAATCTCTCCAGCATCTCCAGGTAGGGCTAGGAAAGAATTCTTCCTGAAATGCTGGAGAGCAGCTATCAATCAGTGTCAACAATACTGGGCAAGATTGACCAATGGCCTGACTCACTGTAAGGCCACTTCTAATGTTCTTAGATTGCTAAGTATACACTGAGATACTAGGAATGGCTGAGAGCAATTTGTTGGGTTCAGTGTGTGTGTGTGTGTGTGTGTGTGAGAGAGAGAGAGAGAGAGAGAGAGAGAGAGAATATCAAATTTGCACTAAAATGAATGTGGACCCAAACACAATTTGTGGTTGAAAATCTGTACATACTGGAGTTTGACATGTATTTTGCAAAAGAAAAAAAATGCATTCAGTCGCTAGGGATGGGAGAACCAGGGGTGCTCAAGCTTGACAAGATTCTCTGAACTCCATCCCAAAGCTCAGTTATTTGCAACCTGTTTTTCTTGCTGTTCAAATGGGGAAAATGTGCATTTGGAATGGGAAAAGTGCACTTTAAAAAAAGTGTGCATATTATACCCATTGACTAATGCGAGAAAATGCAATTCCCCTCCCCCATATGCATTTTCTGAACACGATCACAAGTTAAGGAATGTGTGAGCTTTTTCAGAAAAATACACTCCCATTTGTGTTCACGTTCGGGGTTGCGAATGGGGCAAGTTCTGAAGTTCCGTGAACAGAAACAGAATTCTTTTACACCCCTGTACATGTGCACATTTGAAAAATGCTCACAGAAAGTGTTTACATTTCAAAAATGCACTAAAAAACACTTTAGGTGATGAATACATGCAGAGAGAGAAAAATGGCCACAAAAATGGCTAGAATGAGTTCATGGGGGCCAGACTAGATGTGGTGTTAATTTGGTGAATGCAAAAGACATGCATTTTTCTTTTGCTTTGGAAGCAGCAACTGTGGAGGAACTGTGGAGGAACATGCAGGAGTGGCTTCGGGACCATGGGGGATGAAGAGAGGGAATTTAACTCTTTATCTTCCTGCCATGCCCCAACTGCCTTTCCAAAGCTGCTACTTGCTGCTACTTGCATTTCAAGGGAAAGGTGCCAAGGATGACATCAGAGCTGGCTGCTGTGTCCACTCACCATCCTGCCTTGGGGTCGGCAACAGCGAGAACCGAGGCTGGTTGGACTGGAGAGGAGAGGGGGTGGGGTGGCCTCCAGGATGTCAGGGAGTAGAGAGAGAGCACGGAGAAACAGAGGAGGTGGAAAAAGGAGGTCAACAAGAGAGAAGGAACAACAGGCAAGGGAGAGGGAGAGAGACAACACAGAGGGAGGAAAACAGGAGTTGGCTGGAAGAAGGCAAAGGACCAGCAGGATAAAACATGGCAGGGAAGTGGAAAATAGGGGGGGGGGAGTAAAGGAAATGCAAGAATGTCAGAAAGGGAAACAGATGAGGAGGAGGAGGAGAAAGACCACTGGAAGATAGAAGAAAAAAAGACAAAGAGAGGGATTTAAAGAGCCAGAGACTGGAAGATGGTTTCTGTGTCAGCTTGCTCACACAGGAGGGAGTTATGCCCACCTCATGGTACTCCTACCAACAAGCTAGTGACCAGATCGACCTGGGAAGCTTAACTGGTGCTTCTGTGGCTTTGTCACTCAGCAAAGATCTTTAAACTTTTCATGGTCATCAATCTGCCAGAGGAAGAGTCTGGACTTGGTTTGCAGAGGGGTTTGGAAGTGCTGAATTAGATGAGTCCACATTACAATGCGAACTGAATGAATTTCTTCCCCATCCTAGTTCGGAGCCTGTTCAGCTATTTTACGCTACAATGTGCCATTAAACAGCACGGTCATATGTCTTTAAGATGGCAGAAGCAACAGCAATGAAAGGAGCTTTAGCTGTGCTTGTTGAGTTGTAATTAAAAGCCATTTCACAGAGCTTCTGTTGTTGATACAAGGAATTTACCACTTCTGCAGTCTGAAGTGCACAACCATTGAAGAAGGTTTCATTTCAGTGTGTAAGTATTCCAGTTGTGCAAGCAAACTTGTTATTGGGTGAGTTCCTCCATGTCTCACAAAGCCACCATGGGTTGGTTGTTTGCTTGCTAACCTGACAGACAATCGGGAGCTGCTCAGCTTTCCGTGGCTTGTTTCAAGGCAGACAAGTGAAGGGGATCAGTAAATATATGTACATTTCAAGGAAGAGCAGTGAGCAGGATAGGTAAATATTCACAAATTTCATGGCAGAGCAGTAAAGCAGAGGGGGAAATTATGCAAATTTTATGTCCTTGAACTTTCAAATGTGTGTATTTGTGCAAGACAGGTTTTTTGTTTGTTTTTTAAGATTGCGAACACATTTTGGACACTCGCCGGTGTCCTTTCTTCTTGATCTTTAGGAACATGGGGCAGAGGTCACTGAGAAAGGATAAGGGAGAATGGTGGCAGCACTAGCAAGTTTGTGAAGGGTAGGTGGGGGTTTTCATTGCTCTTACCAAGCAGGCGGCTCTGTAGCCATTCCCGACAATGGCCTGCCAGCTTTGGACATCACAACAAGCCTCCCTGAAAACAAGCCACCCGGAACAATCCAACAACAGCCATGGGTTCTCGGAGTGGCTTGTTCTTCAAAAATAAGCAACCCTGCAGAAACCACACCAGGTTTGGACATCATGACAACAACCCACCATGGTTGATCACCTATGGTGGGTGGTCATGTCATGCGATCCAGGTCATTATCTCTTCTGATACCAGCAGTTTGAAATGAAAAGTCGGTGTTACAGGCCTTTCACATGGTGTTCAAAGCATTACCCATTGTGCTTCACATGGAGACTTCACTTTCCAAATATCTTTTTGGCAGCCATCTTATTCCCAACCGAACAGAACTCTTTGTTATACTTACTGGAGAATCAACAACCCCATCAAGCCAGTGCTTGTCTTGACTGCAGTTTCAATGCACAAAAGTCCCCCTGTGTTAGATGCCGACAGATAATCGGAATCTGTAACCAACTGTGTCCACAGGCAAGTGCAAAAGAAGGAATACTCTTTCTACATTCGCCCTTTGTTCATTCTGTTGTTTATCACAAGGCATTAAAAATGGGCCCTGCTCCAAGAGATAATTACACATTTCACAATAATTTGCTGCTATGTTCAGAGAAAGAAGGAAGACATGGTTCCTACAAACAATCCACAAATGCCTTATTGCATAGTATGGATATGTGTGATATTGGCTGCATCAGAATATTTCAAAGACCCCTGGGTTTTTCCCCGATGTATAAGGGCTTGTTTACTACCAGCAAAGTTTTAAGAACAAGCAGTGGTTCAGCCACTGAGAGTACAGTGCATAAACTTGCTTTATCTGGCACTCAGCTAGTTCAAGTTACTTAGAGGAAAATGTAGAGGCAGGGAAGTGGGAAATGACTTCTTTTTTCATGGTGAATCAGCAGTTTAGGAGTAGTGCAAGATTGTGAGTTTCATAGCATTCTTCATCATCTCAAAAAAGAGCATGGTCAGTTATGCCTCATTGTTTCAGTGGTGTTGACATTCAGCTGTATTGACAACAGCCAATAGCTGACTTGAATGTGGGTTGGCAGCTGGATAGGAACTGTGGGGATTCGACTGGTGTTAATTCCTGGGGCAATTGTCATTTTTCTTCACTTGTTGGCAGTAGCTCCCAAACAGGAGATTCAAGGATTGATCTGGCCCAGAAGGGCTCATACACGGCTCTCAGCCAGCAATGTTTGAATGATGACCGGAGGGAAATGTTGAAGAGTTGCTTCTCCTTTTTTACTAGGCCTTTGTGCTTCCAGAGTGCTTTCTTGCTTATGGACTCAAAGGACATAGATTCTAGTACTGTAAAAACTAGAACCTGAACACAGCCCCGATCATGTGCTCAAACATACTGGAGATATCAAGGTTATTATTCTCGGGTAACCTGACTTTGCCAAGGGCAGCCTCCCCCAACCTGGTGACCTCCAGGTGCATTGGACTGCAAGTCCCATCATTCCCAGCCAGCATTGCCATTGGCCATGCTGGCTGGGAATGATGGGACTTGCAGTCCAACGCAACTGGAAGTCACCAGGTTGGGGGAGGCTGCTATAAGGTTATGTAGCTGTGATTTGGCTGTTGTCACCCTTTTAAGAGCCCATCTCCCACCCCCTTAAAAAAAAAAAAAAAGAACTTCTTAAGTGGGCATTTTAAGTTGCAATTAAAACTGACTTATCGATCATGAATACTAAGCTTTAAAAGGTGGTGTGTTTTAGGTGGCTATTAAATTCCCATTTCTTTGCTGAAGCCTGCCCCAAACGATTGTGCTGCCCAGCTAGTCCTCTTATCATTTTTTTATGCTTCATGCTTTGGTTTTAAGGATTTTAACATTTTAACGGATGGATTTTTTTTTTGCATTTGTAATAATGTGTTTTAATCTGTTTCTGTAAACCACTTAGATATATCTTTTGATATGGTAAGCGGTAAATTGCTGCCACTTGTTTTTATATTTATTTGTTTGTTTGTTAATATTTCTTCTTGGCCAACTTTCAGGGAAGAAGCCCTCCTATGGTGGCATACAATAATTACAAAAATATATAGTGCTTTATAGTATTTTATTGTATATTTTATTGCCTCTTTTGTATACATATATATGGTTGTTGTTGTTGTTTGTTTGGGGAGGCTTTTACCCTTAAAGGCAGCCTAAACATAATTTTAAATACATTAATAAATTAAAATAAATTGCTTAAAATAAATGCCCATGAAGATTCAGAATCTGGTTAGTCCCTCCCAACCCATAGAATTGGGTGAACTTAAGATGCAGCTTGAGGATCTTCTTCCTCTCTGGTACACATTTTTACCTAGAATACACATTCTTATATGTGCATTTTGAATTGAAAAATGAAACAGAAAGATAACAGTGTTCTGCTGATCTGTGTATTATTCTTAGAAGTGCAATATGGGTCAGTGTGAGAATCCTTGAGCATTCAAATACTCTCTTCATAGGATTCATAGATCATAGATTGGAAGGGGCTTAACAAGGCCATCGAGTCCAACCCCCTGCTCAATGCAGGAAACTAGAGGAGGGGTCTTCCATCCAAGTAATAACCAGGCCTGACCCTGCTTAGCTTTCCACACTCAGACAAGCTGAGCCAGCAGTTCTCCCATCTAAAATATGTAGGGATGTCATGTTGGAGAAATCTTTAATGGATTCAAATGCGTTTGGATTTCTATGAATCTGACTCACAGATTCTGCAGAGGACCAGTTTTTCCTGAGTCGTGTGGATCTTGCAGACTTGTGAACCATTTTTTTTTTAACTTTCCATAATTTCACATAAAGTCCTCAGTCCATTTCCAGCTCCAGTTAAAGGTTCTGGTTTTAACCTTTAAGGCTGTTCATGGCTTGGGACCTCCATACTGGAAAGGTCTCTTCGCACATGTGCCTATGTGGACCCAGAGGTTTTCATCACAGGCCCTTAAAAAAAAATAAATTCCCTCACCAAGTGAGAAATGGTTGATTGCTAAAACGTAGAGATGTCCACAAACCTGTTGGAGGGGCCGCCTCGCTGCCGCCTCGACTCTCCGCAGCGGCGGCCCCACGCCTCGATCTTCTGAGAGGCACGGAGCAGTTCTCCACACCACTCGAGCTCCCTGCGCTGGTCCTGTCGTGTCACATCCGGCACCGGAAATGATGTGCTGGACCCCCGTGCCACATATTGCGCCTGTGCAGGGTCCCGTCACGTCATTTCTGGTGCTGGAAGTGACGCAATGGGACCAGCGCGGGCAGCACGCTGTGGAGAGGTGAGCTGCCACCAGAGCAAGGTAGGCCTTCGCGAGCCTTGTGCGGATGTGTGCGGGGCCGATTTTGGCCCGCAACACCCGCACAAGGCGAATCGTGCACCACTAGCTAAAAGTGAACAGGCCTTTTCAGTGGTGGCACCCCAGCTGTGGAATGCCCTCTCCAGAAAGACCCACCTGGTTTCTGTTTTGACATCCTTTTGGTGCCAGGCAAAGCCATTTTTATTCTCCCAAGGCCTTTAAATCATGATCCTGTTTGGTTTGGGTTTTTTTTTTTTTACATTAGCTCTGAGGATTTTTATTCTTTGCTATTCATTTACTGTTTTAGTTTCATTTGGTGTTGTTGTTTTTTTAAAGCTGTTTTCTATTTTATTTTATCATATTGCATAGCGGTATACTTAACTTGTTATTTTTATTCTGTGAGCTACCCAGGGAACTTCTTGATATAGGGCAGCCTACACAATAATGTAAATGATGAAGTGATGGAGAATTCATGAGAATCTCAAGCGAAAACATCTCACAATGCAAGGGATGTGCTGCTGTTACATTCTGTTCGTCATTCGGATATAAATGCAGCCGACATTCAAATGTTCAAAGCTAATCCTTAGAGATACCTTTGAAGGGGATGCTGGAAAGAAATTGCATCTCTTCCATTTTTGTTTTGTTTTTGTCTTAAGAACAAATCATACATACCATGATGAATGGTCCAGATGATAATTCAATTCAGCAATGGATGGAAACCTATTTTCAAATCAATACAGTTTAAAAGTTATTGTCTCCAACCTTCCTAGAATTGTGAAACCAACCACTTTTCATATGCAGTTTCAGGACTTACACAAAGTAGAGCAGAGATCAAGTTACTCTCATCATTGGTATCAAGGTGTCTTTGATCACTGCAAGAGAAGAAGGACAAAGGATTAGATAATACCTTGGACGGCATCATATTTTATGCCTGAAGCAGTACCTAAATGAGACAGCTTAAGAAAAACGACAGAAGTCTTAACCAGTTGAACTCCATAAAAGGACATTCACATTAACATTCTTGATGCAATACCAAAACCTTTTCGCCAGTGAATGAATAAATATATATATATATATATAGAGAGAGAGAGAGAGAGAGTGAAGTAGACTGAATGTTATTAATGACTGTGCTTTGCTGGATTGCATATTGTATTTCTGAGGTTCAATTTATGAGGAAGTCCAGCAGGAAGTGGGGAAGAACTTTCACTGAAGCTAGACATGACGTTTGAGCTGTAGAGTCTAATTCAACACAGACTGGCTGTCCCCCAGAGCCAAAAATAGCAGAGGGGCAACACAATCAGCTGCCTAGGGTCCAACAGCTGAAAACGAGCTTTAAGTTGGCTCCTCATATACCTCTTTCCTCCCACACGATGCATGAGGTATCTGCACTGACATCACCACCTGAACTGTCCATTCTGAACTCCCATTCAGAGTTTAAAACAACTATTCTGAAATTGATTTCAAAACCAGGTCTGATGGACATCTGATCTGGACAAAATGTCTGGCTCCAGCAAATTATTTCCAAAGTTCTGACTATACATATTTATGCTACAGAGCTACAGCTGATGGTGAGGAGAACAACATTACCTGGTAGATACCTGGCAGTGCTTATGCAAACCAAAAGTAGCTCTTTCGACAGTGGTTCAAGTCTTTGGTCAATCTCTGGACTTGGATGATCGAAACACCTTCCTGCTGTTTGTTATTGAATATCATGGTGATCCCCTATGTCGGTGGGGCTCCTTATCCATTGCAGCTTTTTGTTTGGAGCTATCCATGGCGCTGAACTCCATCCCCAAAATAGGTTCGCCACCATGGATAGCTCCTACATAGCTCCTACATATAAAGCTCAAAATAAAAGATGAAATTGATAAGAAGTCCCACTGACATAGCAGTCACCAGCCTCCCCTGCATCCCACCCTTCTACGAAGCAATGTTAGGCAGCACAGATTTGGTTATTTCACTTTATCCTCACAGTAGCCCTGCCATGTGGCTTAGGCTGACAGATGGCGATTTTGCCAAACAGGAACTGGAACCTAGTTCTTCAGTCCCATAGCAAGAAATTTTGTGATGAGGGAGCTTCAAGGTACACTGAATGGGGAATCAATACCAAAGAACCAGAATCAAGAAATGCTTGATACGTTAAAGTTATTTAGGGGCACAATCTTATGGCATTGATGCCTCAACAATGGAAGCCTCTGAGACTGAAGGCTTCCAATCATACTATGGACCTGCTATTTGGCCTTCCCATCCTCCTCTGCACTATTTTATCCTAGAAGGGCCTCTGAACCCATCTAACTGAGTCGTGCTGCTGGGGGCGGGGCCCAGGGATGTGTGAGAATACGATTCAGTTTGCAGGTTTTCACTTGAAAATGCCCCATTCCTTTCCCACTCAGCTTTTCATTTTGTACCTTACTTGCTCACACCGGGAAAGTGGTGGACATACTTACAGACATATGGGACATGGTCATGTAAAATGTATTCTGAAATTTCTTCCCATCAGTGAAGTGAATGGTATTATCAGCCAATTCTCCTGCATGACCAATGCATAAATATGCTCTGATAATGTCTTCAGACATACGATTTGTAGACGCTATCATGCTCTGGAACTTCCAATAAAGAAAGTTAATATAATTCTAAAAGAAGCAAAAGGTTAACAAGATAAAAATGATTTCATGCCCAAAAGAGAATGTGAAGGGAAAAAAGCTCCTCTCCTGATGCATGCAGCAGAACTCGGAACAACAATTTAAGTTGTTATAGAGGATCAGTTGATTCCGAGATTGGAAAATAATGATCCCATCAAACTGCTAATGATGATGTACCAGAGTTAAAATGAAATCTTCTCTAACTGACCGTGGACTGAATGATGTTTGAAAGTTGATGACAAATTAATAGGTTCCAGTATGCTGTGCCAGAGACTTTTTTTTCCTGCAGAGAAGCCCTTAATTAACTGCCAAATTGCCCATAGCCTGGCTACTGTTGACCATTCTTGCTAATTATTTACTGTGAAACTGCAAACATTCTACTCTGATTTTCAGATGCATGGTTGATCCATACTTTGCAATGTTATATCATGATCGCCATCCAGTAACTTGAGAACTCCTCTTTTACTCCCCCATGAAAAAGTCATATTTATTATTATTGTTATCATTATTATAACACATTTCACACATGTATCCCTTGTTTCCCTTGCATTTCTCAATTGTTCCCTCTTTCTGTTAATAGTCACACTTGACTCTCCCTTACTCTAATTTTCCCTTACTCTATTATTATTATTTTTTTGGTATCTCCCCTCTCAAAATGTTGCAAACTCCCGGGCTGCACAATCCAATGGCCACTAGACAGAATCTAGATGGCCATAGGATTTTTCGGAGTCCTAGCTCCAATCTCTGCAACTTGCTCCAAGGTGAGAGCTGGGATTCTGAACTCAGACGGCCCTACCCTTGCAGCTGGCATGGAAAGAACTGCACTGGCTGTGGCTCCAAGGTTAATTTAAGGGCAATCTTGGGGGTGGGCTTTTGGGGGTGGGGGGTAGGGAGGGGAGGAGACAGGGCACCACCAGCACATGCAGTATCCTGGCAGTGCCTTGCACTCCTTCCTCCCCGCTCAAAGGCCGAACACTTAGACGGCCAAAATTGGCCGTCTAAGTGTTTTGCATGGTAGGGGGAGCACAGAGGTAAGGATGGCTGAGAATTTAGAGGGGGGAGAAATGGAGTGAAATTGCCTCGCTCTCCCCCCCCCCAAGCTCAGCGAGACTTACCTGGCCCCAGCTTGTCCCAAATTCCCATGGGGAAAGGAGCTTCCAGGTCCCCGGCGTGTCATTTCTGGCTCCCCGGCGCTGCGTTTTTTACATAAATACCAAGGTAGGCTTCCTTAAAATGGCAAATAGTAAATTAATAGCATTTGAATAGCAAATCGTGGCAGTTTTAAGGTAGTCTACCTTGGTATTTATGTAAAAAATGCAGCGCCGGGGACCTGGTAGTGATGCGCCGCAGACCAGAAGTCCGCTGAGTGCCACAGCTGCTGGGCGCCGAGTGCCACGGGACGAGCGGGACAGGGATAAGTGGCCATCCCTACACAGAGGTGACTTTCGCCTCTGCATTCCTCCTGCCATACATAGGATGCCCATAATCCTCCGAGGGTTACAGGCAGCCTCACTAGATTGTCACCCCAAAGCAGATACCTTTTTTTATGTTACCTGGCAGAGCATTATGAGTTCGGTCCTAATTAGGTTTTTGTGAATGGAAGGACTCTTTCCATTCATGGATAGATGGAGATCCAGCAGAGGATCCCAGTAGTGGAAGGGTGGATGCAATTTTCCCAGTTCTCCCTCCTCCTTCAGAATCAGTCCCCACACTGATCAGTTCCAGTGTCCCCCAACCCACTGGAGCAGATTTGGAAGGGGAGCCAAGGGGCTACAGAGGGAAATGGGAATCAGCGACGGTCACCTCCCCGCTTCCACTGTCAGGAGCATCCCATGAGTGGATGTCCATTCAGGGAATGCTCCCACGGGCAGGAGCAAATTCAGGATCCCAGTTAATGTTATCTGTACAAAATATTCATATATACTGATGGCTGCCTCTATAAAATGTAATAATAGTCCTTTGAGACCATGTCAAATATTTTATTAGCGAAAAAAAAATGAAAACAGACTGGAAATGCAGTAAACACCAACCATTATCCATTATTTCTTTGACCTATGCAAAAGATAAGATCCAATTTCATGTCATGCTAATTAGATTAGTAATTGTAATTGAAATTGAATTAGTTCATTTATCCCACATCATAAAAAAGTTTTGCATTAAAAATAACTTGTATTGCAGATCTGTGCAGGAGGAGATGGGCAGCTCAGTTCTGATCTGGACAATCAATAAGGCAACTTTATGGACATGATTTGTCCACCAAAATAATTTAATTGTGTGTAATCAGATGAGAAAAAAATTGGGATTGGAAAATGAGTTCAGCAATGTACAGCATCATAAAAAGGAACAAGATTCCCAAAGTTTGTATGAAGCTGTTGAGCAACATTTAAAAACATAGAGGCAGGAATTGGCCTAAACTGTAATGTCTTCCCATTGTGACTTGGCATTCCTTTTTTAATATTAATGAAAATTATCTGAAAAACTATTGGCATTCCTAATATTTGCAAAATGTATTAATTAAAATATTTTCTTTTATTTTTTTAATGTTTGCATGGAATATATTGGAATGTGTTCTGTATTGGTTACAACTTACAAGGAACCTGCGAACACAGTCGCTGCTGTTGCCGCCTGCAGTAGCAGTGCAAAAACCGAAAAAAACAAAGTAACCAAAAACGTAGGAAAAAAGAAAGAAGCTGTGCTACAACCCGTGGCAATGGTGAGCCCTACCTGTGAGGAAATGCTGGAGAATTTCTCCTCCCCTGGAGAAATTTCCCCCCAATTTCTCTGCTCACAAAGAGGGTGGAGAATTTCGAGAGGTCATTGCATGCAGCTCTAATATTTATATGCTTTTTGAACTGAGAACTGCATCAGAACCTTTGGGAAATGATAAAGCCAGTGGATAACGAAATGTGGATTGGAACACTGAGAGCCAGTGTGGCGTAGTGGTGAGAGTGTTGGACTGGGACTCGGGAGATCCGGGTTCTAGTCCCCGCTCGGCCATGAAACTCACTGGGTGACTTTGGGCCAATCACTGACTCTTAGCCTAACCTACCTCACAGGGTTGTTGTGAGGATAAAATTGAGAGGAGGAGGAGGATTATGTAAGCCGTCTTGGGTCCTTGCAGGAAAAAAGGCAGGGTATAAATATGATAATAATAAAAAAAACATTAATCGGGACGTGAGAACTGGGTCAGTCCATATCCAGAATTCATAAAGGTCCAATTACCCAGGCACCCCTCTTCTGATGAAATTTTGGCTCAGCTCCACTAAGACTTCATGAAGAGCATTAACCAACATGTTCATTCATGAAACTATGAAATACAATTAATTGTTTGAATTGATACATTGCTCATGTTTTTCAGAGCTATTAAAAAGAACAACATCCTGACTTTTCCCAAGGGATGAAATATATTCAGTTTCTTGGGGAATAAACACTACTTCTGTCTGATTTACAAATTCTCTTGTATTCAAAAGCCATGTGGAATTTTCATAGTTCTCACAGTAATAATAATAAAAAGTATATCTGCAGTTTCACTTCTATTTGCAAACTCCAAAGTTCCTCTTAAGAGCAGAAAGATCAACTGGATATTGTCAGTATTCTGTTCAAAGAAGAAACTGGATTAGCTGAGGGATCTATCCTCCCTTTGTTATGCACATGCAAACTCTCATTAATGCTAATCAAACTCAGAGCTGCGCATTGAAGAATAAACCACAGAGTGTTGTAATGTGATGGTGTATGTGAGAAAAATACTAGAAGTTTTAATTAGCGCTGTAAAACTTGTTGAAACAAGAACAACTGCATATATCATGAAAATTTTACTGGAACAATGCACTCCAATGTTTTGTTTGTTTGTTTGTTTTTAATTGAGGCAGTACAATAACTGTGTGGATGAATTGGTCAATTTTGGTTTCACTCAGTTTCATCCCATTTCCACATCAGTTTGCAAATAAATAAATAAAATTGAAAATTTGCATTCCCGTGTGCATTTCTCCTAACATACACAGTTTTATTCACAATCTTCCCTAATATAAACATTTTCTGCAAGCAATTTCTCCTAGTGTAGAGTATTTTATGCATTATTTTCACCAATTTTTACATCTCTGTGTATACTTTTCCTATTTTTGTACTTTTTTATTGGAGTGTAAAATTAAGAAAAATTGCAACCATCAAAGTATAGCTACATTTCAGTTAGTGCATTGCAGGGGTGGAAAAGGTGTGGCCTGTGTGCTGTGTGTGGCCCACTGAACCAGTTCAGGCAAAATACTAGAACCCTTGCAACTGCCACAGTGGTGGCATAGCCTGGGGTTTCCCTTACTAGCACTCAATGCTAGCAAGAGAAATCCTTCCTTCTTCTCTGATGAGAGATCAGAGAAAAGGAAAGGATTCCCTTGAATGCACTAAGAAGACAATACCCAGGCATCTCTGTGTGTGCATGTGTGTGTGCTGCACGCACGTGCACACGCATGTGCACACCCTGGCCCCCTGGCAGTGATGCGGCCCCCAAGGCCAAAAGGGTTGTGCACCCCTGGCACATGGCTTCAGTAAGTGCAAATCAGGTACAGTAAGTCCTGTGAACTGAGCTAATTTCTCCCCTATGCCGGGGGGAATTGTCCTGGGGCATCAGACTAAAGCATCTAGATAGTGAAAAGCAGATTGGCACTGTGGGTTCCAAGATGTTTGATGCCAAATTCCACTGCTGGCGCACCCAATTTGCAGCTGTGTCCATGTTGACTGATCATGGAAGAGATACAAGGTGGACTGGGATTGCTAGTGCTCTTTCCCCTTTTACAGTCCCCAAGGTTGGGGAGAATGGGGGGCAGGGGAAGAGGGAATGGCCCTCTGGGGACCCCAGAGGGCTAGATCTACCCCCCAGGGCGTGAGGTTCTTCATTCCTGCCCTAGATGTGAGGGCATGACCTGCTTAGCTTCAGGTTGCTACATCATGTGCATTCTGATCATATTTAGGTTATTGAGGTTGCAATCCTACCCCTAATTTTCTCAATGGGACTTAGTTACTTCTGACTAAACATGCAAAGGATGGGGCTGAATGTGGGCTGGAAATGTCTTTCCTGCTTTTGAAATCATTGACACCCTTTTACTGTGTGCTACAACCCAAATACTGCATTTCTGTCACCATGATTTTTACAAGTCTACACATTTCTCAAGTGGCAATATTAATAAATGTTCCCCTGAAAGGAATGTGCCAAGTGCATGTGTCACACAATGCTCCAAAAAACGTATATTAAATATTAATTCTTTCCATATGGCATTAAACATTCATAAAGCTTGGGGGGAAATTTGAGGGGTCGTGTCAGTACTGAGAGGCGGGAACTGTGCTTTTGTTTTATTCTTGACATTTGAATTGGAAGGTTGGCCTACATACATTTCTTGAGTTGTCTCTAGATCTGCTAATTATCATGCTGTAGGTTTTTCTTTCTTTATTTATTTTTTCTTTCTTTTCTTTTTCTTTTTTTAAAAATGATTTTACTTTGTCAAGCTGAGAAAAGGTATTTGTCTGACTATATATATATATATGCGTGTGTAAAGGGGGAAATAAAGAGCTGTATAAACACAAGGTCCTTGGATGCTTGCAGAATCAAGGCCTTGCCCATGAGCAAGCTTAAATATACAGCTCCGCTGGGCTGAGGATATTGTGCCTTAAACAGTCCTGTTGCCCTGGTTTCTATGCAAAATACGTAGCGCGGGGGCCCAGCACACCAGCGCAGGGTCCCGTCGTGTCATTTCCGGATGGCCGGAAATGACATGACGGGCCCAGCACAACCGGCTCAGCAGGCTCGAGGCGGCGTGGAGAACTGCTCTGCGCCGCCCAGAAGAACGAGTGGGGGGGCGGCAGCGCGGAGAGTCGAGGCGGTGGCGAGGTGGGCCCCCCCAAGGTACGTGGACACCCCTAAACATGAGGCTTCAAGTTGCATCCATTGTTTTACCTGAATTGCTTTATCTTCTACAGAAAAAGTGTTTTAAGGAGAATTGAAAACATAGCACTCATCCCAACTGTACACTGTGTGATCATTGCATGGGTGATCATATGGAGAATGCAAAATGTGCGCACCGCAGTTGTGGGCCTTTCACAAGAATATTTCACAATAATATTAAGTGGGAGAGTTATCTGGTGGGGACCATTTAACTTCAAAAATCATCTTGCAAGTGAGCCCTGATGAATGGCAATTATTTTCCCTATGAGCAAGCTGAAATGTGAACAAGTTCCTCTAAGGATAAAGTGGGATGACAAGAGAAGGAAAACAAAGAGGACTCGTTGAGTTTCAGAAGAGGAAGGTGTTGGGCAGAACAATAAAGAAACTTGTCAAGTGGCTGTTTCTTCCATGAAGCCCTGTTCACTTTGGGCTAGACAGTAATCGAAATACAGGGTCACAAGGTGGCTATGACTATGACCCTTGAAGGGAGTCTAACAAATTTGTGTGTATGCATGCCTTCAAAATTCATGGCTCGAAATTAGACTGCCAGAAATACTGCACCTGGGGCTGGGAACATGTGTCCTCTAGGCATTGTTGGACTGCAATATTTTACTTTCTCTTACATTACAGGAGAAAAATTTTGGTTGGGACCAGCCAGCCTTTTTCTCACACACACTAATATGTCTTTGACCCTGGCCTTTTCTTGACCTCACCAATCATATTTAAACAGGGAAGGATTTTTAAAAATCTGTGCAAGTCCAGGTTTTGCAAACCTCTTAATGTAACTTTTCCAAACTGCTTACCATTCTTGAACCCTTTAAACCTGTTTCTTAAATTATGTATTTTTTTACAACGGTGATTAAATTTTTACGGCACACCGTTTCCACGCCACCACCTAACTTAAGGGATATCTGTGCTGTGCATGATGAACAGATTAATCCCATGCCTTGATAAAATAAAACTAAATTGGAACAGGTGGATAGAGTATCACTGAAATGAGCATGCACTATAAAGCCAGAAGACCAGCCGGTAGAAGTGAAAAGTACCCATAAAATGTCAATGGACCTATATTAATATATTTTGGTTAAATGTCTGAGTCATGGTATTGCTTTTTTTTATGATGTCATCCCATCTCTGAATTCATTGTATTTGCTTTATATTTTACCCATGTCTAGCAGATAGATATAGAGTGATGTATTTACCGTATGAGAAAATAATAGTAATAATTTCAGCTGGAGGAGAAGGGAGAAAGAGGCAGACCCAAGAGCTTTGTATGAACGAGGACCACTTTTATTTGAATTCACATCAAACAGGATAAGAAAACAGGATCTGTGAGACGCAGCTTGCTCATGTTATTCGGGCAAGCTAGACCAGTGTTCTCCAACCTTGGGTCCCCAGATGTTTTTGGCCTACAACTCTCAGCATGCCCCAGCCAGCTATGCTGAGCTATACAGGTCTGTGGTTCACACTGGCTCAGCTTGTCTGAGTGTGGAAAGCTAAGCAGGGTCAGGCCTGGTTATTACTTGGATGGGAGACCCCTCCTCTAGTTTCCTGCATTGAGCAGGGGGTTGGACTCGATGGCCTTGTAGGCTCCTTCCAACTCTATGATCTATGAAATCTATGAGCTAGACCCTGCCCAGGGAAAGAGATGGATACTGCCCCTTCCCTCAAGATACACTTTAATGTGCACAAGCGGGGCCTTCCAGAACCACATCTCTTCCACGTGGGTACAAATGATACTGCCAAGCGGAGTTACAAAGAAATCACGGCAGACTTTGAAGAGCTGGGAAGGGAACTCAAGAACTCCGGGGCCCAGATAGTTTTCTCATCCATCCTTCCAGTACTTGGAAGAGGCATAGAAAGGGAAAGAAAAATACTCAGAGTGAATGACTGGCTACGAAGGTGGAGCCGACGTGAGGGATTTGGATTCTGGGACCACGGGCTACACTTCCTGGAAGATGGACTGCTGGCAAAGGATGGGTTGCACCTCACAAGGACTGGGAAGAATGTGTTTGGCCACAGCATGAGGAACTTAATCAGGAGGGCTTTAAACTGAATCCAACAGGGGAGGGAGACATAAACTCGGGGGTACCAATGGAAGAAGGCCTCTATGCCACAATGGAGAGAACAGCTCCAGCGGTGCCCATTGATAGTCTACCACAAAATGTAGGGGGAAAGTCGGACTATAAAGCACATAGTCTTCGATGTCTCTATACTAATGCCCAGAGTATGGGCAACAAACAAGACGAACTTGAACTCTTGATACATGAGGGCAAGTACGACTTGATAGGGATAACTGAAACCTGGTGGGATGACTCCCATGACTGGAATACAGCAATTGAAGGGTATAACTTGTTCAAAAGGAACAGAAGCAACAGAAAGGGAGGTGGAGTTGCACTGTATGTTAAAAATACGTATCTCTGCACAGAGATACAGGAAGAGGAGCTTGGCAGCCCCATTGAGAGCATCTGGGTTAAAATAAAGGGGGCAAAGAATAAAACGAACATGGCGGTTGGATTCTACTACCGACCACCCAATCAAGGAGAAGACGAGGATGGAACTTTTGAAAAACAAATTGCCATTGTTTCAAGGAGCACGATGTGGTAGTAATGGGTGACTTCAATTTCCCTGATATCTGTTGGGAGACTTATTCAGCCAAACATGGCCCCTCCAAGAAATTCCTGAGCTGTGCTGCTGATAACTTCCTCCTACAGAAAGTGGAGGAAGGAACTAGAGGATCGGCTATCCTTGACCTGATTCTAACCAACAGAGACGAGTTAGTGGATAAAGTGGCAGTTTCGGGAACTCTGGGGGAAAGTGACCATGTTATACTTGAGTTCTTGATTCTAACGGAAGCAAAAGCTGAGTGTAGCCAAACACAAAGAAATCACGGCAGACTTTGAAGAGCTGGGAAGGGAACTCAAGAACTCCGGGGCCCAGATAGTTAGAAAAGCCAATTTTAACAAACTCAGAACAATGATTAGTAAGATCCCATGGCAAGTGACTCTCACGAGAAAGGGAGCCCAGGAGGGGTGGGAGTTTTTTAAAAAAGAAATTTTAAAGGCACAATTGCAAACAATTCCCAAATGGAAAAAAGGCAGAGGGCAACAGAAGAAGCCAATGTGGCTTCACAATAAACTCAAAGATGACCTGAAAACAAAAAAGGACACGTATAGGAAGTGGAAGGAAGGACAGGCTACAGGGGAAGAGTACAGGCAGGTAGCACAGAACTGCAGGAATAGTGTCAGGAAGGCTAAAGCTGAGAATGAGCTAAGGTTAGCGAGGAATGCTAAAAGCAACAAAAAAGCTTTCTTCAGATACATGCACAGTAAAAGATAGAAGAAAGAACTGGTGGTTCAACTACGCAATGAGGATGGCAAATTGATAACAGAAGACAAAGAAAAGGGAGAAGTGTTCAATTCCTACTTCGGCTCGGTCTTCTCCCAAAAGAGGGTCTATGACCCCCCTGGCAAACCTGAAGTGCAGACTGAAGGGGCAGGATTGCAGCTTGAGATTGATAGGCAAATGGTCAAGGAGCACCTGATTACTCTGAACGAGTTTAAGTCTCCAGGGCCTGATGAGCTGCATCCTAGAGTAATAAAGGAACTGGCAGAAGAACTCTCAGAACCACTGTCTATTATCTTTGATAAATCATGGAGGACAGGTGAAGTGCCAGACGACTGGAGGAGGGCAAATGTTGTTCCCATCTTCAAAAAGGGCAAGAAGGAGGAACCTGGGAACTATAGGCCAGTCAGTCTGACATCAATCCCTGGGAAGATTTTTGAGCAGATTATAAAGAAGTCAGTCTGCAAGCACCTTGAAAACAATGCAGTGATTACTAGAAGCCAGCATGGATTTGTCAAGAACAAATCCTGTCAGACTAATCTGATCTCATTTTTTGATCGGGTAACCTCCCTTGTGGACTGTGGGAATGCTGTGGACATTATATATCTGGACTTCAGCAAAGCTTTTCGACAAAGTGCCTCATGATATCCTGATTAGTAAGGCTAGCTAAGAGTGGGCTAGATGGAACAACTATCAGGTGGATCCACAATTGGCTACAGAATCGGACTCAAAGAGTGCTTATCAATGGTTCCTTCTCAAACTGGGGAGAGGTAACGAGCGGGGTACCACAGGGCTCGGTCCTGGGCCCGGTGCTCTTCAACATTTTTATTAATGACTTGGATGAGGAGGTACAGGGAATGCTTATCAAATTTGCAGATGACACAAAGTTGGGTGGAACAGCTAATACTCTGGAAGACAGAAACAAAATTCAAAGTGACCTCGATAGGCTGGAGCGCTGGGCCGAAAACAACAGAATGAAATTTAATAGGGATAAATGCCAAGCGCTGCACCTAGGGAGAGGAAACCAAATGCAGAGTTACAGAATGGGGGACACTTGGCTCAACAATACTACAAGTGAGAAGGATCTTGGAATTGTGGTAGATCACAAACTGAATATGAGCCAGCAATGCGACGTGGCTGCAAAGAAGGCAAATGCAATTTTGGGCTGTATTAATAGAAGTATAGCTTCCAAATCGCGGGAAGTGATAATTCCCCTTTACTCGGCACTGGTTAGGCCTCATCTTGAGTACTGCGTCCAGTTCTGGGCACCTCACTTTAAGAAGGACATAGACAAACTGGAGAGGGTTCAAAGGAGGGCAACAAGGATGATAAAGGGACTGGAAACAAGGCCCTATGAGGAGAGACTGAAAGAACTGGGCATGTTTAGCCTTCAGAAGAGGAGACTGAGGGGAGATATGATCGCACTCTTCCAGTATTTGAAGGGATATCACACAGAGGAGGGCAAAGATCTCTTCTCGATCATCTCAGTTTGCAGGACACGGAATAATGGGCTCAAGTTACAGGAAGCTAGATTCCACCTAAACATCAGGAAAAATTTCCTGACTGTCAGAGCAATAAGACAATGGAATCAACTACCTAGGGAGGTCGTGGGCTCTCCCACTCTGGAGGCATTCAAGGTGCAGCTGGACAGACATCTGTCAGAGATGCTTTGACCTAGATTCCTGCATTGAGCAGGGGGTTGGACTCGATGGCCTTGTAGGCCCCTTCCAACTCTACTTTTCTATGATTCTATGATTCTATGATCTTCCGAGTGCCCCACAACACTGGCAGGTAAGTCAACTTAGCCTCACCCCAAAGCTGTCCATTCCCTGGTAGGGATGGGATAACCAGGTGTGCTCAAGCTTGGCAAGATTATCTGAATTCCACTTCAAAGCCCGGATCATCTCACTCCCATTTTCATTCGTGGGCCAATTTTTTGGTTCCTTTGAATGGGAAAAGTGTGCATTTCCGTGTGCATGTAGCAAAAGGGCACACTTTCCCCCAGTGACTAAAGCATGAGACTGTGTATCCTTTGGGGGGAAATGCACATTTTAAAGAGAACATTTTTTCAACATTCATGCTTGCATTTGGGGCTGTGAACAGGGTGGGTTCTGACATTTTGTGAACAGCCAATCACCCTCAAGGTGCCTCAAGGGGCTCAAGATGACATCAGCCTAACCTGCTAACCTGCTGCTCCTCCCAGCCAAGGCAACCAATTAACCTAATGGGTGCCGCCTTCCCCTCTATCCCCAGCCCCCGAGCCTCAGCGCAGAGTAGGCAAAAGCCCTGCTCACCTGGCCAATTTGCAGGAAAATTCTTATTTGACTCTCCAAAAGGAGTGGCTGGCTAATCCTGAACTGAACTGAGGGAGGGAGGGGCACCAAAGTTGAAAGGGGACTGGAAAGTGGTTGGAGCAGGTTTATAGAGCTTATAAGCCACTGTCTCTGCCTCCCTACATCTTTGCAGCAGGGGATGTGCAAACCAGCAGCACTCGAACTCACAAAAGTTCCCTGGATTCCATCTCAAAGCTTGTTCAGACTCAAGTCTCTATTTATTTATTTATTTGTTTGTTTATTATATTTTTGAATCGCCCATCTGGCCAGTCATCCAGTATCCGATTGCAAGCTTGGTTTTTTTCTTTCAGCATGAAAAACAGTGCATATTTTTCCAAATGTACACATCAGTTGTGCACATCTTTGAAATGTATGCATTCTCCTTGCATTGAATAAAGCATATTTGTGTGTGTGCACTTTTCAGAAGTGCGCATGTTTTCATGCACATTTTTCAAATGTATCTTTCTTTTTTTTAGTTCACGAATCACATTCCAAGCTAGGAAAGATTGTGTCCAAGTCTGTGTTCAGTCTGGAAGGTGCAAACTGGGTAAATCCTGATCAAAAACAAACTGAAATGAATTTCTCATACACCCCTGCAGCAAATATCTGCAAGCATGCAAGATGTGTTCTGCCGCCTCCTCCCCAAACCACAAATGCGTCTCCCATCTTCTGCAGCCATTCCAGTCCAGGCAGAAGTATCATCAGCAACCTGATCAATGTTTTAACTCAGGAGGGAAACCTCTGGCCTTCCAGATATTTTTGGACTACAACTTCCATCCATCTCTGACCATTGGTCATGCTGAATGAGACTGATGGGATTTGGAGTCCAAAACATCTGGAGGGCCATATGTTCCACACCCCTGCTTCAAATGCTATGATCGTAGGTCTTTGTCCCTTGTAAAGCACATTCCAGCCTTGGGGGCTCAGAATAAGCTCATGTTGTCTTGGACTGCCCTGTTCTGTGTCTTGCCTGTTTCCCATGCAAAATAGTGTACCCACACTCCTTGTTGCTCCTCCCTTCCTATATCCTTTCCTGCTGCCACCGGGTGGAAATCTTGTTTTTTCTCTGCTGCCTCGCCAAACCAGCCTTAAAACTCCTTGGGTCTCAGAAATCTACTTTAAGTATTGTGGGGGGGTTACTATTAGATGTGGGCTGACCAAGAAAAGTCCATGGTTGATGGCACTGAAAACCATTGCAAGGTCCAGGAAAACTAACAGAATTGCACTCCCCTTGCCTGTTCCCTAGCAAAAGTTATCCACCAGTGCAAGCAAGGCCGTTTCTATCCCAAAACTAGGCCAGAACCCTGGTTTTGAAGTCAGATCTGACAGCCTGGTCAGACAGAGGCTTCTGACCTCAGGTCTGTTTAGGACTTTGAAAATGAATCATGACAAAGATTATAATTTATTGGAGATTAATATAATTTGCCTTTGTTTTTTTAAAAGGAAAGTTTTTACAACGACCACCACCATCATTTCCTACTACTAGTAGTACTTCAGTGACAACATCGACTACTACTACATAATTGAATTGGATTAAGAATGTTGGGTTCTGCAGAACAGCCTTCTGCTGTTGGGTTTTTTCCCCCCCATGTGAGCAAGATCAAGCTGTAACCTAAATGCAATTTTCATACTTCCAATGATAATACTAAGCAATATGGCAGGATATCGATCACAAGTCAGTTCCTGGGCACATGTCACACAGCTCTGAGAGTTAATATGCCAAGGAATAAAATCTATCCAGTAATATTGCTGTGTCACTGCAGGACAAATGAGCTATGCTAATGCAGCTGAATGAAAATCTGATTGTTTTGACAGCAAATAATATTGCTGAAGAATGACGGCAAATGATTTTACTACCCGTATTTTACACACACCACAAAGTACTGTGCCAGCCCTTCTCCTACTCCTTTGCATGGATGAGCTAGTGTGACCTAAAAATAATAAGCAGAGTGTGGTTTTTAAATTTACATACAGTAAGGGGGGGGGAAGAAATAGGATTTTTGTAACGAGTTGCATAAAGTGGGACTATTTGTATTGTGGAAACCCCTGTGCCACATTTTGCAAGTAATTGCAACACTGCACAACATTTCACAAGGTGTTTGCTTAGCTAAAGGGAATCTCAGTCACAGATCTGTCCTCCAGTACCCAGTGTAGTGTGTGTGTGTGGGGGGGGACGGACGGACAATGTGGTTTCTTTTTTAAGGGTGCAATCCTATGCATGTTTTGACAGAAAACAGTCCTACAATGCTGGGGAACGCTGGGACTTGTAGGACTTTGTTCTGTCTAAACAAGTCCTACGACTCCCAGCATTCCCCATCATCGCGGGACTATTTTCTGGCTAAACATGCATAGGATTGCACCCCCAGTCAGTAACTTCAGTCATTGGATCCAGAATGAAAACCACATGTCTATGTCAGTCAAGACTTGTCATTTGGAAACAGAACAAAGCAGCTTCTCTCTGTTTCTCATTTTTCCAATATTAAGCTCAGTGTATCCCAAACTTTATGATTTTTTTGTTTTTAGGTTCACATGGAAATTTGTATTAATTTCTCCAAATGCATGCATTTTAATTTTTGTGTGTGTGCATAAAATACACATTTTTGCAAGTATTTTTCCTACTATAAAGCACAGTTGATGTTATGTTCATGAATGCATGCATTTTATGCACACTTTCCCCTAATATACAAATGTTTGTACATACACATCCTTTGATGGGAGAGAACTCCATTGCAAAATTTGGAGATGTGTGAATTACAAAGGATTAGTGTGTTTGGGTTTGCGTAATGGCATTCCATATTTTTGCTTTGACTTGGATTCCTGCATTGAGCAGGGGGTTGGACTCGATGGCCTTATAGGCCCCTTCCAACTCTACTATTCTATGATTCTATATCCCATCCCGAGTCAGGAACGAGGAAGCTGGGCCCGGCATCCACCTGATTAATGAAGGATGACTCATCAAAGTAGACCACAAAGAAGCAAGTTAAGGTAGGAATGAGGACCAAAGTAGATGATACGTTGAATTCATGTATGCTTTTAGCTAGGAGTGGATACATTTGTTAGGTTCATATTTTAATACAAACTGATCTAATCTACACATCGCAAACTAATATGCAAGCAAGAATGCAATTATCCTTCCATTTTAACATGACTCTGAATTTTGAGATGCAGTTCTCCAATTGCCAATGTAAATAAAAAGGTGTAAATTAACGTTGTGTACAAAAACGTATACATTATGGAAAATTCTGTTGAAAAAGTCATATATTAGGGGAAAGGGCTTACAAACATGCATATATTGGGGGGAAATTAAGTGCAAAACTATGTACAAATTTTCATGTGCATAAAATAAATGAGGAAATGGGATGGAACCAACTTGTGTTTTGAAAATGCAAACATTATTGAAAACGAAACAGATAGATTTTTCTATTCCTACATCTAACGTGTCTTGTTTTTACTTTAAAAATAGACATGTGACATCAGGAACATTCTCCTTTACGGGAAATAACCTAACAGAGGGGATTTTCTATGGGGCTGCAGAGCAGGAATAACGTGTTAATCCCCCTCTCCAGTGACCCGTGTGCCACGATCTTGATTCTGATCTCCCCTGTTGCTATTATTTTAACATTAAAAACAAGACATTTTCGGCCCTGAGGATTAATCATGGGGGGGGGGGGCACCAGGATGCTTGCCCTTCCCACCTCACACACATGTGGTGTAGGCCTGAGTTGGGTATAAATAGTGGTGTAGTGGAACCGGGGCCCACAGGGATGCATTGCTGGCACGTTTTTCTTAGCAGGGATGCTGATGCCATCTGCCACCCCCTCAGACCACCCAATTCGCTCTGAGCTTAGCCGCAATCCTCATAGTGGGAAATGAATTGTCCCAGCAGCAATAGAAGTTTTTTTTCTTGTAATGTAAAGTATTTCCGCCGGTAGCTTGGTCTTGAATTAGCAATTAAGACCCACCCATTAGCTTTACAAAAGACCTCCTCCTAGAAGAAGAAAAATACCACTGGGTATAAAGAAGAACAGAACTGCAACTGGGATATCTAGTTGGATGGATTGGGACACAACATATGGGAATGGAGCATAAACGCAGCTCTGTGGACACGGACAGCCATGTGATCGCTTCTGCAAGAATCCTAAATCGTACTGAACAAAGGTCCGCTGAGTGTGAATTCTCCTTGGTCCTGAAAAGATAAAAGGAAGAAGCTCTTGGTGTCTGTAATGACAATTAATAGCAACCACCTGTGTGGTTGTGACACTCCTGATCTACATTTCATAGCAAAACTAAACATTGTTGAATCATCAACTTTGAGCCATTGTTTCCATTAATCTGAGACCTGCATGGCTTAACCGGCAACCCTCCACCACCTCTTACTTGGGAATTACACAGATAAGCCAAGGATTTTATTTGTTTGCAATGTAAATGTCAAAAGGTGTCACTGAAATGGTGTGCAGTTAATCTCATTTGTGGGAGGGGGGGATGTCTTCTAAGTCACAGCTGCAACTTTTGAGCAGTCAGCTCTTAATATTTAACATACTCATTCTCAAGGTATTAGGAAATCAGGTGAGGTGATCTGTAAGCTAGCGTGTATGCATATGTGTGTGTCTGTGTGTGTACCCACACACATTTCCATTTATATACCATTGTGTCATGGAACTGAGCACCATGATATATAGCCGTTAACAGGACCGGTGGCGGGTGCAGGGTAGTTTGGCGCCCTAGGCTAGGTTATATTTAGCACACCCCCTCTTGTGCCGGGGGGGCCCTCCAGAGCAAAGCAGCCGGGAAATGCCTGCTTGCCCAGCGCCCCCCCGCCCGCCCTCCCAGCCTCCAGCAGCCGCTTTCCCCGCTGCCAACCGGTTGCTGCCGCCGCCACACACTCCTGACCCGGCCTAGCTCCGGGCGCAGAAGAAAGCCGAGCGTGAGCGCGAGCCTGCCCGGTGCCCGCAATCCCCCCCCCCTGCACTGACCTGGTGGTTGTGGATTTGCGGTGCCTTTGTCGGCGAGGTGGCCAGGGGGGCAGGAGCGCGCCGGCGGCGAGGAAGGAGCGCAGCATTTCTGCGCCCTCTTCCAGTCACGCGCCCTAGGCAGCCGCCTAGGTCTGCCTAGCGGTAGCGCCGGCCCTGGCCGTTAATGTGTATCATCCAAAATAGTCTTTTAAGTAGGGCAAAGTTGAAACAGCCCCCCCCCCCAACTTTGCAGACCAATCAGATTTGTGATACAATCACCGAGAGCAAATGAAGCCTTCTCATTTCTCCTGTTATGAATGGGACAGGGGGAAAGAACATATTGCCCGCTGAGGTCATGACAAATGACTTTAATCCATTCCATCACTAGGTGTGCATAATTCCACATGACTGGTAAGAGCAGAATGTGGATGGGAAGGTGCCACCAGTCGTGTCCCTCCAGTAATGAAGAAGAGCTTCCGGGGTGGGGAGGCACGGGGCCGCAGCAGAATCAGGATGATTATTTATTACTTATTAACTCATTATTTATTATTTGTTCATACAATTGATAAACTGCCCTTCATTCACAAGGGATACCAGGGTGGTGGTGTACACAACATTAAAATGAACAAACAACAAACCCGATAGTAAAATAAAAATAAAAATGTGAGCACACAGTCAAAGATGAATTAAAACAACAACTCCTCAGTCTGCAAACCAAACAAAGGCATAACAATCAATTCAATTTAAAAAATGAATTAAGGGCTCTACCTGATGCATGTTTAGACAGAGAGGAAAAAAGTCCTTCAGCTCCCAGCATGCCCCAGTGAGCCACACTAGCTGGGAGCATGCTGGGAGTTGTAGGACCTTTTTCTGTCTGAACCTACATCCTAAATTGTAAAATATTAGAATGTTAAAATGCTGGAGCAAAAACTAAATAAATAAATTTGGCTCTGAAAAGAAAACAAAGTTGGTGCTGCTAATCCCTACCCCAAGTAAAATTAGCTGAGATAATCCTCCATCCGATATAGCCCTGTTATTCAGCCTGGCCTGGATCAGCTCTCATCTTCAGATCCCTCTCTGTGAAATGGATGGGGGAGTATCTAGGAGAAAGTCCATAGCTCAATGACAGACCACATGCTTTTTGTTTATGAGGTCTCAGGTCCGATCCTTGGCAATTCCACTGATACATATCTTTAGTGGTGTGCTGGGAAAGGCATCTGTCTTTGACAGCTCTGCCGCTTGAAGACTTTCTCCACCCAGAGGGCTCACCTCTGGCATCAGAACTGGTTTCAAGGTGGGGAGGAGAGAATTTAGCAGTAGAGTGTGGGGATGTAAGGCGGGAGAGGGGGTGAATTTCATTCCAGTCTCACACACACCCAATGTAGTGATTAAAGTAGACTCCTACCTCCACTTTATACCCAAATCAGCAGGTGTATGTTTAGCAAACATACACACACACCTAGTATGGTCTGCAGAAGTAAGCAGTCATGCTTAGGATTTCCTTGTGTGAAATTTCCACTGTATGCAATGGTTGCATTGGGCATTTAGGTGCTACCTATTCAAGCAGATATATCCTTAAGCCTTCACATGATCCAAGAACTTACATATGAAACCAGGATTACAGTGCCCAGGAGGTAAGATATTAGCATCTTCTTCTCATGCTATATTATCATTTGCACTTCCCTGCATTCTGTGAAGAATTCATGCCAATTAAAATCTAATAGAAATCACACTCATCTCGGCTGCTAGGGGAGTTAGTGTTCCATTTATATAATAGAGTTGCTTAGCATATTAAAGACCAGACTATGCAGTAAGAGGTGCGTTGAGTCTATCCTTTCCCTTTCTAGTAAAAAAAAAAAGAAGGAAGGAAGGAAAGAAGGAAGGAAGGAAGGAAGGAAGGAAGGAGAAAGAAGGGGGGCAGCACTTGAAGGTGATGATAGTACTGAGGGGAGGCTAAGCCTTGAGATCAGGGAAGAGAACTGAAACCTGCTGCACAGGGCAGGGTGAGAGATACAATTCAGAGGTATGTATTGTGGCCTTTTCTCAAGTTCTAAAAAATGCTGGACTCAGACGTGAGGATCTCAGAGATCTACTCCATGACTAACACCGGGTGGCAGAACTGGAGGCATAGCTATAGTTGAAGCAGTAGCAGTTGAGCCAGGCAGTTCCACAGCTGGACACTCATGATCTCAAAAGGGAGCTGTTAATCCAGCAAAGGTCCAGAGGAGACTGAGCATCTTGTATACTCACTGCCAGCCAGCCAGCCTCCTCCTCCTCCTCCTAGTCCTTAGCTGGGTCATTTCTTGCAGCTGGATCCTCTCTCTCCTCCCAAGTGATAGAGCCTTCTGGCAGCTGAACAGGAGCTCCTACGGTGACTTGGGGCTTCCCACCGGGTCTGCTGGCACCATCACTCTTGATCACCAGGGAGCAAAGGGGAAGACTCAGGGATCAAGGCAGGACTCTGGGTGGGGTTGGAGTGGTTATTGGGTGCCCCCAGATGAGGAATCCCTAAGACTGGGCTCTTTAGGCTGCCTTTCGATTACTGCAGGTTCCCCCTAGTCTTCAGCTGCAGTGAAGTAGTCCAAAGAGGCTTCCCCAGGGTCTGGGTTGGACAGGATCCTGACACTGTTGCGCCAGTAGCATTCACTGTCACTCCAGTGATCTCTCACATCATGTTTTTTGCTGCCTGAGGAGGACCAAATGATGCTCCTCCTGCGAGATTTTCAAAAGTCTCACAACCCCATCCCATGCAACTGAAAGAATGCACAAGGGAGTTTTGGGGCTACCCCTGCCCCCACCCAAGTCACATGCCATGGTCCACACCCACCATCACCAGTGCCCATGGTGGAAGTGCTTCCCTGCTGTCTATGCATTTGGACAGCATGGAAAAGGGCTCTCCCAAGAATACTGATGTATATGAACAGAGCTCCTCGATGTAACGCAGGACTCTGACTGGGCCAGAAAACCTCCCCTTGTGGAGGAGCTCTACATCAGTACATGTGGAGAGCCATTTCCCATGCTGCCCAAATGTGTGGATTGTGGGGAACTATTTCTGCCATAGGCGGTGGTGGTGGAGGGTGGGGCTAGCCCACATGGCCACACAACCCTGCTCATGCATTCTTTAAACATGTTGGGGGGGTACAGGGGAGTATGAGAGCCAGTCGAGTGAATTTCATAAGTTCATGATGTGTTGTCCAAAGAACTACTTTCTTTTGCCTGTTCCAAATCTCCTGCCAATAAATGTCATTGGATGATTGAGTTTTTGTCTAATGAAAGAAGGGAAGAAGGGACCCCTATCCACTTTGTCCACACTTTGAGTGATTTTATAAACCTCTACTATGTCAACTCTTTTTAAAACAAAAAGGGGGGGGTTATTCCCTTTCCAACTGCCTAATCTGCCTGCTCTCTACTTCTGCTCCGTGGTATACTGCTGTGAAAAAGGCATCTGTTGCCATTGCTGCTGCTAATTCTACTTCCGTTGCCTCTACCTGTGCTCGCTCTGTGTCCATCAACTATCATACTATCTATTGCATGTGATGACAGCCAATCAGAGAAGGGTGCCATTGTTATGTTATGTATGATGTTGTGATGTGCAGAGGACAAAAGAACATCATATTATGCACACCAGTTTCCCAAGATGCATTTTGTTGACGTGAATGTACTCACATCAGGAGATACTTTGAAATCTCATCATAGAGAACTTTCATCTGAGGTTGGATTCGTAACACAGTGAGTAAATTACAAATGATCATGGGGTCAGTTTGTCTAGTCACTACTTTTCACTGCTCTAACCCAGGGGTGCACAACTTGTGGCAATACAGATGTTTTGGCCTACAGCTCCCATCAGACCTAGCCAGGATAGACAACGGGAAAGAACCATGAGAGTTGTAGGCCAAAACATTTGGAGGGCCACAAGTTACCCAGCCCTGCTCTAACTCCACCAGCCCTACTTAGCTGAGATCATGGCTTTGAGCACTTGTTATAAAAATACAAGGATATATAGAATAATGACCAATGGACACTTCCTTAAAAAATATATAGCTTACAGCTCAGCCTCATGCCAACATTTACTTTTAAATAACCTCAAATTCATGGGCAGATGGGGCGCTTTGAAAAAGGAGAGAGAAATTTTGAGTCACCATTTTTAAACAGAGATAATCAACTGCCTGGAAAATAAATGAGCAATTTCAGTTGAAATAGTTCTCATGACAGACTATCTGGCTGGGAACATCATGCACTGTCTAGTTAGGGAGGTCGGAGTTTGAGTTACCAGTCCTCCAGCCCTTTCTAGGAATGTAATAATGGCTGGCATCTGCAAAGGCAGGGCAGGGGCGGAATAAAGAGGAGAGACGTTTGCACACCGATTGGTATTCACTGCTGAGTTACTCATGCATTTGTATCACTTTCCAGAGAAGATGTTTGTTTGATATGTCAGCCAAGATGAAGATGAATAGGTGGGCCAGCAAAAGTTCATCAGGGAGTTAAAAATTGGGTGAGGCGAATAGAGGGAAATTTTAACAGAGAAGTGTGTGAGCTGTAGTTCAGGCACAGGAGATTATGAATATCAGAGAGGCATTTAGCAAAATTAGAGTCTCCATTCTTGCATCGAAATTGCCAGTGTGATATTCCGACATATGTGTACAAATTAGGTCCAATCCAAAACTGGCTTGCCACAACATGGACAGTCAACAGGGGAGCTGCAACCAGGCTTGGCTCTCTTCTGATACACCTTTCCAAACATTACGTGTATGCTGGAAATATTTTAGGTGTACATCTACAAAATGTAGTGCCAGTTTTGGTGTAATGTTCCTGACTTCATAACTCATAGAGTGCTCAGCCCATATACTCCTTCCTCTCCCTTCCCCTCCTCCCATTGTACGCCAGCTCCTGGGTTGTTTAAACTAAAGTTCTCATAACTGATGAAACTGGGGGTTAGGTTGTAATGCCGGTTTTCTAATCAGAATATTAAGCCAGGATCAGATCCATATCAACCATGGTTTATGAAGCTGGGATGGTTATGCCTGACCAGCCCAAATTGAGCAGAACAGCTGCTATTTTATTTAATTTATTATATTTATATCCTGCCTTTTTTCTGCAAGGAACCCAAGGCACTTACATAATCCTCCTCCTCCTCCTCTCCATTTTTTACTCACAACAACACTGTGAGGTAGGTTAAGCTGAGAGTCAGTGACTGGGCCAAAGTCACCCAGTGAGCTTAATGGTTGAGTGGGGACTAGAACCTGGATCACCTGGAGAGCTCAGCTTCTGAGACAGAGCAAGATGCTGAGACACCATCTAGCACCTGAGAATGCTAGCACCTTAAGATTTAGGCTAGGGTGGTGGTCAGACAAAGGGCACTTGCTGAAGAGGCCTCTGCATGGGTAAAGAACTCCTCATGGGTAGCGCCTCTTCATGAGGAGGACTTCTTACACAAACCGCTGTGATGCAGCTAAGTCCTGGGTGGGGCTCTGGATGCTCCAGGATATACGCCTTCAGTTTAGATCAGTGTTCTCCAACCTTGGGTCCCCAGATGTTTTTGGCCTACAACTCCCAGCATGTCCCAGCCAGTGTAGCGTAGTTGTAGGCCAAAAACATCTGGGTACCCAAGGTTGGAGAACACTGGTTTAGACCTTCTGCTTTCTGGGACATCTTTCTATCAGCTCCAGTGTCTTGAACCCCTTGGTTTTCTGACTGTGCTTCATAACTGATCCTCCTCACAGCTAACCTTAACCTTGGACTCCTGCTAGACTCTATTCTTAGGACTGTGTTTGTGTTGGGCTGCTTACTTGTGTTTTGGCCCTGTCCACACCTCAGACCATTCTCTTGGAACTTGCCTTCTTGACTGGTAATAGTGTGCTCTTGACCTTTGCCTGTTTACTGACTTCTCCCATTTTGAACTGCCCTCTTGCTGGACTGATACAAACATGCTGGACCTTTTTGCTTGTTTGCTGACTTGCTATCAGCTTTGTCCAATAGATGGCCCTATTGGACTGAGCCTGTCCAAGCCATAGCAGGATACCACCTTGCACTGGTGAACAGCCAATATCAACAGTGCCATAAGGTGGAGACTCAAACATTACCTCTAGTAATCAAGACAGTATATGGCTCACTGGATACTAGAGCTGTAGATAAGTAACTCAACAGTTTCCAGTTTCCATAAGAAGGAGAATGCTCGTTTAGTTTTTTCTGTTGCTTTTGGATTTAATCACTTTCAAATCCATCTGTTATATCGGAGACAGGCAGCCTCTGGCCCACTGACTGAATTTGGCCCACTGAGATTCCCTTTCTGGCCTTTCTCCTAGGAGTAGAGAAAGGCATCTTTTCTCTAGCACTGGGAGAAGAAACCCCACCCTTATCTCCAATCAATGAAGAAATGGTTGTCTTAAAGGATTGTCTAGTAGAGCAGTTTGGTCCCTCTACTCTTCTCCAGCTGTAAAATGACTAACCACTTCACCCAGAGTTTGAGGACTGACTCTACTTCATCTGTGCTTTTCAGTCCTATTCTTGCTTCTGCCAATAGAAGAGGAGGACTTGAAGAAGAATATTATTTTGTGCCATCGTTGAAATCCATAAATGAGATAATGAATCATCGCTGACACCTTTCTCCACCTCCCTCCAGTTGTTATTCAAATAAAAGAGGTCTTAAAAACCAGGGTGTATCTTTACAATGCTCTGTTTTCAAAGAAAGAGGCAACTTGTCTCTCTGGCAGCTGAACTTGGCCTAAATGCCTGCCAGACATTGAATCAGCTTTACTTAAATAGACATATAAATGTGGTTGTTAAGAAATGGCTAATCTACTTATGGCCGCTGAACAGGGAGTGACTATTCTATAGGTAGGGCTATGCCAAATATTTGTAGGGCATGGTTTTAAAACTTGCACAAAAACAAACATATTTATAAGTTGGGATAAGGAAGGTTTACATGTGGTCTGCATTTTTAATTCACACTTCCCTGCCTAATATGTGGATGAGAACACAGCTATTCTCCAAATTTCTCCAGATTTTGCACTGCAGATTTGGGCTCACACATTGTGTACAAAAATGCGATTTTTGCAATTATATTAGGGAACGTTGTCTACAAACATGCATATACTAGGGGAAGTTGCATACGAAATGTGTGTGTTACGGAAAATTGTCTAATAATGAATGTGAATTATTGTACTGTTTTTAAAATTCACAGGGTGATACAGAAATTAGATGGAACAAACTTATGATTAAATATATGCAAACCTGACATGAACTGGAAATAGACTGATCCATCCATCCCTACGGATTTCTAGGGATGTGTGAGCATTTAAGTTCAGTTCACAAATCATCAGAACTTGCCCTGTTCTCAACACCAAACATGAACAGGAGCACTTAAAAAAAACAAAAAACTTGCTTATTCCTGAATTTTCGATCATGTTCAAAAAATGTAATTTTTTAAAAAAAATATGTGCAGCTTAAAATATGCATTTTTCAAAAGATGTGCATTTTCATGCTTTACCAATGGGGAAAGTGCACACTGTTTAAGAAACACACACAGAAATGTGCACTTTCCCCATTTAAAATGCACACTTTTCCCATTCGGACGAAAAGAAAAATGGGAGCGAGGCAAACCAAATGAAGTTCAGATAATTTTGGTGACCTCGAGTATCCCTGGTTCTCCCATCTCTAGATAGGCCTGATTGGGTCTGAACTGAATACTTCCCATCCATACTTGCCCACTATCAAAGATTTCCCAGATTTTGGCAAGCAGGTTCATGACATGAGCTTCCACAGCTTGTGTGTGAAGTAACCGAAGTTGAAGCATGGAACAGGTGCTGGTGCTGGAGGTGCCTCTATCTTTTGACTCCATCTTTTAACAGCGGCTTCTGCAAATAAGATCTCGCAGGTCTACATCACCAGATTACACAGTAAACAGGACAATGTTGTACTGCAACTCATGGTGTGGTGATATCATTGCCAAATGCTGATCAACAAAATAAAGCAGGTCAACGTGGCTTATCAAATATCCCAGAGCAAATATGATGAAAGAAACATCACAAAGCAAACATGACATCACCAAACCCAGTGCTATGCTATTACATACATGGATGGAAAAAATGAGCAAGAATTCAGGGGAGGATGCTTAAAGGTGGCTCAAATCAGCAAGTGCATTTCACTGTAAGCACACACACAAATGTAATAGAAAGTACTTAAGTTTAGCCTTGCGTCATCAGGAGAATACATGCATATATGTGTTTGGACTTTACAATAGTATCCCAGTAACACTTTGGGATTTGTTTCAAATGAGAAGCAGTATATAAATATTGACAACACAAAATAAAAGACTCTCAGCATGAGTAGACTGAAATACTGGATGCAAATTATTCTATCCTTTCTGAAGGAAACTGCTGGCTTCAGGCACAATCTAATGAGGCTGCCTCTGAACTTGGAGGATTATGGGCAACCTATGCAGGGTGGGAGGAGTGTGGACACAAAGGTCACCTCACACTCCTCCCACCTTGCAAAGCAGCTAGATGGCAACTGCAGCACTTCAGAAGAGTAGGGAAGGAGGCTGAGGTGCCACCAAGATACATCATATCTTGGTGGCGCTGGTCTCTTCCCCTCCCTGCCCACTGGGAAGTCCCCTAAACCCCTTCTCTGAGGTTGCTCTTATGACCTTGGAGATGCAGCCAGTGCAGTTCTTTCTGTACTGGCTACGAGGGGGGGAGGGCGCTCCAAGCACGGATCCCCAGATCCGAGAGCGGAGCTATTTATGACCTCGGAGCTGGGAATCCAGTCAATCATATGACCATTTAGATGCTGTCTAGGGGGCCACAGGATCACTCTGTTCCTCACTCTAGAAGGAACTCAAGTAGATCTAAATGTTCTTGTGAAGGAAATACATAATCTTCTGCAGACTCACTCCATTTTCCACCTCCAAGTTCATTCCATGCTGGTTCCATGTGGATTTATTTTAATTTTATTTGGTAAATCTGCATGGATTTTATACATATCCACCCACTGCGTTTGTGTGTGTTTCTGAAATGTATGCATTTTTCTTTGCAAATTTTCAAATGTGCAGATTTCATCAGATGTGTCCCTCCCGTCCCCGTCCCCTGTTGCTTGGAACACATCACAAGTCTGGATATGTACAGATGTGGAAATGCAAAATGTGTGCGGTCTGTGTCCATTTATGGGTGATGAGGATTGGTGAAATCCATTAAACAAATCAGATGGAGCAGATTTCTCACACATCCCTATTAGGTCACTGCTTTTATCATGGATCTGTGAATATTATTTGCAAATTTGTTGCTTGTTTGGGACATTTATTCATGATGAATATGAAGTGCACACAACAGCATCCCATGTGTGTGTGTGTGTGTGTGTGTGTGCGTGCGCATGCACACACATCTGTGTGCCATGTGCACAGATGTACACACATCTATTTAGTGTTATTCTTGCAAGAATATGTCATAAAAACAGTTGCAAATGAAATAGAGTGTAGGAAAACTCAGCCAGTAATCTCATGCCTGCGTTTAAAATGCCCCTAGTGCAGACTAATGGACTTTAAATCATGCTGAAACCAGTTACATCAGATTACAGACAAACATGCCTTTTGTACTGTGACGTTTGAGAACTCATGAATAATAGTTTCAAGTAATGGATGACTAACAAGAACATACATGGCGGCCCCCAAATGCCATAAATAAATTAAGTAACAAATACCAGATCTGATCGTTTCAATGGGAGTCAGCTGAGCTGACTTTTCACCTAGTCAGCTGGATAAGCTGCTCCTAGCGCAGAGAATCAGGGCATCTGTCCTTGTGCTCTGCATGTGCTAAGGATCACAGCTGCTATTAGTTCTGGAATGGAAACTTCCATTGGTGTCAATATGGGCTTCCCTGCAAAGGCCCATAGCAGCTTCAAGGAGTGGGGAATTCTCACTGGAACCACAGCTAGGGGGACATACGGATTTTGTTAAATCCATTCTGTTTGTGTTTCACGGATTGTCAGGTGTCTTTTGTTCCATTGTCCGCTCAGTGTGGTGTAGTGTGTGAGTAGTGTGGCGTAGTGGTGAGAGTGTTGGACTGGGACTCGGGAGATCCGGGTTCTATTCCCTGCTCAGCCATGAAACTCGCTGGGTGACTTTGGGCCAGTCACTGACTCTCAGCCTAACCTACCTCACAGGGTTGTTGTGAGGATAAAATGGAGAGGAGGAGGAGGAGGATTATGTAAGCCGCCTTGGGTTCCTTGCAGGAAAAAAGGTGGGGTATAAATATAATAAATAAATAAATAAAAATTGATGGAACTGGATTTTTTAAAGGACTGCGCTAGAATTTCATTCTATTTGTGCTAATGTGCATTAGTGCAAGTGGAAATTTGTGGAAATCCCCCCCCCCAAATTTTAAAACAACAACCACAACCAAAAAACAGTTTGCAAGTCTGTGGAAATGGCGTGACATAGAACAAGCCAGTCAGCTGTGGAATCCGCAGGTCAGTTGCAATAAATGCAACTCATTTGCATTTATTGTGGATTTCTTTGACATCTCAAGCCACAGCGTGGGACAGATTAACTCCCCCACCACCACCTCCATGTGCTCTGGTCAAAATCCTGATTGCCTCCATTTTGTAGCTGTTATTTAGAAGAAAGAAGTAGAGTTCCACAATTTGAAGATGTCCTGGGGGATTACAGTTTTCAGACTTGGGTGGTCCGAGACAGATCACAGGCATCATGGATCCTCTGTGTCCTTATTGGCTACTGAAAGGAGCAAGATTTGCCCTGTTAGGGCTTTAGAAGCTTTTCTTCTCCTCTGTGGTGTGGGGCAGGTGTTCCTTTTCTCTCCTGCCAATGGCTCTCCCCCTCACTCGTTATCAGTTTGGGGCCATAGCAAAAAAGGCCCTTCGGGTTTTGGGTCTCAGGGCATTTAGGTTTGGTACACTCTTCTTCCACACTGGGGCAGCATCCATGGCAGCTGAGACCTGATTGGACAGCACAAAGATCTGGGCAAAAGGGAGATGGCATTTGGGGGCATTCAAATCTTACATTTACCAGAGGTAGAATTAAGGAGAGTCACGCTCACTAAAAACATGGCTATTCAGGCGGGAATATGGGGTGGGTTAAGATTTTAACATTTTATACTGTTTTAAATGTATTTTATATTTTATCATGTTGTACATCGCCCAGAGTGGCCGGTTTGCCAGCCAGATGGGCGATTCATAAATACAACAAATAAATAAATAAATGCTACAGTTTCATTGTTCTTTACCATTGTTGTTCTTTTAGCAGATCACGTGAGGAGACTGGAGCCCATGAGGGTCCTCAGCTGTGGCCACAGCATGGTGTCCTGGGTCAGCCACAGGGTGACTCAAGCATCTTTTGGCATAAAGATGGGGATCACCCAGATGGCCTCCATCCAGTGGGTTAGTATGCATGTTATAGCCTCATGTTATGGAGTCAACTTCTCCATACGTTGTTTCAACCAGGCTCAGTTGTGGTCCCTCCCCAGGGCTTGGTGTTCCACCAGGGCAGGAATGATATGGGTTTCTTAAGGGTAAGGCCCTGATTTTACAAGGTACGATGGACTTTGAGACCATTTGACAGAGGTGGCTAGACACCTATATTTTTTGGCCCTACATGTTGCCACGGCATACATGGAGAGAGGCTGGGGACCTTCAGAGCTTAAATAGGGCTAGGAAAAAGGTTAAAAGGGAGATCAGATTGACTTTGCAGGATTGCTTGGGCAGAGTGCTGCCACATCCTGAAATTCAACAATCATGGGTGGAACTTTGTTGGGCCGATGGTGTTCACCTGTCAGATGCTGGTAACGATATCTTTCTGCAGGATCTGCATGTGGGGCTGTGCGATTTCATCATGGGAAGGTGGGGGTAGGGGCCCAAAGCAGAGGCATGACCCCCTCCATTAGCAGGAATGTGCAGGAATTTAGCAGGTAAACAGGATTTGGTAGACACTCAAAAGCACATTTAGGGGGACTAGCAGATCTGGAGGACTGCAGCTCAGGGCTGTGCCACCCATGAGCCAGGATACGGTTTGCCTTTGGGACTAACCTGCCTCACCTACCGGGAGTTGTGAGGCACAGAGTGGAGGTGATTCAGGGAGGGCTCCCTTACACACATAGGTGTGGCCTTGGGGAAGGAGTGAGTCAGATCCTGCCTCTTTCCCAAGGCAGAGTTGCTCACCCAATAATGTGGGCTAGTTCCATTTCAGTTCCATTTCTGCACTCACACATGCAGATCTTGGGCTGGGGGTGGGGTGGGGAGATTTCCCTGGTTTAAATAAAGATGCCCCGTGTTCACCCAAGCTCTGGTGTCTGCTTTGCTATTTCCTGTCTTTCCTTCTCCATCTGCATTATACAGTTCAGGCTAGGGGTGGGCAAACTGCCCGGACCCAACCTTCCTCCGGCTCAGCAGACGCCACTGCTGAACCTGCCGAGCCAGGCCGAAAGTTGGCACACGCTGTGCCGCTCGCCAGACCTTCGGGTTCCCAGCAAGCCGCTGTCTACATAGAAAATGCCTTAAGATATGTCAAAATTACGCAAATTGTGGCCTCTTTAGGTGTATCTTAAGGCATTTTCTATGTAAACAGTGGCTTCCCAGGAACCCAGAAGTCGCTTCCCTGGCTCGACTCGGGAGAACACAAGTCGATGCTGGGGAAGAGGTAAGCAGATGAAGTTCAGCGGGGTCGAGCCTGGCTAGTCCCCCAGATTTCCACCCCCTGAATGAAATCCTCAAATATCCCTAGTTAAGGCTATGAGCACAGAGACTCTGAGCACACCCATGGTGAGATAAAACAAAGGATTCAGCAGCTTGGCTCCGGAGAATGAATAGGAGCTTTACAGAGGCCCCTGGCTTCTTGGATGAATTTGGGATGGCTAGTTACGCATTACAAACGCTAAACTTCCATGGGTCAAAGAGGCAGAGGTTCCCAGAACAAAAGAGACCTTGAGGGATACCCAGGTGGTGCTTTAACATCCTGATTTACCTTAAGGTGAAGGCGCTTCAGGATTGGAAGATATTTTACAAAATGTATTAATACATTCAAATAAGACAAAATCAATGCAACAGACAGGATACATTCAATATTACAATGAAATGATCAAGATTTCTTTTCCAGGAATAGAAAATTGTGCAAATCTTGTCCACTGTGGAATCCGCAGGTAAGATTCATAGAAACCCAAATCCATTGGAATCCATTGTGGATTTCTCCAACACCGCTACTGTCATGTGACTGACCATCTAGCCTGTGGTGCTTAATTTTACCTTCAGGATTTGACCACCACATCTCTTATCTTCTCAGTGTAGATGTGCATCTATTAGTCTTATGCCCTCTTTTTGCTTAAAGAGATAACAGCGTGCCAACAGTGCTTCCTTATGGCCATCTGCCACCACTGAACTGAAATATAACTTTTTCAAGAAAAAAAACAAACAAACAAGTCCAAATTTAATTTTATCACAGCCAATAGGTTTGCAGCATGCTAATTAAATGAAGTCAGTCATGTATATGTGCAAGTCAGCATTTCCTCTTTCTAAAACCTTTTGCCACTAAAAATCCCATGATGCTATCAAGTTGACAAAACACAAATCTCTGAGTAAACAGTTACACCCACAGATTTCAATGATAGGCAGGTATTAACTTTCCTTGGAGTGCATCATAAGCACACGGAAGTGAAAGGGCAATAAAGCAATACTCTTATTTCCTGTGCTTCGTCCCCATTCTTAAACTGGTGGTCAGTCTATTGAAGAATGAAGACACAATACAATGTAAATGGATTTAACTAAAGGCCACAGATGTATTAATTAATTTATCTTGGCTACAATGGAAAAAGTTGTTAAGGGCACAGTCCTTGCTGCTTGGAACCCCCCAATCTCAGACGCTTCCAAGATTCCTATACCCTGCCAGGCTTAAGCTGGCAAGGCAGGAGAAGCAGCAAAGGGGATCTTTGCCTCCCCATTCTCTGATCTCTTTTATTTTCACTGGATGGGCTTTTCAGCCCATCTAGAAAGGGTTCTTCAGAGGGGGGAGGAAGGAGTCTGGAGGAGGTGTGGCGTAACCCCACAATTCAGTTCCCTAGTGTATGTCTGCATTAGTATGTTTAGTGTGTCAAGAATGTTGAACCGAGTGGGTGTGGTTTGTGATGTCTTGGAAAGGGTGGGGGAAGGAGTATATAAGGAGTGTTTGAGTGATGTCAGAGTGAGTGAGTTGAGTGTTATGGGAGTGTGGAGTTGGGTTAGAGAGTTTTAGGTGGTTGGAGTTAGTGTGATATGGGAGAGTGTTTGTAGTGTGTGGAGAGAGTTGGAAGTTTGGGAGTTAGGTTAGTTACAAGCATTTGGTGTAGGCAGGTTTATTTTCTGGAACTAAGATTGTGAGAATTAAAATAAATAAACTTATTTTTATTTTGTTTGCTACCCAAATCCTACATGTCAGCTTGGCGTTATTAACCCGCTTTACTTTGAAATCTACACACACACCTTTGCACCTTCAGTATCATGAATTTAAAAATAGATCCTTAATAACCAGTATTAATCTTTTCCCTCATTAGTAGGGGAAAGGTTTCATTTGACCCTCCCCTCAGGTTTTCAAGTGCTGACGCTTGGCCTGAGAAGGGTTTATGCGCCTGGCCCTACAGTGAAAAGGGCCGTGTCATTGCAGGAGGCTCAGTATAAATTGTACCCCCTCTGACCTCTCTGGTCTCCTCCCCTCCCCACCCACTGGAACACCCCCTTTCCCCCCTCTCTGAGGTCGGGTTTCCAACCTTGGTGAGACAGCTGGCATGGTTCTCTCCATGCCAGCTGTGAGGGGGAGAGGGGAAGAGGGCAGATCTCCGACTCCCCCTTCTAAGGGCAGAGCGCTGTCTCCGACCTCAGGAGGGGTTTTCCAAGCCATCCTATGGTCCTTGGGATGCTTGCCCAGAGACCATAGGATGGCTTTATAAGTAGTGTTCTATAAATTAGTATTAATTCCATTTGTACCCTGCTTTTCCCACCAAAAAATAAATAAATAAAAAATACGCCCAAAGCAGAATACATGAAGATAAACAAACAAAACCAATAATCAATAAAGTTAAAATGTACAAAACACAATGTCAAAATCTACAATGAAGACCACTGAAAACAGCAGGCTTGGACTTTTAAAGGGAAAACCACTAACAAACATATTTTCAGAACCTGCCTAAATGCGGGCAGTTTGGATGTTAGGTGACAAATCATCCATATGCAGCGTAATGAAGAAATCAGTGCTTGCAATTCAAGTCTGGATACTCAGTGAATGATTCTGGCCCTCTACATGTGTGGGTCTGGAGCCAACATGGCTACACAAAGCTATTTATCCAACAAAGTCCCTGACCAGAAAGTCATATAAAGTGTGTGTGTGTGTGTGTGTGTGTGTGTGATGGGGGGGAAACAACTCACAGTAGCACATGATTAGTCCACCTATGTACAGCCCACTCAACTGTTACCTTTCTTAGACAGCCATTTCACCCACCTTGCTCTAATCTTATCAAACTTGTCATTCAATCTTGTGATCCAACCAGCACTTCTTCTTGGTATTTGGCCCACCAAACTTTGTCTAGAGCCTAGGAAAAGCCATATGCAACCGGGTGCTCACAGGCACCAATGCGTCCCTGAATACCTTTCTTGGTATCCCTTTATCTGGTAAGCTGGGGGTTGGGGGAAAGGACTAAAGAGAGCAGCAGGGGGGTGGGGCTTCAGAGAGAAGTGTGGGTTAGCTTAGGAAGAGCCACAGGAAGCCAGCAAGGGAGCCAGGGAAACCTGCAGGAAGCCAGCAAGGGAGCCAGGGAAACCTGCAGGAAGCCAGCAAGGGAGCCAGGGAAACCTGCAGGAAGAGCCGCAGGAAGCCAGCAAGGATGGGGGCAAACAGCTGGGAGCATCCTGAGGGGTTGTGTGCTTGTATGTCTGAATGGACGGACGGGGGCTGCATGCATGTGAGAAGGGAGAGGGAGGGAGAAATGGTTTAGGGAGGATTGAGGAGAGATCCTTAAAAAGAGTGAGCGTGGCTTTCCATGCGCTTGCAGTGAGGAGGAGATGGGAGGGACATGTGTGTCTGAATGTATGCACGCATGATGGATACATGGTGTGTGTGTGTGTGAGAGAGAGAGAGTGAGTGAGTGAGAGACTGCATCTAGGGTAGTGATCTAGAATGAAAGAGAGATAGCAGGGAATCGGTTGGCTGGCAGAGAGGGTAGGAGGGAGAAAAAGAGTTTGCCTTCTGTTCTGTGAAATAAATTCCTGTTGGTGCTGAAAACATTGAGTTCAAAGGAGTCATCTTGCACGTTGGAGTCCAGCATCCACCTCTGCCTTGCACCCAGTCTCCTGAGCAGGTCGCTTGTCCTTTGTGATAGCCATGCCCTCCATGGCAGAGATTTTGTGGTGGTGCCCAGCCCAGGACAGTTTCTCAAATTGCCAAAAGTGTCTCTGGGCTCAAAAAGGTTGCCTAGCCCTTGGTCTAGGCTGCTGATGCACTCCTTGGAGTCCTGTAGCTTCAGGCAGCTCTGGAGATTTTCGTTCAGTTCTTCTTGCCATTGTGGTGGGTGACGTGGCGATGCAGAGGGGCTGGTGCAGCCTTGACGGCGGCATCTGCCTTCTCTTGCTTCTGATGGCCACTCTCATGACAGATAGAGCATTTATTTAAAGTATTTACATATGCTGCCTTATATATGCTGCACAAAATGGCGTACACTGAAAAAAGATCCAGTTGAGGTACGTTTGAATGGGGGGAAACATAACAATCCAGGAAGTACCAAGTCTCAGGAGGCAGTGGCATAACAACAACATTGTTAAAGGAGAATGGCAGACTGGAACAAATGAGTCTTCAGTGCACGTTTGAAGGGCTGTATTGAAGGGGCCTTTTGTAGTTCCCTAGGAAGAGAATTCCAGTTCCACGACTCTGGGGCCACCACTGAGAAGGCCCTATCCCTTGTGCCTGCCAGTGAAATTGACCATCCCTGCGGGTGCTCTGGAATTTATCTTAATAAATGAGTGGGATAATATGGATGAAGATGATCCTTTAAATTCCTATCATCTAACTAAGTTGGCTACAGTGCTGTGTCCCCTTTGGATTACCGGTATTTCACCTGTGTGTTATCCATACCATATTTCTTCTTCCAATGTGACTTTCTTCTTTAGTTCACAACTGGAAGCATGTCGTATATGGTGGCTGAGTGACAAGGCATTCCTGGAGGAAATTGTGCAAACAGCGGCATGCGGTCTCCTCTGCACAAAGG
This sequence comes from Shinisaurus crocodilurus, assembly GCA_021292165.1. Lineage (NCBI taxonomy): Eukaryota > Metazoa > Chordata > Lepidosauria > Squamata > Shinisauridae > Shinisaurus > Shinisaurus crocodilurus. Next base: position 20,905,072 of record CM037880.1, on the reverse strand, counting down.
GAAAAGCCCTCACTTTGTTTATTTTTGAAGCACAGCCCTGCGGAATCCCCATGAAAGGGGAAAACATAACAAAGTGTTCCCATAGAGCAATAAAGTGCAAATTCCTTTTTATCAAGTGAAAAACAAGGACAAGCACAGCCAGCTAAGGAGGCTAAAGATGAGGTAAGCTGGAACTGTTTGTCATGTGATGACTCATTCTTAGTAACAGCAGAGAGAAAGAAAAAAGAAACTGTAAAGAAGCAGGCATAAGAAGTATGTTTATGTGTGTGTGCTTTTATTTGGTTTTGGTTTTCTAAAGGAAGCTGAGAACTGAAGCAATTCCAGGTTTCGACAAAGAAAACCTAACAAGAAACCAAATCCAGCCTTCAACAATGACCAAATTCCAACAGCTCCGGATTTCAGCCAAGTTAATATATGAAGGATTCCCTCCACCTCAGAATGCTGGCAGGCAAGGGAGTCTATAAGAGGAACAGGTTTTCTGATTGCTTTCTTGGAGAGAACTGTCTTAGAAGTTTAGGCCACAGACAGAATTAACACCAAAAGATGTGTGATGGATGGGCACTTAGAATGTTATATTTTTTCACTGATTGTTTAATTGATTGATTAATTAATCCTTCATTTATTCATTTGGATCAGTAATCCATCCCATCCCTGGGTCTGAAGTAGGGATATATTGGAGAAATCTGCAACAGATTCAAATGAGTTTGGATTTCTATGAATCCACCCTATGGATTCCACAGTGGACAGGCTTTAGTTGTAGAAAAATACAGGGGGGGAAACACCACTGACCAAAAATGTGCATTTCCCCCCATAAGCTAAAGCATGAAAATACACATGGGGGGGGGGGATTTGCACCTTTTCAGAAGTGCCCATTTGTGCAAGTATGAATGAACGCAATTTCGGGAAATGGGAAAAAATCAATTTCTGTCAATGAGTGGATGATGGAATGAAAGGTACCTGACAATCTGAGGAATGCGGATGGAATGGATTTAACAAAACTCATACATCTCTAGTCTCAAGGGGGTTGCAATTAAAAAACACACAAAAACAAATAGCAGATACTGAACAGACATAATAAAATAGAGGGTCCCCAACCTTTTGGGGCCTGTGGACACATTAAGCATTTTGAGAAACTGCCACAGGTCAGGTGTTAAAATTAAAAAAGGGCTGCCGTGATAGGCTGGCCAGTAACAAAATGGCTGGCATAATGGGAGTGGCCATTCATGAAATGGCTGCAGTGGGGGACATGATATCATGTCCCACCACCTTCCTGCCAGGACAGCCCTTGAACCTGAGGAGACCTTAGAAGAGGAGGTGGTCCTAGTGGTTCCAGAGTCAGGGAAGGTATGGTTAGCCTTTCCAAGACCACCACTGGGAGCATTGCTCCACTTGAGGAGGCTGTGACATTGAAGGGACCTAAGCACCCCTTCTTCAGGCCCACCAGGATCACCCAGGACCCCAGGAACAAAGGCAGCAGCAGGTTCAGACAGAAGCTCAGAGCCAGAGATGCAGTGCCTATCTGTCAGTGCCTCAGATATCCTTGAGCCCTCCTCCTCTGGAGGAAACAGGATTGGGGCCTTACTGACAAGCCAGGAAGGGGTGGAACATATGCATTCCCTATAAAGCTGCCCAGGTAGACCCTAGCCCTTGCTGAAGCAACACCTTTCTCACTGTGCTCTCAGCTGGACAGTTCCTCTGCTAGTCTGATCTTCCTGGTCCTTGAACTACAGAACTGTTCCTGATCAGGTTGAGAGCTGACTTTCATAGCAGGGATAGCAGGAACCTACCTCACAGGGTTGTTGTGAGGATAAAATGGGGAGGAGGAGGAGGAGGAGGAGGAGGAGGATGATTATGTAAGCTGCCTTGGGTTCCTTGCAGGAAAAAAGGTGGGGTATAAATATAATAAATAAATAAATAAATAAAACGGGACACATGGCCAGTTTCAAAATGGCAAGAAGGTAAAAGTCAGTGCTGTTGACATCAAGAAAAGTAAAAGAGATCAATCCAGGGGCTTGTACAGCTTCAGGGGCAGGGGGGTTCCATTCATCCTAATTATGCAACAAGAGCAAGAAGAAAGATTACAAGTGGGCACAAAGCATCAAAATATTGGGCAATGCAACTTCTAAACCAAGGCAAACATTTTTCTACACTGGACACAGTATAAGCCAGTTGAGCCTAGCTAATCTTCATATATTTGTTACCTGTAATTGTATCAACATTAAATGATGTCATCTGCAGTTCCATGCATGGTCTGGATGATGGGTTACATCTCTAAACTCAATCAGCCATGAGCCTAACTTACCTTCTTGCCTTCGTGCCAAGTCCTAGCAAAGTCACTCAAATGTTGTGCCCACAATTATTTATAAAAGTGTCTATGTAGGACATGATATAATAACAAGGCTGAGGTTAAGAAGTCAGGAGAAGGAGCAAAAAATGTTTCTTCCTGTGCACCATCTGATTACAAATGGATATGCACTCCTCTTGAGGCAGAGATCTCCATGCAATAATTCATCCAAATCTTGCTGCTATGGGATGGAACTGGTATAATGACAATAAAAGTATTTCTGAAAGAGCTGCCAGTATATGTGTGACATCCAGATTTTATGATATATTTTTCTTCAGTATATTATATTATTTATTTATTTATTGCATTTGTGCCCCGCTCTTCAGCCAGAAAAGGCTCTCAGAGTGGCTTACAAAGATTAATAATAAGACAATCCCTGCCCTCAGGCTCACAATCTAAAAGACACGACACAAAAGGAAAAGGGATTGGGAGGGAGGAGGAAGAATGCAAAACTCAGGCACCAGTTCTTAGTTAAAAAGGTTCTTATAGGTTTTCTTTCTTTTTTTCTTCTTTTGTGGGTGGGGGCACGGAAGGGCAAAACAAGCTCCCTGCAGCTGCTCCCTCTCCAACTGATGTATGGGGCCAGGTTGGTCTCCCCCTTGCTGTGATGTTACTCCTGGGAGGCATGGGGTGCAGCCTCCCAGGGGCCCCTGGTTCTCTGGCCGATGGATGAGGCCAGAGTCTGCCGCCCCAGGGAACTGTCAGTTGGAGCTGTGTGTTCCTTCCGGCAGGGAAGGGCAAAACAAGCTCCCTGCAGCTGCTCCCTCTCCAGCTGATGTATGGGCCCAGGTTGGTCTCAGTGTTTGAAATTGCCAGGATTCTCCGGACATCGGTTTGCCACTTGGCTTGTGCCCAATTCCCATTTTCATCTGCGATCACTGCTCGCTCTGCATGAACAGGATAATCGCAGAAATTGAGCAGCGATCAAATGTAAAATTGCGCAACTTTCTCCTGTTCAATCCGTGCAGATTTCCTAAATTTCCTCCGTAGGCTGAAGTGGGGCTAATTCAGTCTATGGGGGGAAATTGCATAAATTTAAGGAATTTGCATAAATGTAGGGAATATGCGTAAATTTAGGGAATTTGCATAAATCAAATGCAAGCAAATGTTCATCAATTTACGAACAGTTTTGACGGACATGTGCTCATGCTCGTGTTCGAAGCTGCAAACAGGGCATGTTCACATGTTTTGCAGGCAAAAACAAAATTCTCATACATCCCCCCCGGCCCGCCACCCGGTTAACTATAAATGGCTTCTACATGGCATTGATACCACTCATCCCTCCCATTCTTTTGGGTTTCTCCACAAGACCACAAAATAAACTCATAATAATTGGGACTGAAACTCTGTTTAACTCTTTTGAGTTTCCTCTGTGTAGTCCCATAGGAATTGGATAATAACTATAGTGTAACAGACTTGAGGGATTCCAAACTTATGCTGAAAAGAAAAGGCGGGGGAGACCTGGCAGTCAATGACACTGGAAGAAAAATCTCACAAACCTGGATTTCCCATCTGTAGATCATATGATTATGGCCAAGTGGGAAAACATGTGAACCCATGTGGTTCTCCAATTTAATGGGGGAAATGTATCAACAAGCTTTCCAATTGCTGTGAGGGGGAGTTGGTGGATTAGTCTCTCGGACTTCCATGACCTTTCCCAGAGGGTTACTCAAATACCCCAAACCACAGATATGTTAAAAATGCATGGATGTATACATAGATTTTTTTAGGATGAATACGGGTTATTATGAAGATTGCACTTCATAAAATAGATGTATACATTTTGGAGTTGTTGGTTTTTTGTTTTTGGTGGTTTTTTTAAGGTAAAATAACCCCCCCCCCCGGACCATTTCTAAACAGTTCAGTTTAATTTCAAATAGATTGCTGCAAGGAAAAAGAGAGTTATTGCACAGTGTAAAATGACACTTTTGTTTATTTTGTTGAAGGCATTCCTCGAATGGACATTAAAGAAAAGAAATAAACCAACTTTGCTTGATTGTCTGGAGATATGAGGGATTTTCTCTTGATTTGATTCTCAGGGGCATGAGAATCATTGTTCTGAAACTGCATAGAGATTTAGCTTCTGTTTGTTTCATTCCCCCCACCCCCAGTAAACATTATCAACAATACTGAAATCTGATGATCCCTGGGAAGGTATCCCAGGGGCCATGGGATACTACAGACAAAGTCTACCCTCAGAGGTCCTCCTTGGACAGTGATACAGCTTTTCACCACCATGACTGCCCTGCTAGCAGTGCTCCACCAGAGGTAAAGGCAATGAGGTGGTTTTCTGGGGCATGTCAGGGGAAGATGCCCCCCATAACAGGGGACAGGGGACCACCCCAGCCCTGGAGCAGTTTTTATATTAGCAAAACTGGAGATTAATTTTGAACAGTGCACTAGGTTAAAAAAAAAAAATCAACGTAAGCCAAATTAGGTAGCGTTACCTAGTGGTTGGAGGGAAGATAACCCTCAGAGAGTAAAGTCCTCACTTCAGGTGGTAGATACTGGTCTTCGTCCAGTTGTAACATACCACTCCTATATGGCTAAATTAGGTATTTTCCAAGTTACACATAAAACAACACGGACCAACATGACTTACTTAGTTTCAAAATTGTAATCTCTTCTCATTCTTTGCAAAGCGCCATATATATGTCTGAGATCATTTCAGCCCCAAGACCTCTAATCATTCACTTTACCACATAAAACTACAGGATGCCAGCAAGCTGGGCCCCTTACTCATTTAAATTTTGAGACCAGGTTGGCATCATATATTTGGATGGCAGTATAGAAATAATACTAAAATTGATAATGAGAACAACAATTTTGTCATGAGAACTGAGATCAGGCAGGTGGTATAGGGAGTAGAGCTATGCACTTTGGGAAAAATAGAACTGTTATTTTAACATTGTTTTCATCGAGTCTGTTTTTTAAAGATGAGGAAAGCACAGAGCATCCTTAAGGACCCATCACTTCATACCAGCATTTGATGTCCATGACGTTTTCCATGTCTTGTGAACCAAATGAGACCCGTTGTATATGAAATCAAAAACTATCAACAGGAGCGTTATTCATTTCATTCTGATTGTTCCCCTGATCATCATTCATATAAATGAAGTCATACAGTATTCTATATTACACTTTTTAACACATTCCACAGATGTCCCTGAGCAGGTGGGAAAGTATCATGCTGACCTATGAAAACTGCCTGGTTAGTTCTACCTGGGGTAGAAAATTGTTTCAGAGTTATACTATTGCTCTAGATCTCATTGTATTGAGTCCTACCAAAAGGGGAAGGATTCTACTGAGAAATACCCTGAACTAGAGGTTGCCACCCAAATTTGTTTAAAGTTGAGATGAATTTGGGTTTATCCTGATGTTTCCCTACTGCCCTTAAAGCCCCAAGGTGCACTTGGATAAGAGCAAATGTTGGCTCCAAGCTTGTTCAGCCACTGGACCTACTATTGCAGGACTAATTGTTATTAGTGCCCACACATCTCTAGAGTTTTGGAATTCTTCTGAGTACCTAAAACAGGCCTGAGCCAAAAGGTGGTGAACAAAATGTTCTGCCCAATCTGGGCACAGGGCCTTTTCCAAGAAAAGCATGTAGCCAAGCTATCTGGATGGTCTTTTTCATAAAGCAGGATGGCAAGTTGCCATTGGCAATCATGAAATCGGAGGACAAAAAGCTTATTCCATAAAATCTGGTAATATTGTGGTAATAGAAAGAAAGCAGGAAGATTCATAGCAGAAAGAAGCCTTCCCCAAACTGGTGCCCGGCAGATGTTTTGGACTGTCCATTGCAGACAGAATAGGAAATAAAGAGGTGAGACACAAGTAAATGGATTGGTTGAACTATGGCCACATTCATTTAATTACAAAAAGGTTTGGGATAAACAGCAACATTGAAGCTTCTTGGGGTTTCCTGTTTTCCACCTCGATACTTGTCTCACCTCATTCCTGCTCCCAGATGCAAACTTCTTTCTTTCCCAAACAGGAAAAGTGTCCAATTTTGAACATGAACAATGCACATTTTTCCAAGTGCGCACCCCAAATGCCTAGTTTTCTCCCATAGGCTAAAGCATGAAAATGCAATTTTGGCATGGGGGGGGGAGATGCCCATTTTCGGAAATGCACACTTTCAAACACGAACGCAAGCCCAGGAAATTGTGAACATTTCCTGAGAATTACACTTCCGCTCATGTTCAGGGCTCCGACTGGGACATATCTGCATGATTTGCAAACGTGTATAAAATCCTAGTACATCCCTACGTATAAACGGGATCTGTAGAGATAACAAACTGTGCGGGAAGCCAACTGATAAGAATCCTGCAGGCAATTAGCCTGCTCATTAATGGGATGAGCATGCCACCATGTTGGGGGGAGGTAAGGGATGCCAATCGTCACCACCACCTCTTCTTCCCTTTAGCAAAGAGTAGGGAGGCCTTCCTGTGTCACCCCCTCCCAGGACCCGACAATTCTAAGTGGGAGACAGATTAGCAACAAAGACTACCCATATCCTGCCTACATAGCCTACAGTCTTGAGTGGCAGGCCATGGGAATTGCCAATCTTTAGAGGTGCTTCATGGTACTCATCAACATTGTTCCTATTTGATCTATCTCCTGCATGTGCCTGCCAAATGTGACCAAATTAACCTCGTTAACAAGCATTACCTCACTACTTACTTCTCCTCCTCCAGCACTCAGTGCAGGCTAGGCACAGTCAGTCAGGCGATCACTCATGACCGAGTAAGATTGTCTTCCAGGATAAAAAATTAAAAAAAATAAAATAAATTTTTTTTTACAAAAAGGAGATTTTAAAAGGAGGAAAATTCTAAAGAAAATTGTGTAGACTCTAGCGATGGGTCCGTAAGTGACTGTGGAGGCCAATTCTAGATCCACACAGCTTCCCACAGTGAGGACACAGGTTACCAGATGGAAGATGGTCCTGTAAAGGATTTATTTGACGTGCTTTTCGCTTAGCACGTTTCTCCCTTTCACCTTGCACTCGAGCTTTTTCAAAGTCCATAGAACCTTTGTGAAAGGCCAACCTCCAGTTAGATCGTTCATGGGCCAGAGCTTCCCAGTTTTTGATGTTTATATTGCATTTTTTTAGATTAGCCTTAAGAACATCTTTAAACCTCTTATATTGACCACCGATATTCCGCTTTCCATCCTTGAGTTGGGAATAAAGTAACTGCTTTGGGAGACGGCAGTCAGGCATTCGAACAACATGACCGGTCCACTGAAGTTGGCGTTGAAGGATCATTTTTTCAATGCTAGTAGTCTTTGCTTCTTCCAGTACACTGACATTTGTTCGCCTATCTTCCCAAGTAATTCACAGGATTTTCCGGAGGCAACGTTGATGAAATCTTTCAAGGAGTTGGAGGTGATGTTTGTAGATAGTCCATGTTTCGCAGGCATACAATAAAGTTGGTAATACAATGGCTTCATAAACCAGTGTTTTGGTCTTCTTACAAATATCCCGATCCTTGAATACTCTATGTTTCATTCGAGAAAACGCGGCACTTGCGGAGCTCAGACGATGCTGGATTTCACTGTCGATGTTAGCTGTAACAGAAAGATAGCTGCCAAGATAGAGAAAATGATCGACATTTTCCAGTATTGTCCCGCCAAGCTGGATAGATGGCATCACCAAAGGGTTAGCTTGCACTTGCTGATGAAGCACTTTGGGTTTTTTGATGTTAAGTGAGAGACCAAGTTTTCCGTATGCTTCTGCAAAAGCATTTAGGATAGTTTGGAGATCATCCTCTGAATGTGCAGAGACCACATTATCATCAGCATACTGAAGTTCCACAACGGAGGTTGTAATTACCTTACTTTTTGCTTTCAGCCTGCTGAGATTAAAAAGCTTTCCATCTGTTCGGTATATAATTCCCACACCGGTGGGAAGTTTCCCCTCGACAAGATATAAAATCATGGCGATGAAAATAGCAAATAATGTTGGGGCGATAACACATCCCTGTTTAACACCTGATCCCACTTTAAATGGAGCACCATGAGAGCCGTTGTTGTTGAGGGAGCCTCCTATGTTCCTAATATGGCACTGTCCACATAGTTTCGTGTCCTGGAGAAACTCTTGGAAAAGCATATATCGTGGATGCAGGCAGTGCCCAGAGCCAATTTGACCCACATTGAGTCATAAATCACATTGGTCTCCAGACTTAGGCAAACTCCTCTGTGTAACAAAGACAATTTAGATTTTAATTGAGAATCCTGGGGGTGAAAGGTTCGCTAGGCAGAATATGCAACATGGCCCCCAGGTGGGTTCTTTTACTCAGTCTGGGGAAAAGGTGTGAAAAGCTGTTCACTATGTGTGCAACAGCCAAGAGAAATGGAGCACACACATCCTTAGGACTGATTGACTTGTCAAGATTTGTTATCCCTGAAAATGGAGTCTGGTCCTTTTAAAATGGGAGCCAGCCATGCCAAGTAGGCCACATATATGCAAACGTAGCTGTAGCAGACTCTTATGGCTCTCAAGTCACATGATTATTGTTTTCTTATTACTCTCAAGTCACCAATGGGTTCATGTGCTGTAAGCTAACACTATGGATGCCCTGGTGCTCAGGAGTGTGTAAGCCTTTGTTTGCCTGCCTTAACTAGTGTTGCCAAACTATTAATAATGGAGATGGGAGGAGCAATCACTACAACTCAAGGAAGAGTGCAGTGAGGGAGTCCCAAACACAAGGAAGACAAGGGTCAAAAGCGAGTCTTCACTGGCACTTTTCTGGTGTTCCTCTACCCACACCCCTTACTGGGGTCAACTCAGAACTCACTCAGTGTCTTCCCAACCTCCTCCTCCCCTTCTCTCTAGAGCAGTGTTCTTCAACCTTGGGCCCCCAGATGTTTTTGGCCTACAACTCCAGCATAGCTGGCTGGAGCATGCTGGGAGTTGTAGGCCAAAAACCTCTGGGGACCCAAGGTTGGAGAACACTGCTCTAGACCTTCTCAGCTTTGGTGGCTGTGGTCTGCTGCCTCCACTTCCAGACATCTTCTGGTGCACCTCCTTCAGTTACAGCAAACCAAGTAGGTAAAATTGACCCCTTCATTGGCACTCTGTCTGGCCATGGGCACCAGTTCTTCCCAATGCTCTTTCTAATGCTGGGTGGAGCAGCAGCAGCCCACCCAGGCTAGTGTGTCATAAGGGAACCTGAAAATGTCCTGTTATGTAAGATGGATTCTGATGTAGGTCAAGGAAGCTCTCTTCATTGGATTGCTATGAGCCAGGAGGTATGGCATGACCAGAAAGGGGCTCAGCAACAGTGGTGCCTCACTACAATGGGATTTTATTTTTATTTATTTATTTATTTATTTAATACATTTTTATACCGCCCAATAGCCGAAGCTCTCTGGGCGGTTTACAACAGTTAAAATCATAAAATACAATTTAAAATATAAAATTTAAAAACACAGATTAAAAACAAACAGCAGAGCTAGCAGCAGCAGTTACAATAACGGAATTAAAAACAATTACAAGATTAATTTAAAATGATTAAGATGATTAAAATGATTAAAATGCCTGGGAGACCAGCAACCACCAGCTCAAGCACCTTGCCCAGGAATGGGATATTAGCTACCAGCCTGTAGTTATTAACATCATCCGGGTCCAGGTTAGGCTCTTTGAGGAGTGGCCTAATCACCGCCTCTTTCAAAGAGGCCAGCACCACTCCCTCTCTCAAGGAGGCATTTACAACTCCTGGACCCAGCCAGCTATCCCCTCCTTATTTGATGTAATAAGCCATGACGGGCAAGGGTGAGGCACTCAGGTGGTCGACCGGACTTGGCCAAGCACCTTGTCTGCATCCTCGGTCCTCAATAACCTCATTCAATAACCTCATCCAGAATTTAGGGATGGACTAATCTGTCAATTCCAGTTTCTCCCAGTTTCTCATTTTTCCATCCTTATGTTCAGTTCACCCCAAATTTTGAGAATTTTTCCAATCTTAAATTCAGTTCATTTTTTTAAGAAAAGAGTTTGCATGAAAATGTGTATGAATTTTTGTGTACATTTCCCCTACTATATGCACTTTTGTACACAAAAGTTTCACCTACTCTGCATATTTTCACAATCAATTTTCCTAATATAATGCATTTTTGAACATTATCTTCACTAACATGCACATTTCTCAATGTATGGATGATGATGATGATGATGATGATGATGATGATGATGACGACGACTAGAGAATGCCATTGCAAAATTCTGAGAAGTGCAAATTTTGAAGGAGAACTGAGTTTCACTTTGCGTATTTATTTTTTGAAAGTGCAAAATTAGGTAAATTTGCACTTAAATGCAAACTAAACAATTTTCACCCCCATCCCTAAATTTTGGGAAGCCTTTTGGACAAATGGAACAATGTATTTATGGAAGCAGCTAGCCCTCACTGAGAATAAAACCTATGTGTCAAAGCTAGAGAAGATCCAAAAGGAGATATGAGAAACTTGGAATCAAGTCTGCTTCAAGGGAATTTTTTGTTTTGTTTTTCCACCATGTGGCATTAATTACATCAAAATGAGAAAAGCATGAAAGAAACTGGAACATCTAAGGAAAGTGTTTCCAAGTGTGGGGATCAATTGCAATGGCAATAATATAAAACCAGTGGGTTTACTGATCCCCACTGCAGTTTGTGTGGGACCCAAGTAAAAAGGTCACAAATAGTAAAACATTAGCACAGTGGGAGATCTAGTCTGATGGGGTGCGGGAACCCCAGAGAATGGAATAATCCCTGACACATTTTGCAAGACCCCATCTGGTTCCAGTTTGGAAAGGTTATTTAAGAAATGTGTATCCACTAAGCAAAGGGAAATAATGTCAACTTTTCCAAACTGACTGGAGTAATGGGAAATGAGTGGGGCAGAAGACACACTGGCTTGCAACAGCATGGTGGAAACTGCCTGAAGCACGTGGTGACCTGCTTCATGCACAGCTGCCACAGCTCCATGGGGTGGCCAATCATGGGGTGGCCTATGCTTGAACAGCAGAGTTGATGTGAGACTCACGGGGGCCAAGAGGCAGAGAGCTTTGAACAGCAAAACAAAGGTTCAAGGACACTTAGTCTGTCCTTGCTACTTCTTATTGAGAAGACCCTGCATTTCCTTGGCTTCTTGGCTGAAGCCTTTAATCACTCTCATCAAATGTAAGAATGTCTTTCAGCTTCAAGCTCCATGGCAATTGGACTGAAATTGCCTGTGCTAATATAGTTGCCCTGTAGAGGCTACAGGGCCTTGAGGAGGCTGTATTGGCGAGCTAGCCCCTGTTCTACCCTGTTGATCCTTGCTGTACTCTCTCTCCACTCAGTTTCCTTCTGGAATGTGGAGTTTATTGTTTGTGGCTTTCTTATATTCTGCCCCAAAGAGCACGTCCTTTATAGGTTTCATAGATATGGAAGCATGCATGCATTGATAGAAGTCTCTCTGAAACAATCTCGGTAGTAGCCATCTAGAGGAGGAAGCATTGTAATGCATGCAAGCCATCTTCAGGAAGGCACCATTTGCATGCTGGGAGGGAATACAAAGGAACCACAGGAGTTGGTTTAGGGAACAGTAAGCTGCCTGTTAAAGAGTTATTTGTAATTGTAACCTTTATTTTTTGCATGTGGGATGTTTTGAATGTGGCTCACCTTCCTAGAGAGGGAGCTGCCTGCCAAAACTACAAAACCAACCTTCCCCATTCTGCTGCCCTCCAGATGGTTTTGGACTACAACTCCCATCATCCCCAGCCAGCAAGGAGAATAGGAATCATAGTGCAAAACATCTGGATGGGACAAGGTTGGGGAAGGCTGACCTCAAACAACCCTAGGGAGCAAAAGCTGAAAGCTTTAGAGGGGTTGAAGACCTTTTTCCTGGTTGCCGCTCAAAAAAATCATGAGCAGCCAACAAGGGCAGGATAACTCCAGTGAACCTGTCTCAAAGCCACAGAAGAGCAAGTGGCTGCGATCCTAACCCTGCAGCAGCTTTATAGCTCTTGATTGCAACCCCAGGCTGCATTCTCAAGCACGTTTCCGATTTGCTCAGGCCTACAACTTGGAGCATAAGAACCATCAGGCTACCGAGTTTAGGAATGTACGGATAGTAAAACAAAAACAAGGCAAAACCAGTCCACGGGTACGTGGAATTCGTGGGACTCAGAAAAAGCCCATCCACTGTAGAATCTGCAGGTTGGATTCATAGAAATCTCATTTGAATCCATATATTTCATGCATGTGTGAATTTTAATCTCAGCTGTCCCAGTGCAACAACACTCTAACCACTACATCATATTCACTCTTAATAGTGTATCTTGATCTGCAGTGAGTGATTGGATTGTTTTTTCCCCTGTGCTAGGTTATAGATAAGTTTGTCTTTTGTTGCCAAATTCTAGTAGTGGGGCAGCAATTAGGGATGGGCGATTCTCTCAAGTTTGCTTTTGCTCAGTTTGTTCTTTCCCATGGTTCAGTTCATTCCTTCCAATTTCCATTGCAAATGTTGTTTTCAATAGTCTGCATGAAAATGCAGACTTTCTTTGGCATACATTTCTCCTAAAAAAAACACGTTTTTCTGTGCACCTTTCCCAAAGTTACGCATTGTTCACCAATAGCATACAGTGATTTTGTATGCATTTCCCCCTGATACGTTCTTCTTGTGCACACATTTTTTAAATGTGCACATTTTCTTTTTTAGCGACAAACTTCCTTGCAATGTTTGGGAAAGTGTGAATGCATTCAGGTTTGTGTAGCAATTCGGGGAGTGCAAATTAGGTAAATCTGCATCAAATTCCAAACCAAACAAAATTTTCATATCAGCTACAAATGCAAGCAGCTTAACAAGCTCAGTGGATTTTGGGAAGCTCTATCATTAGTGCATATCTCTCTCTATCTCTATCTCTATATCAGCCACATAATTTGTTGGCAAGTCTTTCAGCCACCTTTATGAAACATTTGAATATTTCCAGCCTTAGAACAATTTATGTTATGCAACCTACCAATGAGAGAGCAGTTGTAGAGATTTCCTTGTGTGCTTTTCATTGCAATAACTTTTCATTGCAAGAACCAGTGTGGCGTAGTGGTGAGGGTGCTGGAACTGGGACTCGGGAGATCCAGGTTCTAGTCCCCGCTCAGCCATGAAACTCACTGGGTGACTTTGGGCCAGTCGCTGACTCTCAGCCTCACCTACCTCACAGGGTTGTTGTGAGGATAAAGTGGAGAGGAGGAGGAGGATTATGTAAGCCGCCTTGGGTTCCCTGCAGGAAAAAAGGAGGAGTATAAATATAATAAATAAATAAATAAAACTACAAAGAATTAAGGTGAGCTTGATCAGATATTCTTTTTTTAAAGAAAAATAGGCAAACACACCTCAGCAAGGATGGACAACCTGTATTGCTGGGACCGCCCCCCCCCCACACACACACACATTCTCAAAACACACTAGTCTGGAGGCCAGGCACAATGCATAATTTGCATTCACATTTGCGATTGCTGCTCATTTTGCAGAAACGGAAAAATGAGCAGCAATAAACCGTGTGAGATGCATTCACAAATCCCCAAATTTGTGCAAATTTCCCCCAGAGACTGAAGCAGGGCTGATTTAGAAATGTGAATGGGGAAAGTTGTGCAAATCAAACATAAGCATATGTTTGGCAATTTGTGAACATTTTCGGTGGACACGAGCTCGCACTTGTGTTCAGCCTGGCGAACGGGGCAGGCTCATGTGTTTTTCAGGCAGAAACAACATTTTCATACTTCTCTAAATAGGGAGAATCAACAAGAAGCAGGCCCTTATTTTTCAGTTTTATATAAAATTCAGTGTTGTATTACTATTTAATAGAATTAAATGACTCTTTTAAAAACAAAGGCTACCAGTATTCATGTTCTGTCTGTTCTGCTGTTTAACCCAACCTGCTTTTTTTGGCCCATAGAGGAAAAGTTCATCGTATCTTCCACGTAGCTTTCTCACCACAGATGAGCAAGTGGTTTGGGGGAAAGAGCTGGAAAACTCTGAGCTAGAAAATCACAGGGAGGGTAAAAGTTTCAACGCCTTTCCCTTTCACACTCAAATGCAGCGACAGGACACCTCTTTTAACGCTTGGGCTTCTAAAAAGCACTATGAAGAAAAGCATCTTGAAGCTCCATGTCGCCACATCGTTTGAGTGTCAAATCGCACCTGGAAACTTTTGGATGTCAAACAAACGTAGGGGGAATCTCACGTCTCACGACCATTTTGCTGAAAAAAATCAGGAGGATAAATTCTGTTTAAAGTCAGTCACACGCTTCCAATCACAAAATGTTCTGCTAAGAATTTTTTTCTGTTCTCTTAGGAAAAATAAGTTGCTGTATCACATCAGTCATTTCATTCTTATGTCATTCCATAGGTAGACCTGCTTTCACGATGGTTAAATGTGGGGAAAAAAGAGCTGTCTGCCAAGGAACCGATGACTGTATAAAGCAGGGCTCTCCAACCTTGGGTCCCCAGATGTTGCTGGCCTACAGCTCCCAGTATACCCATCCAGCATGGCTAATGGCAAGGGATTATGCATTATGGGAGCTGTAGTCCAGCAACATCTGGGGACCCAAGGTTAGAGAACCCTGGCAGGACCGGTGCAGGGCAGTTTGGCGCCCTAGGCTAAATTATATTTAGTGCCCCCCTCTCGTGCCGTGGGGGGGGCTCCGGAAAGCAGCCCTGCTCTGCAACCTCCCGCCGCCGCCTGCCACCGGACCCCCCCCGCACGCTGCCGCTGCCGCCCCCCACCTACCTTCCCACGCCTCCTCCGAAAAGGGCCCCCCACGCTCTGTTTTTGGCCAGGGGAAACCAGAGCAACAGGGCTGTTTAAGCCCTGTTGCCCTGGTTCCTCCCGCCAAAACAGAGCGCGGGCGGGGCTCCGGAAACAGCGCAGAGAAGGTAGGTGTCGGGGGGGAGGCAGCGTGGAGGCGAAGCGAGGCGAGGGGGGAGGCGGCGCAGAGGCAAGGCGAGGTGGGGGGGAAGTGGCACGGAGGCGAGGCAAGGTGGGGGGGAGGTGCCCAGGCTCGGCCCCACCACTACTCCGGGCACAATCCCCCGCACTGACCTGGCTTTCTCGGTGAGGCGGGCGGGCGGGCAAGGCAGGAGCGCGCCGGCAGCGAAGAGGAGCGCAGCGTTCTGCGCCCTCTTCCGCTATGCGC
The DNA here is from genome assembly GCA_021292165.1 of Shinisaurus crocodilurus. NCBI lineage: Eukaryota > Metazoa > Chordata > Lepidosauria > Squamata > Shinisauridae > Shinisaurus > Shinisaurus crocodilurus. The sequence continues at coordinate 20,889,571 of CM037880.1, read as the reverse complement.
CCTAGGCAACAGCCTAGTTGGCCTAGCGGTAGCGCCGGCTCTGAGCCCTGGTATAACGCTTTGGTTGGGGTTGGCATGTTTAAAGAGAGGAAGGAAAACCTCTCTACAGGTGTGCTGAAAATCTGATCATGAGAATGTAGAACTTTGGAAGAGCCCTGCTGGATCAAACAAAAGGCCTATCTAGTTCAGCATTTTGTTTCGACAGTGGCTAGCCAGATGCCTCTGGGAAGCCCATAAACAGAACATGAGTGCAACAACACCCTCTCACTCATGTTGCTCAGCGATTGGTATAAAGAGGCATACTGCCTCTGACACTGGAGGTAATATGTAGCCATTACCGCTAGTAGCCGTTGATAGCCTTGATAGCCATTGATTATTAATCTTAATTATTAATGTCTTATTATTAATCTTTGTAAGCCACTCTGGGAGCCTTTTCTGGCTGAAGAGTGGGGTATAAATGCTGTAAATAAATAAATTTTCCTCCAGATCCTGTTTAATTGCACTAGTTGTCTTTGAAACTCCTGTTGTATGCCAGTGAACACAGATCCTCACAATCAGGCATTGATCCTAAATACAAGGTTTGATCCAAAGAGCTGGGATTCAGTGGATAATGAATTTTTCATGGACCACAGGAGAGCTGAGTTCAGCCTTTGTCATAGACTCACTAAAATAACTTGTGAATGTCACTGTTTCTCATACCCAATTTTCAGTGTCAGCTCCAGGTTTGGGGGGACCCTTGGGGCAAGATGGGAGCCCCCTCCCTGAGTATTCCCTGCTCAGTTGAGGGCAAGGGAATAGGCAGCAACAGCAAGCAGTAGGAGTAGCATGGCCTAGGGCAGTGTTCTCCAACCTTGGGTCCCCAGATGTTTTTGGCCTACAACTCCCAGCATGCCCCAGCCAGCATAGCTGAGAGTTGTAGGCCAAAAACATCTGGGGACCCAAGGTTGGAGAACACTGGCCTAGAGGCTCTGAAGGTTAACAGTGGACCCTCTCCTGGGTTGTAGGCCTTAGCAGGTGCCTGACAATGTTGACCCATGACTCTGGCCCAGCCCTGGTAACACATATCTCTGGCAGTGCCATCTGTCATCACTACTTGGGCAGCTGCTCCCATGCAACTAGAGATACATGTAAAGTCCTCCACACATACTTTTCCCCCTCTGTGATGTGGTGACTATATCACATAAGCAATTTACCTCATGTAACACTTGTGTTCATAACTTCTGTTGCATGGTATCCAAACATACGGAGGAACCACATGGGTGAAAAGCTTTAAAGGTATCTTGAGTGGCATGGAACAACCAGAAGCAATGACAACCACAACGCTAGTCTCAGTTCCCCATCTTTAAGAGGGGAATTATAAGGTTACTGTGAAGGCAAACTCAATAAAGCCTGTACTTTAATTGCGTCCTGGTGTACATTTGATGTGTGTGTGCATGCACACGTGCATACACACACACACACACACACACACGTTGCTCCTAAATAAAAAGTTTGATCCCCCCAAATCTAAGACCCATTGGCTAGGTGTACTTAGACCCAGGAAGGACACTTATGCTCAAATTCTGTCTCTGCTGTAGTCTCACTGATCGACTTTCAGCATGTCACCACACCTCACATTGACTTCTCCATCTATAAATGTAGGCTTGCAGAGGGAACAAACAAGGATGATTTGCACATTCGAAAATGCTATGTGAACAATGACTTATTTGTTACACCTGCAACCTGCTTTTATAGGACACAAATGACTGGGCATGTTCCCTGCTCACATGGATGCGACGAGTCACAAACATAATGCTAAGGCAGTCATTGATCTGTCCAAAGAAAACTGTGAGTCAATGCCTATGGTAGAGACTGCATTCAAGGTGATTTGAAATTCATTTCGGGGCATGGGGAGGAGGAATCCCTTTATTCTAATAAACTTGAATATGATATTTTCTCTCAATTTCTTTTTGGTTCATAATGACAATGCATTTGGTTGGTCCAATTTAAATAAATGCTGTTTTGGTACAACAACAAATTTCCTCATGTGCTGATTTAGATAAGATCTTCAGGGTGAGGATGGCTTCTACTTCTGTGCTTCCAGAAAGAAAAAAAAAAAGAGGAGGAAGAAGAAGTTCCCAGACCTGAGCCAAGTCCTTCTGTTATCCAGTGCATTCTAAATTGCATAGCAATGGTGTGTGCGTGCTTGCATTTCTTTGTTTCCTGCCTTTTCTTGGACTGGCTTTTATTGTGCATCAGGCTTCTGTAAGAGTCTGGCTTCTGACTTGTGATTAAGGCATACTTAGTACTCCAGTTGTTTTATCTCCTGTGAGTAACAAGAGATGCAATTTCCCCCACCCCCTTTTTTAAATGAAAAAACAGCCACTGAGAGCAGAGAACTGGCAAGTAAGTGCTTAACACTTTCCCTCCCGGCTGTTCAAAGTCTGCTACCATCCCCACCCCGCAGAAAAATCCTGTGTGGGGAAAAGCAGTCTGGAGGGGGATTTTGAGTGAATGAGTGAGCAACAGGGATTTTTTTCTCTTTTCAGTTTTGATAGCAGAATTGTGCTATTTTGCTATTTAAAGGAGAAAAATAGTAATAATCTTTTGCCTAATACACACATTTTTGGCAAGCAATTTTCCTAATATAATGCATTTTTGAATGTTATTTTTCCTAATATACATGTTTTAGTAAATATATTTTTTTTGATTGGAGAAATCAATTGCCAAATTCAGAGAGGTGCACATTTCGAAGGATAACTGAGTTTTGGTTTGCGTAGTGGTTCGAAAGTGCAAGATTAGGTAAATGCACAACAAAATATGAACTGAATGAATCTCTCACCACCATTATCACCACTCCTATCACAAACCAGGATTGCAGGGGGCTGAAAGGAAAACACGGGATTGCAGGGGCATGGGAGGACAACACAGAAAATGGAATGCACAGTGGGTTGACAATGACATGGTTCAGTCATTTTTTTAGAGAGCATCTGGGCAAAGAATGCAATTCCAGAGAAAAGGTCTGGTGTGGAATACAGGTCAGTTTTCTAGGGGCAGGAAGCTTCCCCTGCAGAGCAGGACACTTTCACACGAATCCTCCCCAGCTGAGGGTGGCTGCATGACCATCTATATCCATTCATCTTGTGATGTCTGATGAAACATCTCCCTTTTCAAGCATAAAAATCCAACACAAAAATTAAAACATACAAACATTCAGCTTCACTAAATAAATAAATGAAGCAACATAAACTGGAAGGGCACTTCAGCGGATTTTTTATAAACCTTTGATGAACATTTTCTTTTTCAAACCATCCTCTATCTGCTGGTTATTATGCATATCCCCTTAACTTTAAATTTCCCCTCCCCTTTCACCTTACTTACTTTCCCACCCAAGTCCCTTGGGCTCCAGCAGTGTATAAATGCCTGATGTTGACACCTGATGCTGTGTCATTTTGTCATCAGCTTTGGGGGATGCTAATGCTAAGCCAGCTGAGGACCTATGTGCTGTCAGTTCTGCCATCCCCAAACAGCAACACTTCTTAACTTTCCTTACTTTCCCTGAAAATCCCGATGGATTATTGGCCTTATTAGATTGTGTCTGTGCCAAATCGATTGTAATTTATAAAACACATCTTTTATCCCACCCTTGATTGGAAGAATGAACCCTGCTGAGTTCATTGATCAGAGCAGGACACAAGAGGCTATACCATTACATCCCAACAAACACCCTGTGAATAGGTGTCATGCCTAACTCAGACAAAGGCCAGAATTACTCTTTAGATAAGGAGCCTTACATTGCAGAGCCTGAAGCCCACGTAGAACCCCACAATGCTAGTGGAACCCCAGGGCCCTCCAGTCTCTGTAAGGAAGCTACCTCAGGCCCATCAACAGTGGTGGACCTTAAGGAACCCATGGACAGGGACCCTGAGGAATGTGCCTCACCCATGGTGCCAGAGGAATCAGCTGAGCAACCACCCTAGCCCAAGAGAGCACTGACACCAGAAGGTATAGGCACAGGCCACAACTTAGAGGCAAAGTATATCCCTCAAGTCCCCAAGCAAGCAGGCTCCTTGAGAGTAAGGGTCTACTGAAGAGCAAAGGTCTCCTCAGAAGTAGGGATGCTCTGAAGCTTAGGCTAATGACTTTCAGCTGTACCTGGGCTGGGAGACCTGGCTATACAGTAATACCTTGGATTGCAAGTAACTTGGTCTGAGAGCGTTTTTCAAGACAAGCAAAAATTTTTTAAAATATTGACTTGATAAACGAGCAAGGTCTTGCAAGGTAGGGATGTAACCACTCGCCTTGAGCAGGCGTAGCAGGCCAAAATCAGCCCCGCTCACACCTGCCAAAGACTCGCTTTGATATAAGAGTGTTTTGGATTACAAGCACATTTCCGGAATGAATTATGCTCTCAATCCAAGGTATTACTGTATAGGCCTTCAGTTGAGACCTGTTAGCTGCTGGAACAACATCTTTATTTCAAATCCCATTACCTTGAAACCATTTTTCATTGACCTTGCTAGATCTTGGCTAGATCTTGTGCTGCTGAGCACTCGATCCCTGGTTTGTCCTTTTGCTGGACTGATAAAACTGTGCTTTGACCTAGGCTCCTAGGACTATTATATCTGACTTTGCCAAACCCAAGGCCTCATGTTACCTGCTAATCAGAAAGGTCGCAGCTGCACATAGCTATTCTCTTATGTGCTGAAAGAGGTCACCGAGGCCTGAGGACATGTAGTCCATGATAGCCCACTTGGTTTGGTCTCACTCTCAAGCCACAATATACAGTAATACCTTGGATTGAGAGCATAATTCGTTCCGGAAACATGCTTGTAATCCTAAAATACTTTTATATCAAAGCGAGTCTCTGGCAGTTGTGAGCGGGGCTGATTTTGGCCCGATACGCCCACTCGAGGCGAGCGGTTACATCCCTACGAGTTGTCCTTGCAAGACCTTGCTCGTTTATCAAGTCAATTTTTTAAAATTTTTTTTGCTTGTCTTGCAAAATGCTCTCAGACCAAGTTACTTGCAATCCAAGGTATTACTGTATATCTGATCCCCTGGCAGTATCCCGTGGAGCCCCATGGGAAAACCCAACATGGAACAGAGTTCCAATACTGTGCATGCATAAGCAGTCACACCTATCTATACAAGTAGCTCTACTGGAATTATGTGTGTAATTTGTGCCATCAACGAACAGCACAGTGGAGATGCACAGCTCAATTGATTGTACACCCAAGTGATAGTCAAGTCAACTGCCTTATTTCCATTAGTAGAAACCCACCTTAGTCATATTTTCCCTTAACCAATTCTGGATAAACCATTTGATCAGGGTAGAATACATTTTCTCTTCACTCTTGTTCTTGTTCTTTTTTCTTTTTAAACCCAACAACTGAATAATATACACATTGTAAAACAAGCTGGATTTGTCTATTAACCTTGATACAACCCAGCCTGTGAAGTTATGATGAATTACAACCTTCAGATCTTTTTTGACATTTGGCAGTATACAATTAGATCAAGCCTTCTTCTTTGTAAGCATCAAAGAAAAATGTAAATCAGTCATGGATGGTGATCATCATCATAAAAAAAAAAAAAAACATGATTAAGGTGGGGAAATGAACATCATGCAGGGATGTATGAGAACTTCGTTTCCCCCCTGCAAAACATGGAAGCGTGCCCTGTTTGAAGCCCTGAATGCGACCACAAACACGGGTCCGCTGAAAATACTGCAAGTTGCCAGATGTGTGCTCACATTCGATTTGCACTGCTTTCCCAGTTCAATGTTGTGCAAATTTCCCCCTGCAGACTGAAAGCCCCACTTTAGTCTATGGAGGAAAGTTGTGCAAATGTCATATTCGATTGCTGCTCGATTTGCGCAATTTCCCCATTCTCGAAAATGGAACAGGAATCGGCCACGAGAAATGTGGTGAGGTGACATTTGGAGAATCCTCGCAATCTCAAACATTGTTTGTTGGTCCATCCCTAAAAGCCTTTGACCAGGTGTGGCCAACTGGTAACAGGAGGACTGTAGCAAGCCTCGCACCGAGCGGGCGTCAAGGTAGGCCTGAGAGTCGCTGCGAATATCGGGGGGCTGCGAGCAGGCCGATTTTGGCCCACTCAAGCCCCCCGATATTCGCGGTGACATCCCTAAGAAAAACTGCACAGAAGCCAGGAATCCACCAGGGGGAGGGGGCATGACCATTTAAGGAATCCCAGGAAGGTTCTGCACCCCTGCTGTAGAGATTCAATCCCAATTCCTCTCTTGACTTGAATCTGCCTGAGGGCACAATCCTATACATGTTTAGACAGAAAAAAAGGACTGCAATGCTGGCTGGGGCATGCTGGGAGTTGCAGTCCTTTTTTTTCTTATGCAGTTACATAGGATTGCACCTTTAAAGAAGCACTTTTATTCCATAGCACACACAGGGATGGACAAATCTGTCCATTTCAGTTTCTCAGTTTTCCATTCTTAAATTTGCTTCATTCTGAACACTGAGACTTTTAAATAAATATTTTGCATGCAAGTTTGCACACGTTGCTGTGTGCATTTCTCCTAATACATGCATTTTTGCAAGCACTTTTATGTATTTAACTGAGACCTGGTGCCTGAGTTTTGCTTTCTTTCTCCTCCCTCCCAATCCCTTTTCCTTTTGTGTCGTGTCTTTTAGATTGTACGGCATGAGGGCAGAGACTGTCTAATATTAATCTTTGTAAGCCACCCTGGGAGACTTTTTTGACTGAAGAGCAGGGTAAAAATGCAGTAAATAAATAATAAATAATTTTATGTTGTTGTGTTGATTATTATTATTATTATTATTATTATTATTATTATTATTATTATTATTTGCTGGTATTCAGATTTTTGTGTGCACTTTCCCTGAATATACACATTTCTGTACACGTTTTTGACTGGAGAACTCCATCACAAGTGAGTTGCTGCAGAAATCAGGTAACTCCACAATGGAAATCCAGGTAATTCCACAATGGATTCAAACAAGCTCAGATTTCCATGATTCCAACCTGCACATTCTGCAGTGGATTGGCTTTTTCTCTGAGTCCCACAAATTCCACATGGACTGTTTTTGTTGTCGTTGCTGTTGTTGTTGTTTTTACTTTTGGGGAGGGATTTGTGCAATTTTGTTCATTAGCAAGTGTGCATTTGCACAAGTGCACATTAGTGCTAATGCACATTAACTAATGTGAATGCGCACAAATGCACATTTGCAAACAAATTCAATTTTCGTACAAATAATCCAATTCCGTCAATGACCAGATGATGGAACAGAAGGCACCTGACAATCAGCAAAACACGGCTAGAGGAACAGATTTAACAACAACATCCGTACATCCCTAATCGGTAGCCTGATGGTTCTTATGCTCCAAGTTGTAGGCCTGAGCAAATCGGAAATGTGCTTGAGAATGCAGCCTGGGGTTGCAATCTAGAGCTATAAAGCTGCTGCAGGGTTAGGATCGCAGCCACTTGCTCTTCTGTGGCTTTGAGACAGGTCCACTGGAGTTATCCTGCCCTTGTTGGCTGCTCATGATTTTTTTGAGCGGCAACCAGGAAAAAGGTCTTCAACCCCTCTAAAGCTTTCAGCTTTTGCTCCCTAGGGTTGTTTGAGGTCAGCAGCCTTCCCCAACCTTGTCCCATCCAGATGTTTTGGACTATGATTCCTATTCTCCTTGCTGGCTGGGGGTGATGGGAGTTGTAGTCCAAAAACATCTGGAGGGCAGCAGAATGGGGAAGGCTGGTTTAGATATAAGGGTGTAATTTTAGCAGGCAGCTCCCCTCTAGGAAGGTGAGCCACAGTTCCAAACATCCCACATACAAAAAATAAAGGTTACAAATAACTCTTTAACAGGCAGCTTACTGTTCCCTAAACCAACTCCTGTGGTTCTTTTGTATTCCTTCCCAGCATGCACATGATGCCTTCCTGAGGATGGCTTGCATGCATTACAGTGTTTCCTCCTTTAGGTGGCTACTACCAAGGTTGTTTCTCAGAGACTTCCATCAATGCATGCATGCTTCCATATCTGGGAAACTCATAAAGCTAGATGACACCAAGTGTATTACAAATATAATATGAATATAAATAAGCCCCCGGTTGTTCATCATGAGAGGTTCAGCCTGTTTTAGCCCTGGCCCAGGCACCACTGGGTATAAGCATCTCCCAGTTAATTTTGGCTAATGAGCCATTTATTTATTTATTGTATTTATGAATCACCCATCTGGCTGGCAAACCGGTCCACTCTGGGCGATGTACAACATGATAAAATATAAAATACAGTTAAAACAGTGTAAAATGTTAAAATCTTAACCCACCCCATATTCCCGCCTGAATAGCCACGTTTTTAGTGAGTGGCAGAAGCTCAGCAGAGAGGGGGCATGGCGGAGGTCACTAGGGAGAGAGTTCCACAGTATGGGAGCGGCCACAGAAAGGCCCTCTTCCTAGTCCCCACCAGTCTAGCTGCTCTGGCTGAAGGGACAAGGAGAAGACCGTCTTTGGCAGATCTTGTTGAGCGGCCTACTTGGTGTTGCTGGAGATGCTCCTTGAGATAAACTGGACCGGAGCCGTATAGGGTTTTAAAGGTCAAAACAACCAACACCTTGAATTCGGCTCGGCAAGCAACTGGCAGCCAGTGCAGCTCCTTGAGCACTGGAGTGATGTGATCCCGCCAGCGGCTGCCTTTAACCAGGCGAGCTGCCTGCGTTCTGTACCAGCTGTAGCTTCCGAACCATCTTCCAGGGTAACCCCACGTATAGCACATTACAGTAGTCTAGGCAAGAGGAGACCAAGGCATGAACCAGCGATGGGAGCAGATGATTAGGAAGGTAGGGGCACAGCTGCCATATCAGATGGAGTTGATACAGCGCCGCCCGGCTCACAGCTGACACCTGAGCCTCCATGGACAGCTGGGAGTCTAGAATGACCCCCAAGCTGCGGACCTGGTCCTTCAGGGGTAGATGTACCCCATTCAGCACCAGGTCAACATCCCTAACCTCCCCTTGTCCCCCACCTTGGTACCTTGGTCTTGTCGAGGTTCAGCTTCAGCATGTTCCTTCCCATCCAGCCACCCACTGACTCCAGGCACTGGGACAGGGTCTCAACGGCCAACCTCGGTGAGGACTTGAAAGAGAGGTTGAGCTGCTGTGTCATCCACATACTGATGACACCGCACCCCAAACCTCCTGATGATAGCTCCCAGTGGCTTTAGGTAGATGTTAAATAACATTGGGGAGAAGATGGAACCCTGTGGCACCCCACAAGTGAGCAGCCTAGGGTCTGAAGCCTCCTCCCCAAGAACTACCCTCTGGTACCTTCCAGAGAGGAAGGACCAGAACCACTGCAATACAGTGCCTCCTATGCCCAACCCCTCCAGGCGGTCCAGGAGGATACCGTGGTCAACAGTATCAAAAGCCACTGAGAGATTGAGGAGGACTAGAAAAGAACATTCGCCCCTATCCAAAGCTGTCCTCATATCATCCACCAAGGTGACCAAGGCCATCTCCGTCCCATGTCCAGGCCTGAAGCCTGACTGGCATGGATCTAAGTAATCGGCTTCATCCAAGTGTGCCTTCAACTGAGCCCCCACCACTCGCTCAATCACCTTGCCCAGAAACTGGCAAATTGGAGACTGGGCGGAAGTTGTTCAGATCTTGGGGATCCAAGGAGGGCTTCTTCAGAAGCGGTCTTATTGCTGCCTCCTTAAGGGCTGGTGGCATCACTCCCTCCTCGAGGGAGGCATTCATCACTGCCCTGATCACCTCACCCTGTCTCTCCCTGCAGCTCATAATGAGCCAGGGTGGGCAAGGATCGAGCAAGCAGGTGGTCAACCTCACAGATGAGAGCACCTTGTCCACTTCATCAGAAGGAAGAAGCTGGAACCGATCCCACAAAACCGGTCTGCCAATGGCCTCCTTCCACTCACTCCCTGTGTCCACGACGCACGAAATCCCACTCCTAATCCGATCAATTTTATCTGCAAAGTGCTTTGCTAAAGCCTCAACAGGAGGCTTTTGACTGTTCCATCGGGTCTGGAGCGACTGGACCGACCAGACTCCAGACCACTTGGAACAGCCTCCTGGGGCAGCACTCTGCAGATGCAATGGAGGCAGCATAGAAATTCTTTTTTGCTGCCTTCACCGCCACCTGGTAGGCTGAAGATGCAGCTCTAACCCATGTTCAATCATCTTCAGAGTGGGATTTACACCATCGGCGCTCTAGCCTTCTCACCTCTCGTTTCAGAGCTCGCAGCGAAGGAGTGAACCATGGTGCCGTGCGAGCTCCTGTTTAGGCGAAGAGGGCAGCTTCGGGGCAACTCGGTCTAATGCCCTGGTGATTGCAGCATTCCAGTTGTCCACCAGGATCTCGACCGAGCTACCCTGGTGGACAACTCCAATTTGTGTGCTCCAATTCCCCAAGCGCATTCAGGAATCCATCCGGATCCATAAGACGCCTGGGGCAGACCATCCTAATAAGTCCCTCACCCCTGCAGAGGGGTTGTGGCATCGAGAAATCCAACCCCACCAGATAGTGATCTGACCATGACAAGGGGGTGGTGGATATACCCCCGATTTCCAGATCATTTCCCCCCTCTCCAGAAATGAAAACCAAGTCCAGTGCCTGACCAGCCACATGGGTAGGTCCAGTTAATACAGGGTGCAGCTCCCAGGAAGCCATGGTCTCCACGAAGCCCCTGTGATTGCAGCCCCCGAATGCACATTGAAGTCCCCCAGCACCAATCGCCTGGGGGACAGCTAAAGCCACACGCACATCGGAGACCACCTCCAGCACCTCGGCCAGGGAGTCTGCCATGCAGCGGGGTGGACGGTACACAAGCAGAATCCCCAGGCTGCCCTTTGGACCCAACCTCCAGTACATGCACTCAATAAACTTGGTCTCGCGGAGAGGGAGTCTGGTAAGGACCAAGGACTCCCGGTAGATAACAGCCACTCCCCCTCCCCCAACCCTTGGTTGCTGGGCATACGAGAAACCAGCCGGACACAAGGCCGCCAGAGTTGGAGCGGCAGCTTCGTCCAGCCAGGTTTCCGTAACACATGACAGGTCCACACCCTCATCCAGGATCAAGTCATGGATGAGAGATGTTTTTTGGGTAATGGCTCTGGCATTGCACAACATCAAATGCAAGGTGGGGGAAGGAGCCACACATCCCCCAGTTATCCCTTGGCTCTGGGCCATGCTTGGAAGTCCTGCACACTGCTGCTCTCACATACACACACTGAAGTGAAAACACAGGCACAGCCTCTGATAATTTCCTTCTACATTTTACCCCAAAGTCCTGTGACGAAGTAAAAAGGAAGGTCCTGGTAAAGTCATTCCCTGATTGACAGCTAGAGCTGTCAGTCACAAAAAGCCATGTCCTCTCTCCTCACCCTGGTGTTCTCGTTGGGGAGTAATGGTGCAATTTTGGCAGGCATAGTGTCCGGCATCTCCCTTTGCCTCTGAATCTCCGAATCACTTACAAAGCTTTAGGAGGACCAAGATTCCACTTCAGAGCTATTCAGAGGAGCCTGCTTCACCTTAAACATCAGAAACTAGGGAAATGCATACAAGCAAAAAGTGAGCATGTTGGAGTTGTCCAAATTCCACAACAAAGCTCATTCTCACTTGTGTCCATATCAGATCATTAGTTTTGTTTTCACATGAAGATTCATGCATATTTTCCTGCATACGTTTTCAAATGTGAGCAACAATTTTGTGCATCTTGGAAATGTATGCATTCTTCTCCCATTGATTAAAGCATGTTTGTGTATAGTTTTCAAAAGCACACTTCTTGTTTCATGCACATTTTTCAAATGTATGCATGTTGTTGAATGCATTTTGTGGGATCTGCTAATCGCATTGCAAGCTCGGAGATGTATGAACTTTGACCACAGATTGCATTTGACTCCGTGTTCTGTCCAGGACATGCGGACTGGGTAAATCCTGATCCAAAACAAACTGAAATACATTTCTCATCCATCCCTACCTGAATCTTTCTGAAGTGGCCCAATTCAGCCTGGGATTTTTCTAATACCAGTCCAATACACGCAGGAAGATTGGAATCTGAATGACTGGAATCTGGAATAATTCCAAGCAGGGACTATTACTTAGGAGCAAAGTCAGAACAAGAAACCCACTTTAATCTCCTTGCAGTATCTACAGTAAATGAACACACTACATTATGAAAATCTATAATGTCAAAAGCTGACTTCACCCCCTAGAGCTTGTGTCCATAATCATCCAGTTGGTTCCTGCCAATTAAAATATATTCAAATTTCATCAACATTCCATATTCCAAGGACAAATTCCGAAGTTGGAATTTTGAAATGTTGATGGACAATGTACAGTCTCAGCTCACATTGTACAGCTCTAATAAACCACTGATGGGTCCTAAATATATCGGAACACAACATTTCTGCACCATATGAGCTTTCTAGTCGATGCATCTTTGCCTCCTCAGTTTGGAATTCTTAAGTCAATCTTTGACGTGCCAGAGAGGGTCTTAAATTGGCTGCTTTGAAGAGGTCCCCATTCAATCATACACTGATTTAAGGAAACAGTTAACAGTATCATCCCATTTAACGATTTTGGGATGGTTTTTTTTTTTAAAAAAACATTCTTCTTTAAGCTTCTTTATTTAGCTATAATTGCAGTAGAAATGGGGCTTAAAGTGTTATGGTCAATAACTCATCTATTTTAAAAGGCTGGGTTTAATAAAAACAGGTGTATCACCTCACTAGTGCCTGCTGTGGCAGTTTATAGTGTATGAGTTTATTCCATGTGCTGTCTAATTACAGCACAGTCAACAGGACAATAAATTATAGCTGTAGAGTAGAGTCTGTTAGTCAAGGGTTCTCTGCCAGTAGAAGTAAACACATGCAAATTAGCTCCCAGTCCCCTAAAGCATCGATAGAGCTGAAACACCTTTGCTCCCAAAGTTTCGCCTCAAAATTCTCTTCCATCAATTTTGAGGCTCAAAGATTCCTTGGATATTCAAATAATGATCAATTATTGACAATTAGTATTTGATATCCAACACACTGGAGAGCCAGCGTGGCGTAGTGGTGAGAGTGTTGGACTGGGACTTAGGAGATCTGGGTTCTAGTCCCCCTTCAGCCATGGAAACTCACTGGGTGACTTTGGGCCAGTCACTGACTCTCAGCCTAACCTACCTCACAGGGTTGTTGTGAGGATAAAATGGAGAGGAGGAGGAGGAGGATTATGTAAGCCACCTTGGGTTCCTTGCAGGAAAAAAGGTGGGGTATAAATATAATAAATAAATAAATAAATAAATAAATTAAAATAAAATATTTGACGTCTATCTCTCATATTTGTATCATTTGTACCTGTCAGTATTTGATCGTGGGCATACATTGGCGTTTAGTATTTCATACATGGTATACAAAAGTACTGTATATTTAGTACCTCGATACTTGGCATGCAATTGTGTTTAATATTTGACTCTGATGAAAATTGACATGCAACAGCATTTGGTCTTGTACAGTATTCGATGGCTAGCATGCAAAAGGGTTTGATAGATGATATGCAACAGTATTTAGTGTTTAGCACCATGAGACAGATAACAACAGTGTATGAGATTCCATATTTGATGCCAAGCAATCCAGAAATGCAAAACAGTTAAGAGATCCCCAAATATCTAAAATTCTATGATTTCACATTCAAGATCTGAATTTCCATTTTTAAATTTGAATTTTTGAATTTTGCAAATTTTGCAATGCCTGAAGACATTCTTATATGGAGGCAAAAACAATTAATCCATTTATACAGTCATACAGGCACAAGGTAGCATGGGATGGCTCCTGAAGAGAAAGAAATAATAATATTGCAAGCTTCTTGGACTTTTTTTTTTTAAAGCAAACTTTCATCCAGCTCTAATCTAAAAACATCTTTAGTCATTTCAGTGTAGCAGATGCACAGGAAATCCCACCCCCAAGACAATATGCCTTCACAGTTTAATGTCCATTCATAGTTTAATATCCATACCTGTTGATTTCAGTAGCTGGGGGGGGGGGAATGTTTTGTACTCCATACCACACACACACACACACCACCACCACCACCCAGATACATACATACATTTTGGAATACACCCATTTAAATTTGAAGCCCACAAATATATTGCTTTGATTTTCCAACTTCAGAACCGAGGAACTCAAATAAGTGGGATGATTCATATTTTTATTCCATAAAACCCAACATTCTACTTCGCAAGTAGGTAGAATATAGGCTAGGTGGCTTTCTCAGGATGCTGGGTGAAGCCTGCTCAGCAACAGTGTGAACTCAGGATATTTTGCATGTACTCATTCTTTCTGAGTAATATGTTTTACTCCAGGGAGACCCATTTGCCCTCTGGCAGATTCCTCCCATACTTTCTCATCACACCTAAGATTCCTTCCCACTAGGGAGGGGGAAAAGCCTGAGGAGACAAAAGAACTAGTCAGAAAGGACAGTAAAAGAAATGGGTGTGTACACATGATCCCATCATCCATGTGTTGAAAGAGTGTGTAGAGGGGGCCCACAGGGTATGTGGACTAGCCCTGCCCACTGCTGGAACTGTGGGTGGTGGGTTTGTTTTTATTTATTTTTTAAAATATCACATTTATAAACATATGAGGCCACATTTGCTGCATCATGTCATTGGTCCATCTAGGTCCAGTAATGAGTAATCCACCTGGAATCAGCACTCCAATATCCCTGGGAGAAGTCTTTCCCAGCCTGCTGTGTGTGTGAGATGCTTTTGCCTGGAGATGCCCTGGACTGAAACTGGGAAAGCAGGAACTCTGCCGCTGAGCAATGACCCCTCCTTCCTAAGTGTTCCAAGCAGAGCCAGTACAACATGCTTTGCTGCCTGAGGCAGAGCAATAAAAGGAGCCACCCACCCAAGTCAAGGTGCAGAGCATCCAAAGCTAGCCAAGTTATTTTGGCACCTGAGGCAGAAAATCCCTCAATAACCTTTCCCCTATTCCCTGAAAGTAAAAATGCAACATTCACAAATTACATAATTGATACTTTGCAGCTCGTTCATGACGCCCACATTCTGCTGCCTGAGGCAGCCGCCTCACTCTGCCTAATGACAGGAACGGCCCTGGTTCAAAGCACTCTGCTTACCGTCGCTTGGAACAAGACTGTGTTCCCACTGGCACAAAGTGGGGAAGGTTACTTTTTCTGATTCCCACTCCCCCCTGTAGCCCCTTGTACCTTCCAAAAATCTTTTCTGGAAGTTGGGGGACCTTTGAGAAGAAGGTGGGCTGCAGAGGAAAGGGGGAAATGGAAATAATTGCTCAGTCTCACCTTCCACCCAAGGGATCTCTGCTGGATCAAAAACCTTCTGTTGATGGAAGGAACCCTTCCGTTCACAGAAGACTACGTTTGGATCTTAGATGTTTGGATCTAAGCCTTATAACAGACTTGTAAGAAGGTAAGTGGTATTATCATTGTTTGTTTATCAATAGATTTCTATCTTCTTGTGTTGTTCCTCTCCTACCAGAGGCTGGACATCATCATGGCTAAACAGTCTTTAGATATGGCCACTCTAAACAATGATGTTGTGTTGCCCCCAAACCATTCTCTAAGGTTTCTCATCCAAGATGTTCTTCTTCTTCCTACACTTCTTTCCCATTTATTTCGCCTTGTATAATCAGCTGCAACACTCTATATTTTTCATTTCTCATTATATGACCAAAACATTCTAGTTTTCTGTGTTTTATAATTTCTTGATCTTTATTCATTCTCTTTAATACTTCTTTGTTGGTCACCCTCTCAGTCCATGAAATTCTTAACATCCTGAGATAAATCCACATTTCAAATGCTAATGGTATAGATTTCTGTACCAACATTTAACATAAGTTTTGTGGGTGGTTTACACGATTGAACAGAAGACATCATAATAGAGCAAAACCCGACTGGAAAAAACAGATCCCATAGTAAAAAGATCTGACAGTACTTAGAGGGAACAAACAATTAAAATTTTAAAAAGGCTTCAGCTGGTGCCCAAAGGATAACAGTGAGCCTCCCTCAGGAGCAAGTTCCATAAACAGGTCAGGATATCTCAACTGGAGATGCCCTTTCCCTAGTTGCCACCCACTTTACCTCTGAAAGCAGGGATACTTGGAGATGAGTATCAGCAGATGCACAGGAAGGTTGATTCAGAGCCAGCTGGCCAGCACCTTCAGCTGAGCTTGGAAATGGTGGCCCAGTAGAAAAGAAGACAGTGGAGCTCCTTCCACACCAGCAGATGCATTCCGTGTGACAGGTTCCATTTAGAACTCTGGCAGCGGTGTCCTGTACTAGCTGCCGTTGCTAGGACATCTTCAAGAGCTGCCCCATGTACAATCCACTGCAGTAGTCTAAGCAGGAGGTTACCAGAGGTGGGATGCTACCTCAATCCTTCTAGTGAGCTCGTTGTAGATCACAAACTGAATATGAGCCAGCAATGAGACGTGGCTGCGAAAAGGCAAATGCTATTTTGGGTTGCATTAATAGAAGTACAGGCAGTCCCCGAGTTAAGTACATCTGACTTACAGATGACTCATACTTAAGAACAGACTTCCGGGTTCCCCCAGCGCTACATCATTTATGTAGCACGTACATAGTGTAGTATACTACGCAATTTGCATAGTTATACAATTTGCATAAATGCCAATTTTTTTCCTGTAGAATGCTATGGTGTTCTGACTTACATACAAATTCAACTTAAGGACATTCTCAGGAACGGAACTCGTTCATAACATGGGGACTGCCTGTATAGCTTCCAAATCATGTGAAGTACTAGTTCCCCTCTACTCAGCACTGGTTAGACCTCATGTTGAGTATTGTGTGCAGTTCTGGGCACCACACTTTAAGAAAGATGCAGACAAACTGGAAGGGGTTCAGAGGAGGGCAACAAAGATGATCAGGGGAGTGGAAACAAATAGTGGTGGGTAATCTGCCACCACCCAACTTGCTGGGCACTTGACGAGCACTGCTGCTGCACCCGCTAAGCTGGGCCAAAAGTGAGCACCACCTGAGCTGCGTGGCGGACTTCCGGGTTCCCGGCAGTACGCTTTTTATGTAGAAAATGGCATAAGATACAGTAAAAGCAGCCGCAATTTATGTAACTTGTGCAGATTGTGGCCTTTTGGCATATCTTATGCCATTTTCTACGTAAAAAGTGGCCCGTCAGGAACCCGGAAGTCGCTTCCCCGGCTCCGCTTGGGAGAATGTGAGTTGAGCCAGGGAAGCAGGTAGGAGGGATGGAGTTCGGGGGGGTTGAGCCCGGCAAGTTTGCTGGACTTCTACCTATGGGGGTTACACGGACCTTATCTTGACTCGACGTTCTCTGTGGCCCGGTTCTCCGCCGCTGTGGCCACCCGATCTTGGTCTTCTGAGCAGGCGCCATGTCCCCCCCGCCCAAAGGCAGTGTCTAATCGGTTCAGATCGCAGCTACTCAAAACTTAGGGGGGTGGGGAAATGTTTTTAAAATGGCATGCCACAGGGCATGCAGCCCTGCCCAACTGGCTGCCGGAAGTATTTACTTTTCCAATGGGGCCTGGGTTGTGAGGAAGAGGAACCGCCGCCACACAGCTGATCCCTGGAAGGCGGTAGTACCGCCTTCCAGGGATGGTTGGGGGGTGGTGGACTGCAGGGCCCTAGAACTGCACCGTGCAGTTCAGCTGTGGCAGCGCCACTACTTGCCTTGCCTTGCCTCCCACAGGATAAAGGGGCATATACACCGTTATTATTACATGTTTATCCTGAGTAGGGATTTGAACTTGGCACACCCTGTTCTAAATCCAGTATTCCACCCACTACACCACACTGCCGTTCTAAAGGAGCTTTTTTAGCAACCATTAGCAACAAAACCTACTCGGATCACCTGCTCTTTTGAATTGGCTTCCCTTCAGAAGCGAGTGCACTGTCTATTCATTCACCCTAGAAACAGTTTTGCTGCCTCATGCACTGGAGAGGGATAAACGTGGAGCATATTTTCACTCCCTGAGCCGGAAAGGAAAAATGAACAGTAATTATTCCTTCTCCCGTTATTTCCCCCAAACTCTGCATTTTTTAATGGCTCGTATAAACTACTAAAGCAGAGACATGCTGAGCTGTTTGTTTGTTTTTTAAACAGTTTGAAAGCCAGATTTGCCTGCTCAGAAAAGTCACTGATGCTTTCCAAGCCACTGTTCATCGCTCGCAAGTGACAGAGCATGGGAATGCTGGGGAAGCGGCAGCTAGTACATCTGCTTGCCTACTCCTATAATGGTGAGAGAAGTTCTAGGCCAGAAGTGTTGCACCTCTTTCAGTTTAGGGCCAAATTCCATTTTGGAGAATATCTTGGGGGCCACATTGCAGTGGTGGGCCGGGCCAAAGGCAAAAGGGCTGTTGCCAAAATAAATAAAAAAAATAGCTGTACATTTTAGCTTAAAGCTCTTACTGCCAGTAAAGCCTTGGGCAAGGCATTTCAACCTTTTAGAAGGGGGGGGGGAGGGAACTGCAAAACAAAAGCCAAGGAATCACCAAATGATTGGTGGTTTGGGGGATGAGGTGGGGGCCATCTGAAGAACCCTGGAAGGCCAGATTGGGACCTCCAGGAGGGCCACGTTTGGCCTGTGGCCTACGGTTCTGCCCCCACCACCATTCCAGGCCCTAGAATCTAGCACAAGTTGGGTTTTGGTTTACTGTGGATGCAAGAGAAAGAACTAGAAAGCGTAGAGACATATGGGGTTTTTGTAATATTTTGTATATTCACAAATATATAGAGAGCTTAAGCAGAAGCTAGTAACATACCACCCTAGCAGGGAACATGTTCATTCCCTCACATCAGATCTAGGGATGGGTGAGAATTTTGTTTGCTGCATTTATTTATTTATTTTAATAAAAACTTAACACAATTTACAAATTTCTTCATAAGCAAGATAGAAAGAATTTGAGATTAAGGGTGCAATCCTGTGCATGTTTCGTTAGAATAAAAGTCCTACAACTCCCAGCATTCTCCAGCCAGCACCCTAAAACAATTAGAATGTGGGAGAACCTGACCAATTTGTCAGGGCTTTGAGTGCTCACCTCTTAAAACTCTAGATTTGAATCCCAATGTATTCAGTCATGTTGTGGTGTTGCCACACCTCTTTTTCTTCTGACAGATTCTTCATTGTTTACAGCGACATGGCAGGTAGGTACGCAATGGTCACCTCCATGCAGGGAATAGCTGTACCTCTTGAATTTGGCCCGTGTAGTTGAGTTGGTTAATTTTTAAAAAAGAATTTTCCAACATTTGCAAATTTCATCAGAAATGGGATGGAGACAGGCCCAGTGAGGTCTCTCCCTAGATACTGGGATCTTCTTGGTCAGTGCTGGAGTTGAGGGGCTGTCTGCCTCCATGGTTCCCTGGCTCTGGGAAATTTGGGTCTTCATGCGAGGATACGTCATCATGGGTTGGGCCAGGGCCAGGCATGCCAGGTATCTGCGCACTGAAAATAATGTTGGAAAAGATGCAAACACAGCTGTTTAGGGAGATAGAATCCAAGGTACTGCCAAGTTAATCTGGGGAAAAATATTGATCTCTCTCCTAGCAGCTTCTTTCTGCTTCTTTTTTACAGGGCCTCTGGGAGTTTGGAGCCAAAGATTCCAGGCAGCATATCACTCCAATTTCTGTCACATTTTTTAAAAAGACACTTTGACCTTACCAAACTGGGGAAGCTTTAAGGAATTCAGCTTGGCTAATTCCTATGAGAAATGACCTCATCCGCACCTCTCGGATTAACATGCAGATCCAAATTTAGCTATCCACCAGTTTATGTCTTTCTTCAGATGTTGTGTGTCCCCACCCACCCACCCACCCACACAAATTGAAAATCACCCTCCCCCATTTCAGATTTAGTACTTCTCCCCATCAGATTTAGTACTTCTCCCCATCCCTACATTGCTGAAACAGCCCATTTGGCAAACTGGAGTAGATCCCTTATTTAAAAACATATTTGGAGAGAACTTCTTTAAAATTGCAGATTAATGTGGAAACAGAACAGAATTATGGGTAAAAACATAATTAAAGTGACATAGAACGGAAACAGACAAGACATTACAAGAGTATTGTATATATTCATATATTTTTTATAATAATTCAAAAAGGGAACTAGGGAAGACATATTCATCATCCATCCCTATATTAAACTATCTATGTCCATTACGGGATTAAAGAATGGGTGGACTCCACTTGCCAGAGTAACAAATAACTTCCTTTTCTAGTCCAATGATAGCAGAAGATGCCATTCTGACAGAACTGAAAATTAACTTTCCAATTACTTCTAACTACATTTTGATCAAAGCACATGCAAGCTGTTTTTCTCGCAGAGAATGAAATCTCTATTAACTCTGAGAGAATATAACACTGAGGCAGGTCCTGGGGGGGGGGGGATGTTAGCATTCAGCTTTCTAATTATTAACACGATTAATCTTCCCTCCTTCTGTTTTTAGAATTCCAATAAAACTATTTAAAAATTTAGAACCTACTTCATGTGAGAGAAACATTCTTTAATTGGGAAGGGAATACAGATTATATGTGCATAACTGAGATTCAGAGTGATTTCCTCCAACATTTTCTCCCATGTTACTCTGTGTTAGTTTTGCTTCTGGCTTGCCGCTTTGGGTTCAATCCTCAGCAGTTTATGTTTCCCTAAATGGTGGCCAAATATTGTAATCAACTACAACAGGGATGGGCAACCTACAGCCCTCAGCTGTAGGTTTCAAAAGCCATCTGCAAGCAATCTGTTAAGAGTGATCCAGCAGAAAGAAAAGGGGGGGGGAGAGAAGCGGGTGGTAGAAAAATAGATCACAGAAAGAGGGTGAGAAAAAGGGGGTGGAAAAAGTGTGTGAGAGAAGGGGTGGTCCCACCCTCGGCTGGCTTCAACCCTGCCCACCACGAGTATATACTCACCTGAATGAATTACTCCTAGGGTAAAATTTGTTTCGGTTTGAGAACATGAATGGGAGCACACACTCTACAGAAATGTTTGGGAACTGGCAAACATGCTTTCGTAAAATGGGCATTTTTAAAAAGGCACAATATTAAAAATGCACACTTTAAAGTGAACTGAGCTTTGAAATGAAGTTCAGAGAATCTGGCATGCTCGAACATCCTTGGCTCTATCCCATCCTGAATTACCCCCAAGTGAAAATGTGTGCCTCAACAGAAAGAAGGTTCCCCTCCACAGAACTACTGGATCTGTATGCAGAGCAAAAAACAAAACAAAAACAAAACCCTACTTATTAGTAGGCAGAGTGAACAGGATTTTTTTAAAAAATAAAATAAAATCAGACATTATATGTGAAAGCAACTGAGTTGGGCATAAATGAAATGTTATAGTCCCCAAGTAGACACTACCAATATGCCCTTCACTGTGGTAGTCTTGTATATACCCTTCATCTACCCAGCACCTCCTCTTCCTAGTTTCCAGCATTCCTATTCAGACTCTTGATCCCTCACACAATTAGAATCCCATGAGATGAGAGTTAACCCCATAAAGTTACTCCTGGGAGACTTCAATTTCCCTGATATCTGTTGGGAGACTTATTCAGCCAAACATGGCCCCTCCAAGAAATTCCTGAGCTGTGCTGCTGATAACTTCCTCCTACAGAAAGTGGAGGAAGGAACTAGAGGATCGGCTATCCTTGACCTGATTCTAACCAACAGAGACGAGTTAGTGGATAAAGTGGCAGTTTCGGGAACTCTGGGGGAAAGTGACCATGTTATACTTGAGTTCTTGATTCTAACAGAAGCAAAAGCTGAGTGTAGCCAAACACGTACCCTGGATTTTAGGAAAGCCAATTTTAACAAACTCAGAACAATGATTAGTAAGATCCCATGGCAAGTGACTCTCACGAGAAAGGGAGCCCAGGAGGGGTGGGAGTTTTTAAAAAAGGAAATTTTAAAGGCACAATTGCAAACAATTCCCACAAGGAAAAAAGGCAGAGGGCAACAGAAGAAGCCAATGTGGCTTCACAATAAACTCAAAGATGACCTGAAAACAAAAAAGGACACGTATAGGAAGTGGAAGGAAGGACAGGCTACAGGGGAAGAGTACAGGCAGGTAGCACAGAACTGCAGGAATAGTGTCAGGAAGGCTAAAGCTGAGAATGAGATAAGGTTAGCGAGGAATGCTAAAAGCAACAAAAAGCTTTCTTCAGATACATGCACAGTAAAAGACAGAAGAAAGAACTGGTGGTTCAACTACGCAATGAGGATGGCAAATTGATAACAGAAGACAAAGAAAAGGCAGAAGTGTTCAATTCCTACTTCGGCTCGGTCTTCTCCCAAAAGAGGGTCTATGACCCCCCTGGCAAACCTGAAGTGCAGACTGAAGGGGCAGAATTGCAGCTTGAGATTGATAGGCAAATGGTCAAGGAGCACCTGATTACTCTGAACGAGTTTAAATCTCCAGGGCCTGATGAGCTGCATCCTAGAGTAATAAAGGAACTGGCAGAAGAACTCTCAGAACCACTGTCTATTATCTTTGAGAAATCATGGAGGACAGGTGAAGTGCCAGACGACTGGAGGAGGGCAAATGTTGTTCCCATCTTCAAAAAGGGCAAGAAGGAGGAACCTGGGAACTATAGGCCAGTCAGTCTGACATCAATCCCCGGGAAGATTTTTGAGCAGATTATAAAGAAGTCAGTCTGCAAGCACCTTGAAAACAATGCAGTGATTACTAGAAGCCAGCATGGATTTGTCAAGAACAAATCCTGTCAGACTAATCTGATCTCATTTTTTGATCGGGTAACCTCCCTTGTGGACTGTGGGAATGCTGTGGACATTATATACCTGGACTTCAGCAAAGCTTTCGACAAAGTGCCTCATGATATCCTGATTAGTAAGCTAGCTAAGAGTGGGCTAGATGGAACAACTATCAGGTGGATCCACAATTGGCTAAAGAATCGGACTCAAAGAGTGCTTATCAATGGTTCCTTCTCAAACTGGGGAGAGGTAACGAGCGGGGTACCACAGGGCTCGGTCCTGGGCCCAGTGCTCTTCAACATTTTTATTAATGACTTGGATGAGGAGGTACAGGGAATGCTTATCAAATTTGCAGATGACACAAAGTTGGGTGGAACAGCTAATACTCTGGAAGACAGAAACAAAATTCAAAGTGACCTCGATAGGCTGGAGCGCTGGGCCGAAAACAACAGAATGAAATTTAACAGGGATAAATGCCAAGTGCTGCACCTAGGGAGAGGAAACCAAATGCAGAGTTACAGAATGGGGGACACTTGGCTCAACAATACTACAAGTGAGAAGGATCTTGGAATTGTGGTAGATCACAAACTGAATATGAGCCAGCAATGCGATGTGGCTGCAAAGAAGGCAAATGCAATTTTGGGCTGTATTAATAGAAGTATAGCTTCCAAATCGCGGGAAGTGATAATTCCCCTTTACTCGGCACTGGTTAGGCCTCATCTTGAGTACTGCGTCCAGTTCTGGGCACCTCACTTTAACAAGGACATAGACAAACTGGAGAGGGTTCAGAGGAGGGCAACAAGGATGATAAAGGGACTGGAAACAAGGCCCTATGAGGAGAGACTGAAAGAACTGGGCATGTTTAGCCTTCAGAAGAGGAGACTGAGGGGAGATAGGATCGCACTCTTCCAGTACTTGAAGGGTTGTCACACAGAGGAGGACAAAGATCTCTTCTCGTTCATCCCAGTTTGCAGGACACGGAATAATGGGCTCAAGTTACAGGAACCTAGATTCCACCTAAACATCAGGAAAAATTTCCTGACTGTCAGAGCAATAAGACAATGGAATCAACTACCTAGGGAGGTGGTGGGCTCTCCCAGTCTGGAGGCATTCAAGGTGCGGCTGGACAGACATCTGTCAGAGATGCTTTGACCTGGATTCCTGCATTGAGCAGGGGGTTGGACTCGATGGCCTTGTAGGCCCCTTCCAACTCTACTTTTCTATGATTCTATGATTCCCTAGGGCCCATGTGTGACCTTAATCCCAGCCAAACTGACAACGCCTACTTCTCTCACAGAAGCTAGATATTCTAACAACTTTATGCCCTGACCAGCAATATAGATAATGTCAGTGTTAGATGTAAAACACCTACATCATGTTTGACATGACACAATGGGATCCCAAACTTAAGTAATTAGTAAGTGTCATCTATTAAGTATTGTAATATCTGCATCTCCCCAATGAAAATAAGTCTGTTTAACAGTGGTCTCTCTGAAATGTATAGCACACTGAATCTCTGAAGATGAAAGGTTCAGTGCATGTTCTGCCTCGGGGTAGGCAGCGGCCTTCTTGGGGCCACAGGCACATGTGATTTTTTCGAGGCCATAGGCATATGTGACATTTTATTCAGGGCCATGTGTGTGCACATGTGAAACTTTTGTTTGCTATGGGTAGTCACATTTTATATTTTTTGGGGGGACTGTGGGCACTATTTCTTGCCTCCCTCTTTCCAAGATTCCAACCTTCCAGGAGTCCCCCAATCTGCCAACTTCCTGTTTCATAGCTGCTGAGCATGGCAGGAGGCAGAAGCGGCAACAGAAACAGTGGGCTTGTTCGCACGACACGGGAACCGCAAGTCCCCCGCGGTTCCCGTGTCGTGTGCACGCCGACCGGGGGTGCCCCCGCGGGAGAGCCGCGCGTGGGACGCTCGCAAAGTGACCATGGTCGGTAGAGGGCTAAGCCCCTACCGCGTGTGGTCACCGTGCCGTCGGAACAGCGGGCGGCCGTCCCGTGGGGTCCCCACAGAGACGGCAGCCCAGAGCGGCCGGAGCTGCCCCGCTCCAGCCTGTAGGGGCAAATGGCCCCTCTGGGCATCCCGGGCCTCACCCCCTACCGCCGGGAGGCCCGCACTGCGGTGCGGGTACTACGGGGTCTGCCCACCCGCGGGGGCACCCCCGGTCGGCGTGCAGTGCCCCGCCGGACCCCGCGGACGTCCCCGTGGTTCCTCCCCCGCCGGCAGCCTGGGTCGTGTGAACCGGCCCAGTGTGTTGGGGGAAACAACAGAGGTCCTGGGAGGCACATTCAGGAGTCCGGGTGAATTCCAGGGTGCCTTTGGATGCCAAGTTTCTGACCCATGCTCTATCTATTCTGATTCATTTGGAATTAAACTTTAATTATTAAAAGAACTTTTTTTTTTAAGTGACCATGCTCATATGGTGTATCTCAGGTGGGGTAGCCTTTTGGGTGCCCTGGCACAATATTAAAATGGTGTCAAGTCCCCCTGGATTTTAGTTCTTCTGAGCCTGGTAGTAGATGATACTTCTCATCAGTTTTATAAGTTCACATCAGTCTTAGCCACCAGTTCCCAAAGTCATGGGACTCCTTCACCCTCCGAGTCCCAAAGGCAGTATCAGCTAGGGAAGTATGAGGATTTTGTTCAGGGGGTGGAAATCTGGCGAACTCGAGCCCCCAAACTCTGTCCCGCTGACCTCTTCCCCGACTCAACTCATATTCTCCCGAGTCGAGCCAGGGAAGCGACTTCCAGGTTCCTGGCAGGCTGCTGCTGTTTATGTAGAAAATGCCTTTAAGATATGCAAATTTTGGCCACTATTGATGTATCTTAAGACATTTTCTACATAAACAGTGGCCCGCTGGGTACCCGAAAGTCTGGTGAGCAGCACAGCACACACCGGCTTTTGGCCCAGCTTGGTGGGCGCAGCAGCAGCTGCATCCGCCGAGCCAGAGGCGGGTTGAGTCCCAGCGGATCGCCCACCACCCCTAGTATCAGCACTGCTACAAAGCCAGAGAGCAGGTGCTTTGATCTGGGGAAGGAGCAGGGCCGGTTCGCACAACCCAGGCTGCGGGTGGGGGAGGCACCATGGGGCGATCTGCAGGGTCCGGCAGGGGCACCGCAGCCGACCTGCGCCCCGTGTGCGTGGGCAGACCCCGGTGGAGCCGGCAGTCCCTGCACTGCAATGCGGGCCTCCCAGCACTAGGGGGCGGGGCCCGGGATACCCAGAGGGGCCGTTTGCCCCTACAGGATGGAGCGGCGGCAGCTCCAGCCGCTCCAGGCTGATGACTCTGTGCGGCCCCCGCGGGACCGCCACCCACTATTCGCACGGCAGGGTGGCCACGCGTGGTAGGGGCTTACCCCTCTACCGACCATGGTCACTTTGCATGCGTCCTGCACGCAGCCATCCCGCGGGGGCACCCCCGGTCGGCGTTCGCACGGCACGGGAACCGCGGGGGACTTCTGCTCCCCCGCGGCTCCCGTGTCGTGCGAACACGCCCATAGTGTATGCATAGAAGGAGAAGCAGAAATGTGCCTACCCTGCCCCAGTCTGTTACTGTTGATTCTCTCTTCTGCTCCGCCTGCATACCTGCATACAACCTGCATACAACATGTAGACATGACGGTTCTATGCAAGAGAGCTGATCAAATGGCACCTTGAGTGCAATTTTTCTTGGTGGAAAGCTGGAGTACAAATCAAATAAATAAATGAGGGGAATAATAATATGGCACTTTGAGCCACCCGCATTGGGCACTGAGGGTGATGAATCAAAGGGGAACTAGGCTTACAAATCATTGCCTTATAAGTTGGAAGACAAATTTCTACCTTACACAAACTGAAGCGGATGTAAAAGAAAAACCAAAAAAAAAACCCTTGTGATTTTTATACCTTGACCTCAGTTGGGGTGTACATAGTATTGTAAGACAAGGAACATTAGAGACTTAATGAGCAATGAAGAGTGCTGAGAACATGTCACTAAAGTTGAGAGGGAAAAATTAATAATCAACATGAGTTAGACTTATGGAATTCAGATCTATAATTGGATCTGAGCTTCCACATCGTTGACATTAATGAGTATTAAAATATGCTGGAACGCAGATGGATAGCCATTGCCAAATTCAACCTGGGACATGAAATCTAGCTCTGTGTCCATGTTCATAGTCCTTTAATGTCCTAGGGGAAAAAAGAGGATCCACAACTAAGAGGAGTGGTTGGATCCAGATTTAGGCACATGCAACTGGGCTGGTGGAAGTGGACTTCCCTGCATGCCTCATTCTCACCACAGTCCAGTCCTCCAGAAAATGCTACACAGCAGGGTCTGGGGACCCTGCTGAATGGTTGGACTGATGAGAAGGCTTACCTGTTGCTTCTGTCTTTGGTAGCAGCAGACTATGGAATAGAGGAGGAGGACTGTGATGCTGTTATCTCTCTCCCCTCCATCTCCCCTCCACATCTGAGGCCTGAGCAGAGATAGTACCGATGAGGAGAGGGACCTCAAGATCCTGACATAAAGTATTATTTATTTATTTAATAGGTTTATTCACCGCCCATCAGCCAAAAGGACTCCCTGGGTGGTTTACAAAACAAAGCAGCACTAAAACAAAAACATCAGCAATAATAATATAAAGACACAGACATATTAAACTGTAACAGGTACCCCCCCCCCCCGTTGCCTAATCCAAATAGCTTTTCTGAGTTTCTCAGCAGGTTGGGGTAGTATGCATTACAGATGTACAGATTTTGTTAAATCTGTTCCATCTGCATTTCTCGGATTGTCAGCGTCCACTCATTGATGGAATCAGATTTTTTTTCCCATTTCCCAAAACTTGCATTTGTTTGCACTTGTGCAACTTTGCACTTCTGAAAATGTGCAGATCCCCCCAAAACGTGCATTTTCGCTTATGGGTGGAAATGCACATTTTTGGTCAGTTATCTTTTTTTAAAAAAAATTCTATGACTAAATTTGCATAAAATTCCAGAAAGTTAAAAAAAAAAAAAAAAAGGTCCACAATTCCATGGAATCTGTGCGACTCGGGAAAACCCGGTCCCCTGCGGAATCTGTGGGTCGAATTCATAGAAATCCAAACTCATTTGACTCTGTCGCAGATTTCTCCAACATCCCAAGCAGGCATGTACCAGATAGACAAGGGCCATTTCTCAGCCATTTCACCCACTTCAAAATCAGCGGTTTTATTTCAGCTGTATTTTGGGAGTGAAGCACAATTATTTAGGGAAGAAATTAATCAGAGTGGTTGCCATTTTGTTTTTCTTCAAAAGCTCTGTTTTTGAAGTTTGGGAAATGCAAACTGGCTGCCTTCTTTTTCACTCACTGGGAAGGCTATCATAGTGCGCAGGAGCTGAATACCTACTGAAAAACAAAGACAGTGCGGGCAGATTGTTCCTCCAATGGTTCATTCTGTTTAAGAGGTGCAGTGTTAAATACCCTTCCAAAGAAAGGGATGTGATTCAAGCAGGCTTGTTAAAAATATAAAGTCACGGCATAAAAATATATAGCCACGGTTTCCATATAACCCTATTTATAAACCTAAACTACTAGGAAAACCTGGGGGTGGGGTTTACATTTAGATGTATTTTCTAAAAAGTAATGTCTGGCACACACCACACACACTGTCCAATATATTTTATTTGAAAGCAGTCCCAAAGGTTTACTGTAAAAGTGTCCAGTGCCGTGAGGAGGTGGGGGGAGGAATCACATAGTAACGTCGGTGCAATCCTTTTTTTTTTTTTTAAGAATATTAATCATATTAAAAAACCCACAAAAACACATATACAATAAACAATAAACAAAATTAAAATAGACTTCCAATCTTCTCCACAGCATATAAGCAACCACAGTTATTCTTATAACATTTTCTATTAACCAAAAATCATTTCCAGTTATGGCAAAAAAAAAAAAAAAAACCCAAAAAAGAACAAAGAACGTCGGTGCAATCCTATGCATGCGTCTAATCAGAAGCAAGCCCCATTGAATTCAATGGCACTTACTTCCAAGAAAACATGTTGATTTGGAAAAGCAAAGTTTACTGTGTTAATCCTTTCACACATTTTTGGTGGAAGCCAAGCTTCTTTTGGCAGCAGATTAAACACGAGTATACTTTGTGCCTGCTTCAAGAAACAAAGGTGTCCTCCCCTTAATGCCTCTTATCTCCGAGACAGATTCTTTCATATTTTCTGTATCTCTGAATTGTTGTTTCTCTTTGGAAACATCTTTTGATAGTTGTCTGTAGTAAAGGCAAAATAAGAATCATTCAATGCATCCCCCCCCCTGAAAGTCAGTAATAGAGGGACTATAAAACACTTTGAAGTGGTGGCCATGGTAGAGCAGAAGCAGGGCCGGCGCTACCGCTAGGCAGACCCAGGCGGCTGCCTAGGGCGCGTGGCGGAAGAGGGCGCAGAGTTTCTGTGCCCCTTCCTCGCCTCCGGTGCGCTCCTGCCCTGCCTGCCGCCTCCGCCGCGCCTCCCCGCCCGCTTGCCGGCCGCTGCCGCCACCGCCGCCGCCGCCGCCGCACCTCCCCCCCCCGCGCGCACCCGCACCTGCCCGCCCGCCAACCACCTACCTACCTTCCCGTCGTAAAGCGCGGGGGTCCCATTGTGTCGGAGGAGGCGGCGGAGGCAGCAGCAGCAGCAGCCAGCAGCCAGCAGCGGGGGCGGGGGGAAGGTCGGTGGTGGTGGCGGTGGCGGCGCGGGGGGGAGGTTGCAGAGCAGGGCTGCTTTGCTCCGGAGCCCCCCCCACGGCACGAGGGGGGGCGCTAAATATAATTTGGCCTAGGGCGCCAAACAGCCCTGCACCGTTCCTGAGCAGAAGCATAAAGCCTTCCTCTCAAAAGAGCATTGTTTAGCAGAATCTTCATTGAGATCAACCCTGCCTCCACTGGCAGAATATTCTGTGGATGATGATCACATTCTGAGTCACGAGTGTCCAGGAGTTTGATTCAAACGTTTTGCTTTGAGGTAACCAGATATGTTTGAGTTGCTAATATGCTTTTTAATGCATCATCGGTATTATGTCCTGCTAGCAACGTTTTCATGGCTCACTATAGAGGCACGCAGATTTCCTAAAGATGTCGTCATTTCTATGGATGATTTGGGCACCTTGCAAATGTCATGCAACTGAGCAGCTTTCGGGAATGGCTAGCTGGGCTAAACATCCAGATAGCTAGCTATTTGGAGAGCTTTTGGAGTGGCGAGCTAGTCCATAGTAGGAACGGTGGAGAAGTTAATTCAGTGCATTATTTCTTGCAAATTTACCTAATTTACCTTAATATTTTTTTTTAAAGAAAAAATGCATATATTAGGGCAAATAACATTCAAAACTGCAGTACATTCAAAAAACAGTTTGCAAAAGTGTGTATATTGGGGCAAACATGCATTTATTAGGAGAAATGAGCACAACGATTCTTATGAATCCTCACGCAAACTTCTTTAAAAACCATTCTCAAAGTTCAAGATGAACCAAACTTAAGACTGAAGAAATTCTGAAACAGTTGAGACAAGCCAAACTTAAGAATGGAAACACGAGGAACCAAGAGAAATGGAGATTGGCCATCGCTGGTCCACAGTAGTGCTGGAATGAGGACGGTGTCCTGGGCAAATATTCAAGCCTCATTCATGAATTATATCACCATGTGAATATTTTTAACACGTTCAGTCAGAGATGCTATTTAATCGATTTTAGGAATTACAAGTGGGAGTTGCAACAAAACATTACAGTATGGAGTGTGTGTGTGTGGGTGGGTGGGTGGGTGGGTTGGGAGGGGACAATGCTGTGCCTAGCTCCGGGGAAGAGGTGGAGCTAATAGTGTGCTAAAAAAATGTCCTCCAATTTCCTAATGGCTTTCTTCCCCCAAGAAAGAGACTTCCATTTTTCCGCCTCATTCTCAGGGTGCTTTAGAATTTATGTTGGTGGTGGTGTTTTTGAGCCACCTTAGGACTACAAAATGGCTGAGGGTGCTATGTGGGTATTCTTTTAATTTCTGTTACACATCTCTCCATCACTCTGCAGGAAGCTTGGCTTCCCATGCTTCCTGATTTTGATGTGGAATTATTATTTTTTGGCACATCACTATATTGCAGATGTGAGCACGAGGTATGCAGAAACCAATGGTCATGCACAGGACTGGCCCTGCCATTAGGCAGAGTGAAGTGGTCACGTTAAGCAGCAGATGCTGGCAGGAGGCAGCAAGGTGTTGGCGGAGAGAGCTGTGTACCAAATGGCCTACCCTGTGACCCCTAAGCTAGCTTGTAGTAGCCTTCAGGTGTAGCGGAGCATGCTATCCCATCTCCAGTGTTGAAGAAAAAAATCCACTGTGAATCCATTTAGCTCTTGAACATGGGAATGGAAGAGGCGCCATATTGTTCTTCACATCAGGCAGCAAAATGTCTTGGGCCAGCTCTGGTCATGCATTCAAAGATTCATATCCTTCTGACCCAAAACCTAAAGCTGGTTCTCTTTCTCATGAATTTTAGCATTTTATTTTTATTTTGTTTATTATATTTATACCCCGCCTTTTTTGCTGCAAGGAACCCAAGGCGGCTTACATAATCTTCCTCCTCCTCCTCTCCATTTTTATCCGCACAACAACCCTGTGAGGTAGGTTAGGCTGAGAGTCCGTGACTGGCCCAAAGTCACCCAGTGAGCTTCATGGCCAAATGAGGGACCAGAACCCGGATCTCCTGAGTCCCAGTCCAACACTCAAACCACTATGGGGTAGGGGGTGGGTTATGTCTGTAGTGGTCTAATTTATTGAATACATTTTAATTGTTCAAATGGTTTTAATTTCAGTTTTTAAATTTTGCATTGAATTTTATGCTGTATTTATTGCATTTGTACTGCATTTTATGGTTATTTAAAAAATAAATTGTTGTTAACCAACCAGGGAGCTTCACTAGGGATGGACGACCCACTCGGCACTCGACTTGCGGCACGTGAGCCGAGCCCTCCCGCCGTGCGAGCCAAGCACGGGTGCCAGCCTGAAACTCTCTCCGGACTTCCAGGTCCCCCGCCTCTACATTGTTTACATAGAAAATAGCATAAAATACATTAAAAACGGACTAATTTGCACGAATTAGGCTACGATTTGCGCAAATTAGGCCATTTTTAATGTATCTTCCGCCATTTTCTACGTAAACAACGTAGCACCGAAACGCGGAAGTCGCTTTCCCCAGCTCAGCTCGCAAGAACATGAGTGATGAGTCAAGCCCGGGAAAAGTTAGGGCAAGCGGAGCTTGAGGGGTTGAGCCCAGCGAGTTCACCAAACTTCTACTCTCCAGTTGAGCTCCGTGCATATCCCTAGCTTCAGCTATTGGGCAGCATATAAATGAAATTATTATCAATAATAATAATAATAATAATATAATAATAATATGCCATGCTGGATCTGAAGCATTGACTTCAGTAGCATGGTAGCACAAGCCTACATGGTTCATGTGACTCACCAACTCAAATGCAGCATACCAGCCATGACTGGTTCATATTAGGTGCTTGATAAACCTTTAATTTGAACTGCAAAAACAGCTGAGCGGTCAAGCAGATCGGAAGCCACCATACATGGTTTATGGCTCATGAGTTGCCCAGGCCCGGGCTAGCCTGTTGTGAAAATAAAAGAACTGAAAATGAAACTAAATGAAAAATGAAACATCTATACAGCTGGGTGCTACCTAGGGTGCTACAACACTCCAAGCAGAATCATGTCAGCATTTTGTTACAAGGATTTTAAAGATGATGATGATGATGATGATGATGATGATGATGATGATGATGATGATTTAAAGAAGGAAAAATATAATGAAAGGCTTCTAAAAAAAGATATCCTGCTGGGAGAATTACAGCCCTGCAATCTTTCTCTTGGGGGAATTGCACCAAATGTTGGTTAATTATTCCTGACATTTATTCTTAGATCCCTTAGTAAAGGAGAGCATGGGAGGCAAGATTTAAGAAACTAATAATAGCCCATTTAAAATATTTACTGACTCATATCTTGGGATGTGGAACTGGTGGAGATCTTTTTTTCATGAAGAATTCGGCAGCTGTGTTCTTCAGTACCTTTGAGGATGAAAAGATAATAAGAAGCAGCAGAAGCTTCTACTTCTAACCCTTAGTGGGAAAGACTATTTACTGTACCTCTTATATTGCATGCTAGTTTTAAACATACTGTACTGACCTATTTTCACTATCCGAGAGCTACAGTGGAGTGTCCTCTTATCTGGTTTGGACTTCCTTTGGTTTTCTTTTTTTGGAAGACTTTGAAAGGAATGTCCGTTGCCTAGTGGGAGAAAAATGTGCTGGTTTGGGAGAAATATATTCTGCCACAATGATAAGAGTAGCTAATTGTAAGCAACATGATTGCAAAAATGCATACATACATAAATCAGCTATACAATAGCTTTTTTTTCCTTTTAAACTATATATTTTTTTCTTTTAAACTATATTATTACAGCAGCAGAAATAGCTCAAAACGTATATTAGGACTAGAGCTATGTACAAATGGCTTCTTGAATTCATCCATCCTATTTGTGGACCGAGATACAGGGAGATATTTTCCACAACATTTTCGAGAGGGAGGAGAAATCCTCCAACAGTTTCTCATGGATGAGAACCATTTGGAGTGACAGCAGCTCAGCTTTGTTCTTCCTAAGGACTGGGTGGGTAGGGAGCCAGCAGTAGCAACTAAATTGGCAGCATGGCTACCAGTTGGCTGCATCCTTCACAATGGCCTGGACTTTGTTCCAGGGCATTATGGGGAGAAAATGGTGGCAACCCCCCCACCCCAAATGCTGGAGGATATTCAGAGGAAAAAATGCAAATTGCCCTTCTTTTTGTAGGGGGTGAGAAATCTCAGAAATGTTCTCAGGGGAAAAAAAAAGCCTTCGGAGAAATTTCAGCTCAGCTCAAACCAGAACCCCAACAAGACCAAAAAAAAAAAAAAAAAAAAAACAACATCTTACAAAGGAAGTACATCTGTCCAAAATAATTTGTGACTTTTAGTAAAAACAAAAACAAAAGACAAACATCTAGCTGAAGAGTCTTTGTTCAGGTGTGAATGTAAAGGGTACTATATTTTATGAAGGAATCTGACAGCGCAAGTTACTTGGCCATATGTATATGGTGAACATGCATTGCTCGGATCATCAAAACTGGTTTACATTCTCTAAGGCATGGCTGACTAAGCATAGGCAGCTGGGTTGTTTTCCATTTGCTAGCTGTTTTAGGGATGGACAATTTCATCATTTTTATTTTTCCCCACATCTTTTTTTTTTTAAATCTCAAGTTCTTTCCAGCCTGAATATGAAGAAATGTTAGTCAATTCTTATAAAAAGGAACTTCAATGGAATTCTCACATGTACCTAATCTGTTTCCATTCATACAAAAACTTACTGATTTCTATTTAAGTTTTCTACTGGTCTAGTTTGACCCTAAGGATTAGGGAATATGCATAAGATCAGTATGTGAAGTGCTTAGAAGACAAGGGTTTGGATCCAGGCTTTGACTTCCACAAAAGGAAGGGCTCTGCTCATGGAAGAACCCTCCACCTAATTTTAGGGGATCCCCACAAGTCACAGTTCACCTCATTTATCAGAGTCTCCTGACTGTGTGGCATTTTGGGGGACTGCTGTGGGAAAGAGGGGACAGGGAACTCCACTTCCACCAGTGTAGGTGATCCCGCTTAAATCTGGATCCAACCCATGAAATGTTCTACACAAAGGCTATCTGAGAGTTAATCCCACTGAATACAATGGGACTTTCTTCTGTGTAAGCAGATGTAACCTTGGATTCCATCTGTTATTCTGTATTTTATGTATTTTCAAGGTATAAACTGCTTCCTCCTCATCTCAAAGCTGTGACCAACAAACAACTAAGTCAGTGATGGCGAACCTTTTTGAGCCCAAGTGCCCAAACTGCAACACAAAACCAACTTATTTATTTCAAAGTGCCTTAAATTTGGCAGGAAGGAGGAGGGGGCACTAGCTAACCGCGCCCCGCTCTGTCTCAGGGCATGGCTCTTCACCGGGCACGCAAAGATTAGGGGCACGCGCACACTGTGCTTCTGAGCTGTCTGTTCAGTTAGAAGGAGGGCTGGGTTCCTGTGCAGTCCGCTTCTGGGGGTGGAGATGTTGGAGTGTGCCTGCCTGTGGAGGCCAGCGAGGAATGAGTGGAGAGGAGTTACTATGGAAACCCGATGCTGAATGCAGAAGGGGACGGTCTTTTCACGATCTGACGACCAATGGCTTGAGTGCCCGCAGAGAGGTCCCTGCGTGCCAGCTGTGGTTCGCCATCACTGAACTAGGTCAAGTAACTTGCATTGTGCAGACAGAAAAGACTGGTTAGCATATGGGAGGAACACACAGAACTCGCATTCCCCATAACGGCCTGATATGTTGCTCATGTGCATACCAAGGGGAGAGGGGAGAAACATGACTCAAGCCCCCATGGGGATCATTCCACCTATGGGTTTTGCACCAATGTTATGAAAGATTATCCCCCTAAATATTTTCACATTTGTTTTGAAGGTAGTGAGTAATAGCAGTAGCAGCAGCAGCAGCAGCACCACCACCACCACCACCACCACCAAATATTATCTTAATATCTTCAACAACATGCTCAGTAACAAGGTAAATAATATATGTCCATGCAGGTGGCAGGACCTGTTGGCATGTGATTATGAAGCAGCCTCTTAACACACCTGGGTGATGCAAGAATCCCTTTGGGCTGTCTTACGTGTAGGCCCAGATCTGCCAGTTATTCCACAGTGTATCAAATATATGCACCATATCTCCCTCCCTCCCTCCCTCATTGTTTGAGAATCTCATCAGACACCTTGAAAGGTTTGTCAACGACCTCCATGCTTGACCTACCAGCTCAATGAACTAGTCCCTTTTTACTCTCCTGCTTCCCTCCTTTGAACTCTCTCTTCTGAGCTGTGTCTAATTTACAGCTCTGCATCCTACAGAGGGATATGCTGATGATATCGTCCTATGTGCCAACCCACTCCCTTTGACACAGTTCACACAGGAGGCCTAAAAAGTGCCTCCATGTGGCATGAATTCTCTAGCAAGCTGTAGCAACTATTGGTTCTGGCAGCTGCTATGGTAAGCCAGAGAGTCCAGTTCCAACCCTCCTTCCATGCTGCCTGGCATGACTCACCACCTGCTCAACTTACTCTTCAGAACCAGAGGGGTGTTACCAGCATCAGAGAGTAGAACGAGGTAACTTTTTCACTGGTTCATCCTTGCTAGTTACTAATTTTCTTACCTAGCCTTTTAGGCATTACAGTGATATGGAAGGTATTTTCCCATGGTTGGGAAAACTTTACAGTGCTTCTGTAAATTTTAAAGGCCTGCCACCATCTGGGCAGGACAAATTGAAAGTGCTGGGGCTTTCAAAGTGTGGCAGTGAAACCACAGGAAAGTGGCTCCCACACCACTGCTGTGATATTATGGAAATTCACAGTTGCCCAGAGATCAATATATACAGAGGGTAGTATCGTATTGGGCCTGTGAGAGAGATGGCTTGTGCAACAGAGCTTTGGTGCTACTAAAAATAACCCAAAATGAGCAGAAACACTGGTCTCCATAATGGGACAGGTCAGTGGCGCTTGCAGAAAGGAACTCCGATGACTTGTCCCAATCCAGAAATGAATGTTTCCAGGGCTATTTTTAGAAGCACGGAAGCCTCCTTGCCACAAGCATTCACTCCTGCGAGTGCAGTGGAACCAGTGGAGGCACAGCAGCCCCATTGGAGACTGACCATGCTCCTCTGCTATATTATGAATACATTCTTTCTTGCCCCTCCTGAAGCTCTTCTTTGCTTGGGAATGTCCAATGAAAACCTGTGCATGTGCACAGGTCAGTGTTTCGTGGACCTGACCAGGCTTTTGAAGCCAGTTATTTTTGTGCTATAAGTTTTTATTTATTTATTTTATTTTTATTTAATGCTCTCGATGAAACGTTTGCTGTAAACTACATGACCAGGCCACCCAACCATGCAGCCTTCTCTCTGGAGAATATCTTTCCGAGTTGGTTCAGTCAGTTCTCTTGATTGTTTCTGGCAAACATTGTATGTGATTATTTCTCGTCATCCAGCTCTAAAACCCACCGTTGTTCCTGGGTGCATTGGTTGGGGAAGGGAGAAGTTGGATCTTCTCCAATTGGCTTTTCTGCCCTGGGTGTTGACTGCAGGGCAGGTGGCACCAAAGTACAGTTTCCAGGGGGCAATACACATGTGCATGGCACCATTGGTGTGCATGCATCAATGTTTCAGGAGGAGAACTCCTGGAAAGGCAAACAAGCTTTTACCAAACACACACCAAGAAAATTCATAAATGCAGAGCCTATTTCAAACTGATCTGCGGGTCATTCATCCATCACTGCTTCAAAACAGCAAAATGACTTTCCACTGCTGAGAAATAGGAATACTCCTTATTGCCAGCATTTCTCTTCACTAGGTAGAACATCTTTTGCATTTTCCATGAACACAAAGCAAAAGTGGGAACCTTCTGATGATTAAGAAATTACCTCTGAAAGAATGCAATTATTTCCTTGGCTGTAGTTCTGATTCTTACCCTCCCCCTGGCATTGGTGTAGATCTCCCAAGAATCTGGGGCCTTCGTGAGTTACAGTTTATTTACAGAATAATTAACTGCACTCCCCAAGTAAGTTGGCAACTCTTCTTGCATTTTTGGTTTCCTGTGCTTCCCATTAATCTCAGATGCACAGCATTGCAGCAGAGGGCATCGCGAAGCTCACATGAAGGGCCTCAGCAAGCACAGCCTTCTAAGACATCCTGGCAAGCCCTTCTATCCAAATTGCAGCTCATTTTTCTGGCAAGGCTAAAAGGGCTCCCCCTGCACATAGCTGAATAGGCTTTGACTAAAGCAGCTTATTAAAAAAGATGAAAGATATCGGACTGAAAGCCTGTTCCTTTTCTTTCCTTCTTCTAAAATGGTGTGTAGCTCATCAGGAGTGACCTTCATCATATGACTCATGATAAAATATAATCCCTTTTCAAATATTTCCTGCGCTCACTCCATGTTCAAGCGTTTAGTTTCTTCGCTTAGCACTGCCCTCTGCGAGGGAATGTGGTGTCAGCTAAATTATCTTTCTATATAAAGTTTCTGCGATAATGCAAATATTTACTTCCTCTATTGAGTTGAGAGAAGCATTACAAAATTTAGGACTTGCTAGCTAGATATTCCCTGCTTTCCCCTGCCCCGAAGGGGTGTCACTTATTAGTTTAGCACGTCAATTCAGAACATCAGAAGTGCAGAGGATAAAGGGGTGATTCACACAAATGTATGTTTGTGCAGGCCACCATTTTGTATTTGAGCTCCTGGTTGATCCCAGCTTATGATTATCCTGTTGCGTGAGGTGACCACACAGAGAAACAGGCCACAATCCAGCACAAAGTCATGCCACCACACCATAAACTGAGCATGACGTTTATTTTGAAAAGCGTGTTTTTTCTAACCTTCAGTAGTCACTGTTCAATAGATTACCAAGGGGTTGTACCCCAAAGTTCCAAAGTGCCTGGGGGCTTAACTGTAATAGCCCTTTATTAGAGGGTGGTTGCATATTAATTTCAGGAAACCACCACACTGGATCCATTTCAACTGTGAGACAAGAACAGAGCTAAGGGAACAGATGGCAAAATGCTGATGTGGTCATACCAGCAGCGTCACCACTGCTTATAATTTATGACTCAAACATTCTGCCAAACGTCAACCTGACAGATTGTAGAGACATTCTGCCAAACGTCAACCTGACAGATTGTAGAGACATTGTATAAAATGCTCCAGTGGTGGCACGGAAGACCTTGTGAAGCTTCAGCTTATATTCAGTAGCTGTGATGTTAAACGGATACCAGGAGTGGCAGTTTGGAATGCAGGGAGATGAAAATTCCTAAAGAGAAAAAAACAAAACAAAATGAAACAGAGATATGAGTGGTATAAAGCTTATGAATTGTTCCCTAGATTAAGGCCATGTTATGGTTACCCTGTCAACAGAAGCTATTAATTCTCCACCATGCATCGCATTCAGAAAACCACCCAAAACCCTAGAGCAGCCTGTTGCAAGACATTTTAACTCCCCTGCTAGGGATGTGTGCGGAGCTCGATTATTTATTTATTTATTTATTTCATTTGTATACCGCCCAATAGCCGAAGCTCTCTGGGTGGTTTACAACAATTAACAAGACTGTCCCTGCCCGCAGGCTTACACTCTAAAAAGACACCACACACAAGGAAAAAGGAATGGGGTAGAAGTCCGGCAAACTTGCTGGGCTCGATCCCCTGAGCTCCGCTCGCCCTACCTTCTCCCCCAGCTCGACTCGTGTTCTCGCAAGCTGAGCTGGGGAAGCGACTTCTGGGTTCCTGGCGCTACATTTTTTATGTAGAAAATGGCATAAGATACATTAAAAACGGCTGCAATTTGCATAAGTTACGCAAATCGCAGCCACTTTTAACATATCTAACACAATTTTCTACATAAACAACGTAGCGCCGGGAACCCAGAAGTCGGGTGAGTGCCTCGGCTGGCACTCGCTTTTCAGCCCAGCTCGGCAGGTGTGGTGGATCGCCCACCCTTATAATAGTCCCTCAGATTTACAGTTGCTTCCAATTGAACAAACAAAGGGCACTGAGATGTTTGACAGAAAGGAAAACTTCTGGATCTACAGACTCAGAACTCTTAGTCCATATAGCCTTAGACTGGAAGACAATTCATAAGCTTTATACCACTGGTTTTTGTTTTGTTTTTCTCTCCTTAGGAATTTCATCTCCCAGCATTCCAAACTGCCACTCTTGGTATCCATTTAACATCACAGCTACCAATGAGGGTGGAAGCTGAAACTTTCAGCTCTAAATATATTTTGAAATCACTCTGTTGTTAGTCTATCTTACATATTTTAACTTATGACTGACTGAATCCATAATGGATGCAGAACTTCCTTGTTGCTTTGCTCTTGTGCCGCTTTACACACACACAGTCTTCAGATCTATGTATTTTATTTATTTATGTATTTATTATATTTATACCCTGCCTTTTTTCCTGAAAGGAACCCAAGGCAGCTTACATAATCCTCCTCCTCCTCTCCATTTTATCCTCACAACAACCCTGTGAGGTAGGTTAGGCTGAGAGTCAGTGACTGGCCCAAAGTCACCCAGTGAGTTTCATGGCCAATCAGGGACTAGAACCTGGATCCCCTGAGTCCCAGTCCAACACTCTAACCACTACGCCACACTGGCTCTCACACTGTATGTATTTTTTTTAGTATTGAACACTGGTTCACAAGACCCAGATGGATACATTTGCTACTGAAGGACTGGCACAGGATGCCACACAATTTAGAGCTCTCATGAGAATCCAAATTTACTTGGCTCTTCATCGGTGAGAGACTGAGGGCTCGGTCACTTCTACCTCTATTAAAGATGGGTGAAAATTACATTTGTTTTTGAAAAGAATTCACCGAAATTTGCAAAGTTCATATCAGGGAAGGAAAGAACCTGAAATTTAAAAATTCAAATGTGGGAGCAAGTGAAACTGACAGATTTGCCCATCCCAAGCCTTTTCTGAGATTTAATTTATCTAACCGTGATGACTATATGTTAGGGACTGGTTAATGCATGCATGGTCATCACGTGATGTCTGCACCATCAAGTGATGCCTTCCATGTATAATGGCCATCACAAACTAAAGACCACAGATACTAGTTGTGGGCGACCTGCCCGGCACTCGACTCATGGCATGCGAGCCAAGTGCTCCCACTGCACAAGCTGAGCACAAGCGCCAGCTGAGGTGTTCACCGGACTTCCGGGTCGCAGGCTCTACATTGTTTACCAAATTTTTTTAGCATAAAATACATTAAAAACGGGCACAATTTGTGCAAATTAGGCAGCGATTTGCACAAATTTGCACAAATGAGAATGTGAGTCGAGCTGGGGAAAAGTTAGGGCGAGTGGAGCTCAGGGGGGCCGAGCCCAGTGAATTTGTCGGACTTCCACACACACACCCAATCGAGCTCTACGCACATCCCTAACTTCCACATCTCCTCACATCAGCTCACTATGCTTTTCAATGGACTCAGTTCACATATTCATCTGTGTCAACCAGAGCTTGATTAATAGTAAGTGCATGGATGAACTGACTCTAGCGAAAAGCATTGTGTTTGCAGTAATGGGAAGGGATACGGAATACCCTTTGTGGCATTAGATTTCTGGTGACCCATCCACATGCAGGTCATTAACGACTGACGAATGTGCATGTGTGTAAAGCTGTACTGAGGTTCTCCCAGGTGCCTAGGACTCTTGTCCAGAAGGGGCCCTTCATTACTTATTGCCATTCATCTCTTGACATCGGAGACCTAAAGAAAACCACGTTCTGCTTACTGGATGATGGGACAGCACATTCTTTTTTGTTAACATGCACTTTCATCGCTTTCTGTCAATTCCCCTGTGAGGAGCACTTTGAAAGAGACCAGTGATTCAGAGGCTCAGTGGTACAATTTTGGCCTTTGATGTGCACCATGCATCTGACTGGTGATTACAGCTAAACCTCACAAATTTAAAGAGCCTCAAATCTCCAGAGAACCATTTGCTAGGGTTCTAATGGGAAAGCGTTGATAGAACCCTGGCAAGGTTATTAATGAGCTGGCAGTGTGTGTGTGTGTGTGTGTGTGTGCGCGCGCGCATAGGGGGGGAAATAACAAGCACATTTGGCGGATGCTGCGTTTTGCTCTTGTTTAATCACTTGCACTCCTTTTACTTTAGAAGCCGTAATTACTGAGATGCGTAGCCCACCAAAGGCCTAGAATAAGTCACAATATTTCATTTTCTTGTCCATCATCAACATTTGGGGAAAATAGAATACACATGGATTTTCAGGTGAAAAGAAAAAAACAAAGCTTACAATCTGATAGGGACTCCAGTCAGAATGAGCTTCGAGATGGAACATGGAGAACTTTGGCAAGCTCATGTTTTACTGGCTGGCACATCCCTAAAAAATTGCTCTGTAACATAATGGGACTTACCTCTGAGTAGACATGCATAGGACTGTGCTGTAAGGATCCACGCACGTGTCCACAAGAAGCTCGGAAAGAAAATGCGGGAGTCCAAGAAAGAAATCTAGAACTGACACAAAAGCCATTTAAGCTTAGTGGAACCACGGGCCATCTGTGCAACAAAATATACAAGCAAGAATAGCATTAACTAAGGCCTGGCCTAGGATTAAATAAACTGATGAATCAGAGCTCAAGTTGTATCCAGTGAATCTGAAATATGTGCTCATGAACCGTAACTAAATAGTTATTCAAAGAACTGGGCCATAAAACATAAGATGACTCCATAAATGTATTACATAATTAAGGAGGCAGTGATTGGGATGTGACTTGCATAGTCAGTGATGCATCTTTCTCCTCCCTGCCTCCCTCCTTTCTGAATCTCAATAATCCAGATCTAACAGTCTGACAAGGCTACCCCTCTGTCTCATTACCAATCTGAGCCTAGCAATTGCAGGCTCAAAGGTCGAAGAGTTCCAAGGTGGTCAGCACAAACAGGGATCAGGCAAAAGGCAAGGTCTCAGCAGTCTAGGTCACAGGCAAATAGGTTCCAAGGCAACACAACAGACAAGGAGCAGGCAGAAGGAGAGTCAGAGTTCAGTCTAGAAGTACTCCCACCAGGAAGCAGTCAGGGAAGCAGTCTGGAGTGGAGTCAAGGGAAGCTGGCATTAGGGATGGGCAACCCACCTGGCACCTAACTCATGGCATGCGAGCCAAGCGCTCCCGCCAGCTGAGGCGCTCACTGGACCTCTAGGTCCCTGGTGCTACGTTGTTTACATAGAAAAGGGCCTAATTTGTGCAAATTAGGCAGTAATTTGTGCAAATTAGGCCATTTTCTACATAAACAATGTAGTGCCAGGAACCGGGAAGTTGCTTCCCCTGCTCAGCTCGTGAAAACGCGAGTCAAGTCAGGGAAAAGGTAGGGTGGGCAGAGCTCAGGGGGGTTGAGCCTGGCGAGTCCG
Organism: Shinisaurus crocodilurus; assembly: GCA_021292165.1. Lineage (NCBI taxonomy): Eukaryota > Metazoa > Chordata > Lepidosauria > Squamata > Shinisauridae > Shinisaurus > Shinisaurus crocodilurus. The sequence goes on along the minus strand of CM037880.1, from coordinate 20,846,819 downwards.
CCAGATTTCCACCCCTCAATCAAGCTCTGCACACATCCCTAAACTGGAAGATCTGGTCAACATTGTTTCCAGCAAGTCTCAGCTGTACACTACTGTTTTTATGTGGAGGCTGCCAGAGCCACACCCAAGCCTCAGCTGGGAGCTGTTTAGGGACTGCAGCTGAAAAGTTCCTCCTTGTGAGCAAGGCCCCTACAAACAAGTAGACATTTTCTCACAAGGAGGCCTCTGGCTCCTTCTGAGTGCCTGTCTTTCCAGGCAGTGTCTCTCCCAAGGGCTTGGGGCTTTCTCCGCCTCCACCTGTGAGGCAGAGTCTTCCTGCCCCATGGGTGATGCCCTCGTGGCTTCTCCTGGTCTACTGGCAGATCCTGGGCATTGCTGGTGGGAGGTGATACCTGGTCCTTCAGCTCTTCCTCCTCTGAGGAGTCTTTCAGTGGGGGCATGACACCCTCCAGACATGGTTACTCCTCTGTCTCCAAACTTTTCTTTATCCAAATGGTTGGGGAAAACTGCAAGCAAAGAAAATCTCCTGAGACTAGATATGAGCAAGAGAGAGCACGCACACAGACCATAAGAGCATGCTATTTTCTATAGTAGTGTACCACTTTTCATATAAATTCTACATGCTACATCTTGAAATAGATTCATCACCCTCAGCAAAGAAGAGACACAACAGTTTGGGTTGTTAAATGAGCAACCATTTCCCCCCAAATACAATTCACCACAACTGTGGAACTCCCTTCCCAGGGGGAAGAGACTGGCTCCTTTGTTACTTGCTTTTAAGCAGGTTGTAAAGACTCAGTTTGGCATTTGACTCCACAATGATTGTTAATGAGGAGCCAACTGTTGGTTCCACTCTCATGCCTTTCCAGTTTAATGAAATTGTTTAGAAATGTTGTATTATACCACCCTGAGGATCTATTGGCCAAAAGGTGGTATAAGAATATTTTAATAAATATATAAAATTCATATTCAAAAGCTCTACAATAAACGAGGTAAGCGTTTTCCTTACATCTCAAATTCTTGGGCAAGATCTCTTGGTGAAAAGCCTGAGAGTAATTGTCTCCCAATGTCCAGCCTTCCCTCACCAGCACATTAACAATGCTGAGGGAATTCAGTCTGCCTCACACCTACCCCTAGCCTGGCAACTCTGAGTGGGTGAGTTGGGCAGGCCCTAAGGGGGGCTCCTGTCCCCACCACTGAACCTCACAACATTGATGGGTAGCTCTGAGGATGATCCCCTTCATCTCCTGGGACAGGGGTGTTGAACCTCTAGCCCACAAGTCAAAGCCTCTAGCCCCCGGAGTCCCAATCTGGCCCTCCAAGTTTCCACAGATGGGCATGCCCCTTTTTCCTGACCACCAATCATTTGGTGGTTTCCTGGCTTTTGCATGCCCCACCCCGCCTCCATTCTAAAAGGTTGAAATGCTTCCCCTAAGGCTAAGTTATTGGCAGGTAGAGCTTCAAGCAAAAACATACTGGTATTTTGGTATTTTAGCTCCACCCCTTTTGCCTTTGGTCCTGCCCCTTTGGCCTTTGGGCCCACCCGCGTCTGGAATGTGGCCCTTGAGAGCTTCTTCAGAACTGAATTCAGCCCTTCCATCTTAGAAGGCTGTCCATCAATTTTGCCCATCAATTTTGTTCTCTTCACAAAGAACAAAGAATGCACACTGCATCTGCCTGTAACAATTAAGCCCAAGGTTGCCTGCCAAATTCCATTTGCCCCAGCTAGTGTGATGTATGTGGGATGAGGTGAGGGGGGGATTTGGGGGCCTTAGACTAATCTAGACCCTGAGGAGAAAACCCCTACATGGCCCCAAGTTAAAACAGAATAATCAGAATATTCCAAAAGTTGGGCAGGTGGATGCCAGACTGAAGATGTGACTCAAGGAGAGGAGGTGGGTCTCCGCCCTCTCCCCCAAGCCTCATGAGGCTCTGTGTATGGCCCAACACTGCCTTGCACTGGCTGGGTATAAAAGACAGTCCCCCCCAGTCACCCGCTGTGCTAGGTGCGAGTAAGGCGCATGATCTATGTGCAGCAATAGCTGATGATCTGTCCACATCATCATCATATTCCTTTCCACTCTGCTCATAAGCCTCTGTCTGTGTGTAATGCTTGATCAATAGATGAGTCTTCATAAAACAAGCCTTTGATTAACCAAGGACATTTTCCTCTGTGTTCATCTCGAGTTCTCTGCAATGAACTGGCACATTGCACAGACTTCCCCTTATTAAATGTGTGTGAGACATAATCATCCAAAGTACATCCATTTGACTGAAGGCTGGGAGATAATGCTACCAAAGAGCTCCAGCATAACCTTGGAAGGGTCCCCGGCTCCAACAACTGCACTGGAAAAAGTAAACAAGCATCCATTAAAGCCATAAAGGAAATTTCTCTGTGGGGGAAGAAAGATGGAGAGGGGGGGTGGAAGGTTTCTGAGGGATCAAAATAAATTGCTAACCTAGTTGAAGCCCAGTTGAATGTACTCTCTGCCAGGCTGTGCAGCATAGGTTGAAAATGTGACTTTTACCCAATGTAAGACCTTGGAAGGGTGCTGAAAACAAAACAAAAATAAAATCTTTCATAATGTTATCTTACAAAAATATGGCCATCTTCAAACTCTTCCTATAACTGGGTTCCAGTGAAAACAGAATCTGTGGCAGCTTGGTTTCCTCATCTGGCTTGGCACAAAGGTTTTTTGAGGACTAAAAAAAACCTTTCCAGGTTTTTCTTTCATTTGTTTGTAACCTTTTTTCACAAAAGAACAAAGTCCTGTTTGTGTGTGATGCAATTTAAAATAACCACAGTATATAAATTAACAAATAATTCACATTCGGGGGGGGGGGAATCAGAATAATCAGAAACAAAGTTTTAACATAGTCTTCTTTGGGTGTATGTATGAAAGAATTCAGTGTAAAAGGGCTTTCTTTGGAAATTGAAAAACAGGATAGAATTTGCCTTAAATAAATATATACACAAATAAACAAATGAACTGATAAAATAAAAATAATAATTACATTGGTACGCTACTTCTAATACTGAATTCAGGTGACAAATGCCTACAGGATTATAGCCATAACAAGGCCACAGAGAACCCAGAGAGAGTGGAACTGAACACTGACACAATATGGGGTCGAAGTCCATGCTTTCCCCAGCTTGCAATGCGATTCACAAACCCCGCAAAACTGCATTCGGCCATATGCGTACATTTGAAAAATGCACATGAAAAAATCTGTGGTTTTTTAAAATATGCACAAATATGCTTTAATCAAATTAATGGGAGAAGAATGCATACATTTCAAAGATGCACAGAATTGATGCATACGTCTGGAAAAATATGCATGGAAATACGGACCGATTTTCATGCGAAAAAAATACAAACCTCGCAATCTAATACAGACTCGAGACATAATGAGCTTCAAGATAGAATTCGGAGAATTTCAGCGAGCTCGAGTTTTGCTGATTCGCACATCCCTAGAAAAGCCTTAGATGACTTGGGGACAGGCTACCAGAAAGTCTGCATACTCCCATACAAGATCTTCCAGGGAGGCCTTTCTCTTGTTAGGGGTGGGTGATCTGCCAGGACTCCACCTGGCTCCAACTCGGCGGATGCCGCTGTTGTGCCCACTGAGCCGGGCCGAAAGCTGGCATGCGCCGCTTGCTGGACTTTCGGGTTCCTGGTGGGTTGCTATGTCAAAAGCAGCTGCAATTTGTGCCAATTACACAAATTGTGGGTGCTTCGGGCATATCTTGAGGCATTTTCTACATAAACAATGGCCTTCCAGGAACTTAGAAGTTGCTTCTCCAGGTCAACTCGGGAGAACGCAAGTTGACGCTGGGGAAGAAGTAAGCGGAACGGAGTCTGGGGGGGGTCAAGCCCGGCTAGTCTGCCAGATTTCCACCCACCGAACAAATTCCTCGCACATCCCTACGTCTTGGTCCCACCACCATTGGAGGCATGTTTGCTGAGGATTCAGGAGAGGGCCTTCTCATTGGCCACTCCCAGTCGCTTGAACTCCCTGCTGAGGAAGTCTAGGTTGGCTCCCTCTCTGTTGTCCTTTTGCCAGCAATCAATGGCATTTCCATTAAGGCAGGCCTTTGACATGTAAGCTGGTCTGCTGCTGGAGTTTTTATTTTTTTTAACTTTGGTGGTGCTGGTTATTTCTTTTATTATTGTGTTCTTACTTGTGTTTCTAATTTATATTTTAATGTTATGTTTCAATCCAATTTTTGCAACCTCAACCTTATTATTGTTAGCAGCTTTGAGTGCCCTTCTTGGTGGAAAGGCAGGCTATAAGTTTAATAAATGAATAAATGCAAATACACACAGGCAGCGATTCTAAGCATCCATGTAGTGCACAGCTTGCCACTTCACAAGCTCCAGCAGGCTTATAGCAACGTACACTGGGGAAATTGTCCTCTTAACATCATCAGCACTCCCTCCAACTGAGAACTCAGGTGATGAGTGCCAACAGGAGTGTAGCGAAAACCTGGCTACTGAGAAACAAGAGGGAGATATCAGCAGCATGCATGCTCAGGGAAGCCTGAAGGCTTGCAGATATCCCGAGGACTGAGCATGCTCAGTGGCCACATAATGTAGAGTGGCAGTTGGAACATGGGGAAAGGTTGCTCGGAAGGAATGGCCGGCTGCCACCTTGAACACGAGCGCTCCTATTAGGAGGGAAGATGCACTGCAGCATTTTGTTACAGGTCCCCCACTTGCAGTGGAATACTCCTACTCCTACTACTACTAATAATACATGGTACTTAGTAATAAGTACCAAGCATCATGTATGCCATTTATGCCTCTGGATAAATAATAGTTATCGTCTATTCGGGGACATCAGCATATACGGTGCTTTGCAGAGTTTCATAAGCAGAAAAGGGAGGTTCGTGATAGGTTGATAGGGGAAGATAGGGGAAGTTGATAGGTTGATAGGTCTAAATGTTGATAGGTTGATAGGGGAAGAGACACAAGGCTAACAAAGGCAAAGGCAAAGCAAGTCTTTTCTGCCATGACCAGAATTTGGTAAGGTAAAAACCCACATGGGGTAATCAATAAATAAACAATGTAGAATCTGTCAACTCCTGAGAGCGTTCTCTGCACGCAGGGATCTAGTTGCAGGGATCTGCCAAAGACCACTGCTCCCTGTGCGCAAGCACATGCAGAGAACCTTATGGGAGTGTCCAACTCCAGACTGAGACCCCAGTACGGCGGGTAGGAAAGCTTCTACCCTTTGCCCCCTGCTTTAGTCCGAATCTGGATGGGGGGGACATGCCAGCAATTTTCATTGCCCCACCCAAATATCTGTTAATTTCAGTGGATTTCTAGCAATACAAATTGCAAGGGGTGCGTGTGTGTGTGTGTGTGTGTGTGTGTGCGCGCTCGTGCGCTCGCATGGGAGGGTGCTATCTAGATTGGGACCACCCTAGAGATGTTCACGTACCGCCCCCCCCGCTCCGCCCCACCTCGCCTCTCCATGGCGGGGGCCCCCGCACTGCTCGGTTCTCTGAGGAGCGGAGCAATTCTCCACGCCGCTCAAGCCGCCTGCACCCGCCGCGACGGGACCCTGCACCAGCGCGTCGGGACCCCACGCTGCGTCTTTTCCATAGAAACCAGGGCAACAGGAACCCGGTAAGGCCCGTGAGTCTCAGGCGGGTGTGAGAGGGACTGATTTCGGCCCGCTACACCCACTCGAGGCGAGCGGGTACATCCCTAAGTCCACCACACATGTGGGTGAATGGATAAAGCCTTTCTACTGCCCAATGCTAGGGCCCTGATCCAGGCTGGGGTTCTTGCTCTGGCAATTTGTAAAGAAAAACAAAACCCTACACTGGCATTTGGCCCTTGGGGTTGCATGCATCGGAATATTGCAACTCTGTGGCTGAGGTGAATCACGGCTGCCATGCAGGTGTGTGTGTGTGTGTGTGTGTGTGTGAAAGGGGGTCTCACTAGGGATGAATGAATCTGTCAGTTCCACTTTCTTCCACATTCATCTTTTTAAAAAAAAAATCTCAAGTTTTTGCAACCAATTTATGAATAAATTAAGTTCTCATCAAAAAGGAACCGAACAAATTCTCAACCATCTGCACTGCCCAAACTCAAAAGGTACAGGTATTCCCAGCACAGAGAGAATCATGTTGTACCTGCCTGCCATGTAGCTCTTAAAAATAAGGAGCGTATCGGGGGGGGGGGAAGAAAGATTGGCAACCCTATTTCTGTTGGGGTATATATTTGGGAGAACCCTGTTATGAGTTCTCTGTTAGCAGAGTGAGTGCAGCGGAATTGCCCTGTGGGCCTTTAGTCCCATGCTTGGTGTGTCCCAGTTTCAGGGGACAAAGGACTCAGGCAGAGGCTGTAGCTTAGTATAAAAAGGGAAAGAAGGTTCATTAAGAAAAATACATTTAGGGCACAATTCTATGGCGCTCCAACCTTATTCAGAGTCCCAGCTCCAAGGTCCTGCGAGCTTGGAGCTGGGACTCTGAATGCCGAGCTGTCGCCTTGCCCCTCTCACAGCGAGCGTGGAAAGAACTGCACCATCTGCCTCCCCGAGGATGCGCATTGGCCTTGGAGAGGAGGGAAAGGGGCATGCCAGCAGGTGGGAAGGGGAAGAGGCTGGCGTCGATGGCTTTCGCCATATCCAAACAGTGGCCCAGCCGCCTCCCCCCCCCTCCAAAGAGCTTCATCGAGATGGCTGAAAAGAGCCATCTAGGTGAAATGCAGGGCTCAAGGCGCGGCGGGCGGCGGCAAAGGTCACCGCTGCCACGCCTCATGCTGTGCCTTGGATGCACATATTAAGCCTCCAAGTTCGGAGGCGCATGTGCATCGAGGGCAGCATGACTGCTCGGAGAGAGATGTCAGAGTGACCGCCGAACAAAAAAGATACCCCCAAGAGCATCAGTCTGCATGATGGAGGCAGCAGGAAGCAGAGGTCAAAGAGTAAGGAAAGACGGCATCCCTTTCTGCTCTGCTCCCAATGCCCCTAGTGGTCATTTGGGCGAGACAGGTGCAGAGAGACGATGCCAAGTCTCCAACCATGTCAGCACCACAAACACGGCTGAATACACAGGGAATGCACCTAGACCAGTGTTCTCCAACCTTGGGTCCCCAGATGTTTTTGGCCTACAACTCCCAGCATACGCTGGCTGGGGCATGCTGGGAGTTGTAGGCCAAAAACATCTGGGGACCCAAGGTTGGAGAACACTGACCTAGACTTTTAAGAGTGAAGAACTAAAAGCCCTCTTCCTGGATGGACCAATTTGTCAGCTTCGCTTTCTCCCACATTTGATTTCAAGTTTTTTCTGTCCCACTGAAGAAGCAACGGCAATGATTTTTGTTTCCTTGATATCTGCTAATCCAATTGAGCAAAAGTATGCACGAAGAAGTGGTAAATTGGGATATACATATCAACACATTTTTTAAAAGACAAATAAAAATTCTAGAAATGCCAGTGTGAACAATGGCCGCCATGCATTTCCCTAGTGTAGAACTGAACTACCAAAAAAAAAAAAAAAAAAATCCCACAAAAAACCCAGCTAGTCGTAACATATAGACTGAATGTACAAGTAACTGTTTACACCTTTGATCCACCTTCTTCTTTCAAGCCAAGGCATGCTTGTTATCTTTCATTAAACTATTGGCAGGGAAACAATTCCAGGTTTTCTCACACTGATTAGATACCAGGGCTGGCACAGGTTCCAGTAACACATGCTACTCAAGTAGATCTGCCCTATAAACCAAGGGGGGAAAAATAAAACCGCAGCTTTACACATGCCACACTGCCTTAGAGCAGCCAAGCCAAGAAATCCTCTCTTCATGGTAATAACGGCAGTTGGGAACTCAAGCAGAAATGCCAGGAGAACAGGATTAGATACCAGAGGAATTGAAAATATATTAGGGAGAAACCTGATACACTTAAATACATGGTATGAAAAATAAGTACAAATCTTATCCTTCTAGTTCTCAGGAAGTGTGTGAAGCATATTGTTATGGGAAGTGTGTCAAGTGGAGAGACTGACATCATCGTTTCACTCAACCATGGTCCGGGATTGACAGTATTGCTGCAGGAATCTTTCAGTTTCAATTCCTTTCCATACACTTTCATAGATCATAGAGTTGGGAGGGGCCTACAAGGCCATCGAGTCCAACCCCCTGCTCAATGCAGGAAACTAGAGGAGGGGTCTCCCATCCAAGTCATAACCAGGCCTGACCCTGCTTAGCTTTCCACGCTCAGACAAGCTGAGCCAGCGTGAGCCACAGACACAGGCCTGTTTTCTGATGTTTCCAAGCTTAAGGGCACCATCCACTGTGGGTGCCCGTAACCCACCAAACTCAGAGGGTTATGGGCATCCAATGGAAGGTGGGAGAAGCGTGGAGACCCGGATGGCCTCCACACTCCACTCACCCTCCACAACATTTAGACAGCCGATTTTGGCTGTCTTAATGTTTTTACCCTCCTCACAAGGAGGACAGACTAAGGGACCACCAGAATTCTTTGGAGGATGGTGGTGCCTCACTCCTCCCCTCCCTGCCCCCTGGAATGCCCCCCCCCATGCCAGCTCCAAAGACAGTCAAAGAATAATGGGCTCAAGCTACAGGAAGCTGGATTCCGCCTGGATATCAGGAAAAATTTCCTGACTGTCAGAGCAATAAGACAATGGAACCAACTACCGTAGGGAGGTGGTGGGCTCTCCCACTCTGGAGGCATTCAAGGTGCAGCTGGACAGCCATCTGTCAGGGATGCTTTGACCTGGATTCCTGCATTGAGCAAGCGGTTGGACTCGATGACCTTGGAGCGTAGGCCGCTTCCAACTCTACTTTTCTATGATTCTTTGGAGCCGCAGCCAGCATGGAAAGAACCACACTGGCTGCAAAGGTGGAGCCCCCCCCCCCCCGAGGTCGAAGTCCCAGCTCCAACCTTGGAAGGCATTTCCAAGGTCAGAGCTGGGACTGCAACCTATCCTATGCCCCGCCCCCAGACAATGTTGGGAGGCCATAAGATTGTGCCCCAAGTTCAGTTTGTCTCAAACTTTCAGAATTTCTCCAGGCTTAAGTTCAGTTCATCCCAAACTCAGATGTTTTAAAAATGTTTGCTTGAAAATTCATTCACATTTTTGTGCACACTTCTCCTCCTAATACCAGCATTTTTGTATACATTTTGACAAATATACACAGCTGCACAAGCAACTTTCTTACCATGATGCATTTTTGACTTTATTTCTCCTCATATATGCATTTTTTTTAGTGGAGAACTCCATTTCAAAATTCAGAGAAGTGAAAACTGAGTTTCAGTTCACATAGTGGTTCAAAAGTGAGAAATTAGGTAAGTTTGCATTAAAATGTGTGAACTGAACTAATTTCTCCCCCATCCCTATAAAAATTGTCTCCATTACAGCTGAGCTGAAATTGTTCAGAAGACATTTTTTGAGAAAATGTGAGAGATTTCTCTTTTTCTCACCACCCTCCAGAAAAAGAAGGCCACTTTGCAGAATTTCATCTGAATAATTCTCCACATCTCTCTCTCTCTCTCTCTGTAGCCAGAGCCGGCCCTATCATTCGGCAGAGTGAGGCGGTCACCTCAGGCAGCAGATGCTGGGAGGCAGCAGCAAGGTGTTGGGGGAGAAAGCTGTGTGCCATGTGGCCAGCCACGTACACCCTAACCTAGCCTTCTGCCTTCAGGTACAGTGGAGGAATGAAAAAGATTCAACTGCCAGTCCAGTTAGCTTTTGTATATGGAATGTAAGGGGGCACCATCTTGTTTTTTGCTTCAGGCAACAAGATGTCTTGGGCCGTCCCTATCTGTAGCTGCCATCTCCCTGCCCAATACCCCAGGATGATGCTAGGTCTGAGGCATTGTGGAAAATGGAAAATGGCGGCCAGAATGCCAACACACTGGTGCTGCTGCCACTTGCAGCTGCAGGGAAGATGAAAGCCCTTTGGGCCAGGGGAAGAGAAGAAAGAAGCTGTATTACTGATACTGCTAATGGTGAGCCCGCCCCACTCCTGAAAAACTGTTAGAGAATATCTCCTTCCCCTGGGGGTAAAAAATGGTGGAATGGTCCCCACACCTCACTGCCAATTTCTCTGTCCATGAATAGGGGGGATAATTTTGCAGCTCTAGTCCCATCGCTAGCTAAAGATATGTTTTGTACTACCTGCCACTTGCAGTGACTGATGTATATCCCTGTTCCCTTAAATGAGCCAGAGTGGGGCTGTCCAAATGAGAAAGACACTTGAGGAGGCTTCCCTGGTTTTCTTCTATAGTAATAAAGTGCCAGCCTAGAGATATGCATGATAAGTCCAATTCAATGCTTGCTGCATATCCTTGTTGGCTAATAAAGCTGTAGCCCTTACATCCAACTACTGCCTCGTGTCTTCATTCAGGACAGGGGGACCGGACGCAACTGTGAGCTGCTAGATTTGTATCCCCCCCCCATTTCAGCTCCCTACATTAGAGAAGTTAAATAATATATGGATTTTAGGGAGCGTATCAATGCGCACACATTCTGATGTACCCACATGACCACCAAGGCTGCAAGTCAATACCCACTTCCCTGGGATTAAACCCCTTTGAATTCAATGGGATTTACTTCTGAGTAGACATGTATAGGATTGACCTGTAATCCTATTATTGAGCTGTAGTCCTATCAGTCAGAGGTTGGGGTACCTGTAGCCCTCCAGATGTTGATGGACCACAATTTCCATCATACCCAGCCCCTGGCCATGCTTCTTGGGGTAGACGAGAGTTGAGGACCAACGACATGTGGATGGCCATAGGTTCCTCACTCCTACTCTAAGTGATCCAGCCTGCCATTTCATGCACTGGTGGAGCTCCCTTTGAACTATTGATAACAGATGGTAGGACAATCCTGGTTTTCCAAAGTATCTTTTCAAGTAAAAGAAGAAACAACTTCTTGGTTTTTAAAACAGTGCAGGGCAGGCTATATATATTATTTCAGAATAAATGAATCCAGCAGAGTCAGTCAGTCCTGTGTAATGGTGAGGACGATTTGGGCAGTAGTAAATAGAGGATGCCAATGCTACGATCTAACAGAGCCAATATGGGTTTGTGCCATTTCTCCAACCAAGAAGATCCACAGCCCGGTGGCACAATGACTAGGATGTCGTAACAACTGGCAGTCACATCTTTTGCCACTTCTTCTTGTTCCAATTTTTTAGGACATGTTGTTCTGGACCTGGATCAGGGGAAAATATTTAAAAAAGGAGATCAAATTAGTAACAGAGATGCAGGGTTGCAAAGAATTGCAACAGAAGTTTCAAATATTGTTTGTTGTTTTGGCAGAGAGGTGGTAGCAGAGGCCGAGAGTCTCCATTCCAGCTGTCCTGTTGTTTTTCCCAGAGGACAAGATAATGACAATGGATGTAACACCAATCTGGTAAAGAGTACAGTCATGCCTTGGATTGAGAGCATAATTTGTTCCGGAAACGTGCTTGTAATCCAAAACACTCTTATATCAAAACTGAAATCCCTCAAAAAAAATTTGTATAGAGATTTTTAATTTAAGCCGTACTACAGTACTTGTATTGCAAGACGTCGCTTGTATATCAAGTAAAAAAAATAATTAAATAAATATTTAAAAATTTGCTTGTCTTGCAAAACGCTCTCAAACCAAGTTACTTGCAATTCAAGGTATTACTGTACATGTTTTCATGCTCATGCATAGCAGATTCTAACAAATAATGGACTGGGAGCATCTTATCCTCTCAGAGACTTCCTTGGATTGGGCATTTAAGGGAATAGGGATACGCATGAGTCCCTGTAACTGGCTGGGAGTACAAAACATGCAGATTAGCCAGACCTGCCATGCATCCTACAATCCAGGCCTTCTGCCTTTGCTTGTTCAGCAGTTCCTTCTGCATTCAGGCAGGCTACAGCTCTGACAAATGACCCCATGGACTGTCTATTTCATACATTCGTCTGTGCATGTTCAGAAATGTAGACACGTGCAGCGGTGCCCGGCTCCAGGTTTTTGAGGGCTCTTCTGCAAGACACCCTCAATGGGGCCCCTCCCTCAGTGAGACGACGTTCTCGCCGCCATCGTCACCAGCGCGATTGCTCCCCCTCCCCCTCTTTCTCATCATTGCTACCACTTGCTTGCTTGACTGACAGAGAGCCAGGGAGCAAGTAGGCAGTGGCATGCCCTGCTCCTCCTTCTCACCACCACTGTTGCCTGGGCCAGAGCGAGGGGCAGGTGAACAAGCAGACTGCAATAGCAAAGTGCACAGGACTCCTGTCAGTGGGCCCTTGCTATGGCATGGACCTTTGGCAGATGCCCAGTCATGCCTACCCTTGATGCTGTTGCTGAATTGTGCAGTCCTGATACTTTCATATTCTCCAGCTCCACTTTTAAGGTGTCAGCAGTTTGACCACCCCGTCCCCGTGGTCCCGGTCTCCCTCTGTGAGATAACCTTGCAACGTTCTTGTAAGGAATTCCAACATTATATATTTCCTTGTCTGTATAGAGCGCTGTGAGAAAGGGCACATTAGTACATGCACGGTCCTTTTGCCTATGAAACACAACCAGCCACAATGCCTTGTCATGAAAATCAGTGTGATTCCTTATGGTGATTTGCATTCAAAAGCACAAACAAAAGCAGATGAAAAAAGAAGAGTCAAGCTAGTTCAATTAAGGCTCAGTTATCCACAGAAAGCTTTGCCTGGGGACGAGCCATCCTGAATTCAGAGCATGCTTCAAAACTCACAAGGAAACTGAATTTGCAAGTGGGATTGCCTTCTGAAGCTTTGTCAAGGGATAGATGAACCACACCACTTCGACATAATACACAGCCATGGGAAGGTTGAAACCATGCTAGATTGCAGTCAGCATCTCAGAATCCTCATTCTTTAAAGCAGGGGTGTTGAACTGCTTTCAGCCCAAGGGCTAAATGAGAAGCTCACAGGAACTGCATTCCAGTGGTGAGTGGGGCAAAAGGGGCAGAGACAAAAATACCAGAGAAACCATACATACTGGTGTATTTCAGCTTAAAACTCTCACTGCCAGTAGTTAAGCTTCAGGAGAGGCATTTCATCCTTTTAGAAGAGGAAAAATGATCTGTGCAAAAGCTGGAAGATCACCAAATGTTCAGCAGCTGGGGGTGAGAGGGTGTGGCTAAGTAAAGGGGCGGGGCCATCTGGGGAACCTGTAGGACTGGATTTGGCCTGCAGTCATGCGGTTAAACAGCCTTGCTTTAGAGGTTACAGAGGAGTAGAGGAGATTCTGGCTGGCCACTCCTCTCTGACGTTACAGGGCAGGCAGGAAACCATCTCTACGCATAGCAGATCATTTTCAAGTGTGGGGATTTTGTTTGTTTGTTTTCATTTTCAAAGCATGCCGTGCAGAAGCAAAGGTAAATGTGCAGCTTGGGATTCGGGGCAGAGATTCAGGTATGTTGAGACTGTTCGAGAAATCCATCAGCCACTTCCAATTCCAGTCTGTTCCAACACCCTGCTCACTTGCAATTTACCATACGAGTGGGTCCATGCAATGTGCTGAAATCCCAAACTGTAGAGGTAGAGTCAAACATGCAGAAATCCTTAGGAGCAACACAGGGAGAGAGAGAGAGAGAGAGAGAGAGAGAGAGACGACGACACGTATGTGACAATTTAACAATGGGAGCCACCCTGCATCTAGCCAGAATACAGCTCCTTTGTTATTCTGTACAAAAAAAATAAAATCTGCCCATTCAGCAAACTGGGAAACACAATCAGAGTTCTCTCTGAGGTCTTTATTAACCATTTCCTGTTGTCTTAATGGTAGCTGAGGAGAAACAGATGTTTTCTCGGTGGCAGGATCTTTGTTGTACAAAGAACAGTTCTCAAAGACAATGTTGAGCTGTTCTATCGCCAGCTGTAGAGTGAAGCTCCAACAGCTTTTTCAATGAACTGTGCTTGTATCCTGTCAAGTAGGGATGTAACCGTGAGTCTCGGGGGGGGGGGCTGAAAGCAGGTCAAAAGCGGCCTGCTCAGCCCCCCAATACTCTCACGGCTTACCTTCCCGCCGCTCGAGCCACGCCGCACTGGGGAAAGGAGCTTCATTTCCCCGGCGCGTCAGTTCCGGTTCCCCTTGCGCTGCGTTTTTAGCGTAAAAACCAGGGCAACCCAGCTTGAAACGGCCGCAATTTGCTATTCACGGCTATTTTAAGCTGGGTTGCCCTGGTTTTTATGCTAAAAACACAGCGAGAGCGGGTATGGGGTGTTCCAGAGCACCCCTGAGAGCTGGTAAGCGCCCGCTCGGTTTACATCCCTACCAAGGATTAGAACAAAGTCAGATGTATGAGTCCATCAGGAGATCATCATCTTGACTGTGACTCACATGTGTACAGGCACTACTGCTCATGTGTGACTTTAGCCAAGGTGACAGCAGCTCTCATGGGGCTTTCAGGTTCAATGTTCACATGTTCAGCTGCAACAGAGTATAAGCTGCATTTTCTCCAGGTTTGGGGGAGCCCTTCGGCAAGATGACCTCAGTGGGGCCCCCTCTCTGAGTTGGCCCACCTGTTCCTCATCCCTGTGACAACTGCCCATTCACTTGCTCTCTCCCTCTGGACCCAGTTAGAAAAAGTGGGCAAGGCAAGTGGAGGTGTGTACCATGTCTCCTTTGGGAGGGCATTCCAAAGTTAGGACACCACCGCAGAGAAGGCCCTCATTTTCGTATATGCATGGTGTATTTCTCCCAGTGATGGTACTTGGTGAAGGGCCTCCTCCAAAGATCTTAATGCACAGGCTGGACAGTATAGGAAGAGGGAATCCTTCAGGAATTTGGACTTGACCCTCGTGCTTTTGCCACCACTGCATTCAGCTAGGAACAGAGTAATTCATCATCCTTATTGATCCAATATAGGAAGAAAACTTTCTGGCAGATCTCCACAAGGTCTCAAGGTTTTCATGGTTTAAGGAATAGGTTGAGCTTGCACTCATTCCTCTTGTTGTTAAACAGAAACACAGAGGCCATGTTTTGGAGCAATATTTGCTTGAGTTGAGGGTTTCTTCTCTGATTTGGTCATGGGTAGCCCAATCAATGCACATCAGCCATCCATTATTACTCAAGTAAGGCCTTTTCACATGATCAATATGAGCCATCAGAAATACCAATTGTGAAGGAATGCAACTTTCAGCCATGTTGTGTTTGGTCTGGGGGTTGCCAAAGTTGGGTCGTACAATGGTTGTTGTTTTTCTTTTAAAAACTTTTCTGCACAGGAGAGTCAACAGTTCACAGAAGGATGTTTTGAACAGGAGGGTTAAAAGTTCAGCCCAGGAATTTGAAAATTAAGGGGTAATGACTTACCTTAGACTCTGCTCCCCTTCTGATTGGTCAAAAATTTGGGAGGAAGAGTGAAAATAATGGGTTGGATCTAGGATCTGCCTTCCTTGAGAAGAAGGGGCCTTCCTCAAGAGGAAGAGCTCCAATCACAGAAGGTCCCTCCACCCAATTTTTGGGGATTTCCCCCTCGCCCCCACACCATAGCTCATCATTCAGCAGGGTCTACTGATTCTCCATGTAGCATTTACAGGAAACTGGTGGGACTGTCCTGGGAAGGAGGGGGCGTGGAAGTCCACTTCCACCAGTGCAGTTGATCCAGCTGAAATCTGGATCCAACCCAATGTGCATAAGTAAAGTTGGAAAATGGAGTCCTTGGAGAGAAGAACAAAGAAAGAACAAGAAGGAACAAGAAGAGACCACTTGAGAGAGCCAGAATTGAAGTCAGAGCCCTGTTGCCGAAAAAGCGGAACTCTGAAGAAACAAGGATGGAGGCCTGCAGTGGATCCAGAGTAGAGCAACTGAACTGAAAATATTGGAAGCTGTTTTATTGATAAGTATTGGTTGGCTTAGGGAAACACGCTAGCATAGCTTAAGCTGGACACATTTCCCTGTGTTACTTTTATTTGATCTTCTAGTTAATCATTCAGAGTTCAGACTGTTCTAAAATTAGAGTTATCCTCCTGCTAAAAATATATTGTCAATAATTGCTTAAATTGTTGCCTGACTAAACTTTTAAGTACAGACAAAAATCATTTTGGAATAGCTTTGTCTGAGGCCTTGTTATTCACCGCATGCCTAAGTGCCATCGCACACTGGACCTGTACTTAAGCTCAGTGGTGGCAATGGAGTGGTGTTTTCTCTTCTTCTTTTCCTTTTAGCCTTAGGGCGCAATCCTACGGCTCTCCAGCTTTGCCTGTGGGGCCATCGGAGAAGTCAGACTCCCTGCTGCGACCTCGGAAATCCCCTCCACCGCACCCTGCAGCGGGCGTAGTTCTTTCTGTGCCAGCTGGGAACCGAAGTTGGAAGACCGAGTTTGGTGCCAGCATGTGGGGGGGGCGCGTTCCCAGGGGCAGGGAGGGGAGGAGTGAGGCACCGCCATCTTCCAAGGAATCCAGGTGGTGCCTCAGCCTCTCCTTGCGAGAAGAGGTAAAACATTTGGATGCCATCTAAATCTTTTTGAGGGTGAGGGGAGTGCGGCAGCAATCCTACCCATTGCACTTCTTTTCCTGCCTCGATCGGATGCCTGTAATCCTTGGGTTCAGAGGGTTACGGGCACCCACATAGGATGGGGCTGTTATTGTGTGTGTGGTGGTGGTGGTGGGGTGAATTTAACCGGGGGCATAGCTGGGTGGGAAAGTTTAATTCTCCCCTATTCATGTCTGGTGGTGCTGATCTGGATTGGGTCCACACACTTGGAGGTACAATAAATTGTGAGGACCAGCAGCGTGCTGTTGTCTGTAGTATATGCTTCCCTGCCCCATCCAAATGATTCTCTCCCCCTGCAATGCTACCGCAGAAGACCATTGTAAACTGGAGGAGTTTGGTGTGGTGTGTCAGTCAGCTCTTCTCCCCTGTGGATGTGTCAATCTCTCTCACTGATTTGGAGAGGTATCTCTCAAAGATGTTTCTTTCCCTCTGTGTGTATCTAATCACAATGTCCTTGATGCTGCCTTTGGGAGGGGAATGTTTAAGCTTGCACACCTGGTATAGGAATATAGGGAGGATAATATCACTGTCTATACTGGACACTTGCCCATATTAGTTAGCCTTGGAACATATGGCTCCCCTCCAAGGCCAGTCGCAGATGCACATGTACACAGGTGAAACCAGTGTGGCGTAGTGGTGAGAGTGTTGGACTGGGACTCGGGAGATCTGGGTTCTAGTCCCCGCTCGGCCATGAAACTCACTGGGTGACTTTGGGCCAGTCACTCACTCTCAGCCTAACCTACCTCACAGGGTTGTTGTGAGGATAAGATGGAGAGGAGGAGGAGGATTATGTAAGCCGCCTTGGGTTCCTTGTAGGAAAAAAGGCGGGGTATAAATGTAATAAATAAATAAATAAATAAATAAAATATAGCCTGAATAGTATATGTCGCTCCAGCTGTGAATCTCAGCCCAGGCTGAACTGCGGAGCAGCGCTGTGCAAGTCGACCAAGGGGTCCGTCCGTCGTCTTCCCGGGGTTCCAGGTGACTGAAGGGGCTTCAGCATGCATTCTCTATCTGTATCTTGTTTATTTCTTCTCTGGGACTTATTGGAGAAGTTTCAATAAAATTCGCTTCTTTTCCTTCACATTTGTGTGTTTATTGCCTTTGAATCCCTTACTGCAGTGTTCTCCAACCTTGGGTCCCCAGATGTTTTTGGCCTACAATTCCCAGCAGCTATGCTGGCTGGGGCAGGCTGGGAGTTGTAGGCCAAAAACATCTGGGGACCCAAGGTTGGAGAACACTGCCTTAGTGGAAAGAACTTTTTCTGTTTGGCAAATCATACCCATATGCAACTGTGTGTAAATTTAAGCAAGGAATCAACAAAAACCCATGATTAATTGGTTAAGATGTCTTCATTTGGGGGCCCTGATTGTTGCCCATGTTCTGTATTGCATTGCCTCTCTATGCCCAGAAGCATAGGATAGATAGATAGATAGATAGATAGATAGATATCTCAAAAAGAGAAAGCTAGTGTGATGCTAAGCATGTTTACTTAGAAGGAAGGAAGGCCCTCTAAGTTCATTAAGACCTATTACTCAGTATGCGTGCATCGGCTTGCAGTCCATCTGGTACAATGCAGATCCCCCTCCAGAGATACAAAGCAGACTTGTGACCTCCTGATTATTCCTTGTTTTATATCCAGGCCATCTCCATTATTGTAAACAGCAACCAGCTATGCAAGCTAATAGGATGCCTGTTTCTCAGTCGTTCCAAATCAACGTGACTTATCAGCACGCTTGCAAATGCAGACGTCTATATGGGCTCCTGAAAGAAGATACATTTTGATCACCAGCCCAGGATTGTTGATCCATAAGTCTGTAAAATTTAACATAATGATATACGTAGAGCACGACCTGGAATGCTAAATCAGACCATATACTCTCCATGGGTTACTCTATTGAACAGAACGTTTCCCTGTTGTGAATGTGATTTGTTGTGAATGTGCACACATGTGCGGTAGAGTTGCTTCTTTTTCAGGTTTCAGGTTCTCTACAAGTTAAATGTCTGCGAAGAGTGAGAGGGGGACATAGTCATTTTAGAACGCATGCATGTAATTAGACACATGCAGGGATGTTCAAAGGTCCATGTAGTGGCCAGTTTGCCATTTCACAAGCTGCAGCTTGCAAGGTTCTTCCTGCATTGTTCCGTTTAAGATTCAATTCTACACCTACTTACCTGGGAGAAAGCTCCATTGAACTCAATGACATTTTATTCTGAGTAGACATTCACTGTTAATGAATTACAACATAGACTAAGAGCGCAATGCTATGGAAGTTTAGATGGGGGGGGGAAAGGCCTACAACTCCCAGCATGCCCCAGCCAGCTAAGCTGGCTGGGGCATGCTGGGAGTTGTAGGCCTTTTGTTTTTGTCTACACTTCAATAGGATTGCACGCATCTTAAAAGATGATTTTTCTCTAACATCATCATCACTCCCTGTAATAGTCATGTCAGGTGGTGAGTGCTGACATGATTGTAGCCAAAATAGGGCCACTGAGAAAGAAGGGGGGGTATCAGCATGCTCAGGGAAACTCCAAGATTTGCAGAAGTTTATAAATTTATTTTTAAAGAATGCTAAAGTGGAAAGCCCTGTAACAGATGGAAGGAGTGGCTGGCTGAAACAGGAGCACTCTTTTTAGAAGGGAGACATCAACATGCTTGAGGAAAATCTGAGGTTTGCAGAAGTAGAAAAAAAATAAAACCTTTTAAAAAAAAAAACTTAAGGGGGCAACCCTTCCCCTCAACCCCCTCCTCCAATCAGGACTGACCATGCTCAGTGGGCTCCAGGAGTCATGAAATGTTGAATGCCATTTGGAAACGAAAAATGGAGAGCCAGGACATGAGTAAGGCAGGGCTGCATGGCTGGAATCCTGACGTGAGGGTCCATACTGCAACATTTTGGTCTCACTTGTTTTTAATCAAAAGGACAAGCTTCTTCTTCTTGGCTTTTAAATTATGTGACAACCAGATGCAGGTTGTGGCCATTTTGATTGTTGCCTTCTCGTCCAAGCCTGAATGCTGTTGCTCAAATTTGCTCTTGCTAGTGCTCTTTCTTCTCTCCCACATGCACCCCAACTTTCTCTTCAGCTAGTAAATGTTGCTGGGTGTGCTCATGTTGCAGCAACTCTACCAAAAAAAATGGAGCAGATCAATTGAAGGATGGGTGAGAATTTAATTTCAGTTCAGGTTTAGGGATGTACAGATTTTGTTAAATCTGTTCCATCTGTGTTTCGTGGGTTGTCAGGCACCTTTCGTTCCATCTTCCGCTCATTGACGGGATCAGATTTTATTTTTTTTTCAATTTCCCAAATTTGCATTCTTGTGCAAATGCACAAATCTGCCCTCAAATGCACATGTTCATGCTTTAGCCTATGGGGGGAAATGCACTTTTAAAATATTTCATTTTTTCCCTAATACTACATTTGCTCAAAGTTCCAGAAAGTACAAAACCAGTCTGCAAGTCCATGGAATCTGTGCAACTCTGGAAAAGCTGGTCTGTTGCAGAAGTTCACGAAGTTCTCCATATCTGGGACAAAAAGAATGTGAGATTTAAGAAAAATTGAATGTGGAAGAAACGGATACTGATGGATTTGCCTATCCAGGCCTGGGACTTTCAATGCTTTGCTCAGAAATTCTGGGTTTGCATTCCTGTGTATTCAACCATGTTAGTGCTGAATTAGGGTTGCCACTTCTTCTTTTTTTCTGACAGGATTCTCACCTTTAACAGAAAGATGGCAGGCTGGTACATCATGGTCCTCTCTATGCTAGGGATAGCTGTACCTATTGAATTTGGCTGGTGCAGATTAGTGAGAATTTCGTTCCAGTTTGTTTTGGATAAGGATTTACCAAAATTCGCAAAGTTCATATCCGGAAGAAAAAGAACCTGAGCTTTAAAAAATTCAATTGTGGATGAAAGTGAAACTGACAGAATTGCCCATCGCTAGATCTATTCGGAAATTAACAATGAAATCCTATACATGTCTACCCAGATGTAAGCCCCCATTGAGTTGAATGAGGCTTACTTCCAGGTAAATATAGGTGGGCAATCCAGATGTTTTGGCCTTCAGCTCCTATGAGCCCTACTCAGCATAATCAATGGTGAGGAATGATGGGAGTTGTAGGTCAAAACATCTGAAGGGCCACAAGTTGCCCACTCCTGGTGTAGCGGATTACAGCCTAAACCTTCTATAACATATGCTTACATTTGGAGAAGGGAAGTATTAAGGTCAGTTTATTAACACTTTTTCTGAAATTGTGCTATTGTTAAGTAAATGAATAAACAAACAAACAAAAGGAAGGCATCAAAACCAGAAAGACTACAAAAACAGAAACAAGTTCTCAAAAGTGCCAACAATAAAAAAATATATTGCAGCTACACACAGTGGGCTCCTTCTCCAGTGGCAATCTTACACATCCAAAATTTTAGGGATGTGTGGATCAGCAGTGCTGGAGCTCACGCGAAAACTCTCCAAATTCCATCTTGAAGCTCGTTCCGACTCAAATCCACATCCGATTGCAAACTTTTCTTCTTCTTTTTTCCACATGAAAATCAGTGCATATTTTTAGGGGTGGGCGAACTCACCTGGACCCGACTCCTGGTGCACGCTGAGCACCCCTGCCGCGGGTTCTGCAGCGCTCGGCGAGGCACCCGGCGGACTTCCGGGTCCCCGGCGCGTCAGTTCCGGGTCCCCGGCGCTGCGTTTTTTCCATAAAAACCAAGGTAAACTATGGGGGAAACGCAGCGCTGGGGACCTGGACAAAAAGCACCAGGGACCCGGAAGCTCCTTTCCCCAGCTCCTCTCCGGGCAATTGTGCCGAGCCGGGGAAAGGTAAGTCGCACGGAGTTTGGGGGGGGTGAGTTCTCCCCACTTTCATCCCCCCATCGAGTTCCACGCACATCCCTATATCAGCACATCTTTGAAATGTACTCATTCTTTCCCCATCAAAGTGTATTTGTGTGCATTCTTTCCCCATGTTTTCATCTGCATTCTTCAAATTTACACATGATGTCAAACATGATTTTTTATTTTTTATTTTGGTCCGTGAGTCACATTGCAAGTTCAGAAATGTACAGACTTCGGCTGCAAATTGTGTCCAAATTCTCAAGTTCAGTCTGGAAGGTATGGACTGGGTAAATCATGTTCAAAAACAAACAAACAAATTTCTCACATATATCCCTAATCAGGCTAAGACAGCTCACAGAAGTGGTGGCTGTGTTTCTTGCACCATCAGGGAAATGAATACAGCATAAGCAGGGTAGAAGAGCCTTCCGCAAAGTGTTATTGAATCTCTCTTTTCTTGGACATTTACCACACATAGAATTAATACATGTGGGTGAGGGAGAGCATCACACTGGCAGGCTCCACCCTTGTTCTGTTCACATTTTGCTTCAAGTCCACATCTGGAATGACCATACATGCATGCAGTTGCACACATGTAGACAGAAGTGGCTGGTGGCTCCAATATCAGTGGGGTGGTGTATCCACTCTGGGTTTCAGTCTGAACTATAAATGAGCTGTCCATATTGCTGAACCTATTTGGGGGATAGGCTTCAGCACCATGGATAGCTCTTTGACACTTCAGACTAAAACCCGGAGTGGTTACACTGCCCCACTGACCTTGGAGCCAGCAGCCTCCACTGCATGTAGAGACCTCTCCACATGACTGTGAATCCTGCAGAAGCTCCTGCAGTTAAAACAAAGTGAATGGGCTGGATCCAGATTCAGTCATATTTAGAGTAGGTCCATAGAACACAATTGGACTTAAATTAGTCAGGACTAACTATGACTAATCCATGGATAGGGAACCTCTTTCAGTCTAAGGGCTGAATTTAATTTCAGAGAATGTCTTGGGGGCTACATTCCAGTGGTGGTTGGGGCCAAAGTGGGCAGGGTCAAAGATACAAAAATACCAGCATATTGTACTTCAAAGCTCCTACTGCCAGTAAGTAACCCTTAGGAGAGAAATTTGAACCTTTTAGAATGGGAAGCGATTGCACAAAGGCCAAGAGACCACCACATGATGGGTGGTTTGGGAAAAGGAAGTGAGGCCATGGGGAGGGGACATGGCCATTTAGGGAACCCAAAAAGGCCAGATTAGGACCCCAGGTTTGAAGTTCCATGCCCCTGCTTTATACCCATTGTTTTCAAAAGTCTACTCTAAGTATGACTACATCTGGATCCAACCCAACATGTGTAGGTCAAGATGTAGAAGCTACCACTGTGAAATAGTCTCTTCTTACAAGGCTTTGTTCTATGTGCACTAAATGAAAGTTGTTTTGCTCCTAGGCCGGCAAGTGCCCCAGTCCAGGCTCAGATAGGCTCAGGAATAACAAAGAGAGAAATCAGGCCAGTCCATATAGAAGAGTTCCAGTATAGTTAGCAGGATATCAGAGTGGTCCAGAGTTCAGTTCACAGAAGCCAGTTGTATCAAACATCAAAGCCAGTCAGGGGGTGCTCAAAAGAGTGGTCCAGGAGGGCAGCCAAGAGTCTAGGAATCTGACAGGTCCAGAATAGCAAGGCAAAGCACAGAGGTTCAAACACTGCTGTCTGCAGCAACAGGCTGGCTTCAGCCGGGCTAATTTATAGCTGGCCTGGTCATTAATCAGCACAGCAGGTTAATTAGGTCAGTGTGTTGCTTTTAAGGGAGGCCCTACGGTGTGGCTTCTTTTAGTTATTTTGCTGCTTGCATTTGATCCTACACCATGAAGTATCTCAGGCTCTGATTCCTGCATTTAGTTCAGGAATGGCACAAGAGGAGCCAGGTTGCTCTTCTAATGGCTCCAGGGGAGGGCTGTCAGCCAAAGCCTCCAGTTCCTTGCCTGGCTCTGGCTGGGGCCTGTTGTGCAGGCTTTCCCCTCCTCCTCCTCCTCCTCCTCCTCCTCCTCCTCCTCCTCCTTCTTCTTCTTCATCATCAGATGAATCCTGCTCCAGGTAGGGCATGACAGAAGTGACACCCCCCTCTCTCTCCCAGTAACTGAGTAGAAGTGATACAAATACACAAGACTGTCTCTCTTTTCATCTCTGAAATGTTGAGAGTTAAAAGATCTTCTCTACAGGGTTGTAAGGCAGGACACCAGCAGTGCTTGATATGAAGTTGGAATCAAGGCAATAACATCAACCTTAAATTCCATGGGCTAGATCTTGACTTAGGAATACTTAGGGCCAGCCAAAGCAGACATGACTTTCATTTTTACTCACTTTACATGAATAGTTCATGATTTCTCAATATGAACTGCAGATGTGTGTGTGGGGGGAGGGTCTGATCTGGATCAGGTCCACAGTGGGGGGGGGATGCTTAAAGCCCTCCAACTCCCAACACTAGGGTCCTAATCCAGATATGCTTACACTAGAGTAAAAATGTAAAAAATAAAATAAAAAAGATGTGTTCAAAGTAATGTCTGCTTTGATGTATTGAAATCAAAGGTCCTTAAATTGGTTGTGACTAACTTAATTCCCATTGATTCCAATGGGTCTGTTCTAAGTATGATCAGGCCTGGATCCAACCCCATGCTTTGGTGGAAGAATAACAGACAGTTGGAGAAGCTAGACGTGAAAGGTCAGCTCCTCAAATGGAAAGCTGAAGTTTTAGTGATGTGCCATCAAGCCTCGAGTGGTGTAGAGGACCGAAATCGGCCCGCTCACGCCCGCACAAGGCTCGGTCGAGCCTACCTTGTACCGTTGGCGGCTTGCCTCTCCACGGCGAGCTGCCCGCGCCGCCCGCTTCGGTCCTGTCACGTCACTTCTGGCAATGACGCGACAGGACCCTGCGCAGGCGCGCTGGAGCCCCGTGCCACGTACTGCGCCTGCGCAGGCTCCCGTCGCATCATTTCCAGTGCCGGAAGTGATGCGACGGGACTGGAGAGGGCAGCTCGAGCGGTGCGGAGAACTGCTCTGCGCCACTCAGAAGATCGAGGCGGGGGGGCCGCCGCCACGGAGAGTCGAGGTGGGGGTGAGGCGCCCCCCCCCAGGTTTGATTACACCTGTGCATATTTGTGTGGAAATAGTACAGAGACAGGTGTGGCTGGAAAACTAGACAGCCTGCAGCCTTAAGTGAATATTAGCATTAGCCACAGAGGGATGAACCTCAATGTGCTTTCTAAACATTAATTATGTCAAGCAAGGTCCTTTTGATGGGACCTACTATTATTATTATTATTATTATCCTGATGAGTTTCCATATTGGGAAACAAAGGTTTGTCTGTACAGTGGTGCCTGCCCTAGAGTGAGGTGAGGAGGGTAACATGGGTGGAAGCTCACCAGCCTTCTCCTCTCCCCTCTCAGTAATGTGTGGAATGTAAAACAAGTGGCAGGAAGAGTTCACCACTACCCTACCTTCTATTCACTCCTCTCACCCCTGGGCTAGAGCACAAACAAAACAAAGCATCAAAGGACTGAATGAGTCTTTAGACTGTGTAAGGAACTACCTTTAGAAATGCTCCATCTAGATCTCCTTGAATATGTGCTTTGTTTACATTCAAGGTACTAGCTTGAACACTGAACTATAATGCTGTTTGGGCCTTTCATCTAGTGCTATATAGAGCAACTTTATTGTATGCCTGCGAAACATGGACTATCTATAAACGTCATTTCCACCTCCTTGAAAGATTTCATCAACGTTGCCTCCGGAAAATCTTGTGAATTACTTGGGAAGATAGGCGAACAAATGTCAGTGTACTGGAAGAAGCAAAGACTACTAGCGTTGAAAAAAATGATCCTTCAACGCCAACTTCAATGGACCGGTCATGTTGCTCGAATGTCTGACTGCCGTCTCCCAAAGCAGTTATTTTATTCCCAACTCAAGGATGGAAAGCGGAATATCGGTGGTCAGTATAAGAGGTTTAAAGATGTTATTAAGACTAATCTAAAAAACTACAATATAAACATCGAAAACTGGGAAGCTCTGGCCCATGAACGATCTAACTGGAGGTTGGCCTTTCACAAAGGTTCTATGGACTTTGAAGAAGCCCGAGTGCAAGGTGAAAGGGAGAAACGTGCTAAGCGAAAAGCACGTCAAACGAATCCTTTACAGGACCGTCTTCCATCTGGCAACCTGTGTCCTCATTATGGGAAGCTGTGTGGATCTAGAATTGGCCTCCACAGTCACTTACGAACCCATCGCTAGAGTCTACACAATTTTCTTTAGAATTTCCTCTTTTTATAATTTTCTTTTTGTAATTTTATCCTGGAAGACAATCTTACTCGGTCACGAGTGATCACCTACTATATAGAGCAGGAACCAATGTATTTTTGAGTTACTACAGAGACAGAAGGACTCCTAGGGAACACTCAAAGAAGAACAACCTAGAGCGCCAAGCATCTTACTATTATGTAAGAGCTGAACTCAGTACCCATTTCATGTTGAAGCGGCCCTTGGCCAGCTGCTGTTATTGGGCCCCCATTCCTTGAGTAGGCCCGCTTCTTTCACACCTTTGAGTCTCTCCCAGAAAGAGAGAGAAAGAAAGAGGGAAGAGAGGGGGGAAGTTTCTAGAGATTACTGCTCATTCCCTTTGTCCCTCTCACTGCATGCTTGCATCAGCATGGAGGAAAGCCAGTGAGATCAGGGCCTTAGCAGGTGCCCGACTATCACTGACCTCTGCTGACACCAGCCCTGGTTGAACTTTTTTTCACGCTCCCATTTCTGCATTCAGCTTGTGCTGCTGGGAGCCTTCACTCCACCCTCCTCCACCACCCTCTACTGCAGCAGCATACACAACTTTGTAAAAATTTGTATCAGCAAATGTACCTGACCATGTACAGGCTAGCCTAGGGATGCGCAAATCAGTAAAACTCAAGGTCGCTGAAGTTCTCCGAATTCCATCTTGAAGCTTGTTCTGACTCGAGTCCATATCAGATTGTGAGCTTTGCTTTTTTCTTCTCACACAAAAATCCATGTATATTTTAATGCATTTCCCCCAAAATATATGCATCAATTGTGCGCAACTTTGAAATGTACGCATTCTTCTCCCATTGATTAAAGTGTATTTGTGCACATTTTTCAAAAGTACACATTTTTTCATGCTCATTTTTTAAATGTATGCATGCTGTTGAATGCATTTTGGGGGGGATTCATGAGTGACATTGCAAAGTCAGGAATGTAAGGACTTCGACAGCAGATTGCATCTGTGTTCAATCCGGAAGGTGTGAACTGGGTAAATCCTGATCAAAAACAAACTGACATGATTTTCTCATACATCCCTAAAAGTTATGCTTCTAAAATGTGGTCTGGCTTTTGCTGGGATACACATTAGCTGCCACCTTCACCACACATAGCTTAGGGCACAATCCTATAGCCACTAGACAGAGTCTAGACAGCATAGGAAAATTTGGAGTCCCAGCTCTCTGACCTCAGAAACGTGCACTGAGGTTGGAGCTGGGGGGACTCTGAATTCAGAGCACCCTCCCTCCACCCTCACAACAGGTGTGGAAAGAACCACTCCAGTTGTGGTTCTGAGGTTGGAAGACTGATGACAGATCCAGTGTTTGGTGGGTGTTCCAGAGGTCAGAGAAGAGAGGAGAGAGAGGCGCCGCCAAGATACGATGTATCCCGGTGGTGCTTCAGCCTCCCCTCCTCATGAGCATGGGAAAAAGACATAGACAGCTGGAATCAGCCGTCTAAGTCTTTTGTAGGGTGGGAGAAGCATGGAAGCAACCTTTGCCTCCATGTTTTTCCCACCGTTGGATGCCCATAATCCTCTGAGTTCAGAGGGTTATGGGCAGCCCCATTGGATTGTGCTGCCTGCCCATAGACCACCATAAGCCAGTGTCATAACCAGGCCTGGTGGCATCTTAGGATGGATGCCAGGACTCCCACTGGTGACACCTGCCCTGTCCCCACTCAACTGGCATCTGATCTAATAAGTACCCAGTGGCTGGGTCTGGGAGCTGATATTTTAATTTTCCACAATGCCCCTGATGCAGCATCACTCTGAGGCATTGTGGGAAATTAAAAGGATGACTTCCTCAGAGCACTGTTGCCACCTGCCACTGCTACCACAAGGTAGGTCCGCAGCACTACGGGGGCCACTGATGTACGAGGAAACTCATTAGAGGCACTTTCCTGAAGGCCCCTCAGACCTGGAGCCAGAGACATCAAAAACATCACATTAAAATTGCAGTATATATCAGCATGGAGTAAAAATAAGCAGAAATTCCTTTTTCCATCTATCCAAAGCTTTTCAGAACAACAAATGAACTTGTGTAACTGTTTGGAAAGTAAGACAGAGAGGATCACATATGAACTGCTTTGGGGAAGTTGCTCCACAGGATGGGGGCAAGGGATGTGTGAATCAGCAAACCTCAACCTCTCTGAAGTTCTCCAAATTCCATCTTGGAGCTCGTTCTGACTTGAGTCCATATAATAGATTTCATAGATTTCATAGATCATAGAGTTGGAAGGAGCCTACAAGGCTATCGAGTCCAACCCCCTGCTCAATGCAGGAAACTAGAGGAGGGGTCTCCCATCCAAGTAATAACCAGGCTTGACCCTGCTTAGCTTTCCATGCTCAGACAAGCTGAGCCAGCATAAGCCACATCGCAAGCTTTGTTTCCTTCTTTTTCTCACAAAAAATCCATCTGCATTTTTGTGTGCGTTTTTCCAAATGTACGCAACAATTGTGCCCATCTTTGAAATGTATGCGTTTCTCTCCCATTGATTAAAGTGTATTTGTGCACATTTTTCAAAAGCATGCATTTTTTTTCATATACATTTTTCAAAGGTATGCACACTATTGAATGAATTTGGTGGGGATCTGTGAATCACATTGCAACTCGGAAATGTATGGACTTCAACCACAGATTGTGGCAGAGTCTGTGTTCTGTCTGGAAGGTGCAAATTGGGTAAATCCTGATCAAAAACGAACTGAAATGAATTTCACATACTGTACATTCCTACCACTGAGAAAACCCTGTTCCTTGCAGATGGCCCTCTTATTTCCTGAACAGAAGCTTACCTGTTCCATCATGATGCCCAGTCCGGGTCTGTCTCTACCATACACAGTAGCAGCAAACTAAAATAAAATTATTTCTGCTGCTGACTGCCCTCCTCCACTAACCAGACTTTTTTTTTCACAGTCCTCCTACTAAGAATAAATTTAGCATTCTCACCATCACAGTTCTGCCTGATGAATCAGAATAATATCTATGCTTTTTTCCTTCTTTATATTGTTTAATATATATATATATATATATATATATATATAAACACACACACACACATATATATATTATATAATAGAATCCACTTACTTTAAGGAGAAAGGATTTCCTTGATCTTTGATATATACAAAAACATTACATGAGTAACTGCTTTATATATTAAACAGTAACAATATATTCCTAAGTTAGATAGTCAACATTGCTGGGAAACCTAATGATCTACTAAGAGCAGCCCTGAATAATGGTTGGCTTTGAAAATTACATTTTCAAAGAGGGAAGAGCCGTGGTGTTTCTTTGTCCCAGTAGCCCTTGGTGCAACCTGAAATCTCTTTTGCACCCAGTAGGATCTAACCTAATTAAATCTCCATGACACCTCCTGTACTTCTGAAAACTATTACAAACTGCAGACTTTGGTGGCTTTCACAACATGTCCTGCCCTTTCTTTCCTTCCCCCCTCCTTTTTTGTTTGGTTTTCACATTTAAACTTCTTCCAAAACTCTTAGGGTGCAATCCTATGCAAGTTTAGACAGAACAAAAGCCTACAACTCCCAGCATGCCCCAGCCAGCATAGCAGGCTGGGGCATACTGGGAACTGTAGGCCTTTGTTCTGTCTAAGCTTGCATAGGATTGTGCCTTTAATATACTAAACCTTTCCTAAATTTTGATTGCCATCTATGTCGCTTCTGTAAACATGGTCAGTATTACAAAGGAAAAGGGACATCATCTTAGGAACATTCAGGATGTATCAGAAATTAGTTTTAGTTCATTTTTTAAAATCAGGTTTTACCCAGTTTGCACCTTTCAGATTGACCATGGACTCGGACACAATCTGCAGATGAGGTCCATACATTTCTGAGCTTGCAGTGTGATTTGCGGACTCACAAAAAACCCCAGCACGCATACATTTGAAAAATGTGCATGAAAAAAATGCGTACTGTACTTCTGAAAAATGTGCGCACATACACGTTCATCGACGGGAGAAGAATGCTTGCATTTCAAAGTTGCGCACAACCGTTGCTGTACATTTGGAAAAATACGCGCAAAAACACAGATGGATTTTCATGGGGGGGGGGAACCACTTGCAAAAGTTTCGAGTCAGAACTGCACTCTCGAATTATACCAACGAATTAGGCATTGCATCCCCTCCCCACCCACTTCATCATTTACTAGTTGGGAGGATATTTTCTTTTAATTCTAAAGCTAATCTGAATCTAAAATAGAATGAGAAGCTTCTGATCACTTCTTTGCAAGAGGAAAGTGGAGAGCGTGGCTCAGTCTCATAAAAATAAACCATGGTTAAGCATTATGTCCAAATGAAGTCTCTCTCTGTGTGTGTGTGTGTGTGTGTGTGTGTATGCTTGTGTGTGTGTGTGTGTGTATGCTTGTGTGTGTATGAATATGTGAGAGTGCTAATTTTGTAAGGAGACATCCCCATGTCTTCCCCACCTTTTTTTACACTTCTGATATGAATCCCTAAGCCAGTGTTCTCCAGCCTTGGGTCCCCAGATGTTTTTGGCCTACAACTCCCAGCATGCCCCAGCCAGCATAGCTGGCTGGGGCATGCTGGGGGTTGTAGGCCAAAAACATCTGGGAACCCAAGGTTGGAGAACACTGCCTTAAGCCATGCAGGGGGTGGGGAACAGTGATTCAAATATTTCCCTCCTTCTGATATATGAGTGGTAGCTGCTGCAAATGTGAAGATCTGGGTTGGTGGGTGGGTGGATTTCTTAAGCACTCACTATATCCTGGCACCTTCTGGTTGACAGGAAGAAGACCCTATTACATGCATATGGCAACCACATACTTTGCTGATGGCATGCAGATTTTATTCATTAGGGCTAGTGGCTTCATTCCACAAGTGGAAAAATATATATATACAGATGCAACCAATTTACAACTCTTTTGGATGCCTTCCTCAGATGCTCATTAATATGGAAGGGGGTTTGCTTGGTTAGCCCATGACTGTAGGTAAATCCTACGAGGCAAAGTTTTCTATCCACCCCCACCTGCCTTCACTCTCTCTGCCGCAGGCATCTGAGCTGATCAAGCAGCCCGCACGGAAAAGCAGAAAGCATCTGCCAATTGGCAAACCTGCATTGCTCATTGTTTTCTCTGTTTAATCCATTTGCTGCTCTCGCTGTGATTGCAAAGCACCGACTTCGCAGAAATGAGATGACGAGCTAACTAGGTTGTTCCACATCTCATATCGCAGTCATTCACTGTATCCTTCCTAGGATTTTTTTTTTTTCATCAGTGCACAAAATATTACATTCTGAATTCCATAACACACTGGGAGTGGGGAAAGGGGTAGTAGGACTATTCTTTCCATTCATCAACAACATAGTGGTACCTGGTGGTGGTGTGTGTGTGTGTGTGTGTGTGTGTGTGAGAGAGAGAGAGAGAGAGAGAGAGAGAGAGAGAGAGAGAGAGAGATTCTATGCTCAAAGGAAAATATCCCAAAACCTGCTACACGGGGGGTGGGGGAATCTACAATGAGAACAAATAATTGCAAATAAAGTATCATTGAAAAACATTGCTCTGATCTCTTCATTTTTATGGAGAGGGGCATACCTGTGGACAATGAGGAGCAACAGGTAAAGCTGAAGGAACAATTTATACCAGACTTCCCAATCCTAGTGCCCTCCAGATGTTTTGGACTATAATTCCCAGCATTCCTGGCCTCTGGCCACGCTGGCTGGGACAGATGGGAGTTGAATTCCTAAACATCTTGAGAACACCAGGTTGGGGAAAGGCTGCTTTACACAAGTGCAACAGAATTCCCATTTTAACTCTACTGTTTACATTTCAAATGTTCTAAAACTGTGCTTCTGACACTTGACTTTGAGATACATACTATTGAAGAAATGTAGGGCAGGATCCATCCCTCTGCGGGTGCAGCTGCAGTGACAGGAAAGGATCGGCATGAGAGATCATGGAGCCATCTTCCTACCCTAATGGGACTGCAGACTCTTAGGACTCTACAGCTCCCTACTGTGACCAGAGTCTTTGATCTAGAGGGGAGGGGTGGGTTCGGTTCCTGGGAGAAAGGAGGAACATCAAAGAGAGAGACTGAGAAAGGTACAGCAGGTCTTTCTTTGAGGGCTGCTGAAGCATCAACAGGTGGAATTAACAGTTAACAGTCTGGAAACAAAGGTCGTTCTGGGATGGTGGCTAAACAAGCTGACTCCATGGGGAAAGCCCCGGGAAAGAAATTAGGGTGGCCGTGCATCTGCTTTTACAGAGGACAGTCCTAAGGACATAGGAAAAGCCATGTTGGATCAGACCAAAGGTCCATCTAGTCCAGCATGCTGTTCACATAGTGGTCAACCAGATACCTGTGGAAAGCCCACAAGCAGGACAAGCACCACCCTGCCACTCATGTTCCTCAGCAGCTGATGTACATAGGCATAGTCTTCTATTTGAAAGGCTGTCAGAGGAATGTCCTCTATTTTGAAGGTGTCCTCTATTTGGAGGGCAATCCAAGCTTCTGCTCTAGCTAAATGTATTTAGATAGCAAGAAGAAGGAAGACAGTCAAGGAAGACAGTTCATGAAGAAGAAAGACTCCTGCTAGATATATGTAAGTATGCATTCATTTATTTAGGTTATTTCCACATCTATAAACAATAGTCTCTAGGCAGCTTACACTAGAAAGCAAAATTATAAAGCCTATCTAGTCCAATATTCTGTTCCCACTCAGGATGTATCAGAAATCTGATGCAATTAAGATCCACTCCTTTTCTTTGCTGAAAAAAGCACTTGCTCGCTCCTCCTCTTCCATTCCTCTTCTCAGCAGCCCTGATACTGCCCAGCTGCCTCTGCTGTCACCAGTAGAAAGCCAGCCCATCTAGCAGCTGCTCAACTAGCTGAACACCCCACTCCTCGCAGGAAAAGAAGAGCAAAAACAAAAGAAGAAACAAAGAAAAAAGTGGGGGAAGACTTTCACAGCTACACATGGTTTCTTTAGCGGGCAAAGAAAGAAATATGACTTTAAACTGGGCAGATCTTAAAATAGACGACTGGCCAGGTTAAGATAGGACTCCTGGCCACCCTAAAAAGAACATGCATACCATCCACCATCTGCCTACAACATCATTCAGATTCAGTCTTGGGCACAATGACCATGTGCAGGGCAGAGAAGCTGAACTGAAGTCTTTTGTGGAGATGAGGACATTCCTCGGTGATGCATACAGCCCACAAGCGCTGAAAAGACAAAATGAGGATAGATGTCAGCTATAAATAATCAAATTCACTCATGGAGTGGATTGCTGAGTACAGCACAACACCCACCCATGTTATGAACAAGATAACAAGACTTTCGGAACAGCATGTCTAGATGCTGTGAGCAAAGTGAGCCTTACCTTTGACCTCCCAGTAACTCTCTTACAGAAAACCAGGTTAAGATCTGAAAGTAAAACCAAGTGCCAGATGGAGGGAGGCCGAGTTCTTATGGAGGATGTAAATCGGTGTCTGGGCTGCACCAGTCCATACAAAGCAAACAACATACCGTAACTTTCTTCTGCAAACTATCACGTCAGGAAGAAAGCTGTCATGTTGTGTCCTGAAGACGATCAAGCTACGACCTACCAGATCTTGAGGGTTGGATCCAGGATCTGCCTTCCATGAATATAATATAATAAATAAATCTGCTCACTGTTTTCAGTGCCCCCCTTCACCCCCACACACCACAGCTCACCCTATTGAGCAGGGGCTCCTGACTCTCTGTGGAGCACTTTCACGGAGGTGGAGGGGCTGCCGTGGGAAGGTGGGGGTGAAGAAGTCCACTTCGGCCAGAGCAGTTGATCCAGTTTATAATGGGTAGGGACTGATTGATTGATTTACTCTTGAGAAGCCATATGAGCTTCCATGGATGCAAAACCTTTTCAGCTCCGAGGGCTGGCTCATGGACCGCACACGTGCACGCACGCGCGCGCACACACACACACACACACACATATCCCAACAATCCTGGGAGTGCTGATGATACAGGAGCAGTGAGGAAAGAGCCATCTGTATCAGGATTGCTGGGGGAGTGAGAGAAGAGAGACTTTTCTACATCACCACCCCTAGTTAACTCATACAAAATTCTCATTCATCACTATAAATCTGCAGTGTTGGAACTCACAGTCCTAAAGATATGTTACCCAATCCAACAAGAGAAATCCAGAAACATCAGAAGAGCCCTGATGGATCAGACCGAAGGTCCACTTAGTCCAGCAGCATCCTCTTTCCCAAAGTGAGATGCCCTGAGGTAGTGCTCAAGCAGGAGTCATGAAGGCAGCAGCTCCCTCCTATGGTTGTTCCCCAGCAACTATGATTTACGGTGTGCTGTCTCTGATTATTCTGTTCACACCTTGGCCAACCAGGTGCCTACAGGAGGTCCACAAGCAGGACACTGGTGTAATGGCACCCTCCTGCTCATGCATGCTCCCCAGCAACTGGCATTGAGAGGCATACTACCTTTGATAAAGATGTCATAGTACACTGAAGTTTACCTTTGGGAGACGGCTGTAGCTCAGTGGTAGAGCACACGCTTTGCATGCAGAAGGTCCCTGGTTCAATCCCCGGCATCTCCAGGAACGGCTAGGAGAGAATCCTGCTTGAAACCATGGAGAACTGCTGCCAGTCAAGTGTCAACATTACCAAGCTAGAGGGACCAATGGTCTGACTCAGTAATAGACAACTTCTTATGTTCCTGTTCAAGTTTCATACATCCATCTAGGCTATTGGCCATTGGTAGACCTATCCTCCATGAATTTAATTGTGGGGGGGGAATCTAAGCCAGTGACTTATATAAGGTGCCATTGTTGTGTGTTTTTAATGGTGCTGCACATCCCTGTCTGCATCAGGAGTCATCATCTCAGATCTACAGAACTGACTGGATGGGTCTTTTGACGCAAACGGGGATTGGTGCATCTCCCTCCAGGGCTGCATGACTAGCTGCCTGTGACTGCGGCTAGATTAAAAGCCTGCGAAAAGTGAGAGGCATCTAGTCAGGCACGCTGAGCATTTGAAATGAGGGGGGGAAAGAAGAAGAAGAATGTTCTACATCCATTAGTGGAAGGACAGAAAAGAACAGAATAATAGTACAGGTGTTGTGTCGGTGTGCATTAAATCTGTACCCTTTGAGCAAATATCAATCAAATCATTAATGTATAGTACAAGACTTTACAAGCATAATGTATAAAAATGTGATACAAAGAGATGGAGGCCAAGCACAAGGCTCAGGGGATTCCTAGGGTAATAGGCGGGGGATCGAATTCTCATCCTAGAAATATGACTCTGAGATGATAAGAACTCACACTGTGAACCATTCGCATTAACCACGGAAAGGCTTTAAAAATATCTCACTTCTGACTGCTAGAAGAAAATTAATGGTGCTTATTTCCTTCTGAAATCATTTTTCTATTATACCGTCTAGCCTTTAAGAAGATGTATCGCCCCTTCTTGGTTCATACATGCACACAGAGTATACATGACTAAAGCAAGCAGGGAAAAGAAAGGATGCTAGTTCCAATTTGGTGCCAAAAGATTTGTTACAGCACCGTTAGCAGCACATTGGAGAGGAATGGCTGCTAATAGAAGACAATTCTGGAAGGGGAAAAAACTAAATGAAGTTGGTCCCAGCTGAGCCGACGGAGCAGGCTGTGCTGTTTCCCCCCCCCCTCTCTCTGACATGATAATGTGAAAACATTTGTAACCCCCCCCTCCCATTTTAGAAATATTTTTGTTGTATCTAGCTCAGTGTTCTCCAACCTTGGGTCCCCAGATGTTTTTGGCCTACAACTCCCAGCCTGCCCCAGCCAGCAAAATATAATTATGTAATATAGGGCACAATCCTATGTAAGTTTAGATGGAAAAAAAGTCCTACAACCCCCAGCATTCCCCCCAGCCAGCATAGCATAGCTGGCTGAGGAATGTTGGGAGTTGTAGGACTTTTTTCCCATCTAAACTTGCATAGGATTGCACCCATAATCTATTAGTCAAAAGAGGAAGCATTGTTTACAAAAGGCAATGTATAAGACTGCAAATGCTCTTGGAATTTATTATTCCAAAAGGATATAAATAAAAGTCTTGCCCCCCTCCCCTCCCAATCTACTTGGGTATGTTTCTTCTTTCGCTTTTCCTTAGTATGTGAACTTAGCAGCACATTCACAGCCCATTCTTATTTATACCACTCCATGCAATATGGTGGCAGCATGGATTCCAACGGGAAGCAATACATGTTTGCAGCAGTTAACAGAGGAATGGTTTGTTTGTTTGTTTATAGTATATTTTATCCTGCCCATCTGAATAAGCTTCCCAGGCAGCTTACAAAGATAAGAAATAAGAAAGTCCCAGCCCACCAGTTCACAACCTAAAGGACATGATACAAAAGGAAAGTGGAAGGGGGGGGGGACACAGCAAATTCAGGCACTAGACTCTTCATTGCAAAGTTCAGCAGGTCATGGGCACAGTGGAAGGCCCGCTGCTTCCTCTCCCTCTGATGACCTCAGCAGTGACTGTTGGTAGCAGGAAGGAGCGGGACTCTCTGGAGCTGTATCCAGGCACGATGGAGGGTGCCTGGCTGCAATAATAATTCGTTCAAATGCATCATATACAACAGTGTTTCTTTAAGAGAGCAATTCTATCATATGGTCCCTGAGTGAGATTCTTCCAGCCACCTTCCCTCCCCCTCTGAAGCTTGCTCACTAGACAGGCTGAAATGCCTGAAAAACTCAATGTTCAGAGGATGGGGAGGCAAAGATCTCCTCCACTGCTCCTCCTGCCATCCTGGCTTCAGCCCCGCAGGGCATAGGAATCTCAGAAGCCTCTCAGTCTGGGGTCTTCCGAGCAGTGAGAGTGCAAGTAGTCCACAGGGCTGCGTCCTAAATATACAAGTAGTATTTTGGAGTCAGGCAGGAATCCATATCGTGTCAGTTCTTTGAGCATTTCCTGAAACTGCTTCATCCAAAAAAGTACAAGAAGAAGACAAGTCCAAAATATCTGGGGCAGGGGGAAGAAGCTCCACTTTTGAGAAATGACAGTGCCAACAGTTATCATGCAGCAAGTTATATAATCACATTAGTTATCCAAGTATAAAACACAAACACACACACTCATGCACCCCCTCTTAAACCAATGCAACTTTCTTTGGTTAATCTTAAGACCCTGCAGTTTGTGCTGAAACACGGTGCTAAGTGATCCACCCTTCACACATATCATAATGTTGTTATTATTCAGTGCACTGCTCACTTGATCTCTGGAGGCTGTGGTAGCCATATATGGCACAGAAAGAGCTGGTGCTGACGGATGGACCTCCGACGCTGTCAAGAAAATTTCATCATATCCCAGAGGCTCTTTCCAACAAAACCACTGAAGCATTCCTGAGGTAGCTAGCAGTGTAGTGTATGCCATATATGACAGGTTAATCAATACCACTTTTCTTCCTTTTCTCCCAGCTTAACCTGTCATGTGTATAAATCATGTTAAATGAATAAGGGTATACAAATGGTTGCAATCTTTACGTTTCCAATAACGAGGGGGGACAAGGCATGAAATCTATGGAATGCAGAATGATAAAATAGGCACAATTTGATTATTCCAAAGTTGCCATTCACTTGCTGGCCAGCATGACAAGTCAGAGTCCACCGTTCCAATACTGGAGAGTCAAAATTGTATATGCATATCTAGTATAAAATGTGTGTGTGTGTGTGTGTGTGTGTGTGTAATGTTATTGTATTGTATTTTTAAGGTTTTAATCTTTGTAAACCATCCATAGAGCTTTGGCCACTGGGCAGTGTAAAAATATAATAAATGGAAATAATAATAATAATAATAATAATAATAATAATAATTATTATTATTATTATTATTATTATTATTATTATTATTATTATTATTATTATTATTATTTTCCTTCCTATACCATCCAAAAGCTGAAGATCTCTGGAATGTAATGAAATGCCACTTCACCTGCCACTTACCTGGAAGGGACATATAGACCGTCTGGTTCTGGTGGAGTCGCCACCTATGGGGGCGAAACCAAAGGGGGTGTGCCCCTTTGGGTTGCTCCTTCCGGGTGTCACAAGGGCAAGGGCACTAACCCCCTTATCCAGCAAGTGTATTGTATTGTTATATTGTATTGTTACATTTATTGCATACCGTATGTTTCATATGTGGCTCACACCGGCTCAGCTTGTCTGAGTGTGGAAAGCTAAGCAGGGTCAGGCCTGGTTATTACTTGGATGGGAGACTCCTCCTCTAGTTTCCTGCATTGAGCAGGGGGATGGACTCGATGGCCTAGGAGGTCCCTTCCAACTCTATGATCCATGAATATATGAATCTATGTCCTGCCCTTTGGTGTAAAGGGCATTAATAATAACAAACAACATTTATTTCTATTATTAAATGTACTGAATTCTATGAATTCATAGATCAGATCAATCAGATTCAGAGGTGGACCCAGTAATGGACAATAGGGTGTGCTTGTGTGTGGCTCTTCGGTAGATTCCCAACCATGTCTACCTACCCTAGATACCAGCCTTGCTTCAACCTAATTTATGTGGCTCTTAGCCTAATGCCATGTGGGTGGCAAAGAGGGACAAATATAAGAAAGGGTGTGGCAAAAAGAGGAAAAAGTGGGCAGCTCTGCTCACTTTTGGCTCTGGACCCACCCACCACTACCACCATATAGCCCCCAACATTTTACATTGTGGGAATGCAGCCCACTAGAGGGAAAAAAAGTCTGCCCGCCCACTTAGTTTAGTTACATCCAAGCTGGAGCACTGGCAGTTATTGAAATATTTTCGTGTGTGTGTGTGTGTGTGTGTGTGTGTATAATTTATTATATTTATATCTCACTTTTTTTCCTGCAAGGAACCCAAGGTGGCTTACATGCTCCTCCTCCTCCTCCTCCTCCTCTCCATTTTCTCCTCACAAAAATGCTGTGAGGTAGATTAGGCTGAGAGTCAGTGACTGGCCCAAAGTCACCCAGTGGGCCTCATGGCTGAGTGGGGACTAGAACCTGGTTCTCCTGAGTCCCAGTCCAACACTCTAACCACTAAACCACACTGGCTAATTAGATAGATAGATAGATAGATAGATAGATAGATATAATTATTATACATTTTCTCAATGTGATGGATACAAAGATAGACATCAGCATGTTCAGGTCCTTATTAAGGGTAGCCTACAAGGCAGAGTAACACACTGCAGCTTCTCATTGGGCCTGTGCCTACAGCCTAACACAGTGAAGCCCATTCAGCCATTGAATACTGCCTGTCGAGGCCCCAGGTCTGTTCCAGAAATGGTTCCATCCAGGACTGCACCTGAATTTCTAACCCGGATTCCAACAGGGTTGGGATCTGCCCTCATTCTCCAGCTTCTTAGCAGCAAACACATACTGCTGCTGTAAGATATGACACAGCCTGATTTTAATCATGCATTCTTCCGAGGAAGCATGCTTTAGTGATGATGTGAACTGAAGAAGGAAGAAGGAAGAACGAATAAACTCCTTTGATAACAGGGCAGACAATAAAGCAAGTGACTAATGAAGTTCAAACAGCATTGGCATATTGCAGCCTGCCTGATAGCTTCCTCATGGTGCTTGCCAAAATGAGATAAGAACAGCTGATTCGAGGCTGTCTGCTACACACTCCTTTTCCGTATCAGTATGTTTTATCATATGGTGACCGCAGAGCACATGTTCCGAAACAATAACAAACATTGTTTCAGCATTCTAAGGAGCCATTGTTCTCCCAATCAGATGATAACTATTTGCTCTAAACCTATCACACCAAAGTGCCTCTTGTTTACTTGTTTGCTGTATTTCATCCAAAAAAAGAGAGAAAGGCATGGTGACCTCTCTAGAGACAGAGAACATTGCCAAACAGCTGACCAATAAATATTGCAGCTACAGCCCAAGCTGACACATTTGCTCAATTTTCTTGTGACCTGTAAAAAAAAAAGAAGAAGTAAAAGAAGCTTGACTCATGGTGATGTAGGAGGATGGAATATGAAAACAGGAGACAGACAGATTGCTCAATGAGGTCCACCCTTCAGTCAGTCAGGCGATCACTCGTGACCGAGTAAGATTGTCTTCCAGGATAAAAAAGAAAATTTACAAAAAGGAGATTTTAAAAGGAGGAAAATTGTGTAGACTCTAGCGATGGGTCCGTAAGTGACTGTGGAGGCCAATTCTAGATCCACACAGCTTCCCACAGTGAGGACACAGGTTACCAGATGGAAGATGGTCCTGTAAAGGATTCGTTTGACGTGCTTTTCGCTTAGCACATTTCTCCCTTTCACCTTGCACTCTGGCTTCTTCAAAGTCCATAGAACCTTTGTGAAAGGCCAACCTCCAGTTAGATTGTTCATGGGCCAGAGCTTCCCACTTTTTGATGTTTATATTGCATTTTTTTAGATTAGCCTTAAGAACATCTTTAAACCTCTTATATTGACCACCGATATTCCGCTTTCCATCCTTGAGTTGGGAATAAAGTAACTGCTTTGGGAGACGGCAGTCAGGCATTCGAACAACATGACCGGTCCACTGAAGTTGGCGTTGAAGGATCATTTTTTCAATGCTAGTAGTCTTTGCTTCTTCCAGTACACTGACATTTGTTCGCCTATCTTCCCAAGTAATTCACAGGATTTTCCGGAGGCAACGTTGATGAAATCTTTCAAGGAGTTGGAGGTGACGTTTATAGATAGTCCATATTTCGCAGGCATACAATAAAGTTGGTAATACAATGGCTTCATAAACCAGTGTTTTGGTCTTCTTACAAATATCCCGATCCTCAAACACTCTATGTTTCATTCGAGAAAACGCGGCACTTGCGGAGCTCAGACGATGCTGGATTTCACTGTCGATGTTAGCTGTAACAGAAAGATAGCTGCCAAGATAGAGAAAATGATCGACATTTTCCAGTATTGTCCCGCCAAGCTGGATAGATGGCATCACCAAAGGGTTAGCTTGCACTTGCTGATGAAGCACTTTGGTTTTTTTGATGTTAAGTGAGAGACCATGTTTTTCGTATGCTTCTGCAAAAGCATTTAGGATAGTTTGGAGATCATCCTCTGAATGTGTGGAGACCACATTATCATCAGCATACTGAAGTTCCACAACGGAGGTTGTAATTACCTTACTTTTTGCTTTTAGCCTGCTGAGATTAAAAAGCTTTCCATCTGTTCGATATATAATTCCCACACCAGTGGGAAGTTTCCCCTCGACAAGATGTAAAATCATGGTGATGAAAATAGCAAATAATGTTGGGGCGATAACACATCCCTGTTTAACACCTGATCCCACTTTAAATGGAGCACCATGAGAGCCGTTGTTGTCCAAGACCGTAGCCGTCATGTTGTCATGGAGAAGTCGCAAGATATTCACAAATTTATTGGGGCATCCAATTTGGAAAGAGTGGAAGATTGCACAGGGAAACCATCCATGTCTAGATTGCATGGTACTACCCGGTAACTTTCTTAGCAATGTCATAATTCTTTTACTGTTGATCTGCTTTACAAACTTGTTTGTTTTCCACTGACATTGGCTCTCAAAAGCGACTTACAAAATAAAGTTACAGGCTTCTAACATGTAATATAATAAAACCATCAATGAGGGGTGCAGAACCTCAGATCTGGGGTCCCAGTCTGGCCTTCTGGGGATCGCTGAATGGCCATGCCAACTTCCCATGGCCCCACCCCGCTTTCCCCCAACTGCCGGTAGCTCAATGGTTTCCTGGCTTTTTGTGCAGTTTCTTCCCATTCCAAAAGGTTGAAATACCTCTCCTAAGGTCCTCTCCTAATAAAAGCTGTATGGCGCAATCCTATGCATGTTTGGACAGAAAAAAGTCCAACTCCCAGCATTCCCTATGAAATATGTGAAGGGCCAGAGAGCTGTAAAGTTTTTGTGAGATATAAATATAATAAATTATACACACACACACACACACACAAACGCACACACACATTTCATGGATGTTCTGTGCCTTACTGTCTTATTGCTTCTGCCATTTGGCCATATTTCACCTGATGGTCTCACTCTCTTCTTGTTTTTATGATATGGCCAGTAGAAGATCTTTGTAGGGATGTTGCGGATCTTGATCGGGGGGTGGAAGAAGAGGGGTGAACTCGCCCCGCTCGCCCCCCCCAAGCCCCACAGAACTTACCTTTCCCTCAACTCGCATCACAACTCCCCAGAGAGGAGCCTGGGGAAAGGTACTTTTGGGTCCCCAGTGCTTCTCATCCAGGTCCCCAGCGCTGCGTTTTTTCCGTAAAATCCAAGGTAAACTGCCTTAAAATGGCCGCAAATAGCCTATTCGCGGCCGTTTTAAGCTAGTTTACCTTGGCTTACAATAAATAAATAATAAATAAATAAACAATAAATAAATAAATAAATAATGTATATAGATTGGAATGTAACTATTCAATGGATTTCACACATCTCTGAGTGTTGCGATGTGGTTATCGAAAAACATATCAAAATGCATTTTACATTTTTGAGATAAAATAAGTTCAGGAATACATACATAAACATGAATTTTATAGTTTTTGTTTTTGTTTTAATCACATATTAATGCAGAAGCAGGACTTAGGAGTGAACAAATGCAAAAGGATCAGGGGGGGGGGGAGACTGATTTGTCCATTCCTAATAGAAACTGAACATTAAATTCTATATTTACTAAACCTATTCTTCATCACGACTCTTTTTCCCAAGAGCCCCAGGGCCTCAGTCTAATACAGCCTTCCCCAACCTGATGCCTTCCAGATGTGTTGGACTACAACTCCCAACATCCCTCTGATCATGGGCCATGCTGCCTAGGGCTGCTGGGAGTTGCAGTCCAAAACATCTGAAGGCCACCAGGTTGGGGAAGGTTGACCTACTTACAAAATAAAGTTACAGGCTTCTATTAAAGCCATTACAACATGTAATATAATAATGTTATAGTTTTTGTTTTTGTTTTAATCACATATTAATGCATTATATGTGCATTAATATGTGATTAATTACTACTACATCTACTGCCAGATGAATGCCATAGATGATGCCCTAAACTGCATGAAGGAAGGGTGGGATAAAAAATAACAATAAACATAATGAGGGAGGGATCAATGTGAGATATGCAATATTACTCAAAGATGTTCACTTCATTTTGGTTGGAGACGATATAGCAGTTCAATTGCAAGTTGCAACTGATTTGCAATTACAGATAGGAAGCAGTTAAGGCAGAAATTTCCGAAGGGGAAGAATCCGAACGTATGTATGACCCAATGCTATTTCTCCATGGAAAGGTACAAGATTATCTGTGCACACAACAATAAAATGCTGTTCCATATTGTTTCCCACATTTGTTGTTATTATTATGTCAAATCTCACCTGGTACTTATTAAGTAATAAAAGGAGTCAAGTCCGAAAGCTCCACACACGTTTTAATATTCTAAGAGAACCAGAATGGGTTGTCTTAAAGCCAAAGGAGTTGTGGTGTGGAGCCCCTTTCTGTAACTGGAGACTGATCTGAATGGGTGTCATCTCAAAGGCTCCCACCCAAAGACCAAGTGGATTGATATCAACGGCACCAATTTACTACTGTGACCATCTGGAGCTTTTGCTCTGGGTTCTGATCTGGCAGAGAAGGCAACTAGCTCACATTCAAGCCAAAGGAATCCTTACTATGGCTGTTTATACCTGTCAAGCTGAAAGAAAGCAAAGGGTCAACAAATAGCACCTAAGCAGAGACGAAAGTATGGGAACTGCAAAACGTGGAGAGAATGTTGCAAAGAATTATTATGCTTAAATGAAGTTTTTTTGGGTGGGGTTTCCCCTACCAGTGTTTAAATATTTCAGTGACAGGCACTAGGAAAATACCATAAATAGTTCAGGTGAGATTAGATAGATACTCAGTGAGGTATTCTGATGCTTTGACACCAGACACAAAAGACACAATCCTGTGCAATTGAGGCAAGCCTGACTGTGATAAATGGGACCTGGGTAAGACTCTTGTGCATCTCCAAACATTAAATGGAGGGGCCATACCTCAGTGGTAGAATATATGCTTTGCATGGAGAAGGTCCCAGATTCGATCACCGGTATCTCCAGGTAGAGCAGGAAACACTGCCTGAAACCCCCAGAGAGCCACTGCCTGCCAGTGCCAATAATACTGGGCAAGATGGACTATAGTAGGCTGACTCAGTATAAGGCCATTTCTATATCCCTATATAATGGAGCACGAGAAGGGAAACTTCCTGATGGATTTTGCCCAAGCTGAGTAAGCACAGACAATTAAAGGTGGAATACCTTAACACACACAATATATATTCAATCACATATGAGGAACTTGTCAGCTAATGCAATATTAACAATGGATTATTTGACAATTTCATCAGTATTTACCTAAACTGACTGATTACCATCAGTGGAATATGGGTTCTTGCTGAGCAATGAGTTCAGCATACATTGTAGCTGGTCCTTAGACTGTAGGCATCACCTTCCTCCCCAGGCAGAAAGAATAATTTCCCAACCTTGATGAAGTTCAATATCTAGGGACCATATTTCTAGACTGAAAGTGAGAAAATAAATGTTGCCATAATGTAATTAAGGGTGACAATAAATGTGGATATTCAATTATACTTTATCACACAGGTGAAGAGTTCGATATTATTTCATCATTGTATACAGAAAGGGTCATAGTAACTGCAGACAGGCAAAATAGCCATTCTTATGTATGTATTTAACTTCCCCCCCACTGCTTCTGTGGGGGGGGGGAGAGTTTGCGTGGGAGGGAGAGTGGAGGACGCGGGAAAAATGAGGTGATTTCACCTCCCAGCAGGGCCCGGGGCAAATTGGTTGTCCCCTTTGGATTGGCTCTAAGGGTGGGGCACTGAGGCTATATTTAGGCACAGGTGACCCCACCCAATGCCTCTCTTTTCTTGCAGCTCCCTCCCTCCACGCCCGTTATGCAGTGTGAGCTCCTCTGGTCGCCTTTTGCGGGGCCGAGTAGGAATTTTGTTCATTGTCCTAATTGGCTCTGGGCAGTGTACGCGTTTCGCCTACTCCATACTG
Organism: Shinisaurus crocodilurus; assembly: GCA_021292165.1. NCBI lineage: Eukaryota > Metazoa > Chordata > Lepidosauria > Squamata > Shinisauridae > Shinisaurus > Shinisaurus crocodilurus. The sequence continues at coordinate 20,802,140 of CM037880.1, read as the reverse complement.
TGGATCCGGGCGGTGATTTTCTTGTTTTGGGTTACCAGTCGAATTTGGTCACATTGGATTTAGGTTAGGCGGTAAGTGCAGTGAATAGGTAGTGGGGGTTAGGGTTTCGGTGTGCATCCCATGGCACCTTTGAAGGTGATTGGCAAGAACCCGGACTTCACCAATGTCGATGCCCTGTGGCTCCATTGCTGGGAGTTCGGGGAGCCTTTGGGGTCTGCACAGGTCACCCTCCTCGGTTGTCAGGCGGCGCCGGGGGCGGTGGCTCAGGGTAGATCCCCCAGCACTTCGTGTGTGGAATTCGAGAGTGGCGAGTCACCGCGCCACCCTCGAGTTTGGGATGTTTTCGCCTTGATGCACTCCACTGGCCTATTGGCCGGCCTTAGTTAATCCCGCACTTCACCTTCGCAGAACTTCGATTCAATAAATGTGGCCCTGTTTTCAAACCATTACAGTTGTCTCGTCTCTTCATTTCACCCTATACCCGCGCAATTATTTGATAACATCTTACCTGATATCATTAAATGATACATTTATAAAAGAAAGAGCATAATAACATGTTTATTTATCTAATCAGGATCAGAGTTTCAAAGATTTATATGCTTCTTATCCTGAAAGTTTATTTAGAGTTTCAGAGACATCCAGAAAATGGATTCCAGTCCAGAGGTATGCTGGGAGTAGGGAAACATGGTGGCCACCTCACAGGTAGTGGCTTTTAAAAAAGAAAAAGAAAAGAAGGAAGGGAGGAAGGGAGGAAGAAACTGTCGCCATTCTGGTAAGCATCCCCTCCCCAGCCATGGAACCTGGTCTGGCCCATGGCTCAAAAAATTCAAAATGACTTCACCAACTTGCCACCTGAGAATGCGGATGGTGAATTAGGAGTGGCTGTTTTGTTTCATCCCTACAAATCTTTACACATGTTCTTTTGCTTGTTCCTTGAGTGTGCCTTTGTGTATGTCAAAGATGGTAGGGGTGGGTGATCTACCCACCACCTGACTCGCTGGGCACTTGGTGAGCACTGCCGCTGTGCTGGGCCAAAAGTGAACACCAACCAGGCACTCACCAGACTTCCAGGTTCCTGGCGGTACACTTTTTACGTAGAAAATGGTGTAAGATACGTTAAAGGTGGCCGCGAATTGCGTAACATGCGCAAATTACGGCCATTTTTTACTTATCTTACACCATTTTCTACTACTGGGAACCTGGAAGATGCTTCCCCGGCTCAGGTTGCGAGAATGCGAGTTGAGATGGGGAAGCAGGTAGGACGAGCGGAGCTTGGGGAGTTGAGCCCGGCGAGTTCACCAGACTTCCACCACCACCCAGTCGAGTTCCACACACATCCCTAGGAGCCTTTCAGAATAAAGAGGTGGCAACCCTAATTCAGCACTAGCATGGTTGAATACACAGTGATTCAATTCCAAACTTTTATGTGCAAAGCACTCAAAGACCTGGGCCTGAATGGATGAATCAGTCACTTTTGGTTTCTCCCACATTTCGTTAAAAATAAATAAATTAAAAATCTCATGTTCTTTTTGTCCTGAACATGCAAGAACTTTGCTAAATTCTTATCAGAACTGAAATAAAATGAAATTCTCACCTATCCTAAGTTTCTTTCACTTGGTGCAGAAGATGGAAGAATCTGGATCAAGAGGGAAGCAAGAGGAGGCTGATCCATACAAAGGTCTTGCCACCATGTTGCAGGAGCTATATGCTCAGACAGATTGCACTCTTAGGCCAAATATATAACAATGAGATGTTCTGTGTTCTGCAGAATTGGGAAGCATTTTTCCAGCATCAAGCTCTAAGGGCCAAACTACATGTGACCATAGTCATATACAGTAATACCTTGGATTGCAAGTAACTTGGTTTGAGAGCGTTTTGCAAGACAAGCAGATTTTAAAATATTTATTTAATTTTTTTTTACTTGATATACAAGCGACGTCTTGCAATACAAGTACTGTAGTACGGCTTAAATTAAAAATCTCTGTACAAATTTTTTTTGGGGGATTTCGTTTTGATATAAGAGTGTTTTGGATTACAAGCACGTTTCCGGAACGAATTATGCTCTCAGTCCAAGGCATGACTGTATATTCAGTCACATGTTTAAACAAGTGTGCTTAACCTGGCCACCAACCTGGAACATGCTCCCAGACTGTATTGCCCCCCCACTGGTTTTCTGTTGAAAATTGACCCTCCTGATTGCTTTTGGGCCCCCAAGTGGTGTATATTACAAACAGTACTTTTGCAAATAGCAGCCAGGTGTGTGGGGGGGTAATTTTCAAAGAAAACTGGTGTGGGCCCCATTCCAGACCAGGGGCTCCATGGCTGCTTTTTCTACAAGACAAGTGGCCAGGTGAAGCATGTTTGTTTAACAAGTGACTAACTTCATGTGTAGCTTGGCCCAAAGAGGGTTTCTTGTTTTGAAATCCAGCCAAGTGCTGTAACTCTCCTGTAGTCACTAACATTACTATGTTTGACTCATCAATCTCAAAGATTTGCAGCAGTGCGAACTGGCTGTGCAGCATTATCTTCAAACAGTGCCTTAAACAGGATTTCATCATTCTGAAAGATATGCTATTTCATAAGAGGTTCTTTTTCCATTTCCCCACAAATATCTGATGTTTCTATGTCAGACCAGAAGGACTACCCTATCTACACATGCAGCTGCTGGTACTTTCATATCATCATCAGGTGGTCTTCCCCAGGTTCACCCCACTATCTGAAGTGTGGCAGGTGGTTACCAGGAAGAGGGCCTTTTCAGTGGTGGTGCCTCAGTTTGGGAAACTTTCCTCAAGGAGGCTCACTTAGCATCTACTCTGATGTCTTTCTGGTGCTTTGCAGATACCTTTTTGTTTTCTCAAGCTGTGGATTAATCTTATTCTAGGCTCATATAATATTATTGTCATGGTGCTTTTATAGATTTGCTGCTTTTTGATCATTTTTATTCTGTAGTTATTGCATTCTGCTTTTAAAGATTTTATTGTAAGCTTCCCTGATAACTTGTTTGAAGAGCAGGGTATAAATCTTAATAAATAAACAAATCTTAACAAATAAATACAACATTTCATAGTTTTGGAAGGAAAGGGGGAAATGGTTTTGTTCAGATTTTTTCCCCCTGGGTCCCCATCCTTCCCCACAAGCCTTCATATCTTCTAAGGGACAAAACATTTCAGATTATGAGTTGGCTGTCTTGCGACAACAACGTGCTGGCCACTGTCTCTTGTTCTTACTGTCTTAATGACATAATGCTTTTTTTCAAATCTATGGTGCGACCACACTTAGGATACTATGCTCAGTAAAGTTCATTATACCTCAAAACGGATATTGTAGAGCTGGAGAAGATGCAGAAACAGGCAACCAAAATGATCAAGGGACTGGAGCAACTTGCCCATGAATAAATGTTACAATGTCTGGAACTATTTAGATTAGAAAAGAAGGCGAGTAATGGAGGGACATGGTAGAGGTTTATAAAATTAGGCATGGTGTGGAGAAAATGGACAGAGAAGTTCCCCCCCCCCTTGAAAATACTAGAGCCTGGGGTCATACAATAAAGCTGAATGGAGGGAGATTCCAGACTGACAAAAGGAAGTAGTTCTTCACCCAGTGCATAGTCAACCTATGGATTCACTATCACAAGATGTAGTGATGGCTGTCAACTTTGATGGCTTTAAAAGGGGATCAAACACATTTATGGAAGATAAGGCTATCTATGGATACTATGGTGGCTATATATTACCTCCAGTATGCTTCTGAATACCAGTTGCTTGTGAAAATGAGTGGGAGGACACCACTGTGGGGGGTGCTATTGAGTTCATGTCCTGCCTGTGGATTTCCCATAAGCATCTGGTGGGAACAGAATGCTGGACTAGATAGGCCTTTGGTCTGATCCAGCAGAGCTCTTCTTATGTTCTTACTTTCTTTGCTTTCTCCTACCCAGCTGTGCCTGCCTCAAGCCTAACATTGCCTTCCCTGCTCTGTGTTATGGTTCAAATGCTGTTCAATAACCCTTCAAAACTTCACTCTTGAAAATAAGTGGGTTGATTATCTGTCATGATGAGGGGGTGGAAGAGGCTGCCGTTTTGAATAGGAAGTCCATTAAGGTCAAATAATAAGGCTTGTCTCCTAATTAAATCAGGCTTGCGTGGGAGGCCATTTGTTAAAGGCCATAAACTAGTTGCAACCTCACTGGACCTGCCTTAATGGTAAATGAGGAAAATGAATGATAAATCTAAGTGAAGGAGAAGGACGAGATCAGCGTTGCCCAGCCTCAATTACGTTAGTTTGTAGAGGAGCATTTTTAAAAAAACTCACTCAGGAAAGGATGTGCGCTTACTCCTAATGTTTGTTTCCTTCCTTCCTTATATTCTGTGATATTTGAGCTGCTTCCTGGATGGACCAGCATTTTGCTCTGAAATTCTTCTTTTCTCTTTTTTATGGGGTTTTTGTATATCTATTGGTGGTGGATTTGGGAGTAGAATGAAGTCAACATAAACAAGATGTCATTATTGGGTCCTCATTGGCAAATGCCGGGGAAGAGAGTTGTGTTGAAAAGAGCTGTGAGTGGGGACGGACATGGGAACCATTTTGAACATGATGCTAATGTGGATTGTGGCCCCAGCCAGCAACAGAGACACCCACTCAGATGCTGGCACTGTCATATCCCTGGCCTTGAGCACTGATTCAAACACAGATTTGGAAGACATGGGGTCAGGTTGCTTACAGTTTTCAGATAATCTGTAGCCTCATCTTGAGATGAGTACATGATGGAGTCCAGCACAGGATGAGCCACCCTGTCTGAAAGGAATTTGTGAACCAGATGTCTAGACCAGTCTTTGTGTCACCAGCAGGGCCGGATTAAGATAGGGGCTATTGGAGCTGCAGCTCCAGGCCCCTATCCCAAAACAGGCCCACAATCAGGACCGGTGCAGGGCAGTTTGGTGCCCCAGGCGAAATAATATTTAGCGGGGGCCCCCTCTCCAAAGCAGCCCTGCTCTGCAAAAAAAAAAAAAACCTCTGCGCCGCCACCACCAACCTACTCTCCCCCCGCCCTGGCGGCGGCTGCTGCGGCTGCCGCCGCCGCCGCCACCACCGCCGCCGCCGCCGAGGAGGAGGAGGAAGTGACGCGAAGGGCCCCCCGTGCTGTTTTTTGCCGGGGAAACCATGGCAACAGGGCTGTTTAAGCCCTGTTGCCCTGGTTCCTCCCGCCAAAACAATGCGGGCGGGGCTCCGGAAGCGACACGACGCGGAGAAGGTAAGTGGTGGGGGGGGTGGGGGGATGATGGCGGCGGGAGGCGCAGCGGCAGCGAGCGGGAGGGCGGGGGGAGGTGCAGCGGCGAGCGGGACGGGAGGGTGCGGCAGTGGCCGGCGGCGGCGGCAGCGGCCGGCGGCGGCGGCGGCGGGAGGGAGGGAGGGTGGGGAGGCGGAGGCCTGGCGGGGGCGGCGCAGCGGAGGCGGCGCAGCGGAGGCAGAGGCCTGGCGGGGGTGGCGCAGCGGCAGCGAAGAGGAGCGCAGCGTTTCTGCGCCCTCTTCAGCCGCGCGCCCTCCTCAGCACCAGGCCCATAATGCTCTTAATCCGGCCCTGGTCACCAGTGCATGCTGCCTCCAATGCTCAGTGGCAGAGCACATGAATTGCATGCAGAAGGTCCCAGGTTCAATCCATAGCATATCCGAGTAGGAAAGACTCCCATCTGAAACCCGGGTGGAGAGTGGCAGCCAAGTCAGTGTTGATGAGCCTTCCTCAACCTGGTGACCTCCAGATATGTTGGACTACAAATCCCATAATCCCTCAGCTAGCTGTTGAGCTTGAACTAACACAATCTGGCTGGGAGATTGCTGGAGTTCTGGGCCAACACATCTGGAGGGCAGCAGGCTGAGGAAAACTGATATAGACCATTCTGAGCTCGAGGCACCAAGGTCCTGGCCCGGTCTCACACAGCTTCATATGTTCCACATGCTCCAGTTTGCCTCTGGGTGGCTCTGCCTGTTCCCCTAAGAGCCCTGTCTTGCCCCAGGGACTTTGACCAAACAACAGGAAACTGGAAGAAACAGAAAGTGCGACCAGCTTCAGCAATATTGCTTTCAATTCTGTTTTTCAACATTGTGATATGGATTCCAGGAATAGTTCAGCACTACCGCAATTCAGCATTTCCAGTCCAGGACCCCCTGGTTTCTTCTGAGCAGCGGTTCAGAGCTTTGCAGAGAGCAGCAAATGCCAAAGCTAGCTTATCTTACAGCCCAATGTGCATCCAAAGTTCAGAGGCCTTCTTCGTTGAGCTACAGTGCTCTCAGTAAAGCCCAGCAACAGGCCTCCTTCCTGGCCATTCTAAAAATACATGCCGAGTGGCAGATAGCCAGAATTATGTAAGAAGGAAGCACTCCTAGTTGCAAGGTTACCAAGTGCCATCAACCACACGTAGTGTTCATGCAATTGTCAGCCTTCTTGTGCCTGTCCACTGTTCATGCTAAATCTTTTATGTCTAGCTGAGCAGTGACCTGGGTTTCCAGCTGTGCATTTTTATTTTTATTTTAATAAGAAGGAAATGTTTGTACCAACCAGCAGATTCAGCCACAGCAAAAAGGAGAGAGACCTGGAAGCATTTGCCATGGGGAACTTAATAAAATTATGCACAGAGGCCTGTCACTCTGAGCAGTCATGGTAGTAGTCCCCAGTATCAGCCACAGGCTGTGTGAGGTTTTGCCTTGAATGTATTTTATTCTGTATTTTATCATGTTGTACATCGCTCAGAGTGGCCGGTTTGCCGGCCAGATGGGTGATCCATAAATGTAACAAATAAATAAAATAAAATAAAATGGTTTAAGGGCTCCAACATGGTTATGGCATGGTGTGACTTAGAGATGTATGAGAAATTTGTTTAGCTTCATTTCATGATCAGAGTTGACCCAGTTCACACCTCCCAGAACCAAACACAGACCCAAACACAATCTGGGGCCAAAGTCTGTATATTTCTGAGCTTGCAATGTGATTTGCAGAACAACAAAAAGTGCACATTTTGAAAATGCCCATTTAAAAAATGCTTAGGTTTTAAAAAATGCACCCCAACATGCTTTAATCAATGAGATATGTACATTTCAAAAATGCACACAAGTGTTGTGTACATGTCGGGAAATGTGCATGAAAATATCCATGTGGAAAAAGCAACCACCAATCTCAGAATATGATATGGACACAAGTCAGTATGAGTTCCTAGGTGGAATTTGGAGAACCTTGACGAGCTTGAGTTTTGCTGAGTCATACATTCCTAGTGGCGATGGGACTCTGTCATTGTCCTGAAGGCCACCAAGCATGGAAGGCAATGCTTAGCACTGTTCAGTTTTACCCCTGGGTCTCCATAAGCCCCCCACCTTGCAAGTCTGGTTGCTTATGATGCTGAGATAGAGAGCAATGATGTCACCTGAACGATGAATGTCAGTTTGTGTCCGTGTCCTTGTCCACCATACTGACCTAAAGAAAATAGGCAAGCTGCAGTTAATGTGTGACCATATGCCCCATTCAAAGCTCCAAATGTGAGCATGAGTCCGCCTGAAAATACTTGCAATTTGTCGAACCCATGCTCACAGTTCATCTCTGTTCCCAATTCTGTTCGATTTGCAAAAATTTCCTAATTTGTGCATATTAGCCCCGCTTTAGCCTACGGAGGAAAGCTGCACAAATTTGGGGAGATTTGCGCAAATCTCTCCCATTCAATCATTACTCGATTTGCGCAAGTTTCCCATTTGCACAGAGCGAGCAGCAATCGCAGACACGAATGGGAAACGGGCACGAGACAAATGGCGAGATGATGTTTGGAAAATCCTCGCAATTGCGAACCTCACTTGTTTGCCCATCGCTACGGCCTCTCCCTTTCTCTCATAATTGTATGGAAGTAAGCTCCATTTAAGTCAGTGCATCTTTCTTCTGAGAAAACCTACATTGACTGGGGCCAGTGTGAGCCTGCGACATTTTGCTGCCTGAAGTAGAGCTCAGATGGTTCCCCACCACCGTTAGGGCCAACACAAAGTATGGATGCACCATTCAGGCACCAATTCCTGCCTTACTGTATCCCCTCCTCTTGGTGTGGATTTCCTCCCCCTGCTGCAGCCCTGGGCTAGCCCTGAATTGGACTGCAAGCAATCTAATTTTTCAGTGCCATATTGAATAGTTAGTCTAATTAAAATAAGATGCCCAGATATACATGATTGTCCTGGGATCTCAGTAAGCCCCTCAGTGTCCTATATAGTTCAATCTTCGACTGCAGTATTCTCGAACCTTGGGTCCCCAGATGTTTTTGGCCTACAACTCCCAGCATGCCCCAGCCAGCTACGCTGGCTGGGGCATGCTGGGAGTTGTAGGCCAAAAACATCTGGGGACCCAAGGTTCGAGAACACTGCTCTACTGCACTGAATGTTTGGGCTGTCCGTAATTAAGCAAATTAAAAAGTGACAACTGTGTAAGGGGATGATTCTTTCCTTTTTTTAAAAAAAGCCAGCAATCCTTTGTAAATATGACCTATGTTGTAGTACTTGCTGTTTGCCCAGCTACACGAAAAGAAATACTTTTCAGTTTCCAGAAACCACCACGAGACTGTTCAGCTTATTCCATCTAGCCAGCTGTATATACATTCTGCACATCTGTGTTTGTAGGCAGCCCACTTAACTATAAGAACTTGACTGAAACATCTCTTGACTCTCTGCTCAGGTCTTGCTTAAGCCGCCTCTCCATATATAGGCAATTTTTGACTCTCTGTTTAGGACCTTGCATGTTGCCATTCTCCTGCAAACTTGTTCTGTCATGATATCCCCCAAATCTCGGCAAGAAAGCAACGCAATGCCAAGGTACATGTACATGCAGGCAAAGAATGTCATAAATTACAAAACACCAAAGGGGGGGTGGAAGGAACCACAGAAGGGAAGAGGAGACTTTTTCTTTTTTCAGTAGGAGTACATAGATCGCCAGAGGGCGAAATATTTCAAAACCAAGTGTGCTTTACTGTAAACGTTGTGACATGGGAAAACAAATAACAAGCTTTCTTGATAGTTAAGAGACCATAGTGAAATGTCGTGAACCTGCATTGAGGACTAAGTTTCATTAACTTGTACTCTGTGTTTTGAGCAGAAACAGTTCTGGCAAGAATTCTTGAGGTGCTGACCTTTCACCTTTGGTCCAAACAGTTAAAAGCTCCCCAGGCCTGGAATCCTATAATGCTGAAATCTTAATGAGGGCCGTTATTCCTTGTAAGGGGATTTGAAGATTTGTGCTGAAGATCAGCTGCAGGGCTTTAGCACCGCCTTGTAAAAGAGGAGAGTTCAGAGAGGATTAAAGGAAGAGAAACGAAACCAAGATTTGTTTCCTTTTCTGCCAGGCCTGCCACATGTGACCCGCCAAGCCCAAGGCAATCTGTTAGCCATGTACTATGGTGGTCCAGCAGGATCTTGACAACCCTTTTCCTTCTTGATGTCTGACTGTACCTGAAAAATGCAGGTGCTGTCAAGCATCCAGAAAGCCAAAATATAGGTGGTGGTGGTGGTTACTACTACTACTACTACTACTACTACTACTACTACTACTGCCCGATAGCCGAAGCTCTCTGGGCAGTTTACAACAATTCATAAAAACAATAGTACACCTTATAAAATACAGATAATAAAGTCATACATTTTTTTACACAAGTTTAAAAATCAAATTTAAAAACCAAATTTAAAATGGCAAATAGCTGAACAAGTTAATAAACTAAGCTTGCAGCGGACATAACCTCCACACACACACCCATGTGCTATTTTGATCTGTTAAATATTAACTGCTTTGGCATAGAGGGCAGTCTTAACCTGGTGCTGCAAAAAAAAGTAGAGCCGGTGCCAGGCGGACCTCAGTGGGGAGCTTATTCCATAATTGGAGGGCCACCACTGAGAAGGCCCTCTTCCTTGTTGCCACCAACCAAGCCTCCCTCAGAGGTGGCAGTTGGAGGAGGGCCCCAGATGTTGAGCGCAGTGTCTGGGTAGATTGCAGTTTGGAGGGATGCTCCATCAAGTATTGTGGTCCTAAGCTGTGCAGGGCTTTATAGGTTAAAGCCAGCACCCTGAATTCGGCTCGGAAGCATATTAGCAGTCCAATGCAAGCAGGCCAGAACTGGTGTTATATGTCCGGACCTTCTGGTCCCAGTTATTAGTCTGGCTGCCACATTTTTCACAGGCGGCAGCTTCTGAACAGTCTTCAAGGGCAGCCCCACGTAGAGGGCATTGTAGTAGTCTATCTTAGAGATTACCACTGACCAGAGCATAGATTACTGAAGCCAAGCAATCCCTGTCCAGATATGCATGTAGCTGGGTCACCAGCCAGAGCTTGTAGAAGGCACTCCTTGCCACTGAGGTCACTTGAGCCTCAAGTGACAAAGATGGCTGAAGGAGGACCCCCAAGCTATGAAGCTGCTCCTTCAAGGGGAGTGCAATTGCCATCCAGAACAGGCTGAAAACCCTCCACCTGGAAAGAGGAACCACCCACTAACAGCATCTCAGCCTTTTGTCTGGATTGAGCTCCAGTTTGTTAGCCCTCATCCAGTCCATCATCGCACTCAGGCACTGGTTTAGCACATCCACAGCCTCACCTGCAGAAGATGAAAAGGAGAAATAGAGCTGCGTGTCATCAGCATACTGATGGCAGCACACTCCAAATCTCTAGATGACCCCACTCAGAGCTTTCATGTAGATGTTAAATAGCATGGGGGATAAGACTGACCCCTGGGGAACCCCATACTGGAGAGTCCACGGGGCCGAGCAGTATTCCCGAAGCACCCTTCTGGAACCAGCCATCCAAGTAGGAGTGGAACCACTGCAATGCAGTACCCCCTGACTCCCAACTCATACAGCCGCCCCAGAAGTATACCATGGTCGATGGTACTGAAAGCTGCTGAGAGATCCAGGAGTATCAACAGGGTCACACTCCCCCTGTCTCTCATCATACAGGGCGACCAAAGCTGTTTCCATGCCAAAACCAGGCCTGAACCCCAACTGAAATGGATCCAGGTAATCAATCTCATCCAAGAGTGCCTAGAGCACTGCTGCTGCCTTTTTTGGTGTATCTTACACCATTTTCTACGTAAAAAGCGTACTGATGGGAACCCAGAAGTAGACATTCGGTTAAGGCTGGGCGTGCCGCCCGCCCCGTTTTTCCGCCCCCCACCCCCTGCCTGCCCTGTTTTTTCGAGCGGCACACAGCGCCGCTCGAACAACCCCATACCGGTTCAGGAGGTCCCATCGCGTCACTTCCGGGACCGGAAATGATGCGAAGGGGCCTCTGCGCAGGCGCAGATCGGTCCCATCGCGTAATTTCCGTTCCCGGAAATGACGCGACGGGACCTCTCGAACAGAGCGGGTGGTTCTCTGCCGGATCGAGCGGCTGGGGCGGCTCTCCGCGGAGCGCGCGAGCCGCCCCGAAGAGGAGGTAAGGCCTCACCAGGGCATGAGCGGGGCCATGCTCAGGCCTCGTTCTGCCCCGGCGAAGGCTCGATTTACATGCCTACCAGAAGTCGCTTCCCCCCAGCTCAGCTTGGGAGAACGCGAGTTGAGCCGGGGAAACAGGTAGGAGGGATGGAGTTCGGGGTAGTGATGTGCTAAAAAAATAGCGAGGTTTTTTTTCTTCGAGTAAGCTCTGCTCGCTTATCACTCAGCATAATTAACGATTCTTGTGATGTTAACAGCAGTTCAGTCCCCCATTAACAGAGATATCTGCGAGCTCTGCGAGCCAGAGCTGTTAAACAGGTTTTACCTTTGAGATGCAAAAAACAGCAGTCTGGCTATGCATATTGAGATGCAACTGTTAAACAGGTTTTACGATTCACGTGAAGGGGGAGAGTGGGGACAAGTAGACCTCCATGTGTCGGGAGCTGAGGGTCTGCAGCGTTGGGCCAGCTCTACTCCTGTAGGCATGCCCTAGTGGGCCAGGGATTATTAGCGGTCTCACCAACACGCTCTGCTTTGTCAAGGCTGCGAGAACCTTTCAGGACCTGGTTCCACTTTTGTGGAACAGGCTTCCCATGGGCCTCCGATTAGAGGAGGATCTTTCCCGCTTTCGTGCAGGATTAAAGACTCATCTTTTTGGTCAACCAGAATGAGTGGTTGGGCTAATTTACTTATTATTTATTAATTATATTTATACCCCGCCTTTTTCCTGCAAGGAACCCAAGGCGGCTTACATAATAATCCTCCTCCTCTCCATTTTATCCTCACAACAACCCTGTGAGGTAGGTTAGGCTGAGATTCAGTGACTGGCCCAAAGTCACCCAGTGAGTTTCATGGCTGAGCGGGGAATAGAACTTGGATCGCCCGAGTCCCAGTCGAACACTCTCACCACTACGCCACACTGGTTGCTGGGATTTGTCATTGTAAGTGTTTGGTGTTGGTTATTGTATTGTATTGTTATGTTTCCTGTATATGTTATTTGTCCCGCCCTTTGGTGCAAGGGGTGTTATAAATTTATTATTATTATTATTATTATTATTATTATTATTATTATTATTATTTAGAATCGTGGAAAATGAGGGTTCCATATCACAGGAGGACAGAGGTTCTGCTTGGGCCAGAGTATGGGACACAGGCCCAGGACCCCATGGTCTGGGTGGGGTCCCAAACAACCCCCTGACAGGGGGAGAAGTAGCACTGTGGGAGGCGGTGACAATAGTAGAAGTGGCAGCAGCCCCTCCTCCTATTGCCGTGCTGCTGAGGGAAAGCAACATGGTTGCAGCAGGTCAAGGTTAAATTACAGTATTTTTCTTTACTAACTCTCATTAGCAGCGCACTGAAGTAATCGGATGCTGCCTTGGCGGGTGCACAGCCAATGAGGGCACTAGAGTGCCAACAGGCACTTTGCTGCTCCAGTGCCCTCAGTGGCCACAAAGGCAGCGTCTGATTGGTGCAGAGTGCTGCTATTCTAAGCTAGTAAAGAAACATACTGTAATTTAAAATGGTGTGTGTGGGGCTGTAGTAGCAGAAGCAGCCACCCAGGTTGAAAAGAAGATGAAACAGGGCTGGATTGGTGACAGGGAGAGGCTGGGAAGAACATCCTCAAACTTGGTGGGAGTCCTCTGTACAGGGAGCCTACAACATTAGGGAAGGCTCCCCACTGCAGATGTTGCCCCTCCAAGATGTGGAAGGGTGCAGGGGCAGGTAATTAGGATGCAACAAATCCTGCCATACTAATCTGATCTCATTTTTTGATCGGGTAACCTCCCTTGTGGACTGTGGGAATGCTGTGGACATTATATACCTGGACTTCAGCAAAGCTTTCGACAAAGTGCCTCATGATATCCTGATTAGTAAGCTAGCTAAGAGTGGGCTAGATGGAACAACTATCAGGTGGATCCACAATTGGCTACAGAATCGGACTCAAAGAGTGCTTATCAATGGTTCCTTCTCAAACTGGGGAGAGGTAACGAGCAGGGTACCACAGGGCTCGGTCCTGGGCCCGGTGCTATTCAACATTTTTATTAATGACTTGGATGAGGAGGTGCAGGGAACGCTTATCAAATTTGCAGATGACACAAAGTTGGGTGGAATAGCTAATACTCTGGAAGACAGACACAAAATTCAAAGTGATCTCGATAGGCTGGAGCGCTGGGCCGAAAACAACAGAATGAAATTTAATAGGGATAAATGCCAAGTGCTGCACCTAGGGAAAGGAAACAAAATGCAGAGTTACAGAATGGGGGACACTTGGCTCAACAATACCACAAGTGAGAAGGATCTTGGAATTGTGGTAGATCACAAACTGAATATGAGCGAGCAATGTGATGTGGCTGCAAAGAAGGCAAATGCAATTTTGGGCTGCATTAATAGAAGTATAGCTTCCAAATCGCGGGAAGTGATAATTCCCCTTTACTCGGCACTGGTTAGGCCTCATCTTGAGTACTGCGTCCAGTTCTGGGCACCACACTTTAAGAAGGATGTCAACAAACTGGAGAGGGTTCAGAGGAGGGCAACAAGGATGATAAAGGGACTGGAAACAAGGCCCTATGAGGAGAGACTGAAAGAATTGGGCATGTTTAGCCTTCAGAAGAGGAGACTGAAGGGAGATATGATAGCACTCTTCCAGTACTTGAAGGGTTCTCACAAAGAGGAGAGCCACGATCTCTTCTCAATCATCCCAGTTTGCAGGACACGGAATAATGGGCTCAAGTTACAGGAACCCAGATTCCACCTAGACATCAGGAAAAATTTCCTGACTGTCAGAGCAATAAGACAATGGAATCAACTACCTAGGGAGTTGGTGAGCTCTCCCACTCTGGAGGCATTCAACTTCATCAAGGTGCAGCTGGAGAGCCATCTGTCAGGGATGCTTTGACCTGGATTCCTGCATTGAGCGGGGGGTTGGACTCGATGGCCTTGTAGGCCCCTTCCAACTCTACTTTTCTATGATTCTATGATTCTATGAAGGGGTGGGGCTATTGGATTTGGCCCTGGTCTCCCCCTCACGCAGTTCCTATTGTGTGTGGGGTTGGAGTAAACCTCTGAGCAGGGCTCTGTGATTCCTTCACAAAACCCCTGATGGGGGCGGGGCCCCCACAGAACCCACACACACACACTTGGCCCCATCTCAATCAGACACAGAAGGGCTGTGGGGGTCACCTTTCCCAAGGAACATGCAATTCCGTACATGAACCCACAAGCTGTAATTAAATTCTCAGCTCCCTTGCAAAATAAGAAACCCATAATTCCTTAAAGAGTGTCAGCTCTATTGAAAAAGTGTTGCAGCCTTGTTGCATCATCGTCGTCGTCGTCGTCGTCATGTCATGTTGTCTTCCTGGTGATGAAGCTACCATGGTGACCACACTAAAGGGGACGTGAAGAACAGGTAAAAACAAATGGTGGTCAAACAGGAACTCCATGGGGCAATTTGCCAGTTTTGTCAAAAATGCAATCCAGAAGACTGTAATTAAATGATGTAGAGATGTACATGTTCTGTTCCTCTTACCTGCATGCATGCTGACTGCCTCTCAGAGTGAATGTCTGGAATTCTCAGGCTTATTTCTAGCTGTAGTAGGAGGCTCAAGCCTGTATAAGGAAAGTCTCAAATACAGATTTGCTCACATTTACTCATAGCATAGTAATTGGCTCTACTGCATTCCTTCACATTACACGTTACAACTTCATTGACTGGACTGGGGATGTTGCTTGCACAATATGGTTCTCATTGCATTCAAATTATTTTGTGCAATGTGACATTTATCTGTGTGGTAAATCTCTCTGATCCTCCTAGCCCATATTTTAAGCAGCTGGCAAAGAAGATATTACATGTCATTACATTAAATTAGTTAGTTTATTCCCAAGATCTATTGAATCCATCTCTGAATGATCCTGTGCGAGTCTAGCTATCTCATCATACCAGGCCGTATGGGGGTGGGTGGGTTTTGAAACATGACACTGATCACATCAGGCCTAAACTTTGGCTAGGTCTAAGGACAGCAAAGTAGTATTCAGCATTAAATTTGAATTGCATCATGAACTTGCTAAAATTTAATTGAAGAGATTACTCATTGGGGCTTCCCCCACTCACACTTGCACAAAATCAAATTTCACTCTTGCACAAATATATTTTTAATATATATTAAGTCTGATATTAATAAGCATTGTGTAAATAAGGTGTGTGTGTGTGTGTGTGTGATATTGCTCAGTGGCAGAGCACATGCTTTGCTTGCAGAAAGTCCCAGGTCCAGTGCCTGGCATGGCGGCATCTCCAGGTAGGTCTGAGACAGACTCCTGTCTGAACTCCTGGAATGCCACTGGCCTAGATGGACCAATGGTCTGACTCAGTATAAGGCAGCTTCGTATGTTCTTATTGTATGCATATTATGCACCGATGTTAATATTATGGGTGTGTGGAATATACTCCAATTTCAATAATCACTTCAAAAGTAGCACATTTGTTGCAGCTGTTTTATAGGGATGTATGTGAAATTAATTTCAGTTCATTTTGTCAGGATTTACCCAGTTTGCACCTTCTAGATTGAACACAGACTTGGACACAATCTGCGGTCGAAGTCTGCACATTTGTGAGCTTACAATGTAATTTGTGGACCAAGAGAATGCATTTGACAGCATGCGTACATTTGAAAAACGTGTATGAAAAAAGTGCATACTTTTGGGAAAATGCACACAAACACACTTTAATCAATGGGAGAAGAATGCATACATTTGAAAGATGCACAACACAATTGATGCATGTATTTGGGAAAATATGCATGAAAATATCCATGGATTTTCATGTGAAAAGAAAAAAAAACAAAACTCTCAACCTGATATGGACTTGAGTCTGAACGAGCTTCAAGATGGAATTCAGAGAACTTCCGTGAGCTTTAGCTTTGCTGAATTGTACATCCCTAAAATTACCTCAAAATACCTCACAGAACATTCATGTTGCTGGTTTTGATACTGTTTGGCAACCTTTTGCCCTCTGGTTGCTGCTTCCCAACACCTTTTCCCTCCTCCTCTTGCGTTGCCCTCACTGCCCTTGGCTTCACTTGGCCTCTTCTGCCATTTATTTATATTGGCCCACTTTGTGCACCTTGTGGATTTTGTTGACATGTATCCATGATGTCATCACCTCACATGTAGTGCTGCAACACCATCTACAAAACCAACAGAATTACCAATAGCCATGTTTATGTCTGGCTGCATAGGTTCAACTTGTAAAAGATACTGAGCTTTAACAAAGGCTCTTCTTCAGCTAGCTGAAATGCAGCCTTTAGCTTTTAATTAGAAAAGCAAACAATCTTGCCAGGGCTGGCCCTACCATTAGGCAGAGTGAGGCAGTTGCTTCAGGCAGTGGATGCCTGGAGGTAGAAGCAAGGTGTTGGAGAAAAGAACTGTGTGCCAAGCAACCTGCCCTGTGCTAGGGTTGTGCCGGATGGTTGTTTTCTGGCTCGCCGGAGGCACGTCGAGCTGTCCCTCCTCCCTCGTCTCGTCGGCAGTGTAAATTCCGGACCAAGCATTTGTTCGCAAGCCCCTTTCTCACTCGCCGCCCATTACTTGCGCGTTCAAAATGCGCAAGATGTGGCCATAATCCTATCGTTGTCCTCCCATTTCATCCCCATCTCCTAATCCTTTTTTCTCCTGGCTCCTGCGATGTAATGAGTGAGTTGAGGTATGATGAATGAAAAATGATGTAATCAGATCAGGACGAAAAGAAAGGTGGTGTTTGGGGGGGGCAGAAGGCGGGATGGCATGGCACACACATGTGCATGCACGCGCGCGCGCACACACACACACACTGATTTTCTATGGCTGGATTCCATGTCCTATGCTGCTTGATTCACAGAGAGCTTTGGCTGTTGGGCGGTATATAAATAAAATTCATCATTATCCTCCTCCTCCTCCTCCTCCTCCTCCTCCTCCTCCTCCTCCTCCTCCTCCCAAGTGGATGTAAGAAAGTAAAATAATAATTACAATAGAAACGACTTGCTGGGCTGCCACCCCCACCCACCCCATAACACACAAATGAGCATGGGCTTGAAATTTCAAAAAAAATATGTTTCCTGGGGGAGAGAGAAACCTCACCAGTCCGGAGCTCTGTTGGGCATGTAACCAAATTGTGAAATGAGTTTGCGTAAGAAGAAGGCGTGACCACATCCCTTCCCCTCCTCCTCCTCCTCTAGCCACATCCTCTAGTCTTGCGAAAGACTATTGTGCAAGAAAGGCTCGCAGGGCGTAGAGCGCTGTTACGCATGGGCACGGTTGGCTCGTGATGCGACGAGTCGGGAGGGGGAAGGCAGCCTCAACAAAAGACTCGGGAGGTCGGGCAGAGCTGATTCGAGTCACTATAAAGCCCATTCAGGATCTCGAACACAACCCCACCCCAAGTTAGCCTGCTGCTTTCAGGTGTGGTGGAGGATGCAGCCCATCGTCAGTGTTGAACACAGTCCAGTCGCTTTTAGTACATGGAATGGAATGGGAGGGGGGCGCCATCTTGTTCTTTGCATCAGGCAGCAAAATGTCTTGGGCTGGCCCTGAATCCTGCAAAGAAGTGTTACCACATACAATCCTAGCATGAAAAGGGAAGCTTATCAAAGAAAAGGAAAGAAATATCCCGTCTTCGCTTGATTATTTTCCTCATTCTCTGACGTCCTCCATGCGCACCTATCACAAACAATAGCGAAACCTGAAAGCCTCGTGATCACCTCATTCACTTGCCAAAGCAAGGACGGTCCGACAGGTACCCCTGGCTATATATGACATCATTGCTCCTGCTCTGAAAAAGATCTTGGAGTTGCTGGACTCCCTAGCATTACCCTTCCACTGCAGAAAGCTAGGAAAAACAGGCAAGTTCCTTCTCTTTCTCAACAAAACACTACTTCCCATGTCAAAGAAGATAATGAGCAGCCGTGAAATTTTATCTTCTTACTAACTAATAATACAAATTCATTAGTGGATTAAGGCTAATCTATATGCTTGTGAATCGCACCCGTGGAGTCCCTAACCTTGTCGCATGTTATCACATCTGTTGTCTCCTTGGCGATACATTCTAATTACTCTCAAAATAGCAGGATCACATTTCCGCAATTAACACACTAGCTTTATTAATCCTGTACCCAAAAAGAAAAGAAAAAAGTCATCTATATTGTCTTGGATTGAATGAAACAGATGCAATAAAGATACCAATTCATCACTGGAAGTCAGCAGTATAAGCAGCATAACCAGCTCCCCCCCCCCTTTTTTTCTTTTTAATGCCATAGCTTACTGCTTGTGACAGTAGAAATACAAGATTTAGGAAATGGGCAGAGCACAAATATAAAATTGCTGGGTTCCTTTCTCAAATAACATCAGGTATGTTGGGTCGGCTCCCAGCCAGCTGAAATTTAATTCATAATGTCATTAGGAAGGTTTGTTTGCTCGGGTCTGAAGCCTCTGACAGGGAGAAAAGTGTATTATTATTATTATTATTATTATTATTATTATTATTATTATCATCAACATCATCAACAACAACAACAACACCACAATATATTTTTTATCCTGTTCCTCAGCCAGAAAGTCTCCCGGAGCAGCTTGCATGGAATCAGTAAAAAAAAAAGGAAAGAAAAGAAAAGACAGACCCTGCCGGCATCTAAAAAGGCATGACACAGAAGGAAAAAGGTATGGGAAGGGAAGAGGGGGGGGAATTAAATAGACTTTCTGCAGGGCTGGTGGAGTGATGGCCTTGCTTCCCCTCTCATCCCCCTCTGTACAGCTTGCTGGAATGGTTGTTGCTAGGGGGCCATTCGTGGGGAAGCTCTTTCAGCAGGGCTGGTGGAATGGCTCTCCTTCCTATTGCATCTTGCAGCAGAGACCCTGGGCACACAAGGCGGAGGTTCAATGTGGCCCAAGGTGAACAGGACAGAAAAGGTGGTGGCAATGGAGGCTGATGATACTATTTTGTTGGGGCCCCTAATCCATTGCAGGTTTTATTTGGAGCTTTGTAGAAGCTATCCATGGTGCTCCATGGTGGTGAACCAATTTTGAGGATGTCATTCAGCACCATGGATAGCTCCTATAAAACTCCAGCTAGAACCTGCAATGGATTAGGAGCCCCACCAAAATAGGAGTCACCAGCCTCCCCTGGGTGGTGGCCTAGCACAGCTGAGCCTGGGATTATGTTGAGCTGAAACATCACCAAGGCAATAATTCTGAGCAACTGAGGGAGTGGTGTGTTGAGGTACAACATGTCCCACTAGTAAAAAACAAAAAACCCAAGTGTACTTTTAATTTGCTTCTGCTTGCAGAGACAGCCCAAGAAAATGCCCTCTCCCCCAAGTCAAGGTGTAGAGTATCCAAGGCCAGTTATTTTGGCACCTGAGGCAGAAGAACACGCAAAACTACCTCTTCATCCCACTCCCTGCCAGCAAAAATACAAGAATAATAATGGAATAAATAACAATTCTGAGTGTGGAAAGCTAACCAGGGTCAGGCCTGGTTATTACTTGGATGGGAGACCCCTCCTCTAGTTTCCTGCATTGAGCAGGGGGTTGGACTCGATGGTCTTGTAGGCTTCTTCCAACTCTATGATCTATGAAATCTATGAAATTTGCTGCTCTTTCATGACACCCAAAATGCGTCATGCCCATGCCTGAGGCAGCCAACTCACTAGGCCTAATGGCAGGGCCAGCACTGTGGCAAACTTCACAGCCACAGAAGACACACATTGTACAGAGCAATGGAAAAGAGGGGCACCTGGAAAAGAGGGGCACCTGGGTAGTCAAGCAACTCTTCCTATGCAGAACAACATGTGAAATCTTCAGGAGGAACCGTAGCTCAGTGGGAGAGCACATGTTTTGCATGCAGAAGGTTCCAGGTCCAATCCTCTCCATCTCCAGTTCAAAGGATCAGGTAATAGTTGCTGTGATAGACTTTTTCCCCCCTAAGACCATTCAGAGATGCTGCCGGTTGGAATATATAACGCTGGCCTGGATGGACAAACAGCCTGACCTAGGCAGCCCTGCCCCACAGCACAATGGGTGAACTGTGAAAACAGGGACTGTATTGTGCATGTGAGAAGCTACAATACGTGGCCGGTGGACTGTGATGCTAAAATGCACCCAACTGTTGCAATGTAACTATATAATATGTGCAATTTATTATACAAAGGGTGAAAATGTGCAGAAGCAGCACTAATAGGCCCATATACAAAAGCTGGAGAAAATACAATAAAATAAGATTGAACTTTCAAGATATACAATGGAGAACCATTCAAAGAATGCTCAAATAATAGAAGACAGGCATCTCGTTGTGTGGTCCATTTCGAAAGTCTTTGTCAGAAGTAATACAGATTCTTATATTGTTACATGACAACAGTTAGGTGCTTTTTAGCATTTATATTGTGAGGTTCAGCAACTGTTGCCTTTGCTTGTTGTTGTTGTTGTTGTTGTTTTTAAAGGAAAACCCTGGACATTTTTGGAGCAGTGAGATGCTCAACATCCAGATGCTTCACACAGATTATCGGGGGACGTAAGAGCAGATTCTTTTTTGCACATGACAATAGAAGTGCAGTGGTCTGGAGTCTTTCATATAAGCCATTTCTTTCCCCTTTCAGGTGTGAAGCTTGGCCTTAGACTGGCGGCCTTCACATATTGAAGGGAGAAGGAACAAGACATAAAATGTCTAACCTACCAAGAGGCGATAATAATCAGCTGAATGGTTTTGAAAGCAAGACCACATTCTTAAAATAATCTGGTTACATGGAAGGTAAAATCCCTCCTCAGGAAGCCTTATTTATTTAGTACATTTTATAGGCCATCTTTCTTCTATCAGTGCCAGGTGGTCTCCCATCTAGGCACCGATCAGACCCAGACCTGTGTAGCTTCTGCACAGTGTATCTTTCCTCAGGCTATTCTCTGGGACTGTAGTGAAGCCATGATCCATGAGAAATAGCTTCCCCTCTCAACTGCAATATGATCATTCATTCATTCATTCATTCATTCCATTTCTCTGGGCAGTTCGCAAAAACTGAAAACTGAAAATACAGCAAGTTAAAGCATAATATAAAACCTTTAAAATACAAAAATGTAAAACAGTTTGAAACAGTTAACATGATTGACAATAAACTGCCAGGACCTGATAAAACAGAAAACATTTAACAGGTCCCTCATATGCTGTAAAATGCCTGCGAGTAGTGGAGAGTCTTCACCTGGTGCCAAAACATTGACAGTAATAGTAGCAGGTGGACCTTACTGGGGGATAGGGGTGGGCAATCTACCCACCACCCGACTCTCTGGGCACTCGGCGAACACTGCCACTGCGCCTGCTGAGCTGAGTTGAAAGTGAGCGCCAGCCGAGGCGCTCGCTGGACTTCCAGGTTCCCGGCGGTACGCTTTTCTTTTTGAAGAAAATGGCGTAAGATACATTAAAAGCAGCCGTGATTTGCGTAACTTGTGCAAATCACCGCTGTTTTTTACGTATCTCACGCCATTTTCTACGTAAAAAGTGTACTGCTGGGAACCCGGAAGTCGCTTCCCTGGCTCAGCTCGCGAGAACGCGAGTCGAGCCGGGGAAGCAGGTAGGCAGATCGGAGCTCAGGTGGTCGACATAGGTCATTATTATATAAGGGGACCAAAGCTGCTTCCATGCCAAAACCTAGCCTCAACCCCTACTAAAATGGATCCAGATAATGGGTCTCACCTAAGAGCATCTGAAGCTGATAGGCAGCCAAGGACCTTAACCAAGAAAGGAACATTTGCCACCAGCATGAAGTTGTTATGATCCTCCAGGTACAGGGAGGATTTCTTCAGGAGTGGTCTCACCGCTACCTCTTTCAGATGGCATGTGACCACTCCCTCTAGCAAGGAGGCATTAACCACTTCTCTGCCAGATTTAATGAGCCACGAGGGTCAAGGATCCGATACAGAAGTGGTCGCACAAACCTGTCCAAGCACCTCGTCAGTGTCCTTGAGCTGCATAATAATATTTCTCTTGCAGGTTCGTCATATGGATTACTGAGAAAATTGATGTGAAAAGGATACAGAAGAAGATGAAGAAGAAATGATAATGATGATAATAATATTAATATTTCTTTATTGTCTAGGATATACAATAGTGTACCATAAAACACACCTTAGAGTAGTGCTATGCCGAAAATTTCTCACACATTTTTTCAACCATTCTCATTCAATTTGATAAAAAATAAATTGCTTTTGAAAAGAAATTCAAAGGAAAAGAAAATTTCAGAGATATTCTCATGGATTTGAGGTTCTTGTGTTTACCTTGCTGAGGAGGTGGCCAGGGAGTGTGCACAAGTCTCCTGTCTTTCATTGTACAATCATCTCTCTAGCAAGTTGTAGCCTTCACACACATCAGTTAAAGCCAGGCCCAACCCAACATATCACTCCTGCCTGCCCGGCTGCTCCTGCCATGTGCCCCAGCCACAGGGTTCCTGTAAGGGGACACCCAAATTCCTGTGAGAGGTTGACCAACTGTGAGAGGCCAGCAGTTACACACCCAGCAGGTTGCTCTAGAGCAGGGCTCTCCAACCTTGGGTCCCCAGATGTTGCTGGCCTACAGCTCCCAGCATACCCAGCCAGCATGGCTAAAAGGGCAAGGGATTCTGGGAGCTGTAGTCCAGCAAAATCTGGGGACCCAAGGTTGGAGAGCCCTGCTCTAGAGGGCCCTGCTAGCCACTCACTTAGAATCATAAAACAGTCGAGTTGGAAGGGGCCTATAAGGCCATCAAGTCCAACCTCCTGCTTAATGCAGGAATCCAAGTTAAAGCATCCCTGATGACTGTCCAGCTGCATCTTGAATGCCTCCAGTGTGGGAGAGCCCACAACCTCCCTAGATAATTGGTTCCATTGTTGTATTGCTCTAACAGTCAGGAACTTTTTCCTGATGTTCAGTTGGAATCTGGCTTCCTGTAACTTGAGCCCATTCTTCCATGTCCTGCACTCTGGGATGGTTGAGAAGAGATCCTGGCTCTCCTCTGTGTGACAACCTTTCAAGTACTTGAAGAGTGCTATCATATCTCCCCTCAGTCTTCTCTTTTGAAGGCTAAACATGCCCAGTTCTTTCAGTCTCTCTCCTCATAGGGCTTTGTTTCCAGTCCCCTGATCATCTTTGTTGCCCTCTCCTCTGAACCCTTTCCAGTTTGCCTGCATCCTTCTTAAACTCTAGTGCCCACAATTGGACGCAGTACTCAAGATGAGGCCTAACCAGTGCTGAGCAGAGAGGAACTAATGCCTCACGTGATTTGGAAGCTATACTTCTATTAATGCAGCCCAAAATAGCATTTGCCTTTTTTGTAGCCACATCACATTGCTGGCTCATACTCAGCTTGTGATCTACAACAATTCCAAGACCCTTCTCACTTGTAGTACTGTTGAGCCGCAAAATGCCACAGGGCGGAGAGTGGATGGCGGGGCTCTCTCTAGAGCACCCACTGGAAGAGGTGGGAAGGCAGCGGCAGGCCCTCCTAGCAGGGGTGGAAGGAGAATGGTGCAATTTTCTGGTCTTCCTGCTCCACAGCCTGATGTGTTTGCTGGAGCTCGTGTAATGATAGTGCCAGCCCTGATTAAAGCCCAGGGGAAGACATCATGAGGTAATTCCTCCCATGGGGCTTTTTTAGTTCGGGGACTGCAGTCAGCCAGGGAGGCTGAAGAGCAAGGGAGAGATGTGTAACGGAAAGAGAGAGAAAACACACAGCACCCTCGGCTACCTTGCAGTGATTAGGTAAGCTCAAAAACACCGTCAAAATAAATTCAAAAAATAATGATAAAAAAACACCCCGAAAATGAAGCAGAAAAATGGAAGCTTCTTTCATGGGGAGGAAAACTTTCAGGAAATTGGTGGAAAGAATTTCACCCAGCAGTAACTCCACCTCTTTCCCAAAGTTAGACACGGCACTCCCCCCCCCATATCTCCATTGTGGAGGATGCAAAATGTGGGTAGGTTGTCAACATAGTTGCTGCTGTTACCACTTGCAATGGCAGCACGCAATAAAGAAAGAAGCTGCGCTACAGCCCATGCCAATGGTGAGTCCCACCTGTGAGAAACTGTTGGAAAATTTCTCTTCCTCCCTGAAATTCCTCCTCCTCCTCCCTGCAATTTCTCTCTGACCACAAATAGAATTGCAGAGAATTTTGAAAGGTCATTTCTGCACAGCTCTGCCTTAAAGAATCCACTGAGCTTCTTATCAAAATATGTAAAATCTTATTTTGTTTGTTACACCAGTGTGGTATGGCAGTTAGTCAGAGACAGTGTCAGGACAGGAGTGGGGAAACCTGGGTTCAAATCCCTACTTAGCCATGGGGCTCACTGGGTGTCTCATCCTCATCTATGTCACTGAGCTGGAGGATGAGTGGGATAAGAAAGAATGTAATAAATCCTCTAGGATCATCTCCTGCAAAAGCCCTATTGAAGTAAATGGGACTTGCGTCGGAGTCCAAAAGTGAACTGGGACAGCTCCTTTCTATTTCAACTGGAATTATACAGGAAAATTTCCCTGAGGCTCCACCCATTGTGATTTCTGAAGATATGGAATTAATTACAGTGTTAATTTAGCTGAACAGATATAGATAGATAGATAGATAGAGTTACCCTAGGACTTCAGTGCGTGCATGAGGTTTGTTTTGAGAAGTGGGTTATGCCCCAGGTGTGACCATGGAATGCCTAACTCCCCCAGTATTAGAAAACTGGAGAAAATGGGAGTGGAGAATGGCCCCTACCTACCACACTTCTTTTCCCCCCCCTGCAATTTTAATTTTATTTCTATGTGAAACAAACACATAATATCAAACATATAACAATTTACAAAACAAAATAGACCTCTGCTTTTCTTCTACAGCAAATATAGGTAACAATAATTTTTCTTACTCAATAATCAGAATGTGAAATCTCTTTCTTCCCGTTGTCCCAAATTCACTTATTATTCCATGAACCCACAAACAAACAAATCATTCTTTTCCAGCCTCTGCAAAAAGTCAATTAGAGGTTTCCACTCCACAATAAACGTGGATGCTGTCCTTTCTCTGATTAATGATGTGAGTTTGGGCATCTCTGCCAGCTCCAGCATCTTGACCAACCATTCTTCTGTCGTAGGCACTGCTGGACCTTTCCATTCCTACCTACCACACTTCTAATAAAAGTCCATATAGTGCCAGAGTATCCAACTGTCAGAACAGTGCCTATCCTACTTTGATAGATGTACTTGTACATTTTGTAATACAGATGCATGCTATGCTTGGTTTGCTTCAATGAGCACAGAATAACTTTCCTGGCCTCCAGATTTGGAGCACTCTTTTTAATCTTTGTTTACACTAATGCCTCCTTTGTTGGCTTTCAACAATTGTGCACTATTGACAATTGTTTATTGTTGTTTAATTAGGAGGTAGATTATTCCCATGTTTAGATGATTACTGTGCATCTTGACATAAATGTTATTATTCCCCAAACCACCGAACATAAATTGGCTTTGATTTCTTTCACTTAATCTTATTAGCAGTACATTGTAAGCCTCTTGTATTGCAACATTATGTTTTATCACCTAGAGGATTTCATCGCTTTAGCTTCATATAATGAACCTTGTGGGGGTGGGGAGCATAAACATTTCATCTCCACTGAATCTTGAAAATCTAAAAATAAAAATGTCTGCACACAAATGTTAAAATGCAGCAGAAGGAGAAAAACAATCCAGTTGCCCTAAAGCCATGGATGCATGAATCTGTCCATTTCAGTTTCTAATTTTTCCTAGGGATGTCACTGCGAATATCGGGGGGCTTAAGCGGGCCAAAATCAGCCCCGCTCGCAGCCCCCTAATATTCACGGTGACTCACAGGCCTACCTTGCCGCCCGCTCATCCGCAGCTCAGTCTGTTGCGCTGTGCCGCCCGCGTGGGCTCCCGTCACATCATTTCCGGCTGTGACGCGATGGGCCCTGAGGTGATGCGGCTGAACCCTGTTGCTTCAGTTTTGGTATAGAAACCAGGGCAACAGCGCTTAAAATGGCCATCGCCAGCTGGAAGTGACGCGACGGGAGCCTGCATGAGCAGCGCGGCTGCCTGAGCAGCATGGAGAGCAGCCGGAGAGCCCCTCCATGGCGCAGAGAATTCAAGGATCAGGGGGCCGCGGTGCGGAGAGCTGAGGCAATTCGGGGGGGGGCATCAAGGTACAAAATGCACCAGCTAATTTTTCCAATCTTAAATTTGGTTTGTCTCAAACTTGAGAATGTCTCCATTCCTAAACTCAATTCATCCTAAACATAGACAATTTGGGTTGTGTTTTTTTTAAAAAAAAGTTTGCATGCAAATCGTCATCATTTTTGTGCATATTTCTCCTAATACATGCATTTTTGAATACATTCATTTTTTTGCTAGTAATTTCCCTAATATAATGCATTTTAAATATTATTTCCCAAAATATATACATTTCTGCATGCATTTTTTTCACTAGACAAATCCACTGCACAATTCAGAGCAGAGCAAATTTTAAAGCATAACTGAATTTCAGTTCGTATATTGGTTCGAAAGTGCAAAATTAGATAAGTTTGCATTAAAATGTGAACAGAACCATAATCTTTCCCTCATCCCTAAAAGCTGATTCCCACATCTGGATCAAATGCATACCATAAAGAGTACTTGGAAACATAGTGCATAATCCTTCTTTGACCACTACTACCCATGCAGGTAAAGAAGGGGGTTGGCATCTGTAGTGCATTCAGGATAGGACTTAGGGGCAGCTGTCCAAGGCCCACTAAGCGGAATGAGCAGGAGGGCCCCAAACACAGTAGAACTGGCTTACCACATTTTGAAGTCAGTAAACTACGGTAATACATATTTTCATCTTATATTTTCCTATAAGTCCAGAGTCTACAATTACCTAATTGCAGTATTGTTAGCATGCAGCAAGGGTGCGGCCACTTACGCATGCCAAAAAAGAGGACATGCATCACCAAAAAAGGAAGGGGAGGGCAGAGATGTGCCTAGAATGTGCACATGCATGCTTATTTATATGTAAAGATGCAAGTTTAGAATATATTTTAAATAGAAATGCAGTGCATCTCACCATAGAGGGGACGACTGTGACCATTTGGTCTCTGTACCTGCTCAGTCTGCTGTCCAGGTGTTAACAGTTGATGGGCAACTTCAAGGCCTCTGTTGCTTTTCCTTCTTGTAGTTCTTTATCTTTAAGATCGGACTTGGATTGGACAGCCCTTCAAATAGATACATATCTTCTGACAACCCTTCAAAGAAAGGACTTGCCCTCTGTAAAATAGGATGCACAGCCACCCTACGATATGGGTCTCAATGAAACCCTCTTCCCTCTCCCTCCTCTCAGATGGCCCTCCCCACTGAGGAGATGCTGGACCCAACTAGAAATTCATGAGCAATCCACTGCTCACACTGAATGGGGTCCAGGCTTTAAGAGCATTCAGATCCAACTCTCATAAAGGGCTCAAACTTTTGAGACCTGCTCCAACTAATGCCTTACATACATGCTACCAAAAGTGTCAGTCTGATCTATTTGACTCTGTCTTCTCCCCTACAATTCTGCCACTGCACTCAGTGATTGTTCTAGCTGGATAGGGGAGAAAATTACAACCATTTCCATAAATTGTTGGGACAGAATCTCACCCTGTCTCTTTTTCTAGCCATTGTTCCATCCCATGTTCTTTGCCATCAGTTTCCTACGGGCTTAGCAATCTTGCCAAAGGCTGCCAAGCAAAGCAAGCAGTCATGGGATAAGAAGACAGCCCTGCCTATAGACTGGTAACTGGTGGAAGAACAGAAAGCGGAGAGTGAGAATAATGAACAGTTCTTACAATGGAAAGATGTAAACAGTGGGGTCTCACAAAGGCACTATTGTGCTCAAGTCCTGCTTGTGGGCTTCTCATAGACAACTGGTTGGCCACTGTGGGGAACAGAATTCTGGGCAAATGGGTCTTTGGTCTGATCTAGCATGGCTTTTTGGATGTTCTTATAAAGTTTACATTGGATTTGCATCATAGAAACTGCATGGCACAGAATTTCTTAATGCAAAGAGGCAATAATAGAGAATGATCACTAAAGGGCCAATTGCTGGCTGGGGAATGCTAGGAGTTGTAGGACTTTTTTCTGTTTAAACATACATAGGATTGTGCCCTTAGTGAATTTCTGCCTGTAAAACACTTGATAAAGACACAGGAACACAGCCATGGGAAGAAAAGGAGAAAAAAAAATCTAATAAAAAAAGGCTGCCCCTTAGGATGAAGTTTTTCTGGGTTGTTGTTTGTGTGTTTGTTTTTAGAAAAGAAAATATGTGTCAATACATTAAAAGAAGGATATTCCATCTAGCAGAGCTGACAGACAAGAAGGAATGCCAAGGACAGAGTTTAGACTTGTAAGAGTCAATCTGAGATCCTCTAAATATATCATCATCTGGAGACTTTTTAATTATTTCCAAGAAAGTGCTTTCATTTTTATAGAACTGCAGCTCAGTAGTATAGATGACATCCTTTGCAGATGAAGAATGGAATCTCAGACACTCCTTTTCGTCTTCATTCGATGCATTTAAATATTAGATATTACCAGCTCCAAAAGCAATTGCCTCATAAAACTGTAATCTTCCAGTTCAGCTCTTTAAAAATACATGGTTCATCTTGTATAATCACAGTGTTCTATAATAACATCAAATGCAGCATATTAGTCAAGCAGGCTAGTGTGATCTCTTTCTTCCTACATATATCCAGGAAAAAAGGAATATATAGTACATATTACATAAGCACTTGTACCAGTCTTGGCTATATGGATGCATGCTGAACAGCTCCCATCTCACTACTTTGCACACAGAAAAATGAGGGAATTGCTGTCCCAGGGGGATGCAACCATCTCCAGCTACATGCCGGAAGGTGGCAATTATTTTGTAATCCTCACTGTGGCCTCTTTAAGAACATTGTTTACAGGTTTGCATTTCCAGTGTATGCCTTCAGCCCTCTTGGATGGGGGATATAACAACATCCCAACCCACCAAAGATCTTGTCTTTGTGGATCTGGTGAGGCAGAGGGTGTTTCTCATTATCTATTAAACTGTCCTTTATGCAAGTATGCTAGACACAAACTTCTTGCTAGTATTCTTCAATCCTTGTCAAACAGACACCCCCTCCCCCCCCCTTGACTCAGAAATGTATGCTGCCTGCAGGTAATGACGTATTTATCACTACTCCAGTAGCAAAATTTGCCTTGGCTGCAAAGAAAATACATATCAAGTACCAAAAGACAGGGGGAAGGGGACAATGTTATATTACATCATATTATATGAGTAACTAGCTTTTTTTACCCGGCGTTGCACAGGTCGTCATTTTCCTATAGGCATTATTTGTTCGAAATTCCTTAAGGTAGCTGACCACTTTTTTGAATGGCTCCATAGGAAAGGACCCCCAGGACTGCACAATGAAATCCATGCTCCCCCGGGACTACCAGCTCCCCCGGGACTGCACAATGAAATCTCTGCTGCCCTCCCTGGCCTACACAATGAAATACCTGCTCCCTTTCCCCCGGGACTGCACAATGAATCCCTGCTCTCCCCGGGAGTGCACAACAAAGAAATCCCAGCTCCCCCCCGCCAGGACTACACAGTGAAATCCCTGCTCCCCCCTCCAGTGCTGTACAATGAAATCCCTGCTCCCCCCCCCGGGACTACACAATGAAATCCCTGTCCCCTGGGACTACACAGTGAAATCCCTGCTCCCCCCCTGGACTGCACAATTAAATCCCTGCTTCCCTCTCCCCTGGGACTATGCAACAATGAATTCCCTGGTCCGTCCCCCCCGGACCACACAATGAAATCCCTGCTTTCCCCCGCTGGGACTACGCAATCAAATTCCTGCTCTCCCCCCCCCCCCTTGGCCTGCACAACAATGAATTCCCTGTTCTCCCCCCCCCCGGTACTACACAATGAATTCCCTGCTCCCCCCCCCGGGACCACACAACAATGAATTCCCTGCTGCCCCCCCCCCGGACCACACAATGAAATCCCTGCTCCCCCCGGGACTACACAATGTCGTTGCACAGGTTGTCATTTTCCTATAGGCACTATTCGTTCAAAATCCCCCCCCCCCCATGTAGGCCCCAGCAGCAGTTCATATGAACATTCTGTTTGGAGGTAGGAGAGATTTGCATAACCGCTCCTGATTGGGTCCCTGTGGCAGTGCATACCAATATTCTAAATGCCATTGGAGCGATTTGCATAACCGCTCCTGAATGGCCCCTGCGAACATTCCAAGTGACGCCATTGGCTCCCATCTATTTTGGGCCGTATAGGTGCGGCGAGGGTTTTTCGGAGATTTGAACCCACCAGTCTTTGTCCTTGGGTGATGTTGAGTATGCGTGCCAAGTTTGGGGCGGATCCGTCCAACCATGTCAGAGCCTATGCGACAGCACAGAGCCGATCGGACATACGTATGTCCATACGTACAAACAGACAGACGGACAAACGTTCACATTTATATAGTAGATTATGTATGTATGTATGTATGTATAAATACATTTTATTGTTTTAGTGTTGTTTATATACTGTGGTAGGTCTATGGTATGTATAAATATATTTTATTGTTTTATAGATTTCATAGATTTCATAGATCATAGAGTTGGAAAGAGCCTACAAGGCTGTCGAATCTAACCCCCTGCTCAATGCAGGAAACTAGAGGAGGGTCTCCCATTCAAGTAATAACCAGGCTTGACCCTGCTTAGCTTTCCACGCTCAGACAAGCTGAGCCACCGTAAGCCATAGGCCTGTATATATTGTTGCTGATATATTGAAGTGGCCTATGGTTTCAAGCAATAAAATTATCTCTCTCCTTTGTCCTTTTATCACTGCGGAAGGAGGCAGCAACTGCCTCCTTAATCTGGCTGCAATATTTACAGCAAGGAAGGCACATTGCAGTCAGTGTGACTTACTGCTGAGGATGAGGAAACAATATTGCAGGGATGGGCAATTTAGGTCCCGCTAGATGTTTTGGACTACAACTGCCATGATCCCTCACCATTGGCTATGCTGGCTAGAGTTGATGGGAGTTGCAAGCCAAAACATCTGGAGCTCCACAAGTTTCCCACCCCTGCAGTGTTGGGATTGGGGTCCCACAGTTTGCATGCAATGATCAAAATTACACTCTATTTGGATCCACACAAACTCACCACACCTGAAACATGTATGCAGGCTTTCGGACACACAGGTGGAGGTCTGTACAGAGAATGCTCTAAGCATGTAATTGAGAATGACTATGCAATGACTGTGCACATATATTTCACTCCAGCTCATCAAAGAAAAAGAAAAAGCAGCTCCAACTTGTTACCATGTGTCCTGGTCCAAACATATTATGTTCATGTGTATGGAAGGAAAATGTCTTGCGGGGGCGGTGGGGAGACTCTGATCATTCCTTAAGCCAATGGGTGGCTTGAAAAATGACCCCAGTCTCCCAATAACCATTTTGCTGGGTGCAGCCTCACAAAGCATCCTGTATGCAAATGGGTGGAGACAATCTAGTGGAGACAATCTGCCTTCCAAACCTGCACCAAAAATAAATTGTTCTAGGAAGCAAAAGCTCATCTCCTCTTGGAGCAAGGGAGTCCCCTGAGTGGAGTGGCTGTTTGCCCTCCAGCAACAGTTTTCCCAGGTTTAGCCCTTCAAAGCAAGGGTTAAGCCTTAGAAGTCTTCTTTGGTTTAGATTTTAATCCAAGCTGGAGAAGAATTCGGGGGCTTCTAATGCTCACCTGTGCTTTGGGAGGCCATTGAGTCTTGTTTCCAGGACTCAGCCCAGCGAGCATCAAGAACCTTACTGATTATTCTGCAAAGCTTTTTTTGCTGCTGTCTTCTGTGGGCCTTTTGAGGGACTCTTAATACATATAATATAAAGACCTCATCTCTTGATGGAATGACAGACACTTGTGTGAAGCTAGACAAACGTACTTGATAGTACAGCATGATTAGATCCCTGAGTCATCCAAAACTCTTGCCTGAAAGTAGTATGATTGTGTTGCTAATGAGCAGATGTCATTTAAAGGGAGCACAATTTATGACTTGAATTCAAAATGAAAATGTTCAAGCTCTGCAGAAGATTTGGACAATGGAGGAATGAATGCGCCAAGTGAATCAAGTACATGATGAATTCCACATCTCTCAAGCATCATTTTTCAAATTTTGGAGATAAGTTTGCAGGTGGTTCATGTGGCTTTTCATTCCTTACATTCCGGAAAAAAAATCTGACATTCCATATTACTATTTTAAAGGCAGCCTTTGGGCTGTCTTCCGTTCTTCCTTTATTGTAAATTTTGATGAGAATTTTGCAATAAACTGTGCAGCTTGTTTGTAATTTGTTTTCTACTTCATGCATTTATAATTTTCTGATCGGTATTTAGCAATCTGGTAAGTATATTTTGCAGGATTTCATTTAATATGCTTCTTTCACAGAGCTATTCAAGGTGGTTCCATTCACCTTCATTTAATCCATTGAGTTGACTTCCACTTTGATAAACAAGCAAGCTTCATGAATTAAGGGAATTTGAAGCGAATTAATCAAATGCATTCCAGCTTCAGTGAACTATGTGAGTTAAAATAGATTACATTTTATGCTAACGTTCAGAATTGTCAAAATTCATATTTAAAAATCCATTAAAAGAAGCAAACTGTTGAACTTTCTTTTAATTAATGCATTTCAACAGCCTTATCCATTTCAAGTTGTACTTTGGATATGATGGGCCAAATTGTTTGTTGATGTAATTTGACATAGATTCAGTAGATGGTGTTAAACTGACTTATGCAAATGGCAAGACACCTATACCCACTTACTTGGGCATAAACCTCATTGAACTCTGTGAAACTTACTTTTGAGTAGACTTCTATAGGATTGATCTGTAAAGCAAATGCACTGGAAAACTTTAAGTGACTGCAAGCAAACAGTCTTTCTGGAAGAGAGAGATGGGTGCCTTGTGCAGTAAGGTAGGGTATAAATTCAACTAATAGATAGACAGATGTAGCAGCCTCCTCTACCAGAATGTCTGTGTTGGATAAGCTAATGCAAGTATGGAGAAAGTTCCCTCCCGCACTCCCAAAAGGTCTGATTTATAGGGATGGGAGAAACAGCTATTTTCAATTTCAAGCTTGCCTACATTCTTCAAAAATCACTTCGAAGCTCTTTTCTGCTCATTCCCATTTTTTATTTTTGACCTGTTTTCCAGTTCTTTCAAATGGGAAAAATGCACATTTTGAAGAGGAAGAGTGCACATTTCTGTACATATTTTTCAAATGTCCGCACTTCCACCCATTGACTGAAGCATGAATATGTATACCGTAGTTTGAAAAATGTGCATCTGAAAGTGCACATTAAAAAAAAGTTTGAATGCCATGCCATCACAAATTTAGGAACTTCCAAATATTTCTCAAAAAAGACCATCGCTGCTCACATTCACATTCGGGATTGTGAATGGCACATGTTTGCATGACTTGCGAACAGAAGCAAAATTCTCATATATCCCTATGGAGTGGGAAAATCCCTTATTGATATTGGCTCTGGATTGCACAGTGGCTGACAGTGGGCTTAGGAACATACGAAGCTGCCTTGTACTGAGTCAGACCATTTGTTGGTCTAGTCCAATATTGTTAACACAGGCTGGCATGAGCTTTCCAGACCTTCAGACAGTGATGTGTGAGGATTCCGTTTTGGGGGTGGAAATCGGCTAACTGGCCGGGCTCAAGCCCCCGAACTCTGTCCCCCTTACCTGCTTCCCTGGCTCGACTCGCGTTCTCCCGAGTTGAGCCAGGGGAAGTGACTTCTGGGTTCCTGGAGGGCCGCTTTTTATGTAGAAAATGTCAAAGCTGGCTGCAATTTGCATAACTTGCTCAAATCGTGGCCTCTTTTAATGTACCTTATGGCATTTTCTATGTAAAAAGCAGCCTGCCAGGAACCTGGAAGCCCACCAAGCGGCTTGGCGTGCATCCGCTTTAGGCACAGCTTGGTAGGCACAGCAGCAACATCCGCTGAGTCAGCAACGAGTCAGGTCGCCGGCCAGTCATCCACCACTAGCTGCAGACAGGTGTTTTTCCAGCCTCACCTGGAAATGCTTGGGGTCGAACCTGGGACCAAAGGATGTGCTCTACCACTGGGTTACAGTGCTCCCAGCTTCTTCACACATTCCACAGAGTGATAAAGGAAGCATAACTAACTTGTGCTTCCCGTCCCCCACTTTTGGGGCTCATATGAAGGAGGGAGGTCTACATGTCCCCCATGGAGAGATGTGCATTCTCCCAGTGAAAGGCCAGAAATACTTCTTCTCCACATGGGAAAGACACATTCCCTCCTCCCTTTATATGAGACAAGGAACCTGAGGAAATGGAACTTATGCTTCCTTTTCTTCCAGTTATGCAGAATGTGGAAAGTGTCCTGCTGTCTTCACTGTCACCCCCATTTTTCATGCTAAGAGGCTCAGTACCAGGGCAAGCCCTGTTCAAGTAATGTGTATCACTTGTGGGAATGGGATGAGCTCATTGAGTTAATCTGATTCCCAATTAATAGCAATGATAGCAGAACTTACCCTAGCAGAAATTGTAATTAGCTTGTCAGGTAATGAATCCAACATCACAAACTTGGACAAAAGTCCTCTGCTAATTTGAGATCTCGATAAATTAGTGAATTCTTGTACATACATGTCACCGAACGTATCACATGCATGCATGTCATGTGTCATCTTGGGAATGTGCCATGCATAATATACTGTGGATGCCATATTTTGAATTGCTTGTTTGGTAGGCAGCTCTAAATGATGGTCTCAATTTAAACTACATAGTGCATTCAGCAAAAAAAAAGGGGGGGAGTGTATAATTAGCCAAGATTGATAGATAATGCATTCCTCTGTCTTCAGGGCATGTGGTAGAGATCAATGGAAGAAATGACAAAGGTGGAATCACTCAATGGGTGGAGTGAGGAAAAGATGATGGATAGGTGGAGCTAATGGTAGGGTTTGCTTAATTATGACGACTCCCAAACATTTTCATAATGGGAGCCACCAGTATAATTTTGTTGTCATCCTTGCTTTGTTTGCAAACCAGCTGGTAAAGCCTCACCTTATTTCTTCCCCCCACACGCACCCTAGAAGACATCTTTCTAAAGACCGTGTGCAGCCTTTTCCCCAGTGTTCATTTGCAGGGCTGCTGTTGACAACCTGCCTACAAGTCTATTCACTCGCATTCCCAGAGCACGGTTTATGAATAACATTCTGATGCTTGCTTGCTTTACTTTTCAATCAATGGCTGGAGGGGGATGCTCCACTTTCCACCGCAAAAAAATCCTCAACGCCACTTACTTAAAACAACTTACTAAGGCTGGATCTACACCATGCATTTTTACCAACAGGGTAAGGCCTGACTCACTTGCGTGTCACATGACGCTCACCCCAGGCCGTTCTCCTCACGTTATTTCTTCCATTATATCATGGATTTCTTCAGACCAGTTATATCACGACTTTTTAATAGGTTGCATCCCCCCCCCCCCCCGTATATAACATATCAGTGTGTGTTAAACTTGCGTTACTGTTCTGGGACCAGGAGGAGCGGCTTCAATGGGCTGGGGGGGGGGGGAAGAGGAAGTGTCCTGTCAGGCTTCAGCAAGACAGCAGCAACTCTGAGAAGGACGGAGATCCTTCTGTTGCTTTCCTGCCTCCCACCCCCCCCACCCCCGGTTCTCTCTCTCTCTCTCTCTCTCTCTCTCTCTCTCTCTCTCTCTCTCTCTCTCACTTGTCCAGTGAACTGGAGAGTACAGTAAATGTAATGCTGCTTTCCCCCCTCCCCTTGCCTTGCCTTTGGGGAAAAAAAGTTTGGAATGTCCCCTTGCCTCAAGGAACAACTAGCTGAAAATGGGCTGGGAATGCATGTCTACTCAGAAGAAAATCACATTATCTTCAATAGCCTTACTCCGAAATAAATCACATTGATTCTTGTACATACATGTCACCGAACGTATCACATGTCATGCATGAGATGGCAATGAAATTTCTCTTGGGAATGTCAGCATGGGAGAGAGGCTGCACTTTTGGGGGGATTGCTTTTGGATGGATGGGAATGGGGGTACTGATCCTGCTGGCTTCACTCCATGGGAAGCAGGAGGGCAGCAGTAGCAACACCACAGCCTCCCCCTCATCTCTTCCCATCCCCTTCTCCTTCTCCATGTTTCTTTGTGGGGGGGCAGGAGGAGCTGTCTTTTCTTTTTTAAAAAAACAAGCTCCAGTAGTTTGTTCCTTTGCACCTCCGTATAGATGAACAACAAAAACAAAACTTTTTTTTAAAGGGCCATTTCCCTGCACCCATCACCTTTCGAACTCCTCCTACTTCTCCCACAATTGTGTTTCATTAACACACTGTATTCATTAACATATGTTTGCATAAATGTCGCGACAGAGCTCCCTTATTAATGAAAGGGACTCTAGTGTAGATGCACCCTAAAACAACAAAAATGTAAATGCATATTAAAGGCTAAACAAGTTAAACAAGCTCCTGTTGTGTGGTTGATAGGACATCAAGAGAATACATATTCTGCTCTGACTGTAATGTCCAATCCAAGGCATGCACACTCAAAAAGAACTGCAATATGGATCATGATACGGGAGGTGGATTCTATATGGATCATAGCAATGCCACCCATTGACTGTATATTGCTCCTGCACTGTCTACCAATCTAGCAGCAGCTGAGAGAAAATGAATTCCCCCACTTCATCCAGCCAGCTCCCCATAACAGGCATTTGGCCAGCTCCTTCCATCATTGGTGGTTTGGGGAATGAGATGTGTTGTATTAAGGGCTGACTTGGCATTAAAAAGGAGCAAATTAAGGATCGATGGGAGATCGATTAAGTTCCCTGAATTCCAAGGACTAGGAGGAAGTGAAAGCCCAATTGTCTAATCCTTTCCATAACAAACCTCGCTACACTCTCCAATGCCATCTCTCTCCCGCCCCCCGCCCCCATATCCTACACCTGGGGCATTCCTCTCTCTCCCTATCACTGCCTGACCCACCTTCATTACTAACTTCCAAGCATACTGGACAACTGCCAGGCACATCCATCTTCAATTGTCTTTAATGCTCTGTTATGCATGGCCTGAAGCCAGTATGAGAGATAGAGTGGATGCAGTGATGGTCTCAGATAAGCTGAGGTGAAATCCCAAGCTTGGCCATGGACTATTTGGGTGGTATTAGCCAAGCTGTTCTCTTTCAGCATCTGTTGCCCATCTGTAAAATGTGCCTGGAAAGAATCTGCCACCGAGGGCTCTTTGCAACTAAAAACTATTGCAGGAACGATAAGGAATGGCAACAAGCAAAATGTCCATCATTACCGAAGGACAGTACATTGCAGACACTGGGTTGGATACAGGATCTGCCTTTCTTGAGAGGAAGGATTCTTCTTGTAGATGGTCCCTATGTCCACTTTGGGGGAATCTCCCCTGCCCTCCCATACCACACAGATCACCTCACTCAGCAGTGTGTCCTGATGGTTTGTGTAGCATTTTCAGAGAGCTGGAGGGGCTGCCATGGGAAGGAGGATGTGGGGAAGTCCACTTCTGCCAGCACAGTTGATCCAGCATGAATCGAGATCCAACCCATTGGTAGGGGTGGTACATTATACATCTTTATACCGACTGCCCAGACGGAAATACTACTCATGCCTATGGCCATATCAAAGCAGGTTTTGCACCTCACCATGTCGGTTGTCACCAAATGGACCAGTTTCTTTTTCTCCATGTTAATGAATGGCAGTCAGTAAGTTGTGATGTGTGAGGATTTCTTTTTTGTTCGCAAAACTCACGAGCATACCCTGTTCGCAACTTTGAATGTGAGCGCGAACATGTGTCCACTGAAAATGTTCATAAATCGCTGAACATGTGCCCGCGTTTGATTTACACACATTCCCTAAATTTATACAAATTTTCGTAATGTGCACAAATTTCCCCAACAGACTGAATCAGCCCCACATTAGTCTATGGAGGACATTTAGTGCAAATCAGTGCAAATTTAGGAAAATTGCACAAATCAAACAGGGGGAAGTTGCACAAATTTCACATTCAATCGCTGCTTGATTTCCACAACTTTCCCATTCGGACAGAGTGAGCAGCGATTGCAGAGAAGAATAGGAATCCAGCATGAGAAGAGCAGTGAGCCGTTGTTTGGAGAATCCTGGTGATCTTGAACATCACTCTTTCACCCATCTCTACGGCAGTAAGTAAAGAGAAGTACTTAGGGACACAGCTGTGGTGGGGGCTAAAACTGCCTTTGGTGACCTCAGTTTCGTGGGGGAGGGCTAGTAGATATTTCCCTCCAAAGATCCTGGAGCCTATAGAACACAGTGGAAGCTGCTGATAACAAGCCCACACCTATTTGCAAAGCCCCACAAACCAGTTTGCATAGCACCCTTCTGGGTCATATTATTTTGTGTTGGGCACTCGAGAAAGTGACAAAGAGAAAACACTCCTTCATGTGTAAATAAAACAGATGTGTCAGAAATCAGAAACAATAAATCGCACCATCCTAGAATTATAGTCATTAGACCTCCTGCCTGGATTTGGGCATCTGTTGCATTATTTCAGCCTATCTACAGTCTCGGTTTGACCTTCAGGAACTGCCACTCAAACAGTACATTGTAGTTGCTGGGTATAATGTGTCACAAATTAAGATGCTTTGTATAAACCAGTACTGCTTCAAGCATCACTTTAGAGCTCAGGGCAGATTCAGGTTTTTCAGATCTTTGCAGTGTTATGAATGAAATAATAGATTTAATTAGGGTAGCTAGGGAAAGAGAAGGGATAGTGTATTTGGCAAGTATGCTAAAGCCCTTGAGGGCCTCTTCAAGAGGCAGAGTACCATCAAGTTCTGCTTATGTTGTCTTGAACGTAGGTCATTCAGCACCATGCAGGATCTGGCCTACCAAGAATAAGGTGTGTTTGTTTGTTTTCCTTTGTGTATGGTTCGTCCATTTGCCGATCTTTAATTTGATGCCTTTCTTCCACCACAGATACAAAATAATAAATCATGATTGTTTTATTTTCCCTCTTTCCTCTATTTACATCAAATCATGGTCTCCCCCCCCCCATCCCTATAAATGCTTTCTTACATCTCTGTGCGTGATGCTATCTGTCCTGATCTCCATTTTGTAAGGTGTTGGATATAATCTGAAAATGGCAATTAAGGTGAGTGATCGACCAAAGCCAGCCCAAGATGTTATGCTGCCTGAGGCGAAGGACAAAATGCACCCACCCCCCATTCCATGCACAGAAGCCAACCAGTGCAGCAGTTGAATGTTATTTCAACACTGGCCATGGGACAGGGCTGTAGCTCAGCGTTAGAACATGCAGAAGGTCACCAGTTCAATCCCCGGCATCTCCAGGTAGGGCTAGGAAAGAATCCTGCCTGAAACCCTAGAGAGCCTCTGCCAGTCTGTGTCGACAAAACTCATCTGAATACACCAATGTTCCGACTAGGTATAAGGCAGCTTTCTGTGTTCCTATGTCATACGCTTAGCCAGCTCCCTAAGAAGCAGGCTAACTTATGGGGTGCACGGCAGGGAAGATGTCACACACAGTTCTGTCCCCAAACACATTGCCACCATTTTCTCACCATGCCACCCGGCGCCTGCTTATTGCTTGCTTAAACAAATGCTGCAATCCACTGGTAGTGCCCATGTTGTTTCAAGTGGTGTTTGCAACCACGTAAGAATGAGGCAGGAGTTGTATAAAATAAAATCCTTTATTTAACTAAGTATGCTTCTAACTCCTCACTCTGTCTCCCTCCTGCTCTGTCACTGTACTGTTCATGCCGAGTCACTTCCTGGTGGCTGGATGCTCTCTCTCTCAAGCCTTCCCTGAGTTCCCTCTGTGTCACTGAGTAGGGATGGGAGACACTGCGGCACTAGACCTGCCTCTGCCTTGGCAGATCTCCCTGCTGCTGCGCGAGTCGGAAGCAGGCCAAGTCGAGCCAGGGAAGCGACTTCCATTTTCAAAGCGGGACCGCTGTTTATGTAGAAACTGCCCTAACCTACACCAAAACCACACTGAAAATGGCCATAATTTGCATGGATTGCGCAAATTACAGCCATTTTTGTTGTACGTTACGGCAGTTTCTGTGTAAACAGCGGTCCTGCTTTGAAGACGGAAGCTGCTTCCCCGGCTCAACTCTGGAGAATGAGAGCCAGCACTGGGGAAGCAGTAAGCGAGGCGGAGTTCAGGGGAGCGAATCGGGGAAATCCACCGGATTCCACCCCCCCAAACAGATTCTTCACACATCCCGATCACTGAGTTTTTCTTCCTCTCTCCTACCCGAACTCTCCTACCTACTTCCACATACATTGATACATATGTATGTCATGTTAGCGGAGCAATGCAGGGGCGTGAGCAATACCTGCTGGACTGTGTGGCCAGGGCGGGCTGCCTCTCTGCCGGCTCACTCCGTCAGGGGCATTACCTGTCAGTGCTGCTCGTGATGCATCAGGAGAAAGTGACTAGGTGAAAGAGACAGGCAGCCCCAGCCAGCAACAAACAAGTATCCCCACCACCACCAGGGCACCAGCTTCAGAGAGGCTTCAGGGGGGATGAGTAGGGCTGCCCCCACTGGCCCCTGCCACCCAGCATCCACCACTTGAGAAAGCTACCTGACTCTACCTAATGGTAGGGCTGGCCCTATCAATAGGAAAGGGCAAGGTAGGAGTCTTCCGTTTTCTGGCTGAGACTGGCACTCCTTGGGAAGCTTGGGAAACAGTAGGAGTAAATCGCAGAATCCAATGCTGCCCATCCACTGGTGGAGATGGCCGCCATTCTGGTCTGTGCGCAGCCAGCCATGCCAACTCCATTCTGCAAACAGCCCCTATTGCTTGCAGAACCATGATTTAGTGCTTCGGGGGCAAGCCCTGAAACCAACAGAAACACTCATTTATGGAAGGGGGCAGGTCAGCGGAGTTCCCTGATGCGAGCGCTAAATCGCCATTCCACAAGCAGTTCTGGAAGCACGGCGGGCCTGACCATGCATGAATTCCACACCTAAAGGATCCCGGTACTTCATTGTGCTAATTAATTCATATTGATCAAACATCGGCTTGCCAAGCACTTGTTCCAATGTACTGGACTTTAAATGTCAAGGCACGAATGATTTGTCCTTTGACTCTCATGTGCTGTAATTTTTCCTGCATTTCCATGGCCATGTCTTTTTTAAAAAATATATTATTAATTTTTTATTGTGGATTTCAACAAAACAAAACAAAATCAAAAGAAGAAGAAGAAAGAAAAGAAGAAAAAATACAATTTTCTTGCATAAATTGAAATAAATCACTTACAGTAGGGGCATATGAAATGTGTACCTATGAGTATATATATGTAAGTATATGAAAATACAGCTATCAATAAAAACCATTATGCATAAGCTTCAAGAAAGGCAGGCCAAGTATCCATATATTTATCTATTCACA
This sequence comes from Shinisaurus crocodilurus, assembly GCA_021292165.1. NCBI lineage: Eukaryota > Metazoa > Chordata > Lepidosauria > Squamata > Shinisauridae > Shinisaurus > Shinisaurus crocodilurus. The sequence continues at coordinate 20,760,238 of CM037880.1, read as the reverse complement.
GGTGGCATCTAAATACCACCTGTTCAAATGTTGATAGCATCGTTAGGTCCTCAATCCATTGTGTGATAGAAGGTGGGTGTTTATCTTTCCAATGTTTTAATATCAGTCTTTTAGCTGTCAAAAGGGTGCGGAAAATGCATTCACATTGACCTTGTGTTAACTTCCAAGCAACAGGTAAAAAACTTAGAAGAACATGTGTATCAGTAAATATTAAAGAGCATTCCAATGCTTAGCCATGAAATCAAACCGGGGGGCCGCCTCGCCCCCGCCTTGACTCTCCGTGGGGGCGGGGGGCCCGCCTCGATCTTCTGAGTGGTGCGGAGCAGTTCTCCGTGCCGCTCGACCCATCCTCTCCGGTCCCGTCCCGTCACTTCCGGCACTGGAAATGACGCAACGGGACCCTGTGCAGGCACAGTACGAGGCACAGGGGTCCAGCGCACCTGCGCAGGGTCCCGTCGCATCATTTCCGGTGCCAGAAGTGACGGGACGGGACCAGAGCGGGCCGTGCGGGCGGCTCACCGCAGAGAGGTGAGCCGCCCCGAAGAGAAGGTAAGGCCTCTCGCAGCGTGAGCGGGGCCAATTTCAGCCCCATTCTGCCTGCGCGAGGCTCGATGTTACATCTCTACAATGCTAAGTTTATCTGTATTGTTATCTCCTCCCAAAAAGAGGCAATTATTGGACATTGCCAGACATATTTGTAAGAGAAGCATTAGCAATATTATACCCCAAGCAGTTAGCTGACTTAGACAAACCCTTGTTAAAAAGACATTGTGGCATCCCATAAACATGAATAAAAGGTTTTTGCTGAATAAAACGTAACCTGAGATTCAGTGACATTTCTGGCACAGAAATGAAAACAACAATCCATTGATTCAGCAAAACAGGACAGTCCAGTTCCCTATTCCATTCCTGCTTAAGACCCTGTGTACCATATTTATTCACTGATAATAAGTATTTTAGGGTTGTATCCGAGAGTCTCGAGTGGGCTGAAAGCGGGCCGAAATCGGCCCGCTCGCCCCCCCCAAGACTCGCGCACCTTACCTGGTCGCCACTTATCCCATTGCTCCATGCTGCGCTGGCAGAAAGGGGTCCCGTCGTGTCATTTCCAGCTGCCAGGAAGTGACGCGACGGGACTCCGCACTGCGTTTTTGGCGTAAAAAGCAGGGCAACCTAGCTTAAAATGGCCGAGATTTGCTATAAATATAACCAGAACAACAACAACAAGGTTCTGAATTATGCGCAAGAGGTGAATCCAACTCAAGATGCATTTGCGCAAGTGTGGTTGTTCAAGTGTAATGCGCAAGTGCCTTGCAATGGAAAGATTCAGCAAAGCTCTGCTGGTGCTATCTGAGTTTGTGGAATGACACCATTGGATTCTGCCCCAAGTCTGATCCATCTTTGATGCAACAGTCCTTCAGATACTTAAAGACATTATCATCTTTACCTTGAATCTTCTTTTCTTCAGGCTAAGTAATGTTACACATTGCTTTCCTGCCCATGATACATGTCATATCATGGAATCCACACAACTATGTTTGAACTGGGGCTACTATATTTAGAAATGGGTCCTCTGTATACTGTTTTTACAACCAATATCTTACAGGTCACTTTAAAAAAGACAAGAGAACAGCAATTTTTACCCCCAGGGCATAAGTAATATTATGGCTATTCCATAGTGCATCATTTTACACTTATTAAGAAATGAATATCACCTGCTTTTTTGGCCCATTCTCTTTGTGCTTTGAGGTCTTTCTGTTATTAAAGGGAATTTAATTTTTCCTTTCATTATCTTTATTTTCTTCCAGAGGATTAAAATGATTATAAATTCTCCACAATGGGATGAACCAGAGCCACTAGCGATGACTAATTCCAAATTATTCCACTTTTTTGAGGCAAGGAATATGCATTTTAAAAAGCCCACAAAAATGTATTTAAATAAAGATGGTCACCCATGTAGGAGACTCAGTGCAGATTTCTTCAAGGAGATTAACAAAAGAGATAATAAAAGAACATTAAAAGCATAAAACATTGTACTCTGAAATTAATAACAAAAGTCAAAAGCTTTGAGGGTAATTAGTACTTAATTAGAAATGGAGATGCTATCAGCATAATAGTTGCAATTTTATTCATTCAGTTATACTACTAGTCCCCATAACACAACGTAATGTGTGGTATTCTTTATATATGCATTCATCATACATCAATGGCTTACAGCAAGTGGTTGTTTGGATGGATAAGAGATATGTTTGTGCTTTGTTTTCCAGAACAAGTTGCCTATCAGCTGTTCCTTAATTGAATATCAGGAGCATTCATCCATGTACGTTGATGTTAGTTGTCACTGAGCAGAAAAAGTAATACACAGGAACACCAAGAGCAGCTGCTGTTAGGAATGTTTGAGGAATCTGATCTTTGTGAATTCCTGTATTAAAATCACCTGATCCTAATCTACACTAGGGATAGGTGAGAAATGTGTTGACTTTGCCTTTTTAAACAAGATGACCCAATTCGCATGTGCCGGAAATGAATGCGACCCCAAAAGCAATTTGTGAGCAAAAATCCATACATTTCCAATGCGTTCCACAAAACAAAGCAAAAAAGTGATTGAGAACATGAACACATTCGGAAAATATGCAAAGAAAATGTGTACATTTCTGAAATGCACACAACCCTGCCTTAATCCATGGGTTGTATCAAGGATCTCTCTTCCACAAGAGGGAGGAAGGGGACCTTCCTCTTAAGAAAAGGGCCCTCCGACCCAATTTTGGGGGAGCCCCCTCCCCCACACACCACAGCTCACCCCATTCTGCAGAGTCTCCTGATTTTCTCCGTAGCATTTAAGAAGGCTGGGGGGGCTGCCATGGGAAGGAGTGGGCGGAGACATTCACTTCCTCTAGTGCAGTTGATCCAGCAGAAATCTGGATCCAGCCCAATAGGTGCATGTATACAAAAAGGTATGTGTTTGGGGAGGAAAATGCACACATTTCTTAAACTGCATAGAAAAATAAGTATACATTTCTGTTCGGGGGGGGGGGAAGCTAGCATGGAACAGATGGACTGAGTATGGCGGTGGAAAAAGAAGGAACCCAATGAGCTTGAGGCTGGAAGATTTGCTATGCCTGTGTGTGCTTGGTTCTCATAGTCCTCTTCTGAACACAATGCTGACTCAGGTGTGTGACATCAGCTGGTGTAATTGGCAGGCACAGGCAGTATGAAGTTTCTGGAGTGGCCATGCCTGAAATAAATACTAGAATAGCAGCGTGCCCTGCCTCTCTCCTAACATGTTCAAGAATCCACCTCATGTCCCGTTCCCATAATGAACAGCAGGGACATGTGTTGAAAACAACCACACTGAGTAAGGATTTGAATTCTTATGGCCATGGCCATGGCCTGGCCTTCACAACTAGAGCCAATCCTAGCCTTGCAGCTCAGGCATAGTGAGCTGTGCGGGTGAACACCAACAACCGAATACTTGAGTGCTGTTTATCCCTTTTATTATTGTGTCTTCCATTGTGCTTTTCAATTATTTTGTTTTTTTATGGTGGTTTTAACTCAGTTTTTGTTTTAATTCTTGGTTTTATAATGGTGAGCCACCTTGACTTCCTTTTTTGGAGGGGTGGGGTGGGGGAGATAGATAGGCAGGACACAAATCAAATAAATAAATGATAAATATACCGCCAACAGCATCATTATCCTAAAATTACAGATGTGAACTATCTAAAGTGGTCTCCCCATACCTGGTACCCACCAGATGTTTGGACAACAACTCACATCATCCCTGGCCATTATATCCATGCTAGTTGGGGCAGATGGGGGTTGCAGTGCAAAATGTCTGGAGGAGGGTGCTGGGTTGTGGAAGGCTGATCTAAAGCATTAAGGGTGCCATCCTGTCCATATTTAGATTGAGTGAGAAAAGCCCTACAACTCTCAGCAAGCCTCAGCCAGAACTATGTTGCATACCAGTTATTTTCATTATTTGCAATGGCTGCTTTCAAAATTAGATAGAATTATGTATAATCATATTTACTAGTGTTTCAGATTGTTTGGTTTGATCCTTTATTGTGGATTGTTGTATGTTTCCCCCCCACACACACACACACACACAGTTTTGTGATGACCTTTGGTTTTAAGCACATAAAGATTAATTGATATTTACCAATAGATTACTAGTACTTTTAAACTCAGAGCTCTTGTTGAACTTATGGCACAATCCTATGTATGTTTAGAAAAAAGTCCTACAACTCCCAGCATGCCCCGGCCAGCCATGCTGACTCAGGCGTGCTGGGAGCTGTAGGACTTGTTCCTGTCCAAACCCACATAGGATTGTGGCCCTAAGAAGCTGAATGCAGCCCACCAGCCACATATGGCAATCCACCAGGAGCTTGATAAATCTTGTTGTTTTCTGCTGCTTATCTGGCAGGGGAAATGGGAGGGGTTGTCAAGCACCTGGCAGTCACAATACACACAGCTGGTGGGTTGCATGCAGCTTGACGGGTCACAAGGCATGCTGGCCTGAGATGCAGGCAGACTGTGAGAAAGCGACCACTTGATAAATGGCCATCGGCATTCTCCCACCATTTCTGGGATGTTTGTTTATGGGCCAGTGGTTTGCTTGGAGGACAACTGCTACCCTGTTGGTTTCTTAAACCTTTGCATTGGTCCCATCTGCAATTTGAGGATAATGACACTTAGTTCTATCAAAAGGGGATTACAGGATTTACTGCTGCAGCTCAAGATCCTTGGACAAAATTTAATCTCTGCTCTAAAGCCACATGACTCATTTTGGATTCTGGTTTTGTTTCATGGTTGCTACTGGCCTTCTCCCAAAGCCTGGGAGTCGAACCCCTCTCTACAGAGCAAGAAAACAGTTTTCTTAGCTCTCATTCCAACAGCGCTGCTACTACAGGGCGGCTCCAAAACCTTGTGAAATGATGTCATTTGATCAAAAAGCAATGGGGTTAATTTAATTAATTGTCTGCTTTGAATATCAAACAGGAAGTATATAAAGTTGTGCTGCTTTATAAGAAAATGGAGCTGTACAACTCTCAAAATAACTCAAAGTGAATGTGGGCAGAGGAGGTGGCTCTCTGGCAATAGTATGGATCTTGAAAAGGCCTAATCACATTCTTAAGATGCTAACATGAGCTCTTGGGATCTTTGTAATTTCAGTGTGCCCTTTGGAGTCAAAGGCAGCTTCTCTCTATAATACTTAACTGCCAGCTTCAACAGATTACAGCTGTCCTTCCTATAACCTATAACCAGCAATTAAACCCTACAGAGATCCTCTCCCCCTCGGATTTCTATACAAATCATTGGCGGAAGTACACTGGACCTTGTGTAAAAAGGAGGGGGCTTACCTGCTCCATATTGTTGACTGATGACAAAAAAAGAAATTGTTTATTATACCTGTATCCACTTTCTTTTAAAAGGCTCAGAGCAATTTGCATAGGCGCCCAGTCATTTCTGCCAAGCCACTGATTCTGTCCACACACCAGCTTATCTTAAAAAATGGAACAATAGCAGGTGCTCCCTATCCATTCACTAGACTCCATCAGACCGTCCTCCATTTTCTCTTTGTATATATGGGCCATGGCTGATCCTATGCATTGTCAAGCCTTAGAGAGGTATTTTGTTGCATTTTGGGTACCACTTTTGCTATAGCACTGCACGGAAAAGAGATTGTCTCCACCGTAGCACCTTGAAATATAGGAAGTCTAGGGGGTGGGTGATCCGCCCAGCACTTGACTCATGGCACGCTTGGTGAGCGCTGCTGCCACATGAGCTGAGCCGGGCTGAAAACGAGCGCCACGTGGTGAAGCACTCGCCAGACTTCCTGGTTCCTGGTGCTACGTTGTTTACATAGAACATGGTGTCATCAACATCATCATCAGGCGATCACTAGTGACCGAGTAAGATTGTCTTCCGGGATAAAAGGAGGAAATTCTAAAGAAGATTGTGTAGACTCTAGCGATGGGTCCGTAAGTGACTGTGGAGGCCAATTCTAGATCCACACAGCTTCCCACAGTGAGGACACAGGTTACCAGATAGAAGATGGTCCTGTAAAGGATTCATTTGACGTGCTTTTCACTTAGCACGTTTCTCCCTTTCACCTTGCATTTGGGCTTCTTCAAAGTCCATGGAACCTTTGTGAAAGGCCAACCTCCATTTAGATCGTTCATGGGCCAGAGCTTCCCAGTTTTCGATGTTTATATTGTATTTTTTTAGATTAGCCTTATGAACATCTTTAAACCTCTTATATTGACCACCGATATTCCGCTTTCCATCCTTGAGTTGGGAGTAAAGTAACTGTTTGGGAGACGGCAGTCAGGCATTCGAACAACATGACCGGTCCACTGAAGTTGGCGTTGAAGGATCGCGGCCGTTTTTAATGTATCTTACAACATTTTCTATGTAAAAAACGTAGCGCTGGGAACCCAGAAGTCACTTCCCCGGTCTGGCTTGCAAGACCATGAGTCAAGGAAGGGAAACAGGCAGGTCTTGCGAAGCTCAGGTGGTCGAGCCTGGTGAGTTCGCTGGACTTCCACCTCCCAATCGAGCTCCGCACTCATCCCTAGGAACCTGCTTTATATCAAGTCAGATCTTTGGTCCATCTAGCTCAGTATTGTCTAAACCAGGGGTGGGCAATTTGTTGGCTTCCAGATGCTTTGGCCTACAACTCCGATGATCCCTCACCATTAGCTATGCTGGCTACAGCTGATGGGAATTGTAGGCCAAAACATCTGGAGGGCACCACATTGAGGAAGGATGCCATAGGAGAATGACAAAATATCAGTGAGGCAAGCTTGCTGAATGAAACTTCTTTAGATGTTTTGAGAACACAATGTTTTTGTGCTCTCTTGTTGTAGGGTTGGCACTTGGAAGCCCCTGGGTCAAATCTGGCCCACTGAGGGGCGTCACTTGGCTTCTCTAACTTTCAACCAAAAGGTTATTGTTCTAGTGCTATCTAAAACAATTGAACTTGTTGGCAGGCAACCTTGGGAAGTGAGAAGAGGACCTTGGCCCATTATCCTTTATTCACACTTCCAACCTCAAAAAGTAGATCTGAACATAGTTACCTTCCCTACTTTTGTGGATTTTTTCTTCCACAATGGTGGGTGCAGGGGGGCGGGATTCCAATACCTTTGTGGGAGTAGGCACAAATATAATTTACTCTCAGAGGACGATACATTCCTTAACTTACAGATAGATGGTTGAGGGTTCACTCATTTATTTTTCTTTTAAAAAAAACACATTTTAAAATGCCAAGCCTGGGTCTGGACACTTTGCAAATGGATGGACAAAAATGCCCCTCCCTGGAGACAAAGCTATGTCCCATGGGGGGCAGTCATCTTTTTTTCTGTACAATGCCATGGCAATGACACCACATCACCACGAACCTTTCACCACTGGTAGGGATGTGCGAATCAGCAAAACTCAAGGTTGCCGAAATTCTCCAAATTCCATCTGAAAGCTTGTTCTCTCTCAAGTCCATATCAGAATGGCAGCTTTGTTTTTTTTGGGGGGGGAGGGGGGTCACAAGAAAATCTGTGTATATTTTCATGCTTATTTTTCCAAATGTATGTATCAATTATGCACATTTTTGAAATGTACGCACTCTTCTCCCATTGATTAAAGTGTATCTGTGCGGATTTTGAAGGTGTGTGAGTGATAGCAGAGCTCCGCGTGTGCTGGATGGGAGAATTAGAATCCTGTCTGTGCATAGAGGCCCATTATTCTACACACAGATCTCCAGATCTCGCCCCCCTCTACGCAGCGTTCCGGTGTGTCTGTTTGCAGCTGCCAGCCAGCTTGCCTGTAATCCGACTCCAGCTTGTAGCTTCCCCGGTTTGCAGATTAATCCAAGTAGCAAGGAAACACTCTGTAACTCCACAGGTCTATTTCTACCTGTTTATTTACTTAGCAAGTAATATTCTACAGAGTATACATTTCCTAGTTACAGTCCATGTGCAGAGTACAATGCATAGCAAGCATTAGTTCCAGTGGAGTAGGTTTGAGCTTCACTCCACCTCAGCAAAAACGTTACATTGTTGCAAAGTCCAGCAAGCAATAGCCAGAAGAGAGAAAGAATAGAGAAAGCAGTCCTGCTCTTTTCTAAAATGGCTTCAGACAGAAAAACAAGTTAGCACGTCATTCAGAACATACAAACCATGTGACTAGCTCATAATGATCCTAGGATCTAGCTTTCCCATGAGAAAGAACACGGGAAAGTAGAAAGACACAACATACTTGTTTACCGCCATTCTGTTCCTCTCCAAGTGTAAACAATGTGCTGCAGCTGGTGATTGTGATACACATCACAACATCCCCCCACAAGCTGTAGTACATCTTGTTTATACTTACTCAATGAGGCCTAGTGCCGTCATTAGTTTCCTGTGTCTTACTATAGGCAATGGTTTTGTGAAAAGATCTGCCACCATTTCCCCTGTTCCACAGTATTTGAGTTGCACCCATCCTTTCTGCACACAGTCCTTTACATGAGAGTAACGAACATCAATGTGCTTGGTTCTTGGCTTACATTTTTCATTTTGTGCCATGCTTATACAAGCTTGGTTGTCCTCAAAAAATTTAACAGTCTTGCCTACTGGTAATTGCAGATCAGTAAACAATTGCTTGAACCATTCAATCTCATTGCATGCTTGAGATAAACTGATGAATTCAGATTCTGCACTAGATACAGCCACACAAGATTGTTTACGTGTGTACCAGTCAATTAAACTTTTATCATACATGATCACAGTCCCACTTGTGGACTTCCTATCTGTAGCAGACCCCCAATCAGCATCAGTGTACACACAAAAAGCTTCTTCTGTGTGTGATGACAATTTCAGTTTGCAATTCATGGAACCTTTTAAATACCTTAACACACGTTTCACAGCTAGCCAATCATACATAGAAGGATTTTGAGTTTTCCTGCTAAGTATGTTTATAGCATTGCTGATGTCTGGCCTACTCACATTTGCCAAATATAGCAGGCTTCCAATAACACTTTGATATTTTCCAATATCTTCAAATTCAGTGTTATCTGTGTGTTTCTGATATTAAAGAGTCATTGGAGTGGTAACTGGGTTACAATTCTCCAATCCATGAATTTCCAGCAATTTCTGAATTTTTCCACTTTGTTCAGCCATGAAAGAACCTTCCTCATCCTGGGATAATTGCATTCCAAGATAATGTTTCACCAAACCTAGATCTTTCAGTTCAAAGTGTTCTTGCAAACCTTTTGCAATTTTGTCTTTCTGACTTACTGATTCTGTTATCAGCAATATATCATCAACAAAGACTAACAAATACACCCAATGTCCTGGTTCTGTGTAATTTGTGTACAGACAGTGATCAGCCTTGCTTTGTTTGAATCCCAAACTAATCAAAACTCTGTCCAGTTTTTGGTTCCAGCATCGAGCTGCTTGTTTTAACCCATATATGGACTTGTGCAGACGACATACAAGACTGGGATTTTCTACAAAACCTTTTGGTTGCACCATGTAGATTTCCTCTTGTAAATCACCATATAGGAAAGCAGTTTTTACATCAAAATGAAATGCCATCATTTTTCTTTGTGCTGCCAATTTCAACAACAATCTGACAGTTGCATACCTTGTTGTTGCTGCAAACACAGAATCAAAATCTACCCCATGTTTTTGTGCAAACCCTCTTGCCACGAGTCTCACTCTGTACCTTTCCACCTGCCCCTGGTGATTTGTTTTCACCTTGTACACCCATTTACAGGTGATGGCCTTGCGCGCCCTACAGGCAAAGATACCAGACTCCATGTTTTGTTATCATGCATTGCATTGATTTCATCCTGCATGGCTTCAAACCAATCATTCTTCACTTCTGGTTCCAAGCTCTGAATGTCCTCAAAACTTTGAGGTTCTAAAGCTATTTTGAGAGCTTTATGTACAACAGTTTTCCCACTTTGGAATTCAACCTGATATCTAACAGGTGTTTTGCGTTCTCGGGTTGAACGCCTTAGAGATTGTTCACCTCCCTCCTGTTCCCCAGATATCTGCCCAGTGGCTTGTTCTGTTTCAGAAACTTCCTGCTGTGTTTCAGACATTGCATGCATTGGCAATTCCACCAGCTGTTTCTGTTCATGTGCTTGCTCGTGAAAAATCACATCCCTGCTCAGAATTACCTTGTTGTGGTGTGGTGACCACAACCTGTACCCTTTTGTTTGTGCATCATACCCCAGCAGAAAACATTCAAAGCTTCTTGGAGACAGCTTTGTTCTGTTTTGAGCTTGTATATGAACAAAACATTTGCACCCAAAAATTCGCACTTGTGCTATCTTTGGCTTCCTCCCATGAACCATTTCATATGGAGTTTTCACAGTTGTGGTGTTGGGTAACCTGTTCAGCAGGTAATTGGCATTTGACAGTGCATCCCCCCAGAAATGGTTTCCCACCTGTGAGTCAGCTAATTGAGCTCTCATCATTTCCTGGAGTGTTCTGTTCCTTCTCTCAGCAACGCCATTTTGAAAAGGGGAGTATGGGGCTGTGACTTTGTGCCCAATGCCCTCACTTTCCAAGAATTTCTTGAATTTTGTACTCATGTACTCTCCCCCACCATCTGTGAGCAATTCACCTATTGGGTATTGTTTGTATCTGTTACCAGCCCATTTCACAAATGATACAAATCTCTCTTGAACCTGAGATTTGTGCTGCAGAAGATAAACAAATCCAAATCTAGAAAAGTCATTAATAAGAGTCATGTAGTACCTATTTCCCCCATAGCTGTTTTCAAATGGTCCAGCAACATCAGAGTGTACTAGCTCAAATATTCTTGTGCTCACTCTATCACTGTGTTTCTGAATGTTAGTTCTGTGTGACTTTGCCTTACTACATACTTCACATTCCACATAATTAGCACAAGGTTTCATTTTTATACCCTCACACAGACCCGGCATCTTCTCGATGCTCCTGTAGTTGGCATGTCCAAAACGTTTGTGGAAAATATGTAAACAATTATCATGGGGTTTACAATTTGCATACTTTGCACTCTCATCATTTGTTACAAATGGATTTATAACATACAGAGAATTCTGCAAATCACCTTTTGCACAGACTATCCCTTCACATGAAATCACACATTTGCTGTCTGAAAAACATATTTCAAAACCATTTTGAGCTAATTGAGAAATACTTATCAAATTCGTATCCAGTTCCTGAGCGAACAGTGCCCTCTGCTGACCCAAAGTAGAAAAGTCAATTGTTCCTGTTGCTGAAACTTGTATTCTTTTCCCATCAGCTAATTCCACGTGCTGATTTGTATATCCATCATTTTCCAGAGATTGAAATTATGTCTCTGGAATTAGCCATGTGATGACTGGCTCCAGAATCAAGAATCCAAACATTATTATTAGAAACTCCCTAGCAATCAAACTTTTGCCCGTTTTAATTGCCTCCTCGGGTGCATTTGTAGTTTCCTGTTTGTTTCATTTCTTTTTCTGTTTGACCTTTGTACAGTCCTTCTTCAGATGATTTGTAGATCCACAAGAAAAACATTTTTTCACTTTTAAAGCTGTAGCCTGGGTAACTCCCAGCTTGTTGTTATTCCCAGCTTGGCTGTGCCCCGCGTCAGCCGAGCTGTCTGCTGATTTACGTCCAGCATTGTTTTTCTTCCCTTGCCGTTTCTCCCACTCAGAGAGAAGTTTGCCTGACACATATTCCATTGTCAGGTTCTGATCTCGTTGCCCTTCCATCAATGTAACAATTGTATCATATGATGAGTCCAGACTAGATAACAGAATGGAAACTTGATGTAAGGGATCAATTGTCATCCCTTGTGCTCTCAATCTGTTAAACAAGTCTCGGATAGTACTCAAATGCTCAAGCATAGACCCACCTGGTTGCAAGCTCAACTTGTACAGCTTACGTGCAAGCAAAATTCTACTTCCTGCCGTTTGCATCTGATACATATTTTTCAAGGTGTCCCAGATCTGTTTTGCAGTGTTTTCAAACTGGATAAATGGCACTTGAGAACTTTCAACAGATAAGCAAAGAATTGCCTTTGCTTTTTCGTCCCGTTCCTTCCATTCATTATAAGCTTGATCCCCCACTGCAACTGCATCTTGTGTTACAACATTCCAAAGTCCCGCATGGGTTAAATAATGCTGCATTTGGAAATTCCATAACACATAGTTCGAGCCAGACAGTTTTTCTACTATCTGTGGGTTCAGAGATGGTACCGCCATCATTTCTGTGACCGGGGGATTTTCTGCCTCCTCCCCTTCAGAAACTTCGGCTTCGCTTTCTGAGCTTTTGGCCTTGAACAGAGCCTGCAAGCGTTCAGCGAACACCTCCCACTCTTCCCCCTCCTTACCGGACGAAGGCCCAGGAGATTTTTCTTCTTCTTTGACGTCTCCCTTCTCTGCCATTAATCATCGCAATCCCGGATTCGAATTTGTTGACACAGCTGTGGGAAAACAGGTCCTGCTGCTGCTGCTGGCGCTCACTTTAAGCCTGGTCCCAAACTGGTTCCGTTCGGTTCTGGAGCTGCTGGTCCTGCTGGTTCTGGTCCACTCTGGTACTGAATTCCTGGGCCCATAACCCTGAAGGTGCGTGAGTGATAGCAGAGCTCCGCGTGTGCTGGATGGGAGAATTAGAATCCTGTCTGTGCATAGAGGCCCATTATTCTACATACAGATCTCCAGATCTCACCCCTCTGCGCAGCATTCCAGCATGTCTGTTTGCAGCTGCCAGCCAGCTTGCCTGTAATCCGACTCCAGCTTGTAGCTTCCCCGGTTTGCAGATTAATCCAAGTAGCAAGGAAACACTCTGTAACTCCACAGGTCTATTTCTACCTGTTTATTTACTTAGCAAGTAATATTCTACAGAGTATACATTTCCTAGTTACAGTCCATGTGCAGAGTACAATGCATAGCAAGCATTAGTTCCAGTGGAGTAAGTTTGAGCTTCACTCCACCTCAGCAAAAATGTTACATTGTTGCAAAGTCCAGCAAGCAATAGCCAGAAGAGAGAAAGAATAGAGAAAGCAGTCCTGCTCTTCTGTAAAATGGCTTCAGACAGAAAAACAAGTTAGTACGTCATTCAGAACATACAAACCATGTGACTAGCTCATAATGATCCTAGGATCTAGCTTTCCCATGAGAAAGAACACGGGAAAGTAGAAAGACACAACATACTTGTTTACCGCCATTCTGTTCCTCTCCAAGTGTAAACAATGTGCTACAGCTGGTGATTGTGATACACATCACAACACATTTTTCAAAAGCATGCATTTTTTCATGCACATTTTTCCAATGTTCACATGCTGTTGAATGCATTCTTGGGGGATCCTTGAATCACATCACAAGCTCAGAAATGTATGGACTTCAACAGCAGGTTGTATCCAAGTCCATGTTCAATCTGGAAGGTGTGTAAACTAGGTAAATCTGGATAAAAAATGAACTGAAACCAATTTTTCATACATCCCTATATATAAATCACCAGGCAAAAAATGTTCAGTTGAGAATGTTTGGCACAGCCCTACCAAAAAGGCCTCCAACAAAACTAATCACTGACCTGGACTGTATAATTTGAAGCGCAGCTGGCTTTTCAATTTATCAATGTACTTGCAGCAAAAGAGACATTCAGGCTACATGGAGTACACACTTCTTCCTGCATGGTGATTACTTCTGTGTAGAAAATATAATGTGCGAAGTTGCCCTTTGTGAATTATCAGGTCAAGAGTTAGAATGAAATACATTTCTGATCCAGCCCTCCAAGCAGTTGTGCGAATATAGAGCAATTCATCTTGCAATAGTCATCATTTCCTGACAAAAACAAATTGATGATAGACACTCAGTTAAATATGTTCAAAATTCCCAGTCCTTTGAAAATATGCAATCAATAATTATCTACCAATAACTGGAACCTGGGGGTGGGAAATCACGTACCTTGCAAGCCAAGAGAGACCTGATGCTTCAGGAAACAGCTCTATTTACCGGAAAGCTTACTTGGCATCTGAGATGTAGTATTTCAATCTTGAAGACTTTTATTTGACATATTTTGTTAATGTTTAGTGCCTTGCCACAGGAGAATGTCAAAATCTCTGAGATGCAAGCTTGCTGAAGGAAACTTCTTTAGAGTTTTTGAGATGTATGAGAAGTGGCAAATTTATAAATCCTAAGGATGATGGGGAATTGTAACTCAGTAAACATGAAATGCAACCTATCATTCATTCCTGCAATGCAGCAACATACATCTATTCAATACAGCAGTGTTTATGCATGCTTTGAATGGAAGCTGTGTGGTGTGGCAGCAGCGTCCAGCAGTCAATTCCAGCCTTCATAAGCTGAAGCAGGCATCCGGTCAGTATTTGGACCCCTGATATCATTGTATGAAACATTGCAATCATCCAACTGAATTTAAAGGGAAGACTGTATTGAAATGTCTCCCACTCCTGGGTAGGGATGGGTGAGAAATTAGTTGGCTTTACATTTTAATGCCAACCTACCAAATTTGCACTTCCTGAACCTAAACACAAACTGGAATGCAGTTTACCATTGAAATCCATGCATTCCCAAGTTTACAGTGCTGTACACACACACACACACACACACACACACACACACACACACACACAGCACAAAAATGCCTACATTTCTGTGTACAAAAATGCATACATTGTTTTTAAAATGCACATAATCACTTTATTCATTGGGTAATGGCTTTTTAAAATGTGCGTGCATGCAAAAGTGCAAACAAAATTGTGTACATTTTTTTTTAGAAAAATGAGTACAAAAATGCATATATATTTTTCAAAAATTGCACCGAAACATATGTACAAACTTTTGTGCAGATGAAAACAAATTCAAAAGCTGATGCATAAATGAACTGGAACAAAATTAAAAGTTGGCGGGGGCAGGAAACACCTCTGAGAACCTGAGCGAACTTGAGCTTGACAGATTCAGTCATCCCTACTTTGGGGAGTTCTCTAGTGCCAAGGAACTGGCACTTTAAATGGGTTGTGTGGACCTCTGAGATCCTTTCCCCTTTGTGAAACCATGAACAAGCAAGCCCCACAGGAAGACATTTCTTTGGCAATTGTGTGAGTGAGAGTGTGTAAGAAATAGTGAACTGTCCAGGAGTCCTGCCACAGTGCCACTTGGGCATAGCAGGCACCTACACAATACAAAAATACGACCCCACTTTTGACATGCCTGCTGTTTCAAGTCAACCAGGGAGTGATTGGCTGTTCCAAGGAACTCAGCAAAGCAACAAGATTGCTTCAGAGGTAGCATGCAGAGACAGCACCTGGTGCGGTGCAGTGATAAGACTAGCACTGCGGAGACTTGGGTTCAGATCCTCACTGTGCCATGGAGCTCCCTGAGTGACCTTGGACCAGTTATTCTCTCTCAGCTTAACCTATCTCACAGGGCTGCTGAGAGAAGCACATATGACACCTTGAGCTCCTTGGGGGAAAGTGGGATACGAATGCAATAAATAAATAAATACGGTGGGGAGGGTGCTTCTAGGCAAGGACTTATGGCTTCCTACTGTTCTCTTTCAACTTTACCCCTACAATAGGTGACGCGGTAACTTTGCTATATGTATAGTTATGGGTTTTGAAGATTTCTCATATACGCGGCACCACGGTGCAAGCATTGAATTGGGATTTGGTTCAAATGCCCACACAGTGATGAGGCCCAACAGTGATCATGGGAAAGTCACTAATTTTAGCTTAACCTACCTCACAGAGTTGTTGTGAGGCTACAATGCTTCTCTGAGCCCCCTGTTTGAAGACTGGGATTTAAAAAAATGTGATACATAGGCTTTGGACGTGCATGAGAAGCACTGCTATGTTCAAGATACCTTACTGCAGGCGAATAAACTCTGGATTCTGTCAATTAAAACTAGCAGCATCTTATTATTTTAGCAATAGTAGTGTCTCCAACATCCATGACAATTAGTGACAGTATAGCAGTTAAGGTAGGAAGGTGATATGCAGTGTTTGCCTTTGTTTTCTCATTCAATATTGCATCAGCTCTCAGGACTTGGGTTGGAAATGGTCCAATAGGATGTGGCTACATCTTGCAACTGGGGATTCCCCCCTCCCATTGATATTGGAGGAAGTTTGTTTTGTGAATAATCTTCTGAAGAAAACAGGGAGACGCTACATCATCACACTTGGCCACGCAGGTCCTGGGAGTGGTTCTCTGAATATTCTCTGAAGGGCCGTATAACTTGATTATTCTAACCAGGCAATTACAGAAGGCCCTGATTGCAGACTCATCCCATCCAGATCTTCTACAGCACAAATCGGTCAGGAGGCATGCTGGGAAGAATAGCCAAAGAGTAATGTTGCTGCATGTTGGCCTGGAGCTGTAGACAGTAAAACTCTCCAATGTGTGGTGGTCTTTGAAATCCTCAGTCCTTTAATATCTGTTATTCCTGAGGATCCCTGGACACAAGGACACATTGCAGGAGAAACCGTATGTCACAACACTTCTGCTCTGTGAAAGACATCTTTTTTACATTAAGAATCCTTTATTTTTCACATTCCCATCAATAGCAGGTGAATTCAAGGAATCAGCTTCCACCAGATAGTATTGTTGGCTTTGGATAAAATGTTGAATCAATGGCATGCTTCACATGATATCCTTCTGTCAGATCCTCTCTGAGTAAGCAAAGTGTTATAGAAGTAATTCTTGGAAAGTCCCTTCAAATGAGTACTGTCTAGTGTAACAAAAGGAAGAACTACAACAGGAAATCAATAGCTACACTTTCATCTTCACCTCCAACTGCTTTTAAAAAAAATGAATTTCCAGATTGTGATACTCATTCTGGGGTAAGGCATCAGATGCAATCTCTGTGCATGCCGCAGGTTGTGGATGGAGATGCACTTCCCCATTCATCTTAGATTAATGGTGTTGAGAGCCAGTTTGGTGTAGTGATTGGAGTGTGGGACTAAAACTAGGGAGACCTGGGTCATTGACTCTCAGCCTAACCTACCTTGCAGAGTTGTTGTTGTGAGGATGAAATGGAGAGGAACAAGATCATTTATGCTGCCTTGGACTCCTTGGAGGAAAAGGCAGGATTTAAACATAACAAATCTTCATCATCATAGAATCTTAGAGTCGAAGTGGGCCTTGTAGGTCACCTAGTCCAATCTCCTACTTGATGCTGGAAATATAGAGCTAGAGCAGGGCTCTGCAACCTTGGGTCCCCAGATGTTGCTGGCCTACAGCTCCCAGCATACCCAGCCAGCATGGCTAATGGCAAGGGATTCTGGGAGCTGTAGTCAAGCAACATCTGGGGACCAAAGGTTGGAGAGCCCTGAGCTAGAGCATCTCCAACAGATGGCTGTCCAGACTCTGCTTGAAGACTTCCAGTGAAGGAGAGCCCACCACCACTCTTGGTCATTGGTTCTATTGTCAAACTGCTCTTACTGTCCAATAAATGCCTTCTAATGTGTAGCCAAAATTTACCCTCCTTTATCTAGTCTATGTGATAGTCCTTTAGGAATCTGACGAGTGCTATTATGCCCCCTTCAGTCTTTTCTTCTCTAGGCTAAAGGTATCCAGTCTGTCAAACTTGCCTCAAAGGACTTGGTTTACATATCCCTGATCATCTTTTCCCCCCTCCTCTGTACCCATTCAAATTTGTCTTTATCCTTCTGAAAGTGCAGTGCCCAGAAATGGACTTCTCCAGTGCGGGATCTACACTAGGGATCTTTGCCATCACGTAATTCCTGGCTTACTGGTGTGTCACATGAGGCACACCCCAAACTGACCTCCTCACACTATTTCTGCCATTATGTACCACATTTCTTCAGAATCCTGTTCTTCAGTTAAATCACAACTTTTTCATACGTTGCATTTTTTCCCCGTGGTATATATTTCAGTGTGTGCTAAACTTGCAGTATTGTTCGGGGGGGGGAAGAGGAGTGGCTTCAGTGAGGCGGTAGGATGGAGGGGGAGTGACGCTGCAATGAGGAAGTGTCCTATTGGCCTCCCCCCCCCCTTTTTAACAGTATTTGCTAATGCACACGTGCGGACATGTGAATCTGTGAATAGCACAAACCTCTCACATTGCCTCAAGTGCTGGGTGAGGAAGGCTGTTCATGGCTGTGCTCAGCACATGGATGGGCAGTCTTCACAAAACAGTAGCAACTCTGAGGAGTAGATAAGCCCAATCAGCCTTCAGTTGCTTTCCTGTCTCCCTCGCTGTCCCATCGCAAGGGCTTCTCTCCTAAGTCTCCTTGCCCAGTGAACTGGAGAGTAGATGCGATGCTGCTTCCCTCCTCCCCTCCCCTGTCCTCTGAAAAATATATAGTTTGAAATGTATTGTTAAGCCTTCCCAATTGTCTCCTTCGTCCTTTTTAATTTCTTGTCTCAAGGAACAACTAGCTGAAAACACACACAAGACCCAATATGCATGGCTACTCAGAAGTAAATTGTCTTCAATGGTACTTACTCCTGCAAAAGTCAGCACAGGAGAATGGGGTTTACTTTGGCTTAGGGGAAGGAGCTGTGAATTACCTTTTTTAAAAAATCTCCGCTCCTTCACTCCTTTGCACCAGCGAACCTGCGCATAAGCTTAATGGATCTAAAAAAAGAAAGAAAGAAAGAAAGAAACTTAAAGGGCCATTTCCCCTGCGCACAAGATCACATTTTCAACACAATGGAAACTGAAAAATGTTGATGTGTATGGGCTGAGGACAGATTCCTGTGGTACCTCCCTCCAGATTGATGACAAACCAGTGATGACTACTCTTTCAGTACAATTTTCCAACCAGCTGTGAATCCACCTGATCATTCATTATACTGACTAATAGTGCAATGTAATGCTAAACATTTTGCCTAGAATTATATATAGGATTGTAATTTAAGAGAATAATTTTCTCTTAATTTATTCCATTGAGAGAACTTCCAAACTTAGAAGGAGAATCATGTTAAACCACCCACACAAACTGCAAGAACAAAAAACTGGACAGTGCTCATTTCAGAATTATGAAATTACTACAATTGTATTCTAATGTATGCACAGACAAAAAAAACCCTATGCAATTAGAACTTGAACTGATCCAATTATGTGATGTAATGGTATACAGCAATTATGTTTAATGGCAGAATTATAATTTGTGATGATATCACAAAAACTCTTATGAAACTTTCTGAATGAATGCTAGTCATGAAGCATTAGCTGTATATAACAAGCTGAAAACCTGTTCTGTTTCAGCTAAAATATCGAGTGGGAGGGAACTCCTCATTTTGCTGTTCGGTCTTATAGAAAAATAATTTGTACAAGACAGAAAAAGAAAACACCCTACAGCAATAAATGAAAAAAAATATTCACATCTTGGCACTGTAACAATACACATGGATTCTAATCTTAATGCTCAATATGATTACAACTATAGTCATGAAGATATTTTCAAATAACTATATGCCCAATCCTATGTGAAGTGCGCAAGATGAGACTTAGAATACCTCTACCAGTGTTATGCAAGAACAAATGCCAAGATGTTAGGGACCAACCATGATACCTCCCTGAAAGCACATAATTTGTATTTGCCCCATCAAATGTCCACCCCGCACCAGCCCAGTACATATTGTGGTGGGGATAACATGTATCAATGTTTTTCCTCCATCGTAAGATACCTTTATCAGGGCCAGCATCAAAGTTAGGCATGGTTGGGCACATGTCGAGGATCCAAAACCTAGCAGAGATCCACTGACAAGAGTTCCCTGGAGTTGTTCCTACTCTTCACCCTTGCAACCTGCTGGTTCACTTGCCTCTCATTCTGGCCCAGTCAATGCTGGCGGTGAGAAGGAGGAGTAGAAGATGCCACTGCCTGCTTGCTCATCGCCTGTGAAGCAAGCGAAGTAGTAGCAGTTATGAGAAAGAGAATAGGAGGCAATAGTAGCAGCTGGTGATAATGACAGTGAGATGGTAGACTCACGGAGGGAGGGTGCTACTGAGGGTTTCTTGCCCAAGGACCCTCAGAAACTTGGAGCTGGCACTGTTTATATTGATTGGGTTATTCTGTGTTACTTTAATAATAGAGCACAATACTTTGATGTCAATAATACATCTATGTTACTCCGGAAACACACACATGCACAGACACGGTTGGATCCAGACTTAGCCATGACTAACTTAATTCTCATTGATTTCAATGGCTCTATCACAAGCATGACTAAGTCTGGATCCAACCCACACTCTACTATTCCAGCATATTTTATCAAGGAGATTCAGTGGTCATCTTACCAACGAAAAAAATATGTTTGTTTAAAAGAGTACTGATTGCTGTAAAAGTATATTTTAGGTTGGAGACAGGGAAACTGAGAGTAGTACGATAGAGGCATCCATGTTACCCTTGGTGTTTATATACATTTTAGGGTATGAGCGAGCAAATGTGTTGCTGCCAGGGCTGGTGTCAAGGGTGGGCATAGTTGGGCACCTGCCGAGGGCCTACACACCAGCAGGGGCCCACTGGGAGGAGCCACCTGGAGCTGTTCCTCCTCTTCACCGTTGCAACCTGCTTGTTCACCTGCCTCTCACTCTGGCCAAGATGACAGTGGTGGTAAGAAGGAGAAGGAGCAGCAGTAGATACCACTGCCGACTTGCTCACTGGCGCTCTGCCTGTCAGGCAAGCAAGTGGTAGCAATGATGAGGAAGAGAGGATGAGGAGCAAGGACAGCTGGTGACCATGGTGATGAGAAGGTAGACTCACTAAGGGAGGGGGGCATTGGGGATGACTTGCCCAAGGGCCCTCAGAAACCTGGAGCTGGCACTGACCTTCATGGCCCACACCTGATCCTGCCCCACTCCTCAAGAACTGGGTCATATTTCAGCTGTTGTTGTAACACACACAGGGCTGGTGCTACCATTAGGCCAACTAGGCGGCTGCCTAGGGCGCCAGGCTAAAGGGGGCACCAGGAGCACAGGGCTGGAGGGAGGGAGGGCTCAAGTGGGAGGGGGGTGCTAAATATCTGATCTTGCCTAGGGCACCAAACTGCCTTGCACTGGCACTGAACACACAGTACTCCTTGTCTTGCTGTGGGCTAAGTCAATGCACAGGACTGGGCAGCAAAGCTATATCCATTCCTGTGGTTTTTGCATGGGCTGGATTAACACAGGCAAGTGATTTGCAAATTGTGATCCAATGATTCAATGAATTCATTGAAAGCTTATCTGGGATAGCTTTCTTGAAAAGACAGCTCACAAATCATGACTAATTTCCCCTGCAATCTCTCTCTCCCCCACTATCTCTTTTTTGGGGGTGACTAGCATCATGGATTGTGGGAATGCTGTGAATGTAATTCTGAGGCCCTCCTCCAGGTGCCCTCACCGAATGAGATGAGGCAGGTGGCTATCAGAAAGAGGGCCTTTCCAGTGGTGGCACCCTGTCTCTGGAATGCCTTCCCAAGAGAGGCTCTCCTGATGTGAAGACCTTTTTTATTCTTACAGGCATAATAAGAACTACCGGTATCTTTTAAGTGCTTCTAGATCTTAGCACTCCTTTATTTTGCTGCTGGTTTTACTTTGGTTTTATGTGCGGTAGTGTTCCTGCTCTTTGCTGCTGGTTTTATTGTGCAATATTTATTGCTTCATTGTTTGTATTTTAGTGTATTGTACACTGCAGAGAGCTTGGCTTATTGGGTGGTTCAAAAGTGAGATGATGGATGGATGGATGGATGGATGGATGGATGATAGATAGATAGATAGATAGATAGATAGATAGATAGATCTTGATTGCAACAAAGTATTTGACAAAGTTCCTCATTATATTTTTGCTTGAAAACTGGTTAAAGGTAGGCCAAATGCCAGGTGGACAAGGCCACTCATTACATGTATCAGAGGCCACTCATTACAGTTTCCTACATACAAATTAGTCTAAAGACCAAATCCCTCTGCTGCATGTCTTGGCTAAATACAAGTGTACATGATATGTTTTCTTACATGAAGGCTAATATTTCTGGAGGTACTACTGCATGCTACTGCATGTGAAGCTGCCCTAGCAGGTAGATCTCTTTTCAAAAATGGAAATGCTATTGTCCAAACCACTTTCCAAAAACAAATATGCTGAGTTCCTCAAATGTTTATCAGGCTAACAGTAGGCTGATTCTGGCACACGTTTTGCTGCGTGGTAATGTTAGTGAATTCACGTCTATGAATGTCAGATAAGAAAAGAGAAACTGACACAGATAATAAATAAAAATTACAGGCGGCAGCAGTGGTTTGCAAAAGAAGATGGAATGTTAACATAAAAAGTATCCATTTTCTTCACTGTACCTATTGATTTATCTGTAGCCCACAGTGCTGGTTCATTTCTCCAAGGAGAACTCCACATGGATTTTCAGAATTCAAAAAGCTGTAAAAGACCTTTCACCGTTCAAAATGCTGCCTCAGCTACAGCTGCATACTATGCAAATGAAATCTAAACGGTATCTATGACAGATATTACTTTTGGATTTCGCCCATAAAAAATATGTGCTGGAAAATACATGAACCTGCTGAGCTTAGGTTACGTAGAGTCTTAGGGCAGAACTAGATGCTCTCTCAGCAAATGTGGGAGAGGGCTATGGCCAGGGCCAACATCAAGGGTAGGCATGGCTGGGCACCTGCCAGGGGCCCACACTCCAGCAGGGGCCCATCGAAACAAGACCCCTGGAGTTGCTCCTCCTCTTCACCATTGCAGCCTGCTTGTTTGCCTGCTTCTCGTTCTGGGCCAGACAACAGTGGTGGTGAGAAGGAGGAACAGTAGATACCACTGCTTGCTTGCTCACTGCCTATCAAGCAAGCAAGTGATAGCAATTCTGAGAAAGAGGATGAGGAGCAGTAGCAGTTGATGACAATGGCAGTGAGAAGGTAGACTCACTGAAGTAGGGGGGCCCCATTGAGAGTGTCTTGGCCAAGGGCCCTCAAAAATCTGGAGCCAGCACTGGCTGTGAGTGACCTTCAAGATTCTAGGCTTCCCAGGAGCTTCAATGTAGGATGGCCATCGTGGAAAGCAGGATGCTGGGATAGATTGACCTTTGGCCTGATCCAGCAGGACTTTTCTTATCTTCTCTCTCTCCACCAACACATAGTAAATTGAAGAACATGGCCTGATGCTCTTATGTATATCCTACCCCAACTGATGCTACCAGATTTTGTAATTGGTCAGCTCATTGGTCGAAACTCATCCATTTGTAATGATAACCTTTGTATTGAGCCTCGATCACTGTATTATGAATTCACTATTAAGTTCAGAATTGATTGTGAACTTTGGAGCATGTGCAGTAAAGTAGTACACAGGTTTCTGCCTAAAATTTCAGTTGTCCTACTACCTAGACTCCCCAAAATGTACTTGAAGCTGTCTCATTAGCTTCATCCCTTACTGCTGCTGCCACCGCAGCTCTGGATCTGAGGAGGAGGAGGACTCTGTAGGTCATCTTCATACTGGTAAGTAAATATCACATGACATCATTACACCGGCAGGCCACATGAAAACAACCAATCAGAAAGGGGGCACATAATGTGGTATCACATGACATCATGCCTCACAACACAATTCCAAACTCCAGCTCCCAAGATGCACCTCCTTGATATTATACCTGTGCACAGAAAGAGATTTTGTATTAAAGGAGAACTCTCATCTGAGCTCACATGGACAAATTTGTTACTTTCTGAGTAAATAATGAAGTCACTCAGGGTAAGCTCACTCACAGCTAACCCCCTGGTGGGGGAGATAAACTTGTAGCATGATGAAATCACATCTTTTCTTTTTTGGGTGTGTGTGTGTTTGTTTTACTACCCAAAAAACCCAATGTGATTTTTTTTGGGGGGGAGTAGTAAAAAAAAATCACATCTTTTTTTTCCTTTTCTTTTTTTGAGGAGAGAGGAAGAGAAGACATGGGGGTGTTGCTTTAGGGCAGAGGTGGGAATCTTTTTCATCCCGAGGGCCAAATTAGTTCCAGGCAAGCATGTGGGGTGGGGACACATTCCTGCAGTGAGCAGGGACATATCCCCAAGTGGATGGGGCCGCCCCAATGCTGGCATGTGGCCCTGCAACATGATTGCCCACACACACACACACACTTTTTAAAAGCCTTATTCCAGTGGGGGAGGGGTTATTTTTCTGTGTGGTTGCAGTGTTGCATGGACTTGTTGGGAACCTCCCATGGGCCACGTTAGCCCTGTGAGCGGGAGGTTCCCGATCCCTCTTTTAAGGTGACAGCTATGCATGCATGCCCCCCCCTAGCATTTATTTCCAGCCTAAGAAGGTAATACATAACATAATTCAAATGCATTCTTAATCATAGCAGTAAGGTTCCTGATAAAGGTAACAGGAACTCTTGGGCTTGAACCAGGAGCTGCTGGATCTCAGACCAAGGACTACCCAAATGAGTTACCATGGACTACATGTGCTAGACTCAAAGCTCTCTTCAGGAGCAGAAGAAAATGGGGTGTGCCACATTGCCCCCTCTAATTGGCAGGCATTATGAAGCCTCTGGGCTGGCCAGACAGCATAAATATTAGGAGCCTGGCCATCTCCCTTTGCATTGGCAATAGAGCAGTAATGTTTGTTTGGTCCAGCTCAAGCTACCGATCTCTCAGGAACTTTGAGCCAGGCAGGTCTAGATTTAAGTCTGATCACCCAGGGTTGTGTTCAAAGGGCAGTAGCCAACGTTAGTCTAACTTAAGACCCATTCATTTCCATGGGTCTACCCTAAGTAGGACTAACATTGGATACAACCCATATGGTCCTAGTCTCATCCTGATATAGAATACAAAAAGCCCTTTACATTATACCAGTAATGTATCCATTCTGCTCTAGCTTGCATATTATTATTATTATTATTATTATTATTATTATTTTATTTTAACACTGAGAATGGGTAGAAGATAAAATAGTGGCATTAAAGCAATGCTGAAGTTGTAACTGATGAATGATAATCCATCTAAAATAAACGACCATCTCAGAAAGTCCCATTGTTCCATATTCATATTGCTCGAGAGTGACTCAGGACAGGACTCAATCAAAGGTTCACATAATCTGCATCCAGGATGTGAGTAAACTGGCAAAAATGTCATCCTAAAAGTTATTGTTTTGGAATGTTTGGAAAGATTTAGGAATGGGGTGTAATGAAAGGTATAACATATCAGCTGCTAAGATTTTTATCTTTCTGAAACGTTGTTATATTCCCTATTTTTATATTTTCTTTAGGACTTGAGTCATTGCCTGTTGCAGTGGCAAGCTACCAACTTCCCTAATAACCTGGTTGTCTACAAGAAAGAATTTGAATCCTAATTAAAAAGTACAAATGAAAGTACAAACAGATTTTCAGCTTAATCAAAATGTGGAATTTTTGCTGACTGCATTCAGGCTTTCTGAGGCAGCGGCCTCAAATGAATACTGTTTCTTTCATTGACACTCATTATGTCCCTCTTCAGAGAGTAAATGAACACTCAGCAAGCCTTTCTGAGGAATCTCCGGAGGTGACCACATCACACAGTGGTGAAAATCCTTTTTCTTTTTTTGGCTTGACAGAAACAAGTGAGACCCACTGAAGGGGAAAACAATGGGAACATCATCATTAAACACTGGGCTTTTCAGCACACGGAGTCTAAATTATTTTTAATTCCAGGAGTTCACCTCACCTGTTTGTGGTGCTGGTGGCCCTTAATCCCCCCCTACCCTGTCAAAGGGCCTGGACACAATTCCTCAGCAGAAACTAGAGCTTATTGGTGCTGTCAAAGGTGACAGGAGCCAACATTTGTTTAGCAGGCTGCATATGACTCCTAATGCATTGTTTTGAACTGTATGGAGAGTCCCAATTTTGGATGCAAAAAACTCAGCCCCGGGGGGATAGCATATGTTGCACACTTTTCCATGTGCTGTGCTTAATCCAGCATGAAATGAATATATGCCAAAGTCTACTTCTATGAATGAATTATGCTCAAGATCAGACCAGTTATCCAAACATTATAGCACCTAGTGCCATCATATCTTGGGACGTATTCATACAGTTGAGCATTCATCAGCTTTGACAGCACTGAAGAAATATTCAGTGTTACCTGCCTGAAAAGAGGTGGGTATGTCTTATAGCGATGGGTGAAAATTTTGTTTCAGTTCAGTTTTGATAAGAATGTACCCAAGTTTGCAAAGTTCTCCATATTCAGGGCAAAAAGAACATTGAGATTTTTTTAAAAAAATTAGAATGTGGGAGAAACTACTGACAGATTCATCCATCTAGGGCCAGGGCCAAGTCTGGGTTTGAATCCCTGTGTATTCAGCCCTGTTAGTGCTTAATTAGGGTTGCCACCTCTTTTTTTCTGACAGGCTCTTCATCTTTAACAACTATAGGGCAGACCGGCACACCGTGGTCCTCTTCTGGCTGGGAATAGCTGTACCTATTGATTTGGCCAGTGCAGATGGGTGAGAATTTAGTTTCAGTTTCTTTTTTATAAGAATTTACCAAAATTCACAAAGTTCTTCATATCTGGGAGAGAAAGAAATTGAAATTAAAAAAAAAAAAATCAAATGTGGGAGAAAGCCAGTTTCTCCCCTCCCTAATATAGCAATGAGATCTTATAATGAATTGATTACTGAATAAGTAAGGGGTATGAGCTTTCCCTATAGGGGAGCAGTACCTATACATATATAGCAGTACCTATACAGTACCTATAACTTATGACTCATCAATAGAGCCTTGTTCACCCTTCCACCCCTTGAATGTATGTGAGCAGGCATCACACCAGGCGTAGGGATGTGGAAATTAGCAAACCTTGAGCTTTTTGAGGTTCTCTGAGTTTGACTTGAAGCTCGATCTGACTCGTGTCCATATCAGATTTTGTGAGCTTTCCCCCCCTTTTCACATGAAAATTGCAAAATACTTAGGTGCATTCTTGGGTACATATTTTGATGTGCATTCAAAAGTACACAATCTTCTTCCATTGATTAAAGTGTGTTTATGTGCACTTTTAAAAATGTATGCATTTTTTTCATGCATATTTTTTTAATGTACATTTTTTTACAAAAACATTTTTTTCAAACAGCATCTCAAGCTCAGGAATGTATGAGCTTTGACCTCAGATTGTGGTCACATTCACGTTTCAGTTTAGGAGGTGTGAATGGGGTAAATTCTGGTCATAAATGAACTGGGAGAGTCTTGTCATTATCCACTCTCATACATCTCTACTGGAATGGGAGGCCTGTGCCCATTTTCCATATACTCCTCATCTGTGGTACTCAGTCAAACTATGTAAGCTTCAGAGCTCATGTAACTTGATCATTTGGAGGGTGTGGGTGCCTGGCATAGATACGGGAAGTGCACGTAGGGTCCCCATTCTTGACAACAGCATGTTGCACTTACTGTGTGCATGCTTTAATGTGTACACCAAGAAGAGAGGGCAGAAACAGGGCTGCTTTGATTTCTATGCAGATCCCTCTGTATGCAGGAGTTTCATTTGCATGGGAATGGATCATAGCCAAGATGTTTCAACACCCCTGATTGATCAGTCTTGTCATTATCCATTGTGAAGAGGAAGGGATATTGAAAACAATTTCAATCCAATTAAGAGCAGATCCTGAAAGTTGTCTCTCTGAGACGTGACCACTGATAATTAGAATTGTCAGATCCGTTAATCATTGGCTATGGCCAAATCATCTATGCACGAACCTTTTCAATGAATGCATACTGATGTTTAGAATGAATGTGTTATTATTTGAAATAAAAAAGAAGAAATAAATACAGGTAGTCCCTGAGTTAAGAACATCCGACTTACAGACAACCCATACTTAAGAACGGACTTCTGGGTTCCCCGGCGCTACGTCGTTTACGTAGAGTACATAGCATAGTATACTACGCAATTTCCGTAATTTATGCAATTTGCGTAAATGCTGATTTTAATGTATAGAACGTTATGCTGTTCCGACTTACATACAAATTTGACTTAAAGACATTCTAACAGAACTCGTTCAGAACCTAGGGACTGCCTGTACCTTACTGAATAAATCAATCGACACAAGTTAGTCCAAGCAAATTAACCTAGAATGGAATTTTCAGAAATACTTTTATATCTAACTTTCTTCCAACTATTTATTTATTTATACATACATATATCCCTGCAGTGGCTTTCAGACACCAAAATCAGGCCAAATGAACAACTTCATTGCTTAATATGGAACTGGGCTAACACAATATTAAGCATGGGCACAATCCAGTAGGACCCTTTCATACACCAGCACTGCTGAAATGAATGGGAGATGTCCATGATGAGGCCCATTAATTTCAGCTCTGCTTGTGCAGAAGAGATTCTTGGTGGATTTTATCCTAATCCTTTGTTTGAAATATTCCATCCCAGTGCTTAGTTCCACTTTCCCAACCCCACGTGTGAGTCTCAATGACAAATGAAGAGGTCCACTGGGATCTCTCTGGCTCCTCCCTGCTCTCATGTGCTTGAGGCTACCTCTTGCCTACCACATCTCAGGTATGCATCCCATAATGCATTTGTCATTCTCAAAAGAAGAGTGTCGGACATGGGTGTTATTCTTTGCTGCTGCTTGTGATGGTATAATTTTTAAAATTGATTTTAACCATTTTATTGTATACGTATTTCATACTTTGAAAGTTTAAGATCTGTATAGTGTTTTTTTAAAAAATTGTACATCACCTTGGTTGTCTCTGAAGCCTAGAGCAGGGATGCAGAACCTCAGCCCCAGAAGACAAATCAAGTCCCCCAAGGTTCCGCAGAAGGCCATGCCCCCTTACCCTGGCCCCAACCCCTTTCCCCCAACCAACAATTGTTCAGTGGTCTTTGTCTTTTGTGCAGTTCCCCCCCCCCCATTCTAAAAGGTCAAAATGCCTCTCCTAAGGCTTAGTTATTGGCAGTAGGAGCTTTAAGCTAAAATATGCTGGTGTTTTGGCCTTGCCCTTTTGTCTTGGCCCCTCCCACCACTGGAATGCAGCCCTCAAGAGCTTCTTCAATATGGAATTTGGCCCTTGGGCTAAAAGAGGTTCTGCACCCCTGACCTAGAGCATGATTTATACATACATACATGCATGTATATATCTACACCAAATAGAAAAGACCTAATCATGGGTGATTTGCCATGGCAACCCACTGTCTGTTTGTGAGCTGATGGTCCAATTGGGAATGCTTGGGTTACAGGCCCTTTATTGTGGCTTCTGTAACATTGGATCAGTCACCTCTTGTGGCTTCTTAGAATCACAGAGCTGGAAGATCTCTCAGAGGTTGTCTAGTGCAACCCTCTGCTGATGCAGGGAATTGGTAGCTACAGCATCCCTGATAGGTGACCATCTAGCCCCTGCTTAAAAATCTCCAAGAAAGGAAATTGCACCACCTTCCAAGGCAGCCTGTTCCACTGCCAAACAGCTCATACTGTCAGGAAATACTTCCTAATGTTTAGTCAAAATCACCTTGTAACTTGAACCCATTGGCTCAGGTCCTACCTGCTGGAGCAACAGTAAACAATTTTGCTCCATCATCTGAGAGCCCTTTAAACATCTAGAGAGAGAATCATTTCTAAGCTAACATTCCCAATTCTTTCAACGCCTTCCCCCACCACAGGTTCTTCCATCATCACCTATCCTGTGGGAAGGATTCCAGGAGAGAGAGGAAGGTGAGCAAAGATCACCTCAGAGGCTGCTGCAGTTGGATTGTCCCTCACCACATATGGGGCCATCTATCACCAACTACCCTGTGAGATTTTATTAATGTGTTTTATTGATGTTGCTTGTAAGCCATTTTAGAAGGATTGGTATCCTGAAAGGCAAGATATAAATAATTGTCATACATAAATATTTAAAGGGCTCTCAGATGATGGAGCAGAATTGTTCCCTGTTGTCCCAGTAGGTAGAACCGGAACCAATGGGTTCAAATTTCTTGTAGGACTTGGACTCCAGGCCCCTTTCCATCTTTGTCATCCTCCTCTGAACATGTTCCAGTTTGTCAATAACCTTCTTGAAGCTGGACACAGTACTCCAGATGGGATCTTATCTTACCAAAACACAATAGAGTAGGACCATTATTTATCATGATCTGGACACTATACTTCTATTGATGCAGTCTAGAGTTGTGTTAGCTAGACACAACTAGCCTTTTTAGCTGTTAGTCTTTTTAGCTGTTGCATCACAATGCTGACTCCTGTTTAGGTTGTGGTCTTCTAAAACCTGGTTTGCTGGGTGAGGGTATTATGTGAGATCATTTGCTTAAAGCATTAGCCCTCCAATTGGTGAGTCAGATCACACCATCAACACTATCACTATATATGTATATGGCAGAAAAAGAGAAAAAGAAATAAAAGCAGGCCCCACAATGCACAATAGGGTTAAAGGTGGGTGTGAAAAGCTTCAGAACGTTTATATTCCACCTGTGAAGACATTTATATTCCACCCTTTCCATCAAAATGTTCCACTGGGTTTTGTGTGTGTTCTTGTGTATAAAACACAAGGAAAACATTGCCAAAACAAAGACCACCACCCCGCTGCCACAAACACACAGCGGCAGCAGCACCACTGAAATAATACAAGTTGGCTAAAAATGTGCAACGGGTGGGGGGGGAGGAAACACATCCATGTACTTCTCCAAAGGTTCTTCAGAGGAGTACAGTAATGTGCCATGTAATGCTCAAAAGAGAAACATTTAGGCAAATCTGACTAGGGAGAGAATTCTGGAATCTAAGTACCATAATGAGAGGGCCTTACCTCTCACCTCTCATGATTTCCCACTGTCTCTCAGTCAGGGGGGGAAACAGACCAAGGCCTCCAAAAATTATCTGAGTGCTTCGGCAGGTTACTACCTGAATTGCCATCACTGAGCTACTCCCTGTTGCCATGTATTCTAGAAGGGCCAGTGATCTCTTCCAGGTGGTGGTCACAGCCAGATGATGGTTCAAGCCCAAGCAGGGGTTCCAACAGGAGCTCAGGCTATGGCAAGATAATGGACAGCTCCACAAGGAGCTCAGACTGAGGATTACACACGCAAAAGCATAAAAGGCTCAGACACTGCTTCAGTTGCAGATTACTCTAGACTGAGACTTAAATACGGTTCAGTCTGAGTGGGTAGCTATGCCTCCACTGTGGTGGGACGCTCTTGCAGTTAAAGGGGCTGTGCCTTATTTAGCAATCATTGGTTCTGGTGGCATTTGGGACACTGTAACTCTGTTGTGGTTTCCATGCAGGAGTCACCAGGCTCTGGAGATGATGGTACCATGACCTCCTTAAGGCCAGGGTAAGATGGGCTTTTCATGTACTAGGACTTCTGGGAAAGTGTGATAAATCTTTTTCACACTCCATCTCTGCCTCAGAGTCTATGGTTTCATCCCCCAAGTGTGGGGAATCCAACCTGGGGGCCATGACATCCAGTAGGATGTGTGCAGCCACCCACATTGCATGTTGACTAAGCCATGTTTGCTTCCAGCAGGGATGAAGAGGTGTATCAGGCAAGATGAGCTCACCTTGTTGCCCTTACTCCCAAGAAAGCCAGTGTGGTGTAGTGGTTAGAGCGTTGGACTGAGACTCTACTCAGCCAATGAAGCTCACTGGGTGACTCTCACTAACTCTTAGCCTGCCCTATCCTATCTCACAGGGTTGCTGTTGTGAGGATAAAATAGAGAGGAGGAGGACCATGTAAGCTGCCTTGGGTTCCTTGGAGGAAAAAAAACAGGATATGAACGTAATAAATAAATAAATATCTCGTGGGAAAGCAGTTATTGGAGATGCAACATTTCTGTCCACCTTCTGAATCTGTTAATTTTGCTGAACATGAATTACTAAGGTTGTCCTTCTCAGAGAATTGACCTGTATCTCATATGTACTGAAGAATAACAATCTGTTCGTACTCTTGCTCCCTGAAAATGGAGAAAGAAGAGAGGTGGATTTGTTTTTGTTTAGACTAGAAAGACAGCAGCTGCAGCTCTTTTTGTGTGGCATGTGCACAGCTCTGTTATGACTTGTCTGCGCTGAAATGAAATCTCCTTTTGTTGCTTTATCTTGAGAGGGTATCTTCTGGGGTTGTGAAGCCGAATCTATTGCAAGAGCACGCTGGCATATATTTTTTTAAAAAGCAGCACATTCCCTTCCCACTACATCTTCTACCTTTCTGTCTGAACAAGAACCTCCTGCAGATGCTCCAACTGAAACTACAGAATCTTGATCTATCGTTCACTGAGCAGAGAATTTTCCTAAACAGTTTCCCTCCATGATTCAATTTAAGATACTACCCCAGCCTGCTTCTATATATCTTGACTTTGAAGAAAGACCCACTGTGTTCAAACGTAAAGGGCTTCTTCACACAACACATAATTAGTGTAGCAAATTCACAGCCGAAAAAATGTGGTGACAGCCACTAGCAAAGATAGCCTTTAAAAAAAGGAAAGGAAAAGGGGGGGGGTGTGACTAATTAATGGAGGCTCAACAAGGGAAAGGTACATGAAACTTTAAGGAACTCATTGTATGCGTTACCCCACTGCTAAGGCACCAAGTCAACAGCAGGAGAGAAACTGCTTTATAGAACTGCTGATAGCACAAGGGGTTGTCAAGCTGTGTGTAAGCTCTGTCGGTAGGTGTAGATCAGTGTTCTCCAACCTTGGGTCCCCAGATGTTTTTGGCCTACAACTCCCAGCATGCCCCAGCCAGCTACGCTGGCTGGGGCATGCTGGGAGTTGTAGGCCAAAAACATCTGGGGACCCAAGGTTGGAGAACACTGGTGTAGATGCAATTCCACCATTGTGCAAAACTGTTATGCACCAGTGATGTGCACTGGCCCAGTGAGATCTACACTGTGATGTATCTCTCTGAGCCCAACTTGTTTTCCTTTAGTGAATTTGACCAAAGAAAAACTCTTGAATCAGCCATGTGCCTAGGCTCAGAGAGAAGGGTCTTTTTCATTCTGAGGACAGGCTCTTGTTGTAACATCAAGATGCTCCTGTTTCAGCCCTAGTATATTGGGCAGTAACCAGACTAAGCCAGCTCTTAAGGGCCAGGTTGTCACAAATGACGGCTTATCTGAAACACGAGCCATGTGGGCTTCAGAAACTTGTTAACCATCTTACTTTGAGCAATAGAAGTGTGTGCTCCTAAAGGAATAAGCCCCTCCCCCACACACAAAAAGTACAATCCTTTGCTATACCTTTTCTGTAGATTATAAATTAAATCTCTTTGCAGCCAGTAACAACAGTTTTGCTTTTTAGCTCAAATTGTTAAGGCGTATGAATTTAAATCTACAGATGAGTCCAAACGGTGTGTTTTTCACTGTGGGGAGCCATAGCTCTGTGGAAGAACACAGGCTTTGAGTGCAAAAGCTCCCTGTTACTTTCCCGGCATCTCTAGTTACAGGATATCAAGTGGTAGGCCTGGGAGGGACCTCTGCCAGCCACAGAAGACAAGACAGTACCGCGCTAGATGGAACAACGCTCTGACTTAGCATAATAGGGCGGGATCCTAGCCTCACACTGTCTTCTATGGATAACTACATAAACAGGTGATGCAGTCCACACTGTATCCTACGAATGCCACCCTTTCTTTAGTTCTCCAGTTTAGTGTTCCAATTTATTTACTTTATTTATTTATTTATTTATTTGATTTGTACCTGGCTTTCTGCCAAAAAAATGGCACTCAGTTCTGAGATTTCTCACATGTCACTTGTTCAGGAAGTATGGACCAACCTTCCTTCCTTCCTTCCTTCCTTCCTTCCTTCTCTCTATGCCAAATTTAATTTCTTGTCAATTTCTTCTGATACTTTCTTTTACACAAACTAACCCCATTTAGCTCATGATGATCTTCTTAGGGTGCAATCCAATGGGGATGCATGTAAGCCTCCAAACATGGAGGTTTATGGGCATCTGAGGCAGAGTGGGAGGAGCGTAGAGGCAATCCCACCCTTCAAGTCAGTTAGATGGCTGATTTTGGCTGTCCAGCTGCTGAGGCGCTTTGGTTTGGACAGGGAGAAAAGCAGGCTGGAGTGCTGCCAGGATACATCGTATCCTGATGGATCTCATCTCCTCCCCTCCCTGCCCCCCCCCAGAATGCCCTCTTTACCCCTTCTCTGAGGTCACGTTTATGACCTCAGGGAAGTAGGCAGCACAGTTCTTTCCACTCCAGGCTGCAAGGGAGAGACCTTTTTTTCCAACCTCGGAGCTGGGAATCTGAAGTATCCTATGGCCCTCTAGATGCTGTCTAGGTGCCATAGGATTGCTCTGTTAGTATATACAATGGGTTGGGTGCAGACCAAGTCATGCTTTGGTCTCTTTGAAATCAATGGAAGAAGTTAGTCATGACTAACTTATGGCCTCCGTTGATTTCAATGAAACTACAGCATGACTAATTTAGTCTGGATCGAACTCAGTGCTTAATATCCAGACAGAGTGGTATGAAGGCAAATTAAGGACACAATCCCATGCATGTTTAGACAGAAAAAAGTCCCACAACTCCCAACATTCCCCCAGCCAGCATGGTTGGCTGGGGAATGCTGGGTATTGTAGGACATTTTCTAAACATGCATAAGATTGGGCCATAAGTTCAACAAGAGCTCTAAGTTTAAAAAATAATAATCTATTTGGATATATCAATCAATCTCTATTTGCTTAAAACCAACGGACATCACAAAACAGGAGAGAAGGGGGCAGGGAACGAAAAGAAATCCACAATAGAGAATCAAAGCAGACAATCTCCACTGCTTGTAAATATGATTATACATAATTCTGTCTAATTTTAAAAGCAACTATTTCAAATAACAAAACTTGGTATGTACTGTGTAACATAGTTCTTCTGACCAGCCAAAAGCTTACACGTTTTCTCAAAATCTGACATCTCAGAACAAGAAAGGGAACTGGATAAAAAATCTCCCTCTAGGTGCCCTTTGCAATGGGCAGTACAACAAATGATGAAAGATATCCTCCATCTCTCCCTGCCCACAGAGACATGGGTCCCATGGAAATTTAACTTCCTTCTAAATAAGCAGTAGGCATAGTTTGGAAGCACAGCTTGGTAAAAAGCCTTTCTTAATAAAGAGAAAACGTACGCTCGTGTAAATACTGCTTCAGAGTGTGATTTACTTTTATATGCCTATACCACAGAGAAAACCTAACAGTATGGGCATGTCTGTACTACAGAAGAGAAGCTTTATAACAGTTTAATGCCTTGGATTCTCAGAAAGAATCCTGGCAATTCTAGTTTGATGTGGGTGCTATGAATTAGAGATCCTCTGGGCCAAAACAGACATTAGTTTAAATGTGTGTGTAGCTGCTCTGTCCCCCCTTCCTCTTCTTCTTTTTTTTACTGTACAATAGGCACAGTGGGCCCAATCCAGATTGGGACTCTAGCATGGGAGGGTAGGGGACTTTTAAGTTCTGGATTTACTCTAGAGTAAAATTAACAAGTAGACACAGCTGCTAGAAACACATTTGTCTGCTTTGGCTCTTAGCTGACCTTCTTTCCAGAACTACAGTTCCCAGGATGGATTCCCTTAGGAAAGGGATGGCTATTAAACCTGTTTAAGTTTAAGTCTATACAATACGGTTTTCAATGTGGCTCAGAAATGTACACAAAGCCACATTCAGTTTTCCAATTTAAAAAGAAAGAAAGAATAGGAATGATCAATTTCTTTTGGCTGCTTGTCTTCTAAATAGCATAGGCGTGGAAGAAAATGGACACCAAGGACCCAGTTCTATCCGTAACCACTTACAACCACAAAAATAGAATAGGTAAAAGGAAAAGTATAATTTATTTCTTTATTTAAAATATTTATTTACCGCCCATCAGCCAAAAGGCTCCCTGGGTGGTTTACAAGAACAATAGAATAAAAACAATAATCTTACAACCAAAAATCATTAAAATAGAGATACAAATACAGTATAATACAATACAATAAAACAAAGCAGCCAGATGAATCAGACCGGAGGTACAGTAGTGATAATAAAAATGGGAATAAAAATCTAACCATTAAAATATTGGTAAATAAAAAGGTCTTCACCTGGCGCCTGAAGGAATAAAGAGTAGACGCCAGGTGCACTTCCTTGGGGAGTTGATTCCAGAGATGGGGTGCCACAACTGAGAAGGCCCTTCCCCTAGTAGCCACCCTCCGAGCCTCTTTAGGCTAATGTTCCTTTAACCTATTCTGTTTTCATGGAAGAGAATGGCCCACAGTATTTTCACTATAGCCAAAGGAGATTGAACCTGAGAACCTGGCTGATGTCATCTGTAGCTTTCTATTATGAATAGTGAAGGTAGTTAATGATCTATCATGTAACAAAAATCCCAAGCTCCTTCGGGCCGTGTGGGTTAAAGACAGCAGCAGTTTTTAAAATTCTACCTGGAAGAATGCAATTTTCTCCTTCAGTAACCATTCATCCCTCAAAGCATAAAGCAAATAAACTGGTGTATCCCTTAGAACTTTCCCGGGTTCTTTCCTTCTTCTTTTTCTTCAAGAAAAAATAAGAGAGAGAGAGAAAGAAATATGTCATACTATTTACACAACCTGCCCCACAGGTGTCAACAAAAGGCCAGGAGGTCAAACACCTCAGGAGACTGCTGATGAGATGTCAGCCAGAGAGGAACCATTACCTATTCTGGGAAAAGGTCACAGCCGTGTGGAGACTTCAAACGAATGATGCTACTTCAGGGGACCGCCAAACCCGGTAGGTAAGAGACAAATTGGAATGGAAGCGATAGATGTTACAGTACAATTGTTATAGCAACTAAACGAGGCCTTTCTGGTGCAAACGATGCCACTATAGTCCCTTATTTCTGACAAAACAGACAGGAAGATATAAATCTGGCGAGCTTCTGTGACTGCATTTGAGTGCAAGCCACTCTCCGCCTGTGCGGTGGGGGCGGGGAGGTTAATACAATACACAGAATAGAAAACAGGGTTAGAGGTGACGTTATGCCTGAAAGGCCTTATGTGGGACTGGGGATGCAGGGAAGAAGAAACAAAAGACAAACAAAAGAAAAGATTAGCAGCAGTGACAATAAGAACATTTCTTCTCCTTTACCGATGATCTTTTAGGATGATTTTCTTTAAAAAAAATTAAAAAAAATAAAAATTACATAGGCCACTATAGGCCTAGAATCTATAATGTCACCTTCAAACTTTGTTATCTATTCCATTTTTCTATCTCTCTTTGGTGTTATCTGAAGAAGGAGCTTCTTCCTCCCATTTTTGTGATACAGCCAGCCCTGACCTTTTGTGAATTTGGCTACCAGCAAACTCACTAATCAGCCATTTGCCAAGGCTAAGAGAGAAGGGACTTTTAGGGCACAACCCTATGCATGTCAAGACACACACACAAAAGCCCTACAGTGCCCAGCACTCCCCAGCCAGCCATGATGGCTGGGGAATCCGGGAATGCTGGGAGTTGTGGGACTTTTTTCTGTCTAAACATGCATAGGATTGCACCTTTAGTTCATGAAGGATAGGCTCGTGCTGTAACATCAGAAGCCCCCCCCCCCATTATGGATTCAGGCCTCCCAATAATGTAACGATCTTTCATATGCCACTTTCCCAACCGTCGTGAAGGTGTGTGCGGGGCGCTTAATTGGGAAATGACTGCTCTGTTACCTGCGTTTCTGCTCTTACTGCTTTAATCTGTGAACATATATAAAGCTAAATTCATCCCACAGGAGACTCTATGGATTTCTGTGATGAATTTGGCTCATTTTCTTCTATTAAATTGTCGTTACATAAAATTATATACCAGCATAATGCACCTTGGGAAAATAAAATGCTTAATCATCTCGGAACTCAATTCTCATTATTGTTTCCCAGGCAGCTTCTGCATTATATTACTGTTGAATTTTAATTTTTGCCACAAGCAGTAAAAAATAACCAAATCTGGAGGGACTGTGATCATCCAAGAGCTGCTGAAATCCGAGGGGTTTGGCATTCCATAAAAAGAAGAACACAGTGCTTCCATAGAAGAAGAAGAAGAAGAAGAAGAAGAAGAAGAAGAAGAAGAAGAAGAAGAAGAAGAAGAAGAAGAAGAAGAAGAAGAAGAAGGTGTATTCCAGCCTTACCATCCTGGTGCCCTCGAGATGTGTTGACTAAAACTCCCATGATCCCCAGCCAGCATGGCCATTGAAGAGCACCAGCTAGGGGAAGGCTGGTGTATTCTATGAAACTGCATTAATTCAATGCAAGGAGTCTGATAAGCCCAGCCTTTTGAACTGGATGCAATGATCTTGCTTGTTTCATGGACACGGCTTCAGTATCACACAAAGATGGGCACTGTTGCAATCCTGAGTGCACGTATTGATTTATTTGGAAGCAGGTCACATGGAAGCCAAAGGGAGGTGCTTTCAAGAAAACATGCTTTAGATCAGGGTGCACAGGGTTGGTCCTCCCACTAGGCTGCTTGCCTCAAGTGGTGGATCGGAAGCAGTGGCTGGGTGCTCCCCCTTGGCCCATCTACCAGTGGCGGTGCTAGATACTGAAAAGATCTGGACAGGGACAAAAAGAAAAATGCACAGATTTGCATATGCTAATTTACATGAGCTCTAAAGTCTCTGTGTGTGTGCGTGCGTGCGCACGTGTCTTTAAAGGACCCTGCCTCCCAAGGACACCCCTGTTTGTAAAAAAAAAAAAAAAAGTAATGTATGGACAGGAGAGAAGAGGGTATTTGATTTCAGGAAGAAAAAAAACACTCCGTCGGGGGGGGGGGACAGCAGGAGGTAAAGCACCTGTGGGCAAAAAGCCAGCTAATCCGGGGGCGGGGATCAGATGCAGCAAAGATCATCAGGGCCCCTGTACCTTTATTTCAGGAAATGTCCATGGACAGCAGGGTGGTGGGGCCGGTGGTCTCGCAGAGATTCAGGGCTCTAAATGAAAGATTCAGGGCTCCAGCCCTAGTGGGCTGCCCCTTTACACCACCTCTGCCATCTGCTGCTGTCTCCAGCCACCTGCAGTTCCACCTGTTCCACCTGTCACTTCCTTTTTGCTTGCTTCTTGCCCTCAGGCCTGTCCACCGTGAAGTACCCACCAGTTGGTCCTTCCTAGGACTAGAGGTGCACCACTAGTCCCACTGCAGCAAAGCAAGGTCACCCATGCCTTGCTCTGACGATGGCTCATTCCAATGTGCAAGGCACTATGGGTGAGATAGCCCCGGAGGGTGCCTGTTTGGCAAATACCTTCGAGGTTTCACAGCAGTAAACTGTGAAACCTTAGACACCATTTGCCACCTCAGCAGAGCAGAGGTGCCACAGGTGTTCTCTGCGGTGACCCCTGCCCACACAGCCTCACTTGGAGATAGTGAGTCCTAGGGATGTGCGTGGAGCTCAGTTGGGGGGTGGAAGTCGGGTGAACTCACCAGGCTCGCCCCCTGAGCTCCGCTCGCCCTACCTTTTCCCCAGCTCAACTCACATTCTTGCGAGCTGAGCCAGGGAAAGCAACTTCCGGGTTTGCACAAATTAGGCCACTCTCTATGTAAACAAAGTAGTGCCGGGGACCCGAAAATCCAGCAAGTGCTCCAGCTGGTGCTCGCACTTGTCTCACGTGGCGGGAGTGTTCGGCTCGCATGCCATGAGTTGAGTGCAGGGCAGGTTCGCCCATCCCTAGCTAGGACCCCACATTCCTCAGACTGGGAGCCAAACTACATGTTATACTAATCATGTGGCATGTCGCTCAGGGTTGTCTTTTTATTTACTCTAGTGTAAGCATGTGCGGTCCCAATTCAGATCAGGAACACCACACTCTGGGAGAGGAAGATTAAACCTTCCCACCACCACCACCACCACCACCACTATTTGAATCTGGAACCACCCTGTGGGATCAATGTAGGCTTTTCTTCTTTTGTTAACATCCCCCAGGGATGGGGACTCGGACTCGAGGACTCGACTCGTGAGTCGGACTGAGTCCCCCCTCTGACTTGACTCGGACTCGAGTCCCAATATTTTTAATGGGACTCGAGACTCGACTCGGGACTCGAGACCAAGGACTCGTCAACATCCCTGGGCTGTTGACGAGTCTTCTGGCTGTGCCAGAAGGAGCGCGATCACCGGTGAAGAGCGCATGGAAGCGAGGCGCACCGCTGCTTGGCCGCTATGGACAGCTACCAGGAGCGCAGCCCCAACGATGTGTTGAGATTTATTTTGATTGATGTGTTGTTGTGGGGGGTTAGGGTTAGGGTCAGACATTTTGGGTTTGGCTGCCTCTGCCTGCCTGTTTGGGGTTCCCAGCCTCCTCTGCCTGCCTGGTCTCTTCTTGACCTGTTCAACAGTTGAATTGTCCAAGACAAAGGCCTCTGCCTGCCTGCTTTGGGGTTCCCTGCCTCCTCTGCCTGCCTGGTTATTTTGGGTTTGTCTGCCTGGTCTGTTCTTGCCAAAATCAGTTGCAGAGTTTTGAAATAAAAAGGCACACTTGTGCCTAGAATTTATTTAAGCCACACATCTGAAGTAGCCTTATTTTGCTGGGGGGAAACCCCATTGATTTTAATAGGGACTCGTGGAGTCAGTTTTGGGAGTGACTCAGGACTCGTGACTCGTGAGTCACCATTTTGGACCAAGGACTTGGACTCGGACTCGAGACTCGGGTCCAAAGACTCGTGACTCGACTCGTGACTCGAGACCAAGGACTCTTCAACATCCCTGACATCCCCCCACCCCAAAAAGATGGTGGTGGTCCCAATCCAAATTAGGGCCACTGTAGCAGGGTTAGGCAACCCTTCTGGGTCCATGGGCACATTTTCCACTTTGAAATGTATTTGCGGGCACAACCAAAAATTGCTTTTGGGGTGCATGCACCTTCCACTTCCTCCTCTCTCCCTTCACTATTTCCTTCTCTTCTCCCACCCTTGCTACTTTCTTCCTCTTCTTCTCCCTGCCACTCATGACCACCTTCTGTTCCCCACCCCAACTCTTGCCACACTCACCTTATCTCCCACCGAGGCAGGAGGGAAAGGAAAGCAAGACAGAAAAGCAGCATGGCAGCGGCAGGGCAGGGCAGGGCGGGTGGAAGGAAGGAAGGAAGGAAGGAAGGAAGGAAGGAAAGCCCATGGCATCAGTGGGGAAAAAGGTGAGGGGTGGGGTGGAGGAAAGACTGTGGCACCTGCGGCTGCCCTGGGGTCGGGGGGGAGGAAGGGCCTGGTGGCAGGAGGGAGGAAAGCCCATGGCAGCAAGGAAGGGACTGGAGCAGTGCGGGAGAGAAAAGAAAGAGAGAGGAAGAGCTGCACTGGTGGCAGTGGCGGGAGAAAAGAAAGGGCAGAGTGGGGAGGGAAGGAAGGAAGGAAGGAAGGAGGAAGGGTCTGGGGTCCACTGGAGTCTGGCAGGAGCACTTGGGGGTCTTGGAGGGCTCCAGGGCACCTGTGACTCCATTGCTGATCCCTGCACTATAGGAGAAAGATCTCTTGAGCTACATGCTACGTGTTTGGAAGAATGTATAGTGTGGGACATCTGGAGGGGTTGGGCTTGGGAGGCACTGTATTGCAGTGGTTCCGGTCCTTCCTCTCTGGAAGGTATCAGAGGGTAGTTCTCGGGGAGGAGGCTTCGGACCCTCGGCTGCTCACTTGTGGAGTGCCGCAGGTTCCATCCTCTCCCCGATGTTATTCAACATCTACCTCAAGCCGCTGGAGCTATCATCAGGAGGTTTGGGGTGCAGTGTCATCAGTATGCGGATGACACGCAGCTCTACCTCTGTTTTAAGTCCTCACCGAGGTTGGCCGTTGAGACCCTGTCCAAGTGCCTGGAGTCAGTGGCTGGCTGGATGGGAAGGAACATGCTGAAACTGAACCCGGACAAGACCGAGGTACTTCTGGTGGGGGACAAGGGAAGGTTAGGGGATGTTGACCTGGTGCTGAATGGGGTACATCTACCCCTGAAGGACCAGGTCCGCAGCTTGGGGGTCATTCTAGACTCCCAGCTGTCCATGGAGGCTCAGGTGGCAGCTGTGAGCCGGGCGGCGCTGTATCAACTCCATCTGATACGGCAGCTGCGCCCCTACCTTCCTAATCATCTGCTCCCATCAGTGGTTCATGCCTTGGTCTCCTCTCGCCTAGACTACTGTAATGCGCTCTACGTGGGGTTACCCTTGAAGACGGTCCGGAAGCTTCAGCTGGTACAGAACGCGGCGGCTCGCCTGATTAAGGGCAGCCGCCGGCGTGATCACATCACGCCAGTGCTTAATGAGTTGCACTGGCTACCAGTTGCTTGCCGAGCCGAATTCAAGGTGTTGGTTTTGACCTTTAAAACCCTACACGGCTCCGGCCCAGTTTATCTCAAGGAGCGCCTCCAGCAACATCAAGTAGGCCGCTCAACAAGGTCTGCCACGGACGGCCTTCTCCTTATCCCATCAGCCAGAGCAGCCAGGCTGGTGGGGACTAGGAAGAGGGCCTTCTCTGTGGCGGCCCCCACATTATGGAACTCCCTCCCTAGTGACCTTCGCCATGCCCCCTCCGTGATGAGCTTCCGCCGTGCATTAAAAACATGGCTGTTCAGGCGGGAATATGGGGTGGGTTAGGTTTTTAATGAGAATTTTTAAATATTGTTTTAATTATTATGTTTTATTGTGTTTTATTGTATTTTAATTGTACATCGCCCAGGGTGGCCGGGTGACCGGCCAGATGGGCGATTGATAAATATAATAAATAAATAAATAAATAAATAAATTGTGGGGAGAAACAGCCCTAAAGGATCAAGGAGGTCCTGCCCTGCCACTGCTAACGTAATGGCAAAAGCTATATAAACCAGGTTGCGTCTTAGGGTGCCTGCTCTTGGAGCTTTCTACAGCAAGGGTGGGGAAAGAGTGGCACTCCAGCTGTTGCTGGATATGAGCCAGGGTGAGATATTTTCAATTATACCTTCATTTTTTGGAAGACTTCTGAACTTCTTTGGGACCAAATTAAGTTTGCTGCTAGAATGCGTGTACCTCGCCCATCCCATCCCTTGAATTTAGCTTGAATGCTGTTTTTCTGGCACTTTTGAATACTGCTCTGAACAATTTAGCAACCATACTGAAATCCACCCGTCGCATCTTAATCCTGGATCAGTTTTTATTGCTGTTATGTTTACACCAACATGCATTAATTTCCCAGAACAGCTGGAAAATTCATCCATACTCTGGACTTTGGACTGACTTCCTAGGCACAGAAACAAGGTGATCATATTATTGCTACATACTAGGAGACTGGAAGTCTCTAAGCGCCCAATCTAGATCCATTTCAGATCAGACATAGGAGGTCTGCAGTCCAGTCCAAAATGAACCAATAGGGAATCAGACCAGGTGAATTTGATTTTTAAAATCTGGTTTTAGTAGATTCCCCAGTAACCTTGTTTATAGACCCAGCCCCCCCCCCCACACACACACATGAATTCCCCTTCTTCCAAAGCTGCTATTAAACTATTAAAAGTAAAAGTAGATTTGAAGTACAGTCATGCCTTGGATTGAGAGCATAATTCATTCCGGAAATGTGCTTGTAATCCAAAACACTCTTATATCAAAACGAAATCCCCCCCCAAAAAAAATTGTACAGAGATTTTTAATTTAAGCCGTACTACAGTACTTGTACTGCAAGACGTCGCTTGTATATCAAGTCCAAAAAAATTAAAGAAATATTTAAAACTCTGCTTGTCTTGCAAAACGCTCTCAAACCAAGTTACTTGCAATCCAAGGTATTACTGTAACTTGGTTTGAGAGCGTTTTGCAAGACAAGCAAATTTTTAAATATTTATGTATTTATTTTTTTACTTGCTATACAAGCGACGTCTTGCAATACAAGTACTGTAGTACAGCTTAAATTAAAAATCTGTGTACATTGGGGGGGGGGATTTCGTTTTGATATAAGAGTGTTTTGGATTACAAGCACGTTTCCGGAACGAATTATGCTCTCAATCCAAGGCATGACTGTACACACACAACAAGTGCCTTATATGACCTTGAAAGAGCTTGGTTTTGTTCACAGCAGACCTGGTGGGTGGCCCGCAAGGGACCCGACCTGCCTCCCGTTTGGGGGACTCTGCTGCTGCACCCGCCGAGCCAAAAGCGGACATGAGCCGAGCTGTTCGACGGGCTTCCAGATTCCCGGTGGGCCACTTTTTATGTAGAAAATGGTGTAAGATATGTTAACAGCAGCCGCAAGCTGCCTAACTTGCACAAAGGTCAGCTGTTTTTGGTGTATCTTATGGCATTTTCTACATAAA
Source organism: Shinisaurus crocodilurus (assembly GCA_021292165.1). Taxonomy (NCBI): domain Eukaryota; kingdom Metazoa; phylum Chordata; class Lepidosauria; order Squamata; family Shinisauridae; genus Shinisaurus; species Shinisaurus crocodilurus. The sequence continues at coordinate 20,716,137 of CM037880.1, read as the reverse complement.
AATTGGCCCGCCGGGAACCCTGAAGTCATTTCCCCAGCTCGACTCAGGAGAACGTGAGTCGAGCCAGGGAAGCAGGTAGGTGGGATGGAGTTTGGGGGGGGTCGAGGCCGGCGAGTTCACCCAACTTCCAACCCCCCGAATGAAATCCTTCCTCACACATCCCTACCTATATGGCTTCTCATGTTTTCATGTAGCCTAGGGACCATATCCCAACCTGAGAGTCAGTGTCCTGTGTCTGCACTTAATACAAAAGCTGAGCATGCCTCCATTTCTACACCATTGTTCTTTTTCCCTGGCTAAAATTTATTTATGTAATAAAGTATCATTAAAATAGAAATACAAATGCAATATAATATAATACAATACAATCAAGCAAAAGCAGCCAAATGAATCAATCCTGAGATACAGCAGTGATAATAAAAATGGGAATAAAAATCTAACCATTAAAATATTGGGAGAATAAAAAGGCTTTCACCTGGTGCCTAAAAGAATAGAGGGTGGGTGCCAGGTGCACCTCTTTGGAGAGTTGATTCCACAGATGGGCCAATACACTCCAATTTATTCTATTTCCTTCACTATGCTTATGACAGGTGTCATCCTGACCCACCCACCCCACCATTCAGATCAATGAAGAAACTCCATCTTAAGTTGTGGAGCAATGAAGAAACACCATCTTATGTCCTTCATATTGAAATTTGGCCACATGAAAGCAGCTTTTTGCCTCCCTCAGCAGGGAGTTCCAAAGCCTGGGAGCAGCCACCAAGAAGGCCCTCTTTCACATTGCCACCAAATGCACCTCTGAAAGCAGCAGTGTTGAAAGAAGTGCCTGTTCCTGTTTCATTATTGCCGATGCCTGGTGCCTTCCTCTGCCATCTGCTGTGTGTTGAATTTTAGACCGTAAACTTCTTTGGACACGCTCCTGAGCTTTGTCAAGCACCGCACACATTGTTATCCTGGTTGTTGTTATTCATGTTGCATGTTTGTTGCTGTTGCTGTTGATGAGGATATCGACAGAGGTGAGGAGGGGTGCAACCAAAGTGCAAGGGGAGCGAGGAACCAACGTTTGCCTGGCAAAAATTGTATTTATTTATTTATTTATTATATTTATACCCCACCTTTTTTCCTGCAAGGAACCCAAGGCAGCTTACATGTTCCTCCTCCTCCTCTCCATTTTATCCTCACAACAACCCTGTGAGGTAGGTTAGGTTGAGAGTCAGTGACTGGCCCAAAGTCACCCAGTGAGCTTCATGGCTGAGTGGGGACTAGAACCCGGGACTCTCCCGAGTCCACAGTCCAACACTCTCACCACTACGTCACACTGTAGCACACATTGTACCGTGCTCTTTTCATGTACAGTGCACTCTCATTTATTAGAATGGCTTGAAGGCCAATCCAAAATTCAAATAAAAAAGAATGCTATTTACTTTGACCCAAGGCTATGAAGGAAAGACAGGTTAATCATGATCTTAAAGTAACTGAGGCTCCTACATTCAAGGATGCACTATTTAGGCTCTAGTGTGCTTGCAATATACATTCAATACATTATGTATAACCGTCATGAAATAATAATGTACAAGGTAACCCTTGAGAAATTCCAAAATCCCCAAAGAATGTCAAGGAAAAACCAACAGCCAGAGCAAAGCATGAAGGCAGTTGGGGGCAGAGGGTGGGGGAAGACAGGAAAAGAGAAGCATGTTTTCACTCAATCTCCACGGAAGAGTCAGGCTGGAATGCTGAGATTGTGCAATAACCTACAGAACAGATATTAGCTGTATGGAGAGAAATATGTGAACAAACATCCTGTAATATGCCTACTGCAAGCCATAGCAGCCCCCAGTAATTTTTACCCGATGTCTTATCGGTTAGCAAGGAAATTCTCTCCAGGGGAAGGGCAGGCACGATGCATTGTTCTGCTTTATTAGGTTTCTGTGTGGTGCTGATGCTGAATGTGTTCTTGAATATCTTGGACCTCCCCTTCATTTCAATGGAGCTTGTAGTGTGGAGATGGTCCCAGTAGATCTCATCCTCTATCTTTCAGCTGATTGTTACTGCAGATCATCCTACACTGACGCCATGAACAATCATATCATTAAATTATGTTCTGTGCACCGAACGTGAGCCTAATTTGTGTGCTTGCTTCACTTGTGTACGTATTTATGGCTGATCTTCTTTGTGTGGAGCAGCCAACCCCAGCCTGGTGCCCTCCAGATGTTTTGGACTACAACTCCCAGAATTCCCAAGCATTAGCCATGCTGGCTGGGGGGCTGATGGGAGTTGAAGTCCAAAATATCTGGAGGGCTTGGTAAGACTGATGTGGAGGTAAAGCTGTTTGAGGAAGTTAGGGGAATGATGCAATGCTATGCAGGCCACCATAGAACTGGATCCAGATTTAGTCATAAATAGAGAAGACCCATTGAAATCTATAGGACTTAAGTTAGTCCTTTGGATTCCACACTTCTCTAACTTCTGCAGCGTACTTCTTGGCTCGAAAAATGTGTACAAAAATGCATATTCTTCTGGAGAACGCATTCAATTTGAATGTGAATGTTACAAATACATTGCATGGAACAGAATGGATTATGATTGAGCTCATGTAAAAATGACACCTGTGAAGTTTTAAGGTAAAGGGATTAGACTATAATTCCCATGAGGCAATGTGCCTGGGAGCAAAACACAGGTGGTCACTACTGCTGTGGTTTTTCTCAAATCTGGGATAATATTGGTTAACATCTAGGATTTTATTCCATGGAAATGCAACAGAATCCTGAGGAATTTCAGTAGTAGGATGTGGGTTTTTACAGAATTTTTCGGAGGTTGAAGAAGGGGAAAGGAACCATCAACTAAATTCCACAGGGGCAGGTTTTGCACATTCCCATATTTTTTCCACTTCTTTTATTATATTTAGAACACTTGTTTTCTGCCTTTCAGTTTAAAAAGAAAAATCACAAGGTAGCTACCAATTTAAATTGGAAAATATAAACAATATAAAAACACCATAGCTGGATTTATTTATCTATTTTTAGTAAAGTGCCTCCTGAAAAGGGTACCCTCTACTAACTTTGAACCATATCACATACACTGAACCCAGAAACAGAATGCAATCAGCCTTATCAAGGATCGAGTCCAGCATAGCATGTGGAATCTCTGTTGGCAGCAAATAGAGTTTAGGTGAGGGACAAGATTCAGCAAGGTCCAAAAGGTCTATTGTTAGATAGATGCAAGATGAAATGTCAAAACTTCAGATCATTCTGTTGCATTTTATTATACCTTACAAGTTTTTTCACTTAAAAAAATAATAATGATGGTGCCATTGGCCAGCAGACCCTGCACATAGACCTATTCAATTATATGGTACAATAGTCATTCAGTGGACTGGCCACCTCCTCTCCTTAAATGCCAACCCCAGACCAGATAGCCTTGCCTTAAGGCAGTGTTTCTCAACCTTGGGTCCCCAGATGTTTTTGGCCTACAACTCCCAGCATGCCCCAGCCAGCCAAAAACATCTGGGGACCCAAGGTTGAGAAACACTGCCTTAAGGAATGGAACCAGGGCCAAAACATTTTATTAAATCTGTATGTAGCAGCTATGTCTTTTTTCCTCCCTGTATCAGGACCCTAAGGGTGGGGTGGGGTGAGGGACTCTGGATCAGGCCCCTTGCGCCTACTCTAGAGTAAATGGGGGGGGGAGAAGGAATACCGCTAGATACCGTTTTAAAGAAATGTCTGTTTTGGCCTTCAGTAACCATCTGAGAAGGACAAACTGGATGGTATACTGGAGAAGCAGCTGTTGTCAAAAATGGTGACAACATGTTTAGCTCCCCACAATTGGATATGTCTAATAGAGCTTCCTGTGCCACTTCCTGTGGCCGACTCTATTCGCCTAATCCCACCACCCAGCCATGGCAGCTGCTGATAGCAAGTGCCATGCCACCACAACTCTGCGTGAATTCTATCAGACCAGAGCTGGCCCTACCATTAAGCAAAGCGAGGCGGCTGCCTCGGGCAGCTGGTTGGGGTGTCTTGACAGGGAAGAAAATTGTTGGTCATTTAATTTATTATTATTGTGGGGTGGGTGGGTGGGTGTTTTACTGCCAGAGAAAGGGAGAGAGGCAGTTGCGGGATTTTCTGCCTCGGGTGCCAAAATACTAACTTGGCCGGGTTTGAGTACTTTGTATCTTGACTTGGGGTGGGGGTGCGTATTTGCTGCTCTGCCTCAGGCAGCAAGATACCTGGGGCCAGCCATGTAGCAGCTGTTACAGTGGGAAGCTACATGTGTGATGTCCCTTTTCTGTAGCGTCCTCACATTTTGTGTAGCATTTAGCTTGGCCCTAAGTCACCTAACGTTTAGGTTTAGGTTTTGCACAAATTCTTGAAGCGAGATGGAACATGCAGTCTCTGGGGCCACCATAAAACGCCCCCTCTATGTAAACACATCAAATTCCACCCCTACCCCCATTTTGCCCGACATGTCTTGCTAATCTTTGTCTGGGATGCCTCACGGAGAAAGGGTTATTTGTCTCCCTGAGTCATCCCAAATATATCTGGAGAGAGGTTCCTGGGTATTCCTCTCCAAGATAAGGCGTCCATAGCATATGCTGAGCAAAATGGAACAGTGGGTTATCTAGACAGCAGTTAATCTATATCTTATTCTTGCATACTTCTTCTGGTATGCAATAACAAATTATAAACACTGAAGCGCTGTCCTCATTGCACGTAAAAAGGCTATGTCTCAACAAACAGGGCAGAAGCCTGGCACACGGCATCTTTTGGAGCCTGACACATAGGTATTTATGATCGACTGTGGTGTACTCGCTGAGTCGCTTCCCAGCCTCCTTCCAAATTTATCCCTGCTGTCTCCTAAGAGTTTGGCGCTCCAAGTAAAGCCCACTTTGTTATAATTTTAGCTGATAACACCAGTCGTTTGCAAGGCGCTAGGTTTCATTTTAACGACTTGCACGTTCGTTAGTCCCCCTGAATTCAAGGGCTGTGTGACCTTAAACATAAAATATTTGTGAATCTGTCCATCCTGTTTCTTTGTTAAAATATCTGTGAGCACCTCTTTATTGTGTTTTGGAATGGAGGGCAGAAAGCACGATGCAGGAGAGGAAAAGACATATAGCTTGTTTCTGCAAGGGGATGGAGACACAGGGCTGGATCCAAAGCACCGTAAGCAGAAGAAAAGGAGCTACCAGTGCCGTTCTGCAGCCCTTTCCAACCTGGTGCCTTCAGGGTATGCTGGGGTACAAGTCCCATCATCCCCAGCCAGCATGGCCATTGTCCAGCTGTCTGGAGTTAATGGGAGTCATCTGCTTCAGAGTTCCCACTGTGCACTAACAGTTCTTATTACTATTACTAACAGTTCTTATTCCTAACAGTTCTTATTACTATTTATTATTTTTAATTTATTTATTACATTTCTATCCTGGCTTCTTTCCCTCCTGCAAGGAACCCAAGGAGGCTTAAATGATCCTCTTCCTCTCTGTTTTATCCTCACAAGTTACAACCCTGTGAGGTAGGTTAGGCTATTCGGGCTGTGCTGAAAATTTCTCCCACAATTTTTTCAACCATTTTCATTCAATTTGATAGAAAAAGAAATGGCTTTCGAAAAGAAATTCAAAGGAGATGAAAATTTTGGAGAAATACTCATGGGTGGGGTTCAGGGTTCTTGTGCTTACCTTACTTATGAGGAGGCTGAGGAGTGTGCCCAACTGTCCTATCTTTAGTTGTACAATCATCTTTCTGACAGCCTGTGGTCTCCTCAGCTTCCCACACTTCAGTTAAAGCCCAGGGGAAGACATCATGAGGAAATTCCTCCCAGGGGGCTTTTCCAGATCAGGAAACACAGGCAGCCTGGGAGGCTGCAGAGCAATGCAGAGATGTGTAATGGAAAGAACACACACACACAACCTCAGCTGCCTCATAGTGATTAGGTAAGCTCAACAACACCACAAAAATAAATGATAACACACCTTGAAAATGAGGCAGAACCATGGGAGCCTCTTTCATGGGGGGGGGGAGTTTCAGGAGATTGGAGGACAGATTTTGGCACAGTGCTAGTTCCACCTCTTCCCTGGAGCTGGACACACCGCCTCCCTCACACCTGCATTGTAAGATGGGGCCAGCCTCCCAACACTTGCAGTGGCGGCGGCAGCAGCAGCACCCCTCAAAAAAAGTATCAGTGCAACAACCTCTGCCAATGGTGAGACCTACCTGTGAGAATCTATTGAGAATTTCTCCTCCCCCTGGAAAAAATTGGAGAAATTGTCCCCCCAAATTTTCTGCGCACAAATAGAGTGGAGAATTTCAAGAGGCTTTTTGCAAATTGCACACAGCTCTAGTTCTTATGCTTGGACAGGCAGAACCATATCTTTGGATTTACAGCCCAATGGGGTCAATGTGGTTTCCCTTTAGTTCCCCTCTGTTAGAAAATGGCTCCATCAGCTGAGGAGAGAGTATTGGCTGATGTTACCAGAGAATCATGGATCCAGCCATGGTACGAATGAGCAGTGTTTCCCCAGTCCTGTTTCATTTTTAGGGTGGCCTTGTGCCCTACTTCCAGAGGATAGTCCTCACTTTGAAGGTATCCTCTGTTTGAAGGTCTGACTGGTCCAAGTCTAGTTTAAAGAGAAATAACCATAAGAAGGGAGAGCAGAAGGTGCCTTGAAGTTGCTCATCAACACCTGGACAACAAACTGAGCAGATCACAGTCTTCCCCACTGTGATGAGAAGTATTGTATCACTCTTTCAATGGTAGCATTTATTTCTAATGATGATGATGATGATGATGATGATGATGATGATGATGATGATGATGATGATGGAGTGGGGGATGGGGCACACAGTGGCAAGAGGGAAGATGGTAAGGTAGCAGAGGCAGTGGCGACTGCAAGTTGTCTCTTGCTTCAGGTGGCAAGAGAATTTGTTTAAGGTAAAAACACCTTACTTTGCCCATTTTTACATGTTTGTTGGCCCCTTCTGTGAATGTTGAAGCAGACTGATAACTCACTGGCATCACCTGTGGATGGGGATGAAAAAGTGAGATCCCGTCATTTCCCCAGCGCTATCAAAAAGGCAGACCAGATGATATGAGGTGGCATCTTTAGGCAGCTGCTGGAGTACCTGTGACCAGAAGAGCCTACCACTGCTTCCTACTACCATGGACCCTTCAATCAATATCAAATGTTGAGTAGGCATTTTAGTTTCCCACAAATGCCCTGGAACAATGGTATGTCAATGGCATTGTGGGAAATTAAAATAGCATCTCACTTCCCAGTGCTGTTTGGATCATTCCTGTTGCCTGCTGCTGCTGCTGCTGCTGCCACCAGGTGACCCTGACAGGGAAGGTGGGCAACTGATGTGGGAGGGGTCCACCAGAGGACCTTTTGCTTAAGGTCCCCTCACACCTGAGGCTGGCCCTGAGAAAACGTGTGTAACTAGGAGATGGAGAACTGGTATGTGTCTCCTTGGATTTTTCTCTTCAGTTAGCAAACAACACAAAATGTTCATTGACTCTGCTCCTTTGCCAGGCAGCTGAACTACGGGGCTGAAAGAGAGAAGGCGTTTTTCTCTTTATAGGCTGCCTAATCTGAAAGTAAACACAAGCAAGCACTAGAGCCAGGAGGAGTGAGAAAAGAAGCCCTATTTAAGCACTACATTGAGCACTGTGTGTTTAACAGAACAGCAAACAGCTACCCCATCAGTGAAGGACACACACTGTACTATGGCCTTGGGTTTTCCACTGGAGGACTCTTGACACAAGCAAAAGAATCATGCATAAAGAGCTCCTCTGCCCACACGCAAAGCATATACAAGGTTTGCACAGGACTGGCCGTTAGCCACCATTGAGAAGGTAACCAACTCATGCCTGACTCTAATTTGGCATTTAAGAGCATGGGTTCTTTGACCTTGATAATATCACTGCAATTATTCTATGGGAAGGAAGAAGGAATGAGGGAGACAGAAACAGGCATAAGGAACATCAGGGCCTGCACCAGTTGGACTGACTCCCTTCCCTGGGAGATGAGAGGGTAAGCAGGGCCATTCCACCAGCCCTGCTGAATGCCTCCTTAATTTTTCCTCTTCCCTCCCCATCACTTTTCCCTGTGTGTCATGTCTTTTTTTTTTTTTTTAATTATAAGCCTGGGGAAAGGGACTGTCTCATTTGATTGTAAACCACTCTGGGGACCTTTTGTTGCTGTTGTTGAAGGGTGAGATAAAAATACTTTAAATAAATAAATTCCTTGCAGGTGAGACCAAGACTGGTTTCAAAAAGCTCCAGTTGCCTTTTAAAGCTCTGTGCACAGAAAAGCCCAATGCAGAGAAAGTGCCACCTGAGAACTTTCAGCTGTACACACACACACACACACACACACAGCAGATGTACTCTGAGTTTGTTTCAGCCCGCAGCACAAAACACTATCCAGTGTTCCAGATGGCCTCCACTCCATTTGAGCAGGCTCTGGTGTGTAAGCAGAATCCGAGCGTGATACGAAGCAGTTCCTGGATAATCGAATCATGCCAGTGGCAACTTTATCGATGCTGAAGGCTGCTTTGGCACAAGGTCTGCATCTGGCAAGTTTTGTGAGATCCTGTACAAATACGCATTGGTAGCATCACTGCAAAGAAGTGGGAACTCACGGAGTCCATCCAGTCAGAATATTTCAGGAACAGAGGGCCATTCTGGTCCGCGGAGGACAAAACACACACCCTTTTACCCTTTCTCTTTTCAACCTTGAAAAAGGCAGGGAATAGGACTCCACCTTTTAACATGGGTTACAGGGATGTTGATAGTTACAACAAAGATATCTCTAAGTATTTCGGAATTACGTACTTCCATCCAAAAAATAATAAATGGAATCCCGGTGTAAACAGAAATTATCTACCTTTCTTCTGGTTTGTCTCATATGAATGTAACCTTGGTCATTTAAAACATTTATTAGCACTAGTTTTCAAATGTATTTGTATACTGCCATCAGCTTGTATCATACTTCATAGGATATCATAAGCAAAAATATGAGGTCCCTGTGACCCTGATGATCTTACAATCTATATTATGGTGACAGTGGAGACAACAGAGGAAGGAAGGAAAGGGAAAGACAAGTTTTACTAGGGATGGATGAATCTCTCAGTTTCAATTTCTCAAGGTGCAATGCTATGCAAGTTTAGACAGAAAAAAGGCCTACAACTCCCAGCCAGCTATGCTGGGAGTTGTAGGCCTTTTTTCTGTCTAAACTTGCATAGGATTGTGCCTTCATTATCCCAATCTTAAATGCAGTTCATTCCAAACCTTGAGATTAAAAAGAAAAAAGAAAAAAAAAGATTATATGAAAATGTGTATGCATTTTTGTATGCATTTAATACACAGATCGTTGTATGAATTTTTGCCTAATATACACATTTTTCGAAAGCAATTTTCCAAATATAATGCATTTGTGAACATTATTTTCACAAATATTAAAGGGAGTGCCCCTTCAGTTAATGTTAGTTGCAAACAAACAAACAAACAAAGATTCCACCATTAGAAGCCTCAAAATTATACTGCTTATTTAAAAAATGATACCTGTTTAACTCACAACATGAATTTTGGCATCTATGTCATACCCGATGAGGGTCGCAAAATTGTAGTGCAAAATTTCAAAGCAATTCCGTAAAAAATGGCACAGATACTAGAAGTTTAAAAGTGCTGAAAATTGACACATCTGTACTTTTTACTCCAAGCTGTGGCTCAGTGAATTATATATTTCTTTCAAATGTTGATGTAAACTAGTAGCGGGCAATAATCTGCCCACCACCCAGCCCACTGGACGCTCGGTGAGCATTGAGCCAGGCCAAAAGCGAGCGCCAGCAGAGTTGCTCATTGGACTTCTGGGTTCCTGGCGGAGCGTTTTTTACGTAGAAAATGGTGTAAGATACATGAAAAACGGCCACAATTTGCGTAACTTGCTTTTGATGGATTTAAAGCTGTTGTTTATTTTTTACCCATCAGACCTTTAATAATACGTAACTGAATTCTTCTGTTTTTTTTGTTTCTTTTTCTCCTTTGTCATTTTTGCTGCTCAAACCTATAGCTGGTATTGTTGCTGGTTTTGGTTCTTACTTGTTTGATTTTGACTTTGGTGCCTATTACTTTTAATTCCTTGCTTTGGGGTCCTGTGGTTGAAAATTGACATAGAAATATATATTAACATCATATAGTGTAGCGTGTTGCATTTCTCCCAACAATGTGATATTTTGTCCCTGTAATGATGTATTTATTTATTTGTTGTTGTATTTATGAATTATAACTGAAGCTCAATCCAGACAAGACTGAGATGCTGTTAGTGGGTGGTTCCTCTGACCGGATGGAGGGTGTTCTGGATGGGGTTGCACTTGCACACTCCCCTTAAAGGAGCAGGTTCGTAGCTTGGGGGTTCTCCTTGAGCCATCTTTGTCACTTGAGGCCCAGGTGGCCTCAGTGGCAAGAAGTGCCTTCTACCAGCTTCGGCTGGTGGCCCAGCTATGCTCCTATCTGGACAGCGATAGCCTGATTTCAGTAATATACACTCTGGTAATCTCAAAGCTGGACTACTGCAATGCACTTTACGTGGGGCTGCCCTTGAAGAGTGTTCGGAAGCTGCAGCTGGTGCAGAATGCAGCAGCCAGACTTATTAGTGAGACCAGAAGGTCAGAACACATAACACCAGTCTTGGCCCGCTTGCAGTGGCTGCCTGTATGCTTCCGATTCCAATTCAAGGTGCTGGTCTTAACCTTTAAAGCCCTACACTGGCTTGGGACCACAATACTTGACGGGAACGCATCTCCCAACCACAATCTAACCGGACACTACGCTCAACATCTGGGGCCTTCTCCAGTTACCGCCTCCAAGGGAGGCTCGGTGGGCAGCGACAAGGGGAAGGGCCTTCTCTGTGGTAGCCCCCCAACTCTGGAACAAGCTCCCTCCTGAGGCCCGCCTGGCGCCAACTTTACAATCTTTTTGGCGCCAGCTTAAGACTGCCCTCTATATTGAGGCTTTTAACTCTACATAGTGCATGGTGGGGCGGTTACTTTTTTTGGTCTCAATTGAATTTCTTGTTTTATCTATATGTCATTTTTTAAAATCGGGTTTTTAAATTTTGTATAATGTTTTGATTGTATATTGTTTGTATTGCGTGTTTTTATGGATTGTTGTGAACCACCCAGAGAGCTTCGGCTGTTGGGCGGTTTATAAATAATAATAATAATAATAATAATAATAATAATAATAATAATAATAATTTGGAGAGCAGCAGGTTGGAGAAGGCTGCCTACTGGAAAATAATACATGAAGTGGGCAAATTTGATGAACCAGTGTGATATAGATGATACAAAGGTGACCTTTACTGGGAAGGGTTGGGTACAAATCCCTGTTCAGCCATGAAGCTCACTGGGTGACTTTGGGTCAGTCTCTATCCTTCAGCATAACCTACCTCACAGCGTCTCTGTGACAATAACATAGGATAACATCGATGTACACCGTCCTGAGATCCTGGTGGCAGGATGCAGGGGAGATATGTAAATAGTGGCTGAAACCCAGCTGAATTTAGGGCCAAACTAGACATGACTTTAATTCTGTAAATGCAATCAAAGCCCTTGTTGTGTGTTTTTTTTGTAATGTAAATAGCAGATACGGGGAAACCAGAGCAGTCTCAGGACTCTGTGTGTATGTGTGTAGCTTAACTCTTTCTTTCCATGCCATAGCCCAGACCAATAATCTCCTCTCTAAAGTTGCTGTTCGCATTTGAAAGGAAGCTCCCATTGGCCCCAATTGAGGCCAAAGTCCTGAAGCTCCTCAGGCTCCCCCACAGCTGTTATTTACATAACAAATGTGCACGTTAATTGCAATTAACATCACATCTAGTTTGACTCCTGGGCATGCATGAGTAACTTATGTCCAGGTGGGACTTTAGCAGGATTAGGGGCAAGGTCATTCCTGCCTTTATATTGCCCCTAGAATTATTCAGTGAAATAGAACAAATTATTCTTTGGGCTCATTTCTACAGGGCTTACCTTTACACACACGGGCTAATTATCTTGGCTCATCACCGTCTCTCCTTCATATTCTTAATCTTACTCCTTTTCCTCTTCTTCTTCTTTTTTTTTTTTGCCACCACAGGAAAGAGATTTAAAAAACCCAAGAATATCTCCATTGCTGCGCCTTCATGTTCTACTCTTTCTGCGAGACTTTCCCTTGGCATGCATAAGGAGTCTCAACTTGAAAAGGAACAGGTACAATACTTTCTTCTTTCATGAATATTAAGAGAGTATGGTAAGGAGAATTGCCTCTCCCCCCCCCCTTTTTTTCTTTCTTACAACACTCCAGGCCTTTGAGGAGCAAAATTGTCACATGAAAGCAAGCTGCTGGGAAATGAGCATAATAAATATTTGACTTAATAAATAATTATTGATTCAGTTCAAAAGGAACGCATTGGCTTTCTGTTCACAGATGTGACTTGTGCTCCCTGCAGTAGGAGCAGGGTGGTGATGCTTATGTTGCAGTCAATCAGAAAAGACTTCAAGACAACATTTTTGAATCAAGATGGAGCCCCAAATCCTCCCCCTACTCCTACCTCCATTTATCTTTGACTTGTTATGTTCTTTATGCTGTATTCACTCCATAGTTTGGAATTTTTCATAGATAAATATATGAAAAATACATGATGGCTAAATAGAACCTCCAAGATTCAAAGGCAGTATGCCAGGGATGGATGAATCTGTCACTTAGGCTTCTCTCAGTTTCTCATTTTTCCAATCTTAAGTTTGGTTTTTCCCAAACTTTGAGAATTTCTACGGTCTTAAGCTCAGTTTGTCGCAAACTTTGAGAATTTTCTTTTAAAGTTTCTCCTAATACAGGCATATATATTTTTGCAAGCAATTCTCCTCATATGATATCATTTATTAGGGAATGAACACTGCATTCCCTGATATGCACATTTCTGTACATTCCCCCCCCCTATAATTGGAGAATTCAATTGCAAAATCCAGAGAAGTGAGAATTTCAAAGGATAACAGAGTTTTGGTTTGCGTAGTGGTTCGAAAGTGCAAAATTTGGTAAGTTTGCATTAAAATGCGAACTGAACAAATTTCTTCCCCATCCCTACGAACAATCTGAATACCATTTGCCTGGGAGAGGGAAGCAGGAGGAGGGAGTTATTTCCTTCATCCTCTGTTTTCCAGATGAAAATGTTTGGCTACCATGGGAAGTAAGCTGCTGGCCTAGATGGACCTTTAACAGGACTCTTTTGGTTTCATACTTTTAGCAAGCATCAACAATCATAATTCTGTGTAAACTGAAGAAAGATGTGCCAGAAAAATGCACACCAAATAGTACAAACATTATTAGTTATTCATTTTTATTCATACTGAAGTGTATACCCTGCCAACTAGCCTTTAAAAAGGGGGGGGGGAGCCTGTCATGGCCACCAATGTGGGATTTCCCCCTAAAGCAAAACTAGCTCCAGAAGAAGGATTTTCCTCAGGCCCTCAGCAGGGGAGGAAAGGATTAAATCGCCCTCCATGCCTGCTTTGATCTCATTATTATCCCACCTGATGCAATTTGCATTTTTAAAAACCTGCAAGTTAGATAAAGAAAAGATGCATTTATCAAGAATTGGTGCAGAAATGTAGCTCATGCTCATCTCACCGTTGGATCTATCAACTGGCCTCAACCCTCAAATTCCCATCATCAGGGTAAGTGTCGCCTCAGTATTTTGTTTCCTCGGAGCCAACAAATCGGGAGATCACGAATGCTCTCACACTCCGAGCATCTTTCCTATAAGAAACTCTGCACATGCTCTGAAATCCAGCATTCATCTCAAGCAGGTAAAGTGTAATAAGCTAAGGGCACTATCCTATGTGAATGCCCGTAACCCTCAAAACTCGGGACGATTGTGGGCATCCTATGGTGGGCAGGAGGAGTGCGGAGGCGAAGGTTGCCTCCATGTTCCTCTTGCTCTGCAAAGCACTTAGACGGCCAATTTTGGCTGTCTAAGTGCGGCACATCAGAGCAGGAGGGAAGGAGGCTGAGGTACCTCCAAGATACGTCATATCCTGGGAGCGCTGGTCTCCTCCCCTCCCTGCCCTGCCAGAATGCCCCCAAAAGCCCTTCTCCGAGGTCACTCTTGGAGTTACAACCTCGGAGAAGAAGCCGGTGTGGTTCTTTCCATGCCAGCTGTGAGGGGCGGGGGGGGGGGGAACCCAAGTATGAATCCCCAGCTACAAGGTCAGAGCAATTTTCTGACCTCATAGCTGGGAATCCAAAAAATCCTATGGCCATCTAGACACTGTCTAGCAAGGATTACACTGCACGTTAGATATACTTTATTGATTTTATATTTCAGTTCTCCTTCTGTGGTACCTTTTTCTTACTAGTTTCCCCACTTTCCACAAATAAATTCATTTATATACACCAGGGGTGTTGAACCACTTTCAGCCTAATTCCATTTCAGAGGAGCTCTTGGGGGGGGGGGCACATTCCAGTGATGGGTGAGGCCAAAAGCAAAAGGGGCAGGCCAAAACACACACAAGACCTGTCTATTTTAGTTTAAAGCTCTTACTGACAGAAACTAAGCCTTAGGAGAGATATTTCGACCTTCTGGAATGGGGGAACATGCACAAGAGCCAGGAAACCACCAACCGCTCAGCAGGTGGGGGAAAGGGGTGGGGCCAGGGAAAAGGGGCGTGGCTAACTGGGAACCCTGGAGGGCCAGACTGGCACCCCAGCGGGGCATATGTGGCCTGAGGCTCAACACCCTGATACACACATTTGGCTTCCTTTTTTTTTTTTTTTTTTAAAGGCACCTCTTTCCTATATGCTAAGACAGCATGGGTGTGCAGCCACCCTTTGTATTCTTAGGATATCTCAGAAGGTTTTTTGTAAGATCTGTGTCCTATGAGCTTTGGGAAAGAAAATTCAAATATCCTTACTGTTTAATATTTCTAGAGCTGGGCTTAAGGGACAGGTTCTTGGTAGTAAATAGGGATTGGAAACTGCCCAAGCAACCGGACAGCTAGGATCAGCCAGTGGTGGCAGCTTATCAGGATTCTTTTGGGGGGAACCCTTACAAAAAGGGGGTCTGCCAGCAGGGAAAATCCCCCTCCAAATCTGTCACAGCCCCTCAGAAGGAGACATGAAAAGGAGCCCAAAGAAACTGGTCTTCTTTATCCTAGATACGTTTTGGTAATCTGGAAGAGTAAACTATAAGGCATTCATATACCTGGAGAATTCTTTTTTAATAAGATTGTGTAAACAAAGTGCTATGTTGTAAGTTCTAAAATGTAGCAGTATTCATATCCTCTTTCCCCCCCCCCCATATTTTTTGGCAAATGTGAACACTCTTTTCAAAAGAATTGTCCCAGGTTATGTAGGTGCTTTAATTTCAAGAAAAGCCTAGCTAGCAAATATTTATAGCATGACTATAGAATTCCACTTGACATTCAGATTCAAAACTTGGAATAAATAAATTGTGTTTGCCCAGAAGCATTTGGCCATCCCTAAATTTAAAACACTAACAAACTGAGTCATTGTTGAACTATCTGTTTCCCCAGCCCCGTTGTTGTTTTTTCTAAAGGTTAATGTTTTCAAATAGTTCCTTGCGTTTGTGCAAAGATCAAAATCCAAACAAAACAAACAAGACAGTCCTGACAGCTAAAAATAAAATAAAATAGTACGCAAGAAAAATGTTGAAATTCTGGACTCTGTAGGGGAGCATTATTTTTTTAAAAAAAATAAAAAAATAAAAATCTGAATGGCACCCACCTGGGCAGACATGAACAAAGTTTTGACCTGCCAAGCCCAGCCCAGCCCGTCACCCTCCAACATCTCACAAATGAAAATAAAGCAATGCTTGTAACACCCTATTTTCAATAGTGTGAGCTACGTCAGATGTCTTGGGACTGACAGCCAGGATAGAAATATTTTAATTAATAAATAACAGAGCAACCCTATGGCCCCTAGACACCGCCGGCCCTTCTCCGCACCTGCAGGCAGAGCTATGAGCGTGGAGGAGGAGATCCAATTGTGGAAAAAACAGTGGTGGGTCAGGAGGTATCCAACACGTCAGGCCACAGTACGAAAAACTGGGAATCACATTTCCCTAGACTTGGCCTAAGCCAACCCAATAGTCAGTACAGACAACTACTTGGAAAGGTAGGATTCCGGGAGTTCCAATCCAGACTAAGAAAATTCTGTATGGAGAAAGCAATCCCTTTACATCCTCCCCTGCCCCAGAGCATTAGGGCAACATGGTCTGATGGCAGAGCACACGCAAAATTAATTGAGTCTGGCGGCTGGGGGCATTCAAAATTAATTTGTCCTGATGGCTAAGGGGATTGCAAAATTAATTTGTAGAAAAAGAGCTTGAGCCAGCCAAACTTGCTCCCAGAGACCGTTTATATTGCACTGCGGGGTTAGCAAAAGTGTGATTTCCTCACAACAACGATGCTCCCTTAAGGGATGATCCTCTGCAACACCATCACTCAAAGATGCGGTCATTTGTATGTAGGGATGCGTGAGGATCTTGTTCAGGGGATGCAAGTCTGGCAAACTCTCTGGGCTTGACCCCCAAAGCTCCGTTCGACCTACCTGCTTCCCCAGCTCGACTTGCGTTCTCCTGAGCTGAGCTGGGGAAATGACTTCCGGGTTCCCGGAGGAATGCTTTTTACGTAGAAAATGGTGTAAGATGCATTAAAAATGGCTGCAATTTGTGCAAGTTATGTAAATTGCGACTACTTTTAAAGTATCTTGCACCATTTTCTATGTAAAAAGCGCTCCTCTGGGAACCTGGAAGTCCAGTGAGCGGCTCTGCCAGCATTGGCATTCGGGCCGGCTTGGTGGGCACAGCGGCAGTGTTCACCAAGCGCCCAGCGAGTCTGGTGGTGGGTGGATCGCCCATCATGACTTGTATGAACCCTCAGACAACCCAGTTATTACCAGCATTACTCCTAATTACACTAATACCCTGCTCTTCCTTCATCAAAAGAGTTAAAGGTGGTTTACACCTGGTTCCAAGGCAGTCCCCATCTGGGCAGCTCACAGAATCAGACCTCCTAAGCCTCAGTTACACAGTTGCAGCATCCGCCTTCAGGTTAGTCCCATGGATCCAAGACCTTATGACTACTGATGTCACTAGCCTTTTTCAGCAGTTGTAATGCAAGTGGAATAAGCATGAGGAGGTCAGGGTGGGCAGTGGAGGCTGGCCTCAGCCTGAACTTTAAAGGAGCTATCCATGGTTCTGAAGCCAGCTTTGGGGGATCAGTACCATGGACAGCTCATTAAAAGTTCACGCTGAAACCTGGAATGGATACATGGCCCCACTGATATTGGATCCACCAGCCTCCACTGCAGGGTGGTATAGGCTCCAGCCTGCTGACCTAGGTGTGTCCGTTAGACTGGCTCAACAGAGTCCCTCCACTTACAGCAGTAAGCACAGTGTCTTTGCTCAGGCATCTTAACCAATATTGAGGCTGTGGGCGATCCTGGCATCTGACATTCACATTGTTTTTGTTTGTATCATGATGCCTGAAAAGGGGGGCACTGGGCAGTCATCTGAATCCACCCCCAGAAAAAGCCTAAACAGGGCTGCAGAACCTCTTTCAGGACTGAGGGCCAAATTCCATTTCGGAGAAGCTTTTGGTGGCTGTGTTCCAGTGGTGGGCGGGGCCAAAGGCAAAATGGGGTGTGGCCAAAATACCAGCATATTTTAGCTTAAAGTTCATACTGCCAGTAAATAAGCCCTAGGAGAGGCATTTCAACCTTTTTGAATGGAGGGGGGGATTACCAGGGGACGCTGGTGACTCCTATGCCAGTGGGGCTCCTTATCTCTTGCAGATTTTATACTGAGCTTTATAGGAGCTATCCATGGTGCTCCATGGTGGTGAATCTATTTTGGGGGTGGAGTACAGCACCATGGATAGCTCCCATAAAGCTCAGCATGAAAGCTGCAATGGATGAAGAGCCCCAATGACACAGGAGTCACCCGCCTCCCCTGGAAATTGCACCAACCATTGATCATTTGCTGGTTGGAATAATGGGTGTAGGGGCAGGGGAAGTGGGCGTGGCATTATGGGGGATCCCAGAGGGCCAGCATGGGACCCCAGCAGGACAGATGTGGCCCCTGGGCCTGAGGTTCTACACCCCTGGTTGAGAGAGAGAGTTTTCCACACCTGCCCTGAGCTATCTTTGTACATATTTCAGCACTGATCATTTCATCGCTTTGGTTTAATTAAGCCTGAATCATCAGTGAGATGCCAGAACATCTTAGATCCCAGCTTCACTTTCCCATAGCCTCTTGAAGAAAACACTGTTCTGGGACACCAGCCATTTTTTCCTCCCTTAAATAGACAATCTAATCAAAGGAACCAGCAACACCTTTTACGTTGTTTTGCATTTTCATTTTTCCTGCATTGTCTCTGATGCTCAAATGGAACGACTGCAGAAATGTTCATTTCCCCAGACCATATTACAGTAGACAAAATATTCTTGAAACCCTGGAAAATGTATGCTGGTTCCCAACACAAAAAGCATCTGGTGTCTTATGCAGTAAATTCTTGCAGAATGGTTTCGGGGGGGGGGTGTTGGTGCGGGGATTGCAATTGATAGTACATTTGGCCTCATTAAATGCTCACACAAAAGACCAGAAGGAGCTAGTTCCAGTCCATTATATGAATGATAAACAGTTTTTAAAACATGGCCTAATTAAATAATTACTCAATAGACCGCAGCCATTCTGATCTGCCATGTAGCTAATGTGCAGTTTCCCAAAAACTAGCTAATTAAAGTAATTACCCAATAGAGCAAGATGACTCTAAATAAGCCATTTCCTTTCACTGGAGAACTTAGTACCTGGATGGGATGGGGGGGGGAACAAAGTCCCAAATTGATGAAATTATTTGTTAAGTGGATGGTCTGATCTGTGGGTAAATAATGGTTTTGAGCCTTCTTTAAATAGGACACTGGTTTTGCCCCATTGATTTTGATAGGAAAATCCCCTGTACTAACAAGGCTTGATTATTTTTTAAGAACCAGATGAAATATCAGTTAAACCTAGGGATTCAAATCCATCTTTCCCCCACTCCCATATACACAGTGCTTAGAAAAAAAATTACAATTACCTTATCAATATTAAAAACTAGCTGTTCGCTCGCGTGGATTTTACAATTGTTTTTAAAAGAAACATGAGTTTTTTGTCCAAACTGTATGAAATATAATTTACAGGTTGATGTCTTAATGTAATAAGCAATGTTTATTACAGATGTTAGTCAGGGTGTATTGGCAACAAAACAAAGATAGTTGTTCCATTCATATGCGACCATGAATTTTTTCGTGTTGGAATTGCAAACAGACAATGAGAAAGACCAAAAATTAAAAATTACTTATTTGGCATCAGCAACCTACAAAAAAACCCTATTTCAGTACTTCTTTGTAAACTACATTTAGTGGTTCTCCTTTCAGGTGCTAGGATGAGTTAGGTGAGCTCACTCTGAACAGGCCACGTAAAATTGCCCATGTGAGAAGCAGTCTTCCCTTAGGTCAATCCCCGCTACCTGCAAAGTCTGCCCCTGCAACTTGTTGATGGTCATGGCGAAACAAACCTTTAGGGGGAACTGAAGTCTTTTGAATTCAAATGGATATTCTGATGGAATAAGAGGTATTTGTGGTATGTCTTAGGTGTGGAAATAGAAAGAGGTGATTCCTGAGAGCAGTGATAACACTGGACTGAGTGTAAAATGTATTGCTTTTAGAAACACCATCAGGTTCAGATGGCAAATAAGCCTCAAAATGGCCACCAGAATTTTTTTGCATAAAACGTAACCGTTCTACAGGGTTACCTTCGTTACCGAATTTTGCGTGAAGTTCACCATTACGATAAACTTCAAAAACTAATTCGAAAAGCTGTCCACCTGCAACTCGCACAAACCACCATAAGTATGGGGTCGGGACATGTTGTCAAAGTATGCATCATCGGCACTTGCATAGTTGTTTCCATCACTGTCATGGGACATTATAGAGAATTCATCCCAGTTTTCAACAACATGATCAACTAATTGTTCACATACCTCCTTACCTAGATTTTGACTGCCATACATAACGAAAGATAGTGCCCGGAATAGGCACGCTCCATCGCCTACAATTGGTACGACTCTGTGTGGTATCATCACACCATTTACATTTAAATTTTAAATTTGCATTTTGATTTTTTTTTTAATGGAGAAGAAGAAGAAAAAAAACAGGTTTAAAAATGAAAAGGGTCCCCCCCCCCCTCCTTGAAGGCCTGCAAGAGCTGTATGGAAAAGATGCAGTGTCTCTGACTGAAAGTGTAACATTTAGGCTGGGTGCTGGCAGCAGAAATCTTTTGTGACAGAAATATCTGATCTTAAAGAAAAATCAGGGTAATCCTGAGAGTCTACAGGTGATGAAGAGTGACCGTGCCAAGTTTGGGGTAGATCCGTCAAAACGTGATGGAGCCTATGCGACGACGCCCCACACACAACAGTCATTCAGTCATTAAAAAAGTTTCCCTCCCTTTTCACCCCCTCAGAGAACATTCTAAATGGCCTAGGGGAGATTTGCATACCCAGCCCTATTGGCCCCTGCAGGAATTCATACGTACATTCTAAGTGTCTATGGGCTATTTGGATAACTGCTTCTATTGGCTCCTGCAGCAATTATGAGGTGAGGCTGACTTGCATAACTGCTCCCCTGTTGTTTTGCCCATAGGAGATATGAGAGTGGGGTGATTTTGCCCCCTTTTTCATCCCCCTAGGGACAGAATTTCCAAAAATCCTTCCTTAGTGGGGGTCTACGTCATAAAAGCAATGTTCCTTCAAAATTTCACGTTCCTAGATTAAACGCTTTGAGCTGGGCGTTGATGAGTCAGTCAGTCAGTAAATCAGTCAGTCAGGACACCTTCTTTTATACAGATAGATTATGTTCAGTGTAGTGTTTAATAGGGGAAACAAGCAACCATTTAAAATGGCAATGATAGCCCCTGTCTATCTGGAAATCCCGCCCTTCTTTTTGGTGTGCATTGGTGACATCTCGGGATAACATGAAAAGAATCCCGTTGTAATAAGAGCTGCCCAACAATGGAACAAACTGCTTTGAGAGGTGGTGGGCTCCCTTTTGCAGGAGGCATTTAAGCATAGGCTGGATGGCCATCTCCCAGGGATGGGCTGTGACTTGTGGTACAGCACATGCTTTAAATGCAGAAAGTCCCAGGTTCAGCCCCCAGCATCTCCAGGTAGGGCTGGAAAAACTCCTGCCTGTAACCCTGGAGAGTCGCTGCCGACAGCCGGTGTCAACAATACTGGGCTAGATGGACCAATGGGCTGACTCAGTATAAGGCAGCTTCCTATGTCCCTATAGTTGCAAGAGTTCTGGCCTAGATGTCCTCCAAGATCTCTTCTGATTTTAAAGACCAACTGATTCTAAGCAGCAGCCCAAAGATCTATCTAGTTAACATAAGAAGAGCCATGCTGGGTGAAACCAAAGGCCGATTTATTCCAGCATGCTGCTCCCATGGTGGCCTACCCCTGCTGCCTGTGGGAAGCCCACAAGTAGGTCATGAGCGCAATAGAACCCCTCTGCTCTTGTTCCCCAGCCACGAGTATAAAGAGGCGTACTGTCTCTGAAACTGCAGGGGATATAGAGCTATCATGACTAGTAGCCATTAATAATCTTATTCTCCATTTAATGATATAATCCCCTTTTAAAGACTTTTTAGCTTGGTAGTCATCACCACATTTTGTGGACGCAAATGGCATAGTTTAACTATGTGCTGTGTGAAGAAGCACTTCCCTTTATCTGTCCTCCACCATTTAGCTTCACCGGATGATGCCAGGTTCTACTAATATGAGAGAG
The DNA here is from genome assembly GCA_021292165.1 of Shinisaurus crocodilurus. NCBI lineage: Eukaryota > Metazoa > Chordata > Lepidosauria > Squamata > Shinisauridae > Shinisaurus > Shinisaurus crocodilurus. The sequence goes on along the minus strand of CM037880.1, from coordinate 20,694,264 downwards.
GGGCGGAAAATTCTCCCTATCCATTACAAACAATGTGGCAGATCTGATTTTTATGAATCTAGGAGTTCCATAGAGCAGGTTCTTAGGGTTAGGATACTCTCTTTCCAAAGCAATAGAGGTCTGTAATCCACTGTTTACTGTATCCCTATAGTGTGAACCAGTTTTTATTCTTATTTGCTGACTTTGGGCGGGGGGGGGGGAGAAGGGGTGCAATTGCTATTTTGGTATTTAATAGTTTAATGTTTTAAATTGTATTTGATGTCTTTATGCTTGCAGTGTTATTGGGCAGCCATACATATGCATATAAGCTCACACTGAGTCTAAAGAGCGCAAGAGCTACAGCATGACACTTTATATTTGCTTATTTTAAAAAAAAATCTGATTCAGATTACCCATTTGAATGTATGCCAGCCTGAATTTGAAACTGAACTCTAGAGGAGTCAAATTGCCACTCCTTCTACGACACTGAAGAAGACTGTGAAGTTGAAATGCATTCAGCTAATAGACTTTCTATCTACTGCTTTCATTGAAAGCCACTCAATGGCTTCATTACGACTTGTAAGACAAGACTGCTCATTAGCAATAACTTGTTGTAAAAATGCTGAGCTCCGGAATGGAGAGTCTCCATTTAACTTGCCATTTTTGTTTGCTTGATTCATACACATTTTCTTACTGATTACCCTTAATTAAATATTTGTTTATATTTGAAATGGACACATTTCAATTTTTTCACCCTGGCCTTTCTATCACATATATTGTTTGTGGCTAGGAATAGCTGCTTGTCCTCTCTGTCGTACACGAAGGGCTCCGTTCATAAAGGACAACGCTTTTTGCTGTAGGGACTGAAGGAGCAAACTCTGGGCCAGCCCAAGACATTTCTCTGCCTGAGGCAAAAGAAAATCTACCCCCTCTGCCATTCCACACGGATGTGCTGACTAGACTGGCGGTTGGATTTTACTTCAACTGTGCTGCTTGAGCGGTGCTGGGACCGAGCTCCAGACAGGTAGCCAAGGCCAGTTCCAAAGGCAAGGTCAGTGGGCAGTCCAGTGAAAAGAAAGACAGAGAGCTGGCCACATAGATACTATTCCAGCATGCTGTAGCTACAACGGAAGCCCGAGCCATTAAAACCCCACCCAGAGCACAGCTGCAGGCCATCAGTGCCACCTGGGGAATGGTCCCCTCATGGGTAGAACCCTGCTCATAAGTACATCTTTATTCATAAGGAGACCTTATTCCTCAGGTGGGCACTTTTCTACATCTGGTAGCCAGCTGAACCTACACCTTCATGTGCCTGCGCTCCCTGGGGCTAGGTGGCCACTTGGTGTCTGCCTCCAAGTCTGGGGGGGGGGCTAAATACATTCTTGAGGGGAAATTGAAAAAGCTAACTCCCCCAGGGCCCCGGGATTCACCTGATCTGCCTCAAGATCCCTCAGCACAGCCAGGTCCTCCATGGAGGAAAGCATTTGAGGAGTACAGCGTGTGGGACATGACTCTCAGGGATTGGTGTGTAAAAAGAAGCAGCCTCTCAGGACTGATGTAGCAGGATTCTCTGAGATGCATGGATGGGACGATCTAGGGTAGGCGTAGGGCTGCGCAAATCCACAAAACTCAAGCTCGCTGAAAGTCTCCGAATTCCATCTCAAACCTCGTCCAAATGCGAGTCTGTATCAGACGGTGAGCCTTGTTTAATTCTTCTCGCATGAAAAAACGTGCAAGTTTTTGCGCATATTTTTCCAAATGTACAAATCAATTGTGTGCCTCTATGAAATGTGTGCAATCTTTTCCCATTGATTAAAATGTACTTGTGTGCATTTTCCAAAAGTGTGCATTTTTCATGTGTGCATGCCATCAAACACATTTTATTTGGTCCGCGAATCACACTGCAAGCTTGGAAATGTACAGACTTCAACTGCAGATTGCATCCGAGTCCATGTTCAGTCTGGAAGGTGCAAACTGGGCAAATCCTGATCAAAACCAAACTGAAATGACTCTCTCCTACATCGGGGGTGACATTTTGGATCGGGTTTATTAAAATGTGTGTGTACATCACTTGATTTCTCTGCATTTGTCTCAGTAGGACTGACCTACAGTCATCAGGCTGAGGTGAGCCAGGAGTCAAGAATTGTGCCAGAGCCAAGGGCTGAAGCCTGGAGTCAGAAGAGCCAAAGAACTTGCCGAAACCAGGAAAGATCACTGTTGCTCAGGCAAAGTGGTGCTGTGCTGAAACCCAACCTGCCCGTTCGCAAACTCTTTTGTTTCCCTGCGAAAAAGGCAGTCGTTTTTCTGCCTCTTTTCGTTGGGCTGTTGAGAATGTCGGAGACATTTCTCAGGGCGCAGGGCTTTGGTGCTTACCTTACTGTAAGGAGGTGGATGAGGGGAGTGTGTGTGCTTTTTCTTTTACCATCCTCCCCTGTTCTGTTCTTGCATCAGCCTGTCTGGCCACTGGAGCTTCTTGGAAAACCCCCTAGAAGACTTCACGAGGACTTCTTCCCTTGGGGTTTTCCAATGGACTGCCTGCTGAGTGCCTGGAAGTGGAAAGAGGCATTTTTGGTTTTGCTTTGTTGTTATTAAAAGTCCTTTTATTAACAAGAAGAAGAACAACAACAAAAACTCTCCTCTCAGCTTTCAGGCACTCAGCAGGCAGCAGCACTGAAAAGCCCCAAGGTGGGGGAAGTCCTGCTTAAGTGTTCTAGGCGGCTATCCAAGAAGCTCAAGCAGCTGGAGAAGCTGCAAGGGCAGAACAGGGGGAAAAGGTAAAGGAAAGAGCACTCACACATACACACACACACACACACACACACCTCAGCCACCTCCTTTCAGTAAGGTAAGCACAGAAGCCCTGCGCCCTGAGAAATGCCTCTGACATTCTCAACATCCCAATGAAAGAGGCAGAAAGAAAGAGGCTGCAAAAGGGGCGGTGGAGTTTCAACACAGCACTACTTTGCCTGAGCAACAGTTATCTTTCCTTGGTTTCTGCAAGTTCTTTGGCTCTGACTCCTGGCTTCAGCCATTGGGTGAATTTTAGGGTGCAGTTTCTTTCTGCCCCCCCCCATGAATGGTCAAAAATAAATAGATCAAAAATTTGTCACAGTGCTAAGGCAAAGTCCCAGTCCAAACAGGAAGCCCTTTATAGAACCCCTGTCTAGGAGGTCCAACAGCCAGGACCACTCCAAAGCCACAGAATTCAGCATTGCCCTTGAGAGTGTCGGCTATTGGACAGTATAGAAATAAATAAATAAATAAAATAAAGATGTGGAGCACTGCAATGTGGATGGCTCACCACACAGGGTAGTTGGGTACAGAGCCAAGGGTTCCAAGTTCTAGCCCTGGCAGTAGCTCCTGAGTCCTGACAGTTTGATAACTGTTCACTTGATGACACAGACCACTGAATATGCAAACTGATTCTGTTTAAAAGCATTGTGGTAGAATTGCTATAAGATGTGGCTTACGCTGGCTCAGCTTGTCTGAGCGTGAAAAGCTAAGCAGGGTCAAGCCTGGTTATTACTTGGATGGGAGACCCCTCCTCTAGTTTCCTGCATTGAGCAGGGGGTTGGACTCGATAGCCTTGTAGGCTCCTTCCAACTCTATGATCTATGAAATCTATGTTATGAACCTACCTTCTTCCCATGGTGTTATAACTGTGACGGGATTGTCATTGCAGTCATTGAGCGATAAAGCATGCATGTTTGAAAACAGCCCTTGGAAAATAGCAACCTCAGGCTGCTCTTGATATCTTAAAACCCCAATCCAAACTGTTCAAAAGTCACCATTTCAGATTTCAAAATCTAGGAGACATTTCATTTGAGGCATATTGCATTCCTAACTTGGAAAGAAGGTATATTTCCATGGGTTGTCACTTGTCACAGCAGAGCAAGAATTCAAAAGGTGACTCGGGATCCAACTGTCTTCCTTGCAAGCAGGCATTTGAATCCGGCAACTATAGGGACATAAGAAGCTGCCTTATACTGAGTCAGGCCATTGGTCCATCTAGCCCAGTATTGTCAACACTGACTGGCAGCAGCTCTCCAGGGTTTCAGGCAGGAGTTTTTCCTGCCCTACCTGCAGATGCCGGGGATTGAACCGGGGACCTTCTGCATGCAAAGCAGGGGCTCTTCTTCCACTGAGCTGCAGCCCCTTCGTTGACTCAATACAGTAATACCTTGGATTGAGAGCATCATTCGTTCCGGAAACGTGCTTGTAATCCAAAACACTCTTATATCAAAGCGAGTCTCTGGCGGGCATGAGCGGGGCCGATTTCGGCCCGCTACGGCCCGCTCGAGGCGAGCGGTTACCCTCCGCTTGTCTTGCAAGACCTAGCTCATTTATCAAGTCAAAAAAATTTTACAAAAAGATTGTCTTGAAAAACGCTCTCAAAACATGTTATTGCAATCCAAGGTAGTACTGTACCCAGTTGTCTAAACTTGGGCCCCAGATGTTTATTGGCTACAACTCCCAGCATGCTGGGAGTTGTAGGCCAAAAACATCTGGGGACCCAAGTGAGAACAGCGTATCCTAACCCGTCTTCTGGGAAGCTGTCCTCACTTATAAGGCACTGTTTTCTTTTGTTTGCTCTCTGGATACATATGCAGAGACACATGTCCCTATTCCATGTCTGATCCCAAATCAACCTGGCAACATGGAAAGTGTTTCCCCTCCCCACCCCCCGATTAATTTACAATCAGTTGAGGCCTCTAGGCCCAGCTGCATGTCAAATGATGTTTGGGGTGTGTGTGTAGAATGAGGTCTCGAGGTCCACCCTTGCAGAGCTCATTGTACCCCTCCCGAACGGAGTGCTGGATTCTCCTGTCTCTTCTTCATAAGTCACCATGCAAGCGCTGGCAGTTAATACCGTGAATACTCTGCGTACTCAGTCACTACTCCACCCATTCCCAAGCTACACCCACAGCCACATATTGGCATAAATGACCGATGAAGTAAGTGTACCATTGAAACCAGAGACTAGATTGTCACTTACAGCTAAAGCAAAGAAACCACTTTAAAAAAATAAATAAAAACCAGACCCCACCTTTGCCCTAGGAAAGAAAAGTCCTGGCTCATTCTCTAAGTTTAGTATCTGTCCACTTGCCACTTCCAAGCAGGCCCAACTGAGGTTGCCTGCCTGAGGCAGGATTTTTTGGAGCACACATTGTCATAAGAGCATAAGAAGAGCTGTGCTGGATCATCTATTATTTCCCACAATAGCCGACCAGATGTCCCAATGGGAAGCCCAGGAGCAAGACATGAGTGCAAGATCACCCTCATGCTCATGCTCCCAGAAACTCATATACACTGGCCTCTGATACTGGAGGAGCTATTATTATTAGCCAGCGTGATGAGTAACCATTGAGAGCTTTATCCTTGATGAATTTTCCCAAATTCCTTTTAAAGCCATCTAAGTTGCATGCTGCCCCCACCTGCTACATCTCCGGGTGTGTTGCCCTTCTCTTCCCTTCAGACCTTGCTGTGTTGAATCAGCAAGGTCTGAAAGGGAGTCTTATTCGCATTTGCTTTAACGGGAGTAGAACTCTCTGCGCAAAGTTCTACTCACTGATTCAACATGGCAAGTTCTGAACTGAAGGGGGTGCGGCCAGCACACCAGGAGATGTAGGGGCGGGACCAGCATGCAGAGCCCAGGCCCTCGACTCACGTGTTTTAAGCCCTCACGGGTTCAGGCGAATGCCTGAACATGGCTTTTGTCCTTCGTGCAGATAAATCAGTGTTGTGCTCTCATCTTACACATATTAGGTTTGGAACAAAAATAAAAGGAGTTGTATATCCACCTCAGCATGTTATGATAATCCTGGCTGCCTGAGTCATCATGCCACTTCAAAAATCTAGCTGGCACAATCCCATGGACAGTTACACAAGAGGTTGCAAATTTCCTTGTGAATGTTTGGGTGTTAGGCTTCAGTTAAGATTGAAAAGAAGATTGATTCAGGATACCTGCTACTCCAGTTCCCCCCCCCCCCAATGTAGCCTGTTTCCCAGTAAACATGCAGCACAGCTGGGCAAAAGATGGCCTCCTCCTACATCCATATTTCACTCTTGAGATGATGAACATCTCTCAGCACTGAGGCACATGACCTGGATATTTTGGACTAAAAGGCTACTGGTACTGTCATCTTTAGGAGGGGATGAATTAGTATTCATGTACAGTTCTGATTCATAAATGGTTGTCTCCAGGTTATAGGTAACAACCCAAATAAGCCAGGGTTATTTTTGCTCTTTTTCAGCACCAGCCTTTCCATCACCCATTGAATATGTAGAAACAATTCAGAGTCTGATGTCATTTTAGGTTTATTATTCCAGGGTAAACTCAAACTCTAAAATGGTTTAGCTATAAAACTGAATGATTTATTTTAGTATTTATTTATTTTAAATACGTCTTCCCTTTACCCACATGTTTTCTAGGATGGTGTATGGGGGGGGGAGGTTTGAGCTCCTCCTTTGTTACTGTATTCTATCAGGTTGGCTTTATGTTGTATTTTTTAAACGTATGTGGCTTCTGTGTTTGTTTCTGTATTTGTATTGTGCTGGTTTGACAGTTGTGTTTTTAGATCTCTGTATCGTATTATTGTTTTGATTAAATTGCACAATGCATAGAGAACTTGTTTGTTTGTTTATTTATTTATTTATTTTATAGCCTAGATTTCTACCAAAGGATAGCACTCAAGGTAGCTATACTGTAGGTGTCTTCTGCACCTTCAGCTGGGACTGAAATTATTGTAGTATCAGCGCCAGTCACTTCCTTGGGGAGGGTATTCCAAAGTCAGGGCACCATCACAGAAAATGTGGTGTGGTGTACATATGTAATGCTTTTCAACTGATGGAACCTGGAGAAGGGCCTCAGTGAAAGTTCATAATGCACAGGCAGGATGGTAGTGGGGGGCAGGGAGTCATTCCTTCAGGTATTTGTGTCCTTCAGGTATTTAGGACTTGAAATGTTACCACCAGCACCTTTCAGTTTTTGACTGCCCAAATTTTGATACAATTTGCCAGCCAATTGTGAAGGATGGACCTCCATTTTCTGAAATACAATTACCCCAAACTCTTAGTTGACCTAGGAGGTCTGAGAGAGAGGCAAGGTAGATAAAAGAAGTGTGGGCCTAGGAAAGCAGCATCAAGAGCCCTAAAAAGGCAAAAGGCTAAGGGAAATTTTGTTTGGGACTTGGGAGAGGAAGTGGGATGAGAACATCCAGAGGGATGAGAATGTAAGAAGAGCCCTGCTGGTTCAGACCGAAGACCTATCTAGTCCAGCATCCTGTTTCCCACAGTGGCCAACAATATGCCTCTAGGATAGGGGAAAAATTGATTCAGTTCACATTTTAATGCAAACTTACCCAATTTCACACTTTTTCGAAACTATATGTGAACTGAAATTCAGTTAGCCTTCAAAATGTTCACTTCTTTGAATTTTGCAATTGAGCTCTCCAATCAAAAAAATGTGTACAAATGACATATATTAAGGGGAAGGGTGCGTAAAATGTGTACATTAGCAAAAATGCATAAAATGCATTATATTAAGGGAAGTGCTTGTGAAAAATATGTACTTAGGAGTAATGCACACAAAATGGTGTATACATTTTCATGCAAACTTTTTTTTTTTTCTTAATGAACTTAAGATTGGAAAAATTCTCAGAGTTTGGGATGAACCAAACATAGATTGGAAAAATGAGAAAGAAATTGAAATTGACAGATCTGCCCATCCCTACGGAAGCCCACAAGCAAGATGTGAGGGTAATAACCTTCTCCTGCTGTTGTTTCCCCAACATGATGGGGGAAAGGGCATCTCATGCATCTCCTATGTAGCTTCATGTCAGCATGTGTACCCAGTAAAAGGCACTCTTGTTTATCTCAGCTTCAGACTGTCAGAATATTTGGGATGCCTCCAAGCCATTTCAATAAATGAGGCTGTATTCCATGTACATCACAAATAAACCCAGAATTTTCCTCCATCTGTTTGGAGGCTTATGACTTCTAATCAGCTGATTGCTGACACTACCATGAGGCCTGGTCCAACAAACCTGCATTATGAAAGCAATATTTTAACTGAGCAGAAGGGAGGGAAATAAATGGAGGGGTTTATTTGGTTGTCAAACAGAATAATGACACCATGAAGCAGGACTGGGTGGAGAAAATCCCAATGTACTTAAGCATGGCTTCATCAAAGAGACATTGTTTGGTTCTTTCTGTAGGGTTTGTTTTGGCTTGTTGCTGTTTTTTAAATATCCTTTTTAAATTAATATCTTACCCGCAAATCATTTGTCATCATGTTCCATTATTTATCCATTCATTGACCTAAAATCTGAGTACTGCCAAATGTTACTTTTGTTGTAATGTTAATATTAATGTTGTTTGCTCAGCTCCCACATGGCTGGGTTTCCACGGTGGTGCTAATTGCAATATTTGAAACTAATTAGCCTTCCTTTTAACTCCCAAATCTTTGAGTCCCTGCTGTAGATTTAGAATGCATTTTTCTAACTATTTGAAAGAAGAAGAACTAAAAAAGAAGCACAGGAACTCAGAAACCAGGGTTTCAGCATTAGCATCATTCATCATTTAACACTGTTCCCAGTTCTAAATCCAAAATATGTACAAATAGATATTGTGGTCAAAAGAGGTCTTGGAATGGCAAAATTGCAGAAAGCTCATACTATTTCCTTGGTGAGGAATTCTGACATAATGACAGCACTTATCACTGAAACGTGTGTGTGTGTGTGTGTGTGCATTCAATGATAAAAAAACCTGCCAGTTTAGAAGCCCAGAGTCAAGGCTATCTCATGTCTCCACAAAGTCAGGAAATGAAAAGCTAAGGCTCATGCCTTAACTGACGTGCCCATGATCAGTGATGATGTTGTGCAATGTCACAAATTGTGCTTGCTTACAACTTGCCCTCCATGCTTTTCCTTTTCCACACTTGATGCTTCACACTTCATGCTTTTCCCATACTTTTCCTTGGTCTTTCAGCCTCAAATCCACATGGGGAGGATCGAGTGCCCGGGACAAGCACAGATGGCCCACGTTGTCTGGTCCTGTGGTTGGACTGCACTGGGGGTGGGGGGGGAACATGTGTTGGGTGACATGAACATTCGAACAGTGGTGTTTTGCATGTGTGAACTATCCCTTGGGCTGGATACGAACATTGGGCTGCAGGCAATGTTTGTCCTAGAGGAGACCCATTGAAATGAATGGAGTTTAAGTTAGATACAACTTGGCTACAACTTGGGAAGAGCAATCCTATGGCTTCTCAGATGATGTCTGAGGAGACACAGGATGGTATGAATCTCCCACCTGAGGCCATAGACACACCTAGAACCTCGGGAGCTGGAATCTCAAACGTCCTCAGAAGAGGTTGGGGAGGGTGAAAAGAGAGTGCTCTGGTGCAGCGGTCCCCAACCTTTTTGGGACCAGGGACCGGGTCCCGTGGAATAAATTTTTCCACGGACCAGGGGGGGGTCGCCCACCACTCACCTCCTGCGCAGCCCGGGCGACAGCACCAGAGAACCAGGAAGTGACACGATGGGACACCTGTCGCGTCATTTCCGGCTTTACGAAAATGCTCATCGGAGAGGCAAGCAGAGGGACGAGCGGTGGGGGGGATGCTCACCAGAGCTCGCGAGCACCCTGAGAACCAGGCGCGGCAGCCGGGCACGGTGCGCACCGCCCGCCAGAGCACGCCGCAAGCACCCCACCTGGCTCTCAGGGTGCTTGCGAGCTCCGGTGAGCACACACCCCCCCACCGCTCGTCCCTCTGCTTGCCTCCCCAACGAGCATTTTTGTAAAGCTGGGTGGTACAGCGGCCGGGCAGCATGGTGGCCGGGCAGCGTGGTGGCCCCGCGGCACAGTGGCTGGGTGGTGCAGCGGCTGCGTGCCGCGTGGGCCAGTTCTTAACAGGCCACGGACCGGTTCCGGTTCCGGTCCACAGCCCGGGGGTTGGGGACCCCTGCTCTGGTGAATGAGGAGGAGAGGAACGAAGGAGATGCCTGGATCTTCTTGGTCCCAAAGCCTCTCCATTGTTGTCCCCACCTCACTGTCTAGTAACTCAGCTCAACTCACTGTGTAGCTCTTTCAGGGAGCTGGATGGGCTGCCAAGGGAAGGAGGGAGCAGGGACATCCGCTTGGGCCAGTGCAGTTGATCCAGGTTAAATCTGGATTCAACCTCACATCTGGAGGGCACCCAGTTGGGGAAAGCTGTCAGAAATGATGAGCAAATCCTGTGAGAATGCACTCAGAATGGACATATTCTCATAATCTATTATTTTTTCTTCCCAAGACAGATATTTAACTTCCTCAAAATATCACAGGGACTCTTAAACACATGCCATTTCCACAGTGCATGGCAGGAATGCTAAAATGCCTTCTGAGCTATAATAACTGTAGATAACATGTAAATTGATATAATACGGCACCAGGTGCATGTAAAACCCAGAATTATGCAGCAATTATGAAACTTTCATCCATAGCTTCAGAGTGCAAAGAAAAATGGCATCCAATTTTGTCCCTCTGGTCGAGATTTGAGATTCTTCCTTGAGATGAAGACATTAATATTTTGATAGCAAAAGGTCATTTTTCAACAGCATTCGCAGATCGCCAGTAAAAGTTAATGCTTCCCTGGTGAACTTGCTTCCTATTATATACCTTCCACATGACATACTAATGAAATCTCCAGGAAGACACCAATTGGATTTGCACTTTGCAAAAGAAACAAAGAGTAAAGACTCTTTTTTTAAAAATTGTCTAAGGGTGCAATCCTATGCATGTTTAGGCAGAAAAAAAGTCCTACAATTGCCCATGGCTGGCTGGGGGAATGCTGGGAGTTGTAGGATTTTTTTCTGTCTAAACATGCATAGAATTGCACCCTAATTTACTCATTTTATGAATTTATTTCCCAATTATGACTGCTATCATGACTGGATCTCTATCGCTCCCTTGCTTGTCCATGTCAGCTTGGAATTTTCAAATATACAACTATGTGGTGGGCAGAAGGGGAAGATTGTTCTACATCTGCTGATGTCATAACTTCCCTTAACTCTGCATTGGGAGAGCCTTTCCCCTTTACCTGTGTTTCGGGAAAGGATGCATTTGGGAGGCTCCCAATGGAAGGTAATACATTCCCCAAATAGTCTTTTACCTACCCATCACTCTCCATACTTCTTCTGCCCATGTGAATGTCTTCCCCTGAGGACCAAACTAAATTATATGAGAAATGCATGATTATATATATATATATATATATATATTGTGAGAGCTGGACTGACCCGGGTTCAAAAGCTTCCCTAGCCAGTGACCCTCAGTCCCAGTCACGCAGGCGGAAGGAGGAGATAACAGCAGTTAATAAAGATTAAAGAGGTTTATTTGTAAGACCCAATTACATGGGATTAAGGCAAGCAATGCATCTATTACTCACTACATCATTGCAGACTCAAATCCAATACCCCAGTGGTAAGGCTAGATGAAGTGAAGTCCAGAACAAGTCGAGACGAGTGAGAGAGGAGACGAAGCTATCAGCAAGTGTGTTAGCTTTATACCACCTATAAATAGGATATTACTCACCCCAGTTGTATAACCTATTCATCAACATGTTTACTGCTAAACCTGTCCAAGGTTGCTGAGTCATATCATCTTGAGACTTTGTCTCGTGACTAGAGACCTTGTATACTTGAACTCAAGAGAACACCCACCAGGTCAGGTGATAATTCTGATGTCAGGTGGTAATCTCGTTCTGCCTATGCAAAACCCAACATCCCCCTGCTTTTGCATTTGCGCAGAACGTGGTTATTTACTTCATACAACAGCAACAGCTTTGTTGACATCTGATGCTGTTCTTTCATCTATGGACTTTGATAAAAAAAACTTTTGCAGGAATGACTTTACCTGCCAGAAATTTGAACCACCATCAAATCACTTCTGATGTATCCCTCCTTATGACACAGTTTTATTTGCAAACCCAAAACGTTGTGTATTGCTATCTGCCTGCAGCATAGCAATCCTGCCTTGGTTTCCTGAAAAAACTGTAATAGGTTTTTCACATCAATCCCAGCATCATTTAAACATTTTTTAACAATTTAAACTATTTAAACACATGCAATAACTATTCAAGCTTTACAATAGCATAATAGCACAATACATAATACAATGCATTCAGTTCAGCTTCAGTTGAACTCTAACTTTTAAATGATTGTTTCTACAAAATCAATCAAAGTATGATTATAAAAATAACAAACCTCAGGTGTGTTCTTGTTGTTCTTACTATCACAACCACAACTGGCATTTCTGTGAATCTGTAAGCCACCTGTGCTCTGACTTGTAAATCTTAGTCTGAAGTGTGATGTTCCTTCCAGATAACACTCAACTCCTTTTCAGAGCTCTCCAAGCATGTCCTGTTGGTCTAACAGTCTGCCCATTACACTGACAGCAATACCTGGCCTTGTTGCTTATACAATGAAGCTCAACAGCCCAATGCTTCTGTGTAGCATTCAAACTGCTTTTCCATCAGCATGTGCTTGAAAATCCTCAATTATTTGGAGTCTCGCACTGAGTTAACTATCTCCAAAATTCTCAATCACATCCATGATATTTCTCTGGTTTGTTGCAGTAAGATACTGCCCTCTTGGTTCTCCCTCAACTTCTATTTACAAATAAACAGTTGATCCACCACCAAGCAGTTTCATTTTCAAATGAAATTCCAAACCCTGGATCAATTATATCATATTGCTTTTATCTGTCCAGAAAAAACAATAGATCATCCATCTAAACAAAGTAGATACAGTCTATGTCCTTGTTCCTCCTGTTTAACAAACAAACATTGATCTGCCTCTCTGTGCAAATCTCAATTCAGCAATGTTTGAGTTCAAAACAGAATTCCAGCCTCCAGCTGATTCTAGCTTTTCTACAGAAAATATTCTCAGTTTTCCAAAGACTTCCTCTAATTTAAAATGCTTATGTTCCAATATTTCCAATTGTGAAATATTCATACATCTTCCACATTCTTAAACATCAGTCTAACTGTTTCCAAAGCAAATTGTTGTTGCACTCATCTCATGATTATCCAGCTCCTTTTAACTTGAGCAAAAATCACAAGCAACCAATCTTGCTATTTGTCATATAACCTTTTTCAATCTGGTTAGTTTTTACTTAAAAAATCTATCTGGTAACAATGAGTTCCATGGACTGCTGTTTGTTTCACCAGCTTCCATGTTTTGTTCTTTATCCAAAGAATTCAACTCAGCTTGTATAGCCTGAAGCTATGGTTCAGCTTCCTTAACAGACAATTTTTTTCACCTCTTTGAAATTTTGAAGTTTCAAATGGCTTTTCCTGCAAATTCATCCTGATATCTCACAGGTTGTTTGACTCACCTGTTCCTTACCTCATCAGTTATCAGGTTCTTGTTCCAATGAACTTGCACCAATGATGAACAATCATTTGTTTAGTCTCCTCTAAACCAAATGTGTATCAGAGTTTGTCAAATTTACCTGACTGTCCTTCAGCAAATGCTTTTCTATTCTGACTCTGAACTTGATGCATCCCCTGCATTAACAGAATTAATTTGAAAAATGATCTCACCTTTTCATTCAGCATTATACTCAACACTTCTAGATAATCTCACTATCCAAGTGTTGTTCATGTGAAACACAATATTCTCATTTTTAGAAAAATCTCATGTAAGCTCCCTTACAGATTTCTTCTAACTTTGAGGTGTATGTACCTACATATCAGATCCAAGATCCTGAAATGTTTCTCCAGAAGATTTCTCCTTCTACACTACTTTCTATAAGGTGTACAGTTCAATACACAGAACTAAAACTTCTATCATGTACATAATCAAAAACATTTAAGAGCTTCTACCCAAACCTCATTAACCAAATTAGTATCACCTCTTCTGAGTGTTTATTTACTCTTCCACACAATCCATGTGTTCAATATCACATCCTGTTAGAAAGTCATCAAAGTATGCACTGAATTGAACTTCCCCATCTTAAAAGAAATAGGTAACATGGTAATATGCTTGTTTCCCATCCAAGCACAAAACACCTTGACTCTGTTCAATACTCCAGCTTTCTATCTAACATGTACACAACCTGTACCTCGTGTATTGATCAATTAACATCATGAAATAACGTGCCTTTCCTCTAAAAACCATCAGAGTACCCACAAGATCACCAAGAACAAATTGAATGAAATGAACTGGTTTTTCAGCTTGCCTTCCAGTTTACCTGTTGAAGCTAGCATCCCTTGTTTATGTGCACAAAATACTTTTCATGTGAAAATTACAATTTCCAAATGCTTTCCCCAACATAGTTTGCATTTTCTTTCACAGGCCTGTGAATCTAAATGATCAAACATCATGTGATATGCATGCATGTACATGTCATACATATAAGCATTTAACCTTTTTATAGTTGCAACAGTACAACTTTCCATTTCTTTATTTACATCATTACAATATAAAAGAAATAATCCCATCTCTTAGCTTTGCCATATAAACATACCTACTAATTATTCAGTATTTTACATTTTGCTACAGAAAAATCCACAATATACTCAAGTCATATATACATTCAGTACATTTCCTGACATTTCAGAGCATATTTTACACTTTCTTGAATCCAAGTTATCCAAACTTTCAAGAAATACATTTCCAAAGAACATGACTGTTAAACTCCTGACCATTTGCATAGTCCTCTTCCTGCTTATTTATGTCCAACACAGAATGCTTCGTTTAAACAAGTCCACTGCTTCTGTTCAAACAAAATAATGTCCGTTTTGTTATGTCCTGGGTTAAAACACAAAGTTTTTCCCATCAGCAGCACCCCTGCTGATTTCAAGCTCCTTCTTCTGTGATCCCACATGAAGAAAATGAAGAACAGCTTCCCATTTTAAGTACAGCTGTCTCTGTTCAAAACTGCCGCGCTGTTTTTCTCCTGCTGTTTTAAAATCACGCCTCCGCTGGTTTAATACAGCCTCCCGTGTAGTATCAGGTTTCCCAAGATACGTTCCTGTCACACGTGACTTTGCTGCGACATGACGCTCCAGACGCTTTGCCCACGTCAGACGTAATCCACGCATTTGTAATCCAAGCCACTTGTTGATACAATGCAAAAGATAGCTGATCTGCTGCTGTGTGAAGAAGCAAACTGTAAATGAAATATGATCCTCCTGCTGTAGCCTTGACTCAAATGAGTAGACACAGAGCCTCCTGGAGATATTTCCTTGCCCGATACAGCTCCTTGACAATCACTCCAGCAAGCTGTGGAAAACGAAATCCTTGTGTCCAGCGTTGTTCACTTTTCAGCCTAGTAGCTGCCCGAACCGGCACCTCCGTTCCAGCTTCTTTTCACAGTCTGTAGCCTTGGAATTTGCCAAGCCTGGCACCTCCGTTCCAGCTGCTTCCAAAACGAAAAATCCTTCGTCTCTCTGTCTCTGCATTCTTCAGTTGTGCTGCATTCCAAGTCGCTGTTATCAGCTCTAGCAACATTCCTTCCCAGTTTGTTTACAAACCGTTCTTACAAATAGTAAACAAATCCTTTAACTCTATAACTGCTGAATTTCTCCGAACTGCGTCTCTGTGGGCTTATCTGCCCATCTGAGATAACCATCAGATCGTTATCTGGGCCCATAACCAGATGTGAGAGCTGGACTGACCCGGGTTCAAAAGCTTCCCTAGCCAGTGACCCTCAGTCCCAGTCATGCAGGCGGAAGGAGGAGATAACAGCAGTTAATAAAGATTAAAGAGTTTATTTGTAAGACCCAATTACATGGGATTAAGGCAAGCAATGCATCTATTACTCACTACATCATTGCAGACTCAAATCCAATACCCCAGTGGTAAGGCTAGATGAAGTGAAGTCCAGAACAAGTCGGACGAGTGAGAGAAGGAGACGAAGCTATAGCAAGTGTTGTTTATCTTTATACCACCTATAAATAGGATATTACTCACCCAGTGTATAACCTATTCATCAACATGTTTACTGCTAAACCTGTCCAAGGTTGCTGAGTCATATCATCTTGAGACTTTGTCTCGTGACTAGAGACCTTGTAACTACTGAGCACTCAGGGAGAGAGACCGCTATGCAAACAGCAGGCTTACGTGGATCATTGTCTGAGCGTGGAAAGCTAAGCAGGTCATGGTTGTACTTGATGGGAACCTCCTCTAGTTCTGATGACGGGGGTTGGACTCATAGCTTGTAGGCACCTCCAACCATGATTATGAAACTATGAAACCAAATATATATATATATCACAGAAGAGCTCAATCAGGATCAGGACTGCGGTACACAGGAAGGAGAATTAACACTCCCCGCTCCCTACCATAGGCCTGATGAAAATCCCCCACACTAAATGTTGGTCTTTATCCCAGGAGGGACATTGCCATTGGCATTAGTAGGAGGTTCTTTCCCGTGGCAAAGTGTAGCTTTAGAAAGGCATTTTTTTATTGAGGCTACAGTGCAAGGGTGGCGTTTAAACCCTCTATCTTTTTATCTTTTTAATTTTTTTTATTAAGAACAAAAACAAACACTACAAAGACATAAAACAAATAAGAAAACAAAAAATAAAATTAAAAGGACTTCCGATTTTCTCCAAAACAAATATAAGTAACAATGCTTTCTCTTACTCTATAATGACAAAGAAAATTATCTATTTTCCATTGTCCCATTTTTCTTCTTCTTATTCATCAAACCCACAAATGCACAAATCATTTTTCCCCATCTCTGCAAAAAGTCTATTAGAGGTTTCCACTCAGCCATAAACATCGATATTGACTTTTCTCTAATTAGTGACATAAGTTTAGCCATCTCCACCAATTCCAACATCTTCACCATCCATTCTTCTATTGAAGGTAAAGTTGAACATTTCCACTTTTGTGCATACAATAATCTTGCTGCCATTGTCATATATAAAAATAAAGTTCCATGACTTCTTTCCAAATGATTGTCCATTATTCCCAGAAGAAACGACTCTGGTTTCAATTGTATATTAATCTTTAAAATCTTTTGAATCAATGAATGTATTTGTATCAAAAAAAAATTGGCTTTCTTACATATCCACCACATATGGTAAAATGTTCCTTCTTGTTGTTCACATTTCCAACACACACCTGAAGTACCGTTATACATTTTGGCCAATTTCCCCAGGGACGTATACCAGTGATACATCATCTTATAAAAATTATCTTTAAGACTAGAACATAATGTAAATTTCAAGCCTTTTAACCACATATTTTCCCACTGCTCCATTAATATATTTTATCCAAAATTTTGAGCCCGTTTTATCATACAATCCTTCACTTGTTCTTCCTCTGTATCAAATTTCAACAAAAGTTTATACATTTTAGCAATAACACGTTCACCATTCGCACATAATTCCCTTTGAAATTAGGACTTACTTTGTTCAAAATCATAAAGTCTTTGGTCTACTTTAAATCTTTCTATAATTTGTAAGTACGAAAACCATTGACATATATAACCTTCCTTTATCAAATACTCTCTTGATTTTATCTAATATTCACCTTGTGAAAATTCTAAGGTATCACAATATGTAAGCCAATTATACATACTTGTCATTTCTCTTCTATAGTGAGCTTTTTGTGCTGATAACCACAATGGTATTTTGGACAAAACCTAGATTTATATTTATTCCACATTCTCAAAATGGCATGTCTCACATAATGATTATTAAATTCTGCATTAACCGTACCTTTGTCATACCACAGATACCCATGCCACCCAAATCTCAATTCATGTCCTTCTAATTCCAGTAATCTTCTATTTTTCAGCAACTTCCATTCTTTTATCCAAACTAAACAACAAGCTGCAAAATATAATTTCAATTCAGATAAACCCAATCCTCCTCTTCCCTTTCCATCCTGTAATATCTTATATTTAACTCGTGGTTTTTTCCCTTGCCATATAAATTTAGATATCTTTCTGCCATTGTTTAAATGGCAAGTTTGTTGTCAAAATAGCGTTTAAACCCTCTATCTTGATTTTCCCATCCTGACTGAGAAAAAAAACAACAAGTGGGAAAGACACTTGTGTGTCATGACACAAATGAGAGAAAGTTCGCAGGTGCCTGAAGAAAATATTTATTCTGCCCAATGTGTTTCGGGGGGGGGGGATTTCCTTCCTCGGGGGCTGCTTATCTTTCTTCAGGTTTATTGGAAAAAGAATCCTTCCAATGTCTCATCTGTGTTGAAATGTTCCAACACAGAACTTTCTCTCTTTTGTTTTCTTGTCCTGATTGCCAACCCACCCAACTGACACACACACAATACAGTATATACAGGATCCAGATTAGGTGCATTCAGTTGTTAGGGCAGAAGGGGGTTTCCCACACACCACCTCCTCCCCACAGCAGCCTCTCAGTCCCTTGAAAATGCTATACACAGAGGGTCAGGGGAACCCTGCTGAATAGAGTGAACTCTGCTGGCAGGGAACGGGGTCATCTCTCAAAATCCAACAGAGACACTTTCTCTGAGAGGAGCCCTTCTATCAATGGAATCCAACCCATAAATAAAAATATGAAATGCAATCACACTTTTCTCATATCGTTGGTCCTGAAACAATTTTCTATGCTGGACAGAAGGAGCAAAGAAGAAGCTTCAAAATGTCCGCCACAATAGCACTATCGGCAGAGGCAGTGTTAGAGGGTGGCCCACTAGGGCTGGAGCCCCAAATCTTTCATTTGGAGCCCTGAATCTCTGGGAGGCCCTCTCTACCCCACCACCCTGCTGTCCATGGGCACTTGCTGAAATACAGGTCTAGGGGCCCTGATGATCTCTGTTGTGTCTGATCCCCCTGGATTAGCTGGCTTTTTGCCCCCATGTGCTTCACCTCCTGCTGCCCCCCCCCGAATCTTTCTGCCTGAGAGTTTTTCCTGAAACCAAATGCCCTCCTTTCCCGTGTCCATTCTTCCCTTCTTACAAATAAGGGTGTCCTTAGGAGACAGGGTCCTTTAAAGACACACACAGAGAAAGACTTTAGAGCATATGTAAATTAACATATGCAAATTTGTGCCTCTTTTTTTTGGTCCTGTCTGTGGACCTGAGCCCCGGACCTTTTTGGTACCTAGCGCTGCCCCCTGACTATTGGATTGCAGAAAATAAGGTTTCCGCTTTCTTTATGGGCAGAAAGCTTCACGCCTTCAACAGCTTCATAGATGCTGGATCAAGAAAAGTGGCTTCTACTATCACTGCATCTTCATGCTGGGGGAAGGAAGAAGAGAACCTTCATCTGTGGATTGCTAGCATCACTACATTAATTTTCCTTCTATCTCACCCATCCTCCTATGCACTCGGAGCTACAGACATGGGTTCCTCTCCTCCCATTTATTCTCATACCAAGAGGCTGAACTGGCCCAAGGTGCATCCACTGAGGAGGAGCCTCATGGCCATGCTTGTGGGCTGCCTGGCTGCCTGCCATGAGTCTGTTAAACGGGCAGGACCAGTGCAGCAACACTGAGAGGGGCATATATCAAGTGCTTTCCACTTTGTCCAAGCCTCATCCATTTGAATCAATGAAACTGTAGCGTAGCACCACTCACATCAGTCTTCTTTACATAACTTTAGATGACTGCCACTTTCCTTTGTCTAGAAAATGTACACCCTGCCCTTGCAATGTTAGGTTGGCTAACAGCAATTAAAAACCCAGATAATCCCATTTAAAAAATAAAATAAAATCATAACAATAGAAACAGGCTCAGCAGATTTAAAAAAAAAAAAAGAAAATTCTAAAATGGGAGTCTACCACATTAAAATCATCTGCCCCCTGGCAGGACAAATGCTTGACAGAGCAGGGAAGTTTTAAACAGGGGCAAAAAAACCTGTAAGAGACAGGACCAAATGGATACCACAGGGTAAGGAATCCCACCATTGGGCGTGGCCACTGAGAAGGCCCTATCTCTCATCCCAACCAATCATGTCTCAGCCATGGATGACTAGAGACCTTGTATACTTGAACTCAAGAGACACCCACCAGGTCAGGTGATAATTCTGATGTCAGGTGGTAATCTCGTTCTGCCTATCCAAGGGCAGGGGAGGCTGGTGACTCCTGTGTCAGTGGGGCTCCTTATCCATTGCATCTTTTGGTTTGAGCTTTATAGGAGCTATCCATGGTGCTCCAAGGTGGTGAACCTGTTTTGGGGATGGAGTTCAGCCTCCCCTGGAGAAGGGCCTCTCCAATTGATCTTAGGGGGACTTGTATGAGAGAAGGGGGTCCCTCAGGTCTCCTGGACACAAGGCATTCATTTAGGACAGAGATGGAGAACTTCTGGCCTGCCCACCAAATATGTTCCACCAGGCTGTCCTATCCAGCCCGCCCAGACAAAGTTTCCCATCCCTGATTTAGGGTTTTAAGGGTAATCAGCAATACTTTGAATTGTGCCCAGAAACAAATTGGCAACTATTCAGAATGTTGTAATAGCTGATACCGTTGGATAGGGCCAAGTCAAGAATGGCAGGTGTTGTAATTCACTCTGCTAGCATGGTTTATTTATTTTTAAAATCATAATGAGCTGAGTCTTCCAGTTCACTCACCTTAAATGGCAATGTTTATTTATGTGCAACCACAAATTAACACTTTGATGACGGTGAAGATTACAACATATCCTGCTCGGCATGTAGATGGATTCAGAGCAAGCGAAGACTCAAATTATGAGGTAATAAGAACACTTGGATTTCAAGTCAGCATGTTGAGAGACGCACTGAGCCAAGTTTCATTGTAACTATACCCCCTCCAATATTTCTATAATTCTATATTTCTATATTGCATATTTTTGCACTTACAATATATGTTAATGAGGAGATCACATGAAGATTATGCTATTCTGAAGTCAATAAACAGGTAGGGAGGTATGAGAAATACGTTTCAGTCTGGGTTGTTTTAGTGGCAACAGTGAAAGACACTTCAGTTGTGAAAGAATTCTGCAGGCTTTTTTACAACCCCCTGAGGAAGGCCTTAGAAAAAACACAGGCCGAAACGCGTCAGGCTCCTCTATTTAATAAAGATTTTTGCATCCTGAGAACCTAGTTCTCTCCTTTTTTTGTTGCAGGATATTATTCAGCCTGAGCCTCCTCCAGCCTCCTTCCCTACCCCGCCCCCTCAATAGGCAGGCTAAAAAGCCAATCTAGCAAAAACTCAAAGACTGGAGGATGGGGAGGCTGAGATCTCGTCCACTGCTCTTCCCGTTGTGCAGTCTTCAACCCAGCAGGGCCAGGAATTTCAGAGGCCTCCAAGTTTGGCGGCTTCTGAGCAATGAGGGCTCAGTCCATAGGACGTGCCCTAAGGGCACAATCCTATGCATGTTTAGGCAGAAAAAGCTCATAGAACTCCCAGCATTCCCCAGCCAGTAGGGGCTTTTTGTAGGACTTTTTTTTTCTGTCTAAAGAGGCATAGGTCTGTGCCCCAAGTTGCCCCATTGATTTCAGTATGACTTATGTAAGACTGACTTTTGCTAGATCGGATCCTGCCAGCTCTTGTTCTGGTGGCATTGCTTCTACAAAACCACAAGCATGATATTTTTACAAGCGTAGAATGCTAAATACGAACACGCATAAATGTGGCTTTGCGTGGCATCATCATGCAGACCCAAGGCATTGAAGGAAAGAAGAGAAATTTGACCCTCCGGTGAAAGTGGTCTCTGTGTATCCATCGACTCTGAAAAGGTAAACAGGGAGCTTAAAATGCAAGGAGAAAAACAAGACTACTGTTATTCACTACTGGACGAACTGGCCTTGCCTGACAAGAACAACAACAACAACAACAACAAAAGGTGAGAGTAGGATGAGACTCCCTCATAATTATATGGTGCAGAAAGTTTTCCAATTCAATATCTGATCCTTTCTATATTGGTGTGCTATTTCACTATCTCATGGGGGAAGTCTGCATAAGGATAGGGTTCTGTCATAAGAAAGATGAAAAACAACTTCTAGATGGATTTTAATTCGCCATTTATGTTCAGTGTATCTTTCTGCCATGAATACAAACTTGTGTTTTCGTAGCATATGTTAAAAAGCTGCTTATGTAGAGGCCACCAGCTAGGTATGATTCAGGAGATCTATGAACAGGATCTCCTATGTTTTTTAAAGCATTAACAGGAAGCAGGGCAGAAGGGATTCAGATCAGGACTGAAGTGCTGGAGAGAGAGAGAGAGAGATTTTACCCATGCTATTTTCCAGAATAAAATCACACACTAGGAACGGATTAATTTGTTAATTTCAGTTTCTCCAAGTTTTTTCCAGTCTTGAGTCTGGTTTATCTCAAACTTCAAAAATTTCTCCAGTCTTAAGTTCAGTTCATCCCAAATTTTGAGACTTAAAAAACATCAACAACATATACACATACATATACATGTTTGTGCACATTTCCCCTAATACATGCATGTATGTATGAATTTTTGCGTAATATAAACATTTTTACAATTTCCCTAATATAACCCATTTTTGAACATTATTTCCCCTAATATATACATTTTTGTATGCACTTTTTCATTGGAGAACTTCATTGCAACATTCAGAGAAGTGTGAATTTTGAAGAATAGCTGAGTTTTGGTTTGCGTATTGGTTCAAAAATGCAAAATTAGGTAAGTTTGCATTAGATGTAAACTGAATGAATTCATCCCCCATCTCTATCCCACACACTGTCAAAGCTGCTATTTGTTTCATGGGGGGGAAAACATGATACATGTACGCTTTCTGTGTAGGGTGAAAAGCAGCATCAGGGACTGATTTTAATTGGGAAAAGAGCCAGTGTGGCGTAGTGGTTACAGTGCTGGGAATGGGACTTGGGAGACCAGGGTCCGAGTCCCCGCTCGGCCATGAAGCTCACTGGGTGACTTTGGGTCAGTCACTGACTCTCAGCCAAACCTACCTCACAGGGTTGTTGTGAGGATAAAATGGAGAGGAGGGAGGACTATATAAGCCGCCTTGGGTTCTTTGCAGGAAAAAAGGCAGGATATAAATATAATAAAAAAATAAAATAAAAATGGGGGGGGTTGAGGGGAAGTGTAAATTATCTCCTTCACCAGCACTATACTTCCATTCCAAGTCTCCCCCACCCCCTGCACCACTACCTCCAACCTGATGGCTGCTATTAACACTTAAAAACAAAAGATGCAGGAGATCCTATTCATAGATCCACTATATCATGTCTTTTTTGGCTCATAGTGCATCATAAAGATGAGTGGAAGGTATACTGCGCTAGATTCTGGATTCCCATTTGGTCCAGCTGATGAGATATCATCCTTCAGCACAGCACCTTGAAAATAACTGTCCCTCAGTGGCAGAGATATGTTGAAATAAGATCATGCCTGCACTCCAATTTACATCTGCCCCCACAGAATTCTGGGGATTTTAGTTCTTTGTGGGTAACAGTAGCCTAAGCACTAAACCTTATTATAAGAGCAGCAAAGACAGAATGTACAATAAAACTAATTAAAAGGGAAAACACTCTGCACATTTACTCAATAGTAAACAGTCCCACTAAGTTCAATGGGACTTACTCCCTAGCAAGTGTGTTCAGGATTGCAGCCTTAGAAGGCAATCCTGTTTACTCAGATGCCCCACTGATTTCAATGGGCTTACCACCTAGTAAGACCTCTGTGAAATCAGAAATTATTTTTATGAGGCCATTTTCTGCACCCTGAAAATCTATACTTCATTGGGTTCCTTGTAAGGCTGTAATGGCTTTTAAGTTACTTTAAGGTTATAGAATAAGCACATCCCTTAGGGCAGTATACAGTCAAACCAGTTTATAACCATGTTTGTCAGGGCACTGAAAAACAGAAACGCAGGGTTGGATCCAGATTTAATCATACTTCAAGTAGACCCATTGAAATAAATGGGACTGAAGTTAGTTTTTTGGATCCAACCCAGTTGCAGCCTCTATATAGGTGTCTCTATACAAATACAAATCCTAACATCGTCACCCAGATGATGTAATATTTTATTTTATTTTTAATTGCATAGTATATTCATGCACAAACCTTCACAAACAGAACCTCAAATTGTTAATATTTTTATTTTTATTTTTGCACACATCTAGCTCTCAAAGCTTCCTCTGCCCTTTTCAGACTTTGTACACTCCTGCAAAATTAGGAGTGTATCACAAGATGCATGTGGCACTAAATGGGTACTGCTTGTTTAGGTTTGAAAATTACTGTTCTATAGGTTAATGAAAAGCAAAACTCAGTAATTTCTCTGAGCCATTAAGGAATAAAAATGAGACAGTAAATGAACAAAGGCACCAACTACTGACAGAGAGAGAGAGAGAGAGAGAGAGAGAGAGAAGAGTTTGCCTATGATGGGACTATTATGTTATGTCTCTGTGAATAATGTCTGTTGCAAACACGGCTTTGAAATAATGCAGAATTTTGCTTAATAAAAAAGTGTCTTTAAATAGAGGCACATTTCTGGCTTTGTGCATATTTGGCACAATTCAAACAAGAAGTCTTCACACCGCACAGACTAATGGCTCAGTTGATAGGGTAAGGAAGCCCAAGGACATGGCCTCCCCACATACCCACGTAAAAGGATTCAACATAAGGCTTAGTGGAGACCTCTTTACTCTGTTCTCTTTCCAGCTGTGCATCACACACATGCATGCATCACAGTAAACCAGCCATTACAATTAATAAGGATGATGATGATGATGATGATGATGATGATGATGATGATGATGATGATGATGATGATGATTTTATGGCAGCCTTCGCCAACCTGGAGCTGTAGGATTATGGGATTTGCAGTCCAACACACCTGGAAGGCACCAGGCTGGGGAAGGCTGCTTTATGGGTTGGATCCAGATTTAGTCAGAGAAGACCAGTTGAAATTAATAGGGCTTAATGACTAAATTAAGTCCCATTGATTTCAGTGAGTCTACTTTATGTATGACTAAATCTGGATCCAACCCTATGGGATTTGTATCCGGTAACTATTTCAGTAAGTGATTCTAGGGCAGCTCCCATTTTAAAAAAAAGCAGAACACAATACATGCATAAGAAAGCAACAGTTGTCAATAAGAGAAAAGAGTAGACTGAACTAAGAGCAGACTGAGGTGGGTAGGAGCAGACAGCATGAAGTATTGCATTAGATTTAAAGGCCTGGAAAAATAAGCAAACCTTTGCCTGGTGCAGGAAAGGCATGAGTGGGGGTGCCTGGTGATCCTCTCTGAGGAGGAAATTCATTAAATGGGGCACCACAACTCTAAGCTGCCTGGCCCTGCCATTAGGCAGAGTGAGGTGGTCATCTCAGGTGGCAGATGAAGGGAGGTGGCTGCAAGGTCTTGGAGGACAGAGCTGGGTGTGCCATCCTGCCTGCCCAATGCCCTCTAAGCTAGCCTGCTTTCTGCAGGTGAAGTGGACAGTGGAGAATGCTGCCTGATTGCCAGTGCTGAAGTCCCGTCAGCTTCTGTAAGTTTAACAGTAAGAAGATAAGATGGGGGGGGTGTCATAGGATAACACTTTTCAAGTACCTAAAGGGTTGTCACACAGAGAAGAGGGCCACAACCTGTTCTCTATCATCCAAGACTGTAGGGCACGAAATAAGCAAAAACTGGACAGCCATCTGTCAGGGATGCTTTAAACTGGATTCCTGCACTGAGCAGGGGGTTGGACTCAGTCATGAATGGCCCCTTCCAACCCTATGTTATTATGTGGAACTGAGGGATGCCATATAGTCCTTTGCCTCAGGCAGCAATATTTCTTGGGCCAGCCCCGAGTGAGAAAGCCTTCCCCCTTGTTGCTGCTTGTAGGTTGGCCAGCCATTCTACTTTGCTGAGGGCAGTTCTCTATTTTGGAGAGTTGGCAGAGGACAGTCCTCTATTTGAAGGTGTCCTCTATTTGAAAAGGTGTCCAGTCTTTTAAAGTCTGGTTTAAAGCCAAAGAACCATAAGGGGCCTTGAAGTTGCCCATCAACACTGAGCCCATGGACAGCAGACTGAGCAGGCACACAGGTCACCTAGTTAGTCTTCTCCCTAAGATGAGATATATGGTATTTCTATTTAAATGGTAGCTAGCTCATTTCTAAATCTGCACCTCCACATATAAATGTGCATATGCACATTTTATGCAAACTGATGTCCTCATTTTTGGTTGATGCTTAAGTAGCCACCCTATCACCTGCCTCACCTCACATGGTGGGGCACCCAGAGTAGGACCGTCAAAGATTATCTCGGTGCATGGGGATGTTGATGTGGGAAAAGATGTAAGCACCAGCATTTATCATTGTGTTCAGAAAGATGGGGAGCAAGTGCAGCCCCCAACACAGGCATCCCAACATCCCTCTCGTCTCCAGGGCCATGGGGCACAATTAATTTGTGGGCTGGGATCCCAGGAGGCGAGATGTGGCTGAATGCAAAGCACACATGGGCTTCATACTGAAAATAACCATCTCTTGTGCACAGGCTCCAACCATACATATGTTCCCCATATGTATGTACGAAAGAAAGTTATGACCCATTTTAGACTTTAAAATATTTAGCATTTCTCAGAATATTCAGTCTGACATATTACGAGAGAGAGAGAGAGAGAGAGAGAGAGAGAGAGAGAGCACGAAAGGTCTCATACCCACAAACGTTTGGTAAACTGTTGGCATAGCAACAAGTGTTAATACATTCGGAATTTAGCAAGCGATTGCAACCAAGAAATGATACATAATAAGCGTTGTTCCCTTACCATTGGTATTATTTGGTCATGTACAGTCTCTCTCTCCCTTTTTTTCTCATGTAAATTGGTCATTGAGAAACAAATGAGTCACCCAACAAATATGCACAGTTGCAAAGTACAGAAACTTGGCTCACCCTTGTACATGTCAACACAGTGGGATGCTGACTGGTGAAATTCCCACTCATTATCTAAGCAGAGAGGAAAACATGCATTCACTCTCAGATGACAGTGGCTGACCCAATTAAACCTTCTGGTGTGTACTGAGTCCAGTCTTTGTCCAGACACCCAACAGATTATCAGCTCTGATATGCATATTCTAAATACACAAAAGTGACCAAGGTAGTTGATCTCTCTCTCTTTGGAATGTGTTTCCATCCATGATGGTAGTCATCATTTTAACCAGCCCCTATGGGAATGGATTTTGACTGGTATCAATCACAGTCACTACCCCAGGTAATCCTTGTACAGGGTGATCACATCCTGTTTAGTTCTGTATGTTCAATACTCAAAAAATGATTATGCACCTTCAGGTAAACTACCAACATAATTTCTAGCGATTTTCAGGACTCCACTCTGCATGGATCCTAAGAACAGAAAATTGTAAGGCTGAGATGCACATTCACATACTTCCAGAGGGGCTGTTGTGTTGTGTCTGTTGCAGGAAAACCAACAGAGTCTTGTGATACCATAAAACTACCTTCTCCAACCTGGTACAGCTGGCTGGGGGATTCTTGGAGCTGTAGTCCAACACATTTGGAGGGCACCAGGTAGAGAAAGGCTGCCATAAAGACTACCCTATATTTGGGCACATTAATAAACCATGGTTTAGCCTGAGAGGAAGGAGCCTATCTTCCTCTGGGGCTTACATGCTCCCCATTCTTCCTGTGCATGGCCATGTGGCGGAGATTAGGAGCTTCCATTCCTAATATAGATTAGCTGCAGTTTAGCATGTTGTCCAAACCCTAAACTTTGGTCAGTCTTAACTATGGTTGTTCATCACCCATGCTTAAGATTAACCATGGGTTTTTTGGGTTTTGTATGACACAGTTGATCAAAAACAGAAGTGAAAGCTACAGAACTCCTCCTTGCAGCCACACTGGGGGAGGGGGGGGAAGCATGTGAGCCCAAGGGGAGGATAGGCTCATTTTTGTCACTATTTATATATTTATTTATTTATAATACTTTTATACCACTTTATATCTTGAAATCCCTGTTTCGCATTAAAAACAACATACAGTAATACCTTGGATTGCAAGCATAATTTGTTCCGGAACCGTGTTTGTAATCCAAAACACTGTTATATCAAAGCGAGTCTCTGGCGGGCGTGAGCGGGGCCGATTTCGGCCCGCTACGCCCGCTCGAGGCGAGCGGTTACATCCCTATCAAGACGTCGTTTGTTTATCAAGTCAAAATTTATTTTAAAAATTTGCTTGTCTTGCAAAACGCTCTCAGACCTTGTAATCCAAGGTATATAGAAACAAGATTATATAATAAATAAATTTAAAAGACTATTTGAAACATTTAGGGTGCAATCCTATGCATGTTTACACAGAAAAAAGGCGTACAACTTAACTCCCAACATACCCCAGCCAGCATAGCTGGGAGTTGTAGGCCTTTTTTCTTTCTACACATGCATAGGATTTTGGCTTCAAAAACATTACAACATCAATAAAATAGGGATGCGGAATATCCAGGTCATGGGCCAGAAATGAGCAGTGATTTTGCAGGCATGAGAGCTGTTGCACTGGTGTTTACTCCTGAGTAGACATGCATAGAATCGAGCAGTGTTTGACTACCCACTCATACCTATGTGGGTCATGGGTAGCCGACACAGGGGACAAAAAAATCCTAATGCTTCCCTGCTTGGCCACCTGGAGACAATTCTTTCTGGCCATAGGTGATCTGCGGAATGGTTACATCCAAGCCTGCAGTGTACATTTTGAATCTGGGCATTCGATGGCCCTAATGTAAATTTGCTTGCACCTGTCATTGCCATGCATTTTGCATGCTAAATTGAAATGGTTCCCCACCACCAGTTTACATGAGTTTTATGTCACTGTAATAAACTGAAGAGATTTCAACTTAATTTTTCATAACACTTCCTCAAGCTTCGCCCAGAACTACCCTGCCTTCTCACTTACTAGATATATCGATCTGACAGCAGAAAACCCTGGAGCAGGGTGCCTTGGCTTGTTTTTAATACTATCTTTTTTTTCTTGCTGAACGCTGTATTGGCTATGTAGGGAAACTATATAATCTTGTATAATAGGATTGAGGAATGGGGTTCAAAATAGAAAGTGATACAAAATCAGGGAGCGTTAAATACATCTTCTGCCATGTATTCATTTAGAAAGAGTTTCTTATGTCTCAAAGAATTCAAGAGATATTTCAGAGCAGCCTTTCTCAACTTAGGGCACTCCAGATGTGTTGGACTTCAACTACCATCATTCCCATCAATGATGGGAGTTGCAGTCCCACACATCGGGAGAGCACCAGGTTGGGGAAGGCTGTCTTACATTTTCCAGCTTTTGTAGTTGGGGGAGTTACTCGCAGGATGACTCAGTCAGATACTATGAGATCTCAGAGCTTTTGAGTTATGAAGAATCTCCCTGCAGGAGACTTCCTTATGATTCTAAAAGGCCTGGAGCTATAATGAGTGAGAGAGCTGCTACTCAGTGCCGAAAGAGGGGAGGCACAGGGTGTAAGGCACCTGCACCCAACTGTGTTATTCCCTGTCCCACTGGGGCAACATCCAGGCAGTGGGAATGGCCAACCTGATTATGATGCATTGTACCATCACTCTGAAGATGGTTGGCAGATGTACTGCAGACTTCAGATCAGCCAGATCAGATAACCTGAGGAGTTAATAAAGTCCCATCTGGCTGTATACAGGGATGGGGACTCGGACTCCAGGACTCGACTCGTGAGTCGGACTGAGTCCCCCCTCTGACTTGAGTCGGACTCGAGTCCCAATATTTTTAATGGGACTCGAGACTCGACTCGGGACTCGAGACCAAGGACTTGTCAACATCCCTGCTTGATGCCACCTGCAGGTGCTGTCTGGACCTAGTTGTAGTAACAATCGGAGTTTATTTTTTAAAATCATTTTCCTAATGCAACCTTTCAGACATTTTGGGTTTGGCTGCCTCTGCCTGCCTGTTTGGGGTTCCCAGCCTCCTCTGCCTGCCTGGTCTCTTCTTATCCAGTTCCACAGTTTGAATTGTCCAAGACAAAGGCCTCTGCCTGCCTGCTTTGGGGTTCCCTGCCTCCTCTGCCTGCCTGGTTATTTTGGGTTTGTCTGCCTGGTCTGTTCTTGTCAAAATCAGTTGCAGAGTTTTGAAATAAAAAGGCACACTTGTGCCTAGAATTTATTTAAGCCACACATCTGAAGTAGCCTTATTTTGTTGGGGAAAACCCCCCATTGATTTGAATAGGGACTCGTGGAGTCAGCTTTGGGAGTGACTTGTGACTCGTGAGTCACCATTTTGGACCAAGGACTTGGACTCGGACTCGAGACTCGGGTCCAAAGACTCGTGACTCGACTCATGACTTGAGACCAAGGACTCTTCAACATCCCTGGCTGTATATAACTACTGCCTTTGGCCTGGCTCCTCAGTCTGTACTGGAAGACTAATAGCAGAAAAACATCCCCCCCCCCCAAGAAAAGGTGTTAGCTACAGTGTAATTTGTTATTGGAGTTTTTAAATCTATCTACCTATCTAAAATTATTTATAGGCCGCCTTTAAGGGTGGAACCCTCTTAGGGTGGTGCAGAAGATTAACAAAACACAAGGTGGATACAATAAAAATCCATAAAAACAGACATTAACAATAAAAAAATAGAGCCTACCAATAAAACAACAACAGCCCAGACTTATGGGAAGACCAGTGAAAACAAGTGGATTTTCAGAGCTTTCTTGAAGATCTGCAGAGAAGGGGGCCTGGATGACAACCCCCCCCCATGGAAGTTGATTCTAGAGGTGCAGGGCCTCTAAAATAACTTAAAGCAGTGATTAGGTGCAATAACAAGGGGGACTCATGACAGGTGTAGAGCTAATTAACAGCTCCTGATACATCACAGAGCCCTGGGAGCAAAAAGGGATCACAATGAAGGCGGGGGGATGTTGCCTAGCAGCCAGAGGGAGCCAAATGTTACCTTTTTAGCCTCAGTTTTTATTTTTAGAGGGTTGTTCTTGTATGAAGACTAGCATGTTCCATATGTTCTATGGTAGAACATAGTGGTTTCATTTTGTTAGAAGCCTGGCCTAATTTGCTCTGCTATTTATACTTCTGGCTGCTTAGCCAGGGGACTTTCTGTTTGACTGAGTACAGTTTGCCAAGCCCTTCACTCTCTGGATTCAGCCTGTTTTATTCAGACTGCTAACACTCCGAGCTGCTACAAACTGCCTAGGTGCCCAGCATTGGCCTGCTGATCCACCCACCCTGACATAGATGAATGCTGAAGGCCAGCAAAACTTCATGGACTTTCAGCAACTTATGACACCCACTTATGTTCACAAAGCTTTGACGATAACATTAAGGGAGTTCAAGGAGGGATGGGAGGTCCCCACCGGAAGTTGCTTCCCAGCCCTTAAAAAGTTGTAAGAGGGCCAGCAACTTCATTCCCTGCCCTGTTGCTCTGCCAGTCCTATGACCGGTGAGTCATAGGAGTCTTTTATACCACCTGGCAGAATTCCGTGAAATGGTACTAGGACACAAAGAACAAAGAGTTGGTGCAGTGGGTCATTGCTAGATCAAGAGACAGAAGCAGCAGATGAACGCCAAGCAAGATTACACTGGTGGATTCTTCTAACAGTGACACGGTTGCCGTCAGGGTTAGGAATAGTTGGGCACCTGTCAAAGACACACTCAAGTGGAGGCACACTGGCAAGGGCAACCTGGAGTTGCTCCTCTTCACCACTGCACCTGCCTCTCACCCTGGCCCAGACAATGGGGGTGGTGGTGAGGAGCTGTGGTAGATACCACTGCCTACTTCCTCCTCGCTGGCTCTCTTCCTGTCAAGCAAGCAATGATGCAAAAGAGGATGAGCAGCAAATAACAGCTGGTGACAATGGCAGTGAGAAGCTAGACTCACTGAGGGAGGGAGCCCATTGAGGATAACTTGCCGAAGGGCCCTCAAAAACCTGGAGCTGGCACTGAACAGTGAGTTCATTTTACTCTCCAGGAGGTGATGTTTTCATCTAATACATCATGGGGTTACTTACTCATTCTTATCAGTCATTTGCCATATGATAAAATATAAAGTTACATCCATGGGAAATACAATGTTAGTTTTTAGTGGGTAAATTTCATGCGACTGTATCTTGATTACTCTAACTGTGACAAAAATAATGAAAAAACCCTCACCTTGCTTTGACATTTTCCTATCTTTTTTAAAAAAATGAATCACACACAATCACAAATGCTTAGAAAAATACGCACACATTCACATTGATTGAAATATTTGCTTGGTAGTGTAGCCTCCATGGCGCAGTATAATAAACTGGACAATTCCTACTTTACAAATATACTCCCATATAAAATACAAATGGGCTGAATGGTAAAAATGATGCACATGAATTTAAACACCTTGGAACACATATTTTAGCTTTATGACAGTAACTTTAGCGCAATAGAATTCAAAGAAGGTCAGTAGCGTACCACATGTTTGTTTGTGAAAGATCATGCATTGCCATGGAGACAACACAACCCTGAATGTAGGGTAATCATCAAACCCTAGTAAATACAGACTGAATAAAATAAGATGTTAGCCTAAACCATGGAGTCTAAAAATAAAAAATAAAAAGTATCAGATTAAATGTTTCCTGTAACCAAGCTGCCTTTCTGAATCAGCAGGCAACAGTACACACCACATGCTCTCCAATACTAGACGGATGGAAATAGATAGTGCTTGTTTTACTTTACTTTATGCGAAAGAGTAGTTCTTCATAGACAATTGCCCACATCAACTAAATGTCATCCTCTCTCTCATTTGAATATTCTCCTTCCTCAAAAGAGATCAAGGTTGCATTATGATCCAATATATACTAACATGATGCCCCCGAACTATAACTTAAGCAACATCATTTAAAAAAAAAAAATCAAGTGTGGGACTGGGAGGGGTGATCTGGATCAGAACACTGGCACAAAGAGAAGGAAGGTTTAACCCTTCTCTGCTCGCCGTGATCCTGCAAAAAAATTGCACATGCACATGGCATGCAACACGCCAGTGTGGCGTAGTGGTGAGAGTGTTGGACTGGGACTCAGGAGATCCAGGTTCTAGTCCCCGCTCGGCCATGAAACTCACTGGCCTTTGGGCCAGTCACTGACTCTCAGCCTAACCTACCTCACAGGGTTGTTGTGAGGATAACATGGAGAGGAGGAGGAGGAGGACTATGTAAGCTGCCTGGGGTTCCTTGCAGGAAAAAAGGCGGGGTATAAATATAATAAATAAATAAATAGCAAGAGTTTAAAAAGGCGCCCATGGGTGTCAATGTGAGAGGGTCTTTTTTTTACGGTCACAATTGGCCACAGGGTTTATGGGTGCTCCAAAGAAACCTGAAAATTAGAGCTGAAAGAGGACACTAAGAATTGTTCATCAGGAATCCTTAACTCTGACTCTCACAGAACCAGAATACCCAGGTTTCCATGGGAAGAAGCAGTGGCAAAGGGGAGTGGGGGCTCACAAGGAGGCAATGCCGGGACTTCTTTTTTATTTTATTTTATTCGCACGGACACTGACGTCATCTGCCATGCCCCTCAGAGTTTCCTATTTCCTCTGAGCTTAGCTGCCTGCAATCCCCACAGTAGCTGCGTATGTGGGGCGGGGTGGGGGGGGGGAGATGAAGTTCCCCAGCAGCAATATATAATTGTGAGCCATCCCTCTTGTAATGCAAAGTATTTTGTAGTAGCTTGGTCTTTGATTGGGCAATTAAGACCCATGAGCTTTGCAAGAGACCTGCTCCCAGGGGGCAGATGAAAACTCCTAGAACTGGCTTGTTGATATGGATCAACAGAGCTGCCTGAAATTTTGGAGTCTCGGGGGGCGTGGCCATGGGGAGAGTCATGAGGAGCTCCTTCACTTCAAAATGTACCACCACACCACTGGGAAGAACTAGGAAGGGCGCAATCCTATGCACCTTTAGACAGGGAAAAAGTCCTACAACTCCCAGCATTCCCCAGCCAGCCATGCATCCTAAACCTGCTTAAGGTTGTAGGATGGCTATGCCCTTAAAACTCCAGATCCAATTTCACTGAAGTAACGTGAGAAAAGAAGCATACTCTTAAAGAGCCAGTGTGGCGTAGTGGTTAGAGTGTTGGACTGGGACTCGGGAGATCCGGGTTCTAGTCCCCGCTCGGCCATGAAGCTCACTGGGTGACTTTGGGCCAGTCACTGACTCTCAGCCTAACCTACCTCACGGGGTTGTTGTGAGGATAAAATGGGGGAAGAGGATTATGTAAGCCGCCTTGGGTTCCTTGCAGGAAAAAAGGCAGGGTATAAATATAATAAATAAATAAATAAATAAATAAATGACATCACTCCTTCCCCTTCCCAAGCATTGTTTTAATATTGAATGTTGGCAGAATTGGACAATGTTTTTCTGGACAGCCAAGCCCAGTGTGGGGCGTACCTAGGCCTAATTCTTAAGTCACATGATTAGGATGGCAGCACTATGGTTCAGTCCTATGTGGTTTCATAGATT
Source organism: Shinisaurus crocodilurus (assembly GCA_021292165.1). Taxonomy (NCBI): domain Eukaryota; kingdom Metazoa; phylum Chordata; class Lepidosauria; order Squamata; family Shinisauridae; genus Shinisaurus; species Shinisaurus crocodilurus. Next base: position 20,659,906 of record CM037880.1, on the reverse strand, counting down.
TCATAGATCATAGAGTTGGAAGGAGCCTACAAGGCTATCGAGTCCAACCCCCTGCTCAATGCAGGAAACTAGAGGAGGGGTCTCCCATCCAAGTAAGAACCAGGCTTGACCCTGTTTAGCTTTCCACGCTCAGACAAGCTGAGCCAGCGTAAGCCACATGCCTGTTTTACTAAATGTTTTTCCTTCTTACTATATTCCCAGAGTGATATGGGACTGGACCACAGGGAAGACTCAGTTATGCTGCTACGACACTTAAATTGGGCCCTAAAACAGCAAAAGATCTCTGATCAATTGTAATCTGTTAGGCTCTTGGATGAACTGCCATTGTCATGTTGGAAGGTTCTGGAATGGAGACAGCTAAGTAGGCTCGACATTGGTCACTTATGGTTTATTCCATGGATCCAGGAAACTGCAGAGACATACTCAGTGAAAGCAGATGAGTTTTACTGAGCCAGGCCAAAATACAAACTGGAAATGGAGAATTAGGTCTACCAGAATCGTTCATGGCTACCTAACCAAGTCTAGCTTGTGGAGAATGAGCAATAGGTATACCCTGGAACTAGAATTACTCCAGTATTAAAAGTATTACAACCCATGGATCAGACTGCTACAAAAAGTTAAAGATGGGATGACGAGTTCTTTCTACCCATTACGAGAGCAGAGTGAAAAAGCCATCACACATGGACACACACACCCCAGCTTCCTCTTAAGGATTACACTTATGAGGGTTTTCCAGTGGTTGTGTGAGTGAGAGAGAGCTCATGCAACCAATTTTTGTCTTCCCCGTGTAGCCCACCTGCAGCCCCCAAAACCCTCTGCAGAGGGATCAGGGGCTCTCCTGAACAGTATATATGGGGCGGGGGTGGAGGGTTGTTCACGGTTGCAGTGCAAGGGGGGAATTGTCCAAAATTGCACTGGGGAATCTTGCACTCGCCCTTTGTCTGAACCCATCCATATCTGTGTGGCTTCACAACCCTGCAAAGGCAGCGCTCACACTTTAACCAAATCAGGAAGTGGCTGTAGCAATATTGTCAGAAAAAGACCCCCGCAAAAAGTGTGTGGCAGCAGAGGGGAGGGCACCAAAACAGAGGAAGCGACAACAACAATTACTACGAGGGACAAGGGACTGACTGTAATGAGGGGAGACCGAACTAAATAGGCATAATTTGGCTGAGCCACTCAGAGGAGATATTATACAAAAAAGCAGCGGATAGCTGAAGGACATAAGCCACCAAGGAGAGGAAGGGATTATTTTGTCTGGCACTAGGGGGATGTAACTAGGAAGGAAGGCGGCGGCGGGGGGGGGGGGAGAATCAAGATGGGAGATCTGTGATCTGAATAGCAGTAATAACCAGCCTATTAGGCAGTAAGAATTTCTCAAGGGAGGCCTGGCGGAAGAGGCTTCATTGACTCAGACATCTAAACCTAGATAGACTAATTTCACCACCAGAAGATATATTTCCTGAGGAAAAATCTAGTAAAGGAAAAAAGTGACCGAAGATGTTCTGTTCTAAGATTCTGTATTTGTTTTTGTAAGTGAATCAATTGTGTTCTTAACTAGGAGTCTATAAATCCAGGAAGCAAAGAGCTGCAACTATTTCTAATGTTGTATTCTCAGCTCTATCCGATCTACCTTGTGTATTTTGCATGCGTGCATATATTTAACAGATATGGTTTAAAAAAAAAAAAAAGGCACAGGGAGTAGGATGGCCACCTACGTGTCACCAAAATGAGATAAAATGTGTCCCCCCCCCAAAAAAGTGGATGCAGATTTGCATAAATGCTGCATATTCTAATTTATACGCATCAATGCAAATTTAGAACTTAAAGGGGCATGGTGAGGCAGCAAAAAGGGGGCTATTTTGCTTTAAAATAGCCCTGGCTTTGCTGGCACCATCACCACATTGCTGAAATTCTGTGGCAAGCTGCCGTACTTTCCCTTCCAAAGTCCGGTTTTTCTCCCTGGCGCCACACTGCCAAATTATGGTAGGGTAGTAGTAGTAGTGAGGCAAGTGGAGGACGCAAAAAGGCCAGGAGAGTCCACATGCAGTTCGCGTGTTGCCCACCCCTGGCCTAAGGGAAGAGAGAGGCAGGGGAAGTCTGGTAACCAAGTTGTCCTCAAGCCTTTCAAAGGGCAGGGATGCCCTCTGATAGCACAGATCCAGCAGCGCTTTCACAGGGCTCTTCAAAGGTGGGCAATCCTTGGTGGAGATGCCCAGAGAGGCACTGAGAGCCACATTGGGAGAGGTCAGTGACCTAAGTTGCCCACCTCTGCCTGAAGGGATCAGTACACAGTTGATCCCTGCAACAGAACTCCTTTGGCTGCAACTGGGAGGTGGTGGACAGCCTGAACCCCTACCTAATCATCCTCAGGTCCCCACATTACATTCTCTCCATTGCTGTATCAGAGACAGATACACACATAAGTCATCACTTGATGTTGCAGTTGAATGTGCAAGTGTGAACTAGGCCTCTGAGACTACACAAGGCACATAGCAAGGGTGAACCATGCTTTAGGATAACTTTCCAGCAACTCTTGTGCATATAATTCAAAGAAGCCAGTCTGGGGGGTTATTATAATTTTGACTGGATTATGCTGCTGACTAATTAAAAATGGTTGTTGACTCGAACGGTATGTATTTTTGAAACACAAAAGTTAGGATGCTGGGTTCGCCCGGATTGCAGTCTATAATTATGTATAATCACATAAAGTTACACAAAGCCCAATTCTTGATATGCTGTTGCAGGCAAAACACAAAAAATGCTCGGTGTTAGTACAACATGGAGAATAATATTTAAATTACAAAACTGTGGCCAAACCAGGCACTGTAAAGGACTCCATATAACAATCAGCTATTTCTCTTGGGAGGCAAACACGATATTTCCAAACACTGAATATGAAATGTATGCACTGTGGCTAATCACAGCCTTTATCCAGGGCAAAAAATAATAAAATAAAATAAATGCAAGCGTCTGTATCAGTCTTGGGAAGCAAGAATTACTGACGTGACCTCAGTGGTGGAAGCTTCGTCTCACTGACTTCCAGACATGAAATGAGTTTCAAAAAGGGGTGAAAATTTTTCCCCGTAGAAAATAAAAGTGGAGGAATAAATGTAGAAAATAAATGAGAAAATAAAATGAAAGACAGAGAAAATAAAATGCTGAACTTTTGTTTGCAGTCAGGAAATCTAAGGATGTGCCAGGACCCCGACTGGCCAGGATAAATAGGATAAGGCTATCAATGGCTACTAGTCATGATGGCTATATATATTACCTCCAGTATCAGAGGCAGTATTCCTCTGAATACCACTTGCTGGGCAACACAAGTGGGATGGTGCTATTGCACTCATGTCCTGCTTGTGGGCTTCCCACAGGCATCTTGCTGGTCACTGTGGGAGGAGAATGCTGGACTAGATAGGCCTTTGGTCAGATCCTGTCCAGCTCTTATGGCCTCAGGGAGACCTCCTCTAAGGAAAAGGCATGGCATCCCACAAAGAATCCCAGTACAACTGAATACCTGGGAGAACCCATTATAATCCTAAGGCAACCTGACATCTCATCACTGCTGGGTCCACCTGATAACCTTTCCAAATTCCCCCTGAACCCCTACCTCAACCCCTGATTCACCACCACCACCCGGCCCTCAAGAGCAAATGGACCCAGTAGGAAGCCTGCCCTGAAGTCAACATAGGTGCACTTGTTTGGCTGCCAGGAGGCTTTACCTCGTCTCCTCGGGTAGAAGGGTCTGTTTAGGAGGAGAGGTTAGAGAAGATCTAGCTGTGAACAATGACCCAGCATATGGCCAGGAAGGTCAGTGAGGATATAAACCTCTCAGGCTCTTCTAAACCTTGCTGAGGCAATTGCTTCAGCTCCCTCTAAAACTCCCTTGCTCAAACTTGTCCCTAATGTTCTTCAACGTATATATGAAGCTGCTGGGAGTGGTCATTAGGGGATTTGCAGCAAACTGCCATCAATATGCTGATGACACACATCTCCATCTCCCTGTGGGATCTGAATCATGTGAAGCCATGCAAGTTCTGGATCAGATGCTGAACTTAGCAATGGGCTGGATGAGGGCCAATAAACTGAAGCTGAATCCTAGCAAGCCAGAGGCCCTGTGGGTGAGTGGTTCCCGGGTCCAGGCAGGAGATGGATGCTCTGGGTGGGGTTGTACTCCCTCTGAAAGAATGGATCCATCTTTGTCACCAAGTGGTGAACAGTGGGTGGGGGGAGTCAAAATACAAAAGAATAAAAATATCTGAATGTATCCCCACTTTGACCCAATCTTCCATTTCCTTTTGGCCTTCTTTCCGGTGGTCTGTCCTTAGTCCTCCCATGTCCTCATATGTCCTCTGTGCCAGAATTTCTATACAAGCAAAATGCAGTTGGCAAAGCCTGCTGTTTCCCGGTTGGAGCAGAGGAAACCATACTGTGTTGCACATATTCATTCAGAGTCTAAGGAAAACTGTGTGCTATGTTCCCCCTTTCTCTCCATCTACCCCCTCCTCCACCACTTCTTTTGCATCTATAATGAAGTACAGTGGAAGGAAAGCCCTCATAACAGAGAGGTTACGGCACCCCTTCTCATTTGGACATTTGGCATACGTTTAATGACTGGATTGTGGAGGAATGAGAGACACTCTGCGACTGCCAGAGTTCATTTGCATATGATTACCTAGAAATGCTCTTCCGGCTCAGAGCACTCACAGAGGTTGTTTTCAGTGTTTTGGGAACAAATGGAGAAAATGATACACCTTTTCGGACATGGTATGTTCATAGGCAACATTCTTTGCAATGTGCATGTGTGTTTGCGTTTGTGGGGTGTATTTCTTGTTTAACTGGTCCACAAAGAATGAGAGAGAGAGACAGAGACAGAGACAGACAGAGAGAGAATGGGGCAGAGAAGAACCCAGTGAAATCATATGAAAAAGGAAAACCTCCCCCCTCCCTGATACACACACTAATTCAGCTCCTCTCATCTGCCAAAGAAGTAAATTGTATTTGGGCAAGTGTGACATTTCCTATTTTTGGTAGAGTTTCCACTGTGGTTTTTACACTGGTACTGGAGCTCAAAGCTAATTCCTTCTGGTGCTTTTGCTCCCTTATTAGAAACCTCATAGGAAACCAAAACATATGCAGCTTTCACAGAAATGTGAGAAGTACTGAGAGGAACGGGGATGAGGAGGAACCTCACGACAGGCTGCTGAGTCAAAAATTTAAAGACGTTGTTATGGCAATAGCCCTGGTGAGCAGGAGGTGGAGGAAGATGTGCCGGAAAGGAAGCCACAGCCCGTTGCCATGTCCACAGATGTGAAATATGTGTACACTAGCAGATTCTCATCTGGTGCAGCCTGGCGGATCATTCATTAAGATGCACTCGGCTTTCTAATAATGAGGATAATTAAACAGTAGAACCGGCCTTCTCTTTGAGTTTTTAAACTGTGCTTGCATCTTTTGATAAAAGACAGATTTTAATCAACCAGCAGAGTAAATTCCTCATTGTATAACAAAAAACAAACAAGCCAACAAAACACATATTGTCAGTCTCAAAGCTTCTTCTGGATGTAAACAATTTGCAAAGGTTCTTATGGTCTCAGTTTGCTGCTTTAGTGGATGTGGCAATTGCAAGGGGAAGTCAGCACAGTGTACCATTGTGTTCATCATACCAGCTTCATGCATTCACATGTGTGCTTTTTACATTGGTGTGGATGCAACACAACATTGGAATAGTCTTCCAAGAGAGGCCTGCCAGACCTGGATTAAAATGTCGTAAGGCATAAAATAGAGGTTTATAAAAAGCTTGGATCATCATGGTTTGGTAGGATAGCTTTGATTAAAATGAAGATTTTACCAAAGATATTTTTTTGTTTAGAACGATACCAAATAAGCTACCAGAGAAGAAATTAAAGAATGGCAAGTAATTATAAATAGTTATTGTAATGGGGGGAAAGATCGAGGATTACTAAGAATAGGTGGTATAAACCTCAAAAAGTAGGGGGACTTGGTCTTCCAAACATAAAGTGGTATTATATAGCAAATCAACTTAGATATATTATGGATATTATTGCTAGGAAGGATATTATGTGGTGGGAAATAGAAGCATATGAATTGGGAAATAGGGTGGAGAATGTTTTGTTTGCAAAGCAAGGTTATAATATGATAAAAAGATTAGAAAACCCCTCTTTAAAAAATATGTTAGAAAATTGGAATAGTAATAAAATATTTATACCAGGTATATCACCGCTTACTCCAGCGGTGGTAATGGAGGACTTTCCAGAGAATGTTAGACATTTGGAAAGAATTTATAGAGAGAAAAAAGTAATTAGATTAATGGACTGGTTGGAAAAAATGGAGACAAGGCAACAAATAAATGAAAAGGTTGGACCAGGAAGAATTTCGTGGCTAAATTTAATCCAATTAGTTCAATGGGCAAAGAAATGGAAGAGGAGACATGATCATGAAAGAGAATTCACTGCATTTGCGAAGTTAGTTATGTCTAGAGAACTTATAGTAGGGAATGTATCAGCTGGAGGCATTACAAAGATGATATATAAAATGATTCAGAAATCAGAAGAGCAAAAAGAAAATCTTAAGATAGTTTGGGATACAGATTTTGAGGAGGAAATAGTGAAAGAAGAGTGCAACAAGATATGGGATAGGCGTATATTGAAAAATATGTCAATAAGGATAAAAGATAATTTTTATAAATTAATTTGGAGATGGTACCTGACTCCTGTGAGATTAAATAAAATAGATAATAATTGTTCTCCAATGTATGGGAGAGGTTGTCAGGAGTTGGGTACTTATGCTCATATGTGGTGGAGTTGCAAAAGCGTACTGGATTTTTGGAAAATGATTTTTGAAGAAATATCAGAAATTATTGGTATGGATTTAGAGGTTTGTCCTAAATTAGCATTGTTATCAATAACCGAAAAGGTGGCTGGTCCTCAAAATGTTAAAGATTAATGATAGCAAGAAAATGGAAAGTTCATCAAATGGAGGCATTCAAGGTGCGGCTGGACAGCCATCTGTCGGGGATGCTTTGACCTGGATTCCTGCATTGAGCAGGGGGTTGGACTCGATGGCCTTGTAGGCCTCTTCCAACTCTACTTTTCTATGATTTCTAAGTTTTCTCTATTACTGACTGGTATAAGGAAGTGTGGGATATGGCTTTAAATGATATGTTAACTTGTAATATCAAATGTAAAGGGGGACAATTAAAGAAAAACAATTTTAAGGATATATATGGGGATTATTTTTAGATTATGTTTTAATTGAGGGAAAGGGGACTACATCATGTCAAGATTTGATGTATTTTTGGAATGTAGGATTAATGGTATAGATAAGTAGTAGTTGTTTATCATATTGGTCCCAAGGTGATGGGAGCACATGTTTGATTGTATTTGTTTTGTTTATGTTTATAAATAAAAAATATTTATTTAAAAAAATGTCTTAAGGCTTCCAGTGACTGAATCAAATTGATTTTGGGGCCAAATCCAACCTGCGAACCATCACTTAGGCAGTAATCATCAGAATCCTTTTTAATACTGAACTTGGTGGTCCCATGCCGATCTTGGGCAACAAAATGGGCCACCCGCACAGACAGGAAAGGGTTTCTGAGTACTTGGGAGGGAGGAATACCCCAGGCCCAGGTATGCTGAATACATTTTTGTAAAGTAATAGAAAACAACACATATACACACAAATGGCCTGATGAGGACTGAGCATGCTGAATGGCTTCCTAGAGCCTGAGGGCAGTCGAGCAGCATTTGTTTAAAAATGCAGGGGGGGAAACAGAAAATTGGGAGGGAGTGCAGTAACTGGTGGAGGGGAAATTAGGACAGTGAGATTATTTGTGAAAGATTTAGAGGAGGAAGGAAAATGGACCTATTTTTACTTTCCCACTCTTTAAATACCTTCCCCATCCCTCAAAGTCAAGGCAGGCAACTGGGCCCAAGCCTGAGTCCTTTAGCACTATGTAGCATATTGGGGGAAGGTTTCAGGAGGGTGAGAAAGAAGAAATCCTCTTTTACCCCTTCCTAAAGCTCTGTGCCCCATGAGCTGCAAACAGTGCTACAAGGCTTTTGTTCCAGGCTGACTGAAATAGGAACACAGATCACCATATCTCCTGGTTCAGGCTGATGCACCACAACATCTTGTTGTTGTTTTAGCAATGGCAGTAGAAGTCTGTTCCCTCGTCATCTGGAGAATTCCAACTGCAGCACAGAATTAAGAAAACACAGAAATACCGGAGACTGAGACAGCAATGATCACTTTTAGAACAGAGGTTGCTTGACATGGGTTCTCCACGCCTGGGGTCCGACAGTGAGCACATGGAATGCCGGGAGCTGTTGACAGTGAAGATGAGCCTCGTAGACAGAAGGAGAGAACCTCCAGCCCTACAGCAAGTCCTGTGACACCGCATCATTTGACTCAATTATCTCAAATGACTGGAACATAATTGAACACAATATCACATGAGCCATGAGTCATGCCGGAGCCTCAAATCTCCCATGTCAGGGCAGTAAATTAATTCACACTTTATCAAGCAAAGCAATTTGGGGTTTGTTGAATTGTGTGTCTGCTTTTTTCTTTTCCCTTTTATTTTTTTTTTGTGGCGGTGGAAGAATGGTTCTAAAAGCCATGCAGATATCTAGCTCATCATTTTAAGAACAAAAAAAAGACCCTAGTTGGATCAGAGCAAAGGTCCATTATCCACTACGCTTCCAAGAGAGACCAACCAGGTGCCTTTGGGAAGACCACAACCACTCGTAGGGATGTCGGAGAAATCCACAACGGACTCCAATGAGTTCGAATTTCTAAAAATCCAACCCATGGATTCTGCAACAGACCGGATTTTCCCAAGTCATGCGGATTCTGCAGACTTGCAGACCAATTTTTTATTTTCCATTATTTTTATGCAAATTTAGTCATAGGGAAAGACAAAAAAATAAATTAAAAAGCACCGATCAAAAATGCACCTTTCCCCCATAGGCTAAAGTGTACAAATACACATGGGGGTTGTGTATTTCTGGGAGTGCAAATTTGCACAAGTGCAAATCTGTGCAAATGTGTACAAACACATTTGTGCAAACTCTGAATCTGTCAATGAGCGGACGATGGGATGAAAGGTGCCTTCCTGACAATCCGCAAAACATAGATGGGATGGATTTTACAACATCTGTACATCCCTACAATGACGGTATGAAAGCCAGATCCCTCTTAGTGGTGGGCGACCCACCCACCCCCCGACTTGCTGGATGCTCAATGAGTGCTGCCGCTGTGCCCGCAGAGCTGGGCCAAAGTGAGCGCCAGCCGAGATGCTTGTCGGACTTCCGGGTTCCCGGTGGAGCGCTTTTTACGTAGAAAATGGCATAAGATAGGTTAAAAGTGGCCGCGATTTGCGTAACTTGAGTAAATCACAGCCATTTTTAACATATCTTACGCCATTTTTCTACATAAAAGCACTCCCCGGGAACCCAGAAATTGCTTCCCCATCTCAGCTCAGCAGAACGCAAGTTGAGCCAGGGAAACAGGTAGGTGAGACAGAGTCCGGGGGGTGGGGGGGTCAAGCCCGGTGAGTTCGCCCGACTTCCACCACCTGAACGAAATCCTCACACATCCCTAAGACTCCTCTTCTGCTATTGCTGCTGCCTTGGAATATGGAGGTTCCATAGAAACATCAGGACTACGTGCCACTGATAGGCAGACCTCCATAAATTAAGGCATGTTCCCTTTTCTTATCTCCCAACTGTCCCATTTCAACCAGGACTGCCGTGTTTTCAGAGCTCCATTGTGTGGGAAAACCCCACCCTCCAAATGTCCTAGATCAGCCTTGCTCGACTTGGCATCCTCCAGATTTGCTGGACTACAACTCCCAGAATCCCCAGCAATTTGCCCTCCCAGCTGGAGTGATGGGAGCTTTAAGTCTGGCATATCCAGAAGGTGCCAGATTGGACAGGGCTGTCCTAGATTTTCAAAAAGAAGCTGTGTTTGCTCCATTCCATTCCCATTTGTTCCCCTTATACATGCCTATGAGAGCTAAAGTGAAAAGGTCACGGTGATAGTGCTGGCGGCAGTCAGCTTTGCAACATATCATGTCTCAAGCAAAAACTGTGTAAGTACGAGATGCAATGTGGGGTAAGAAAGGTCACTCAACTTTGGTCTTTTTCCTTGGGGGGAGGACATTAATATTTACAGGGGGATACTACTGAAATTTACTTAATATCACAGTACAATTGTGGCTATCATAATGACGTGAAGGGGAGGGGGGAATCGGGAAAACACTACCCAGTTCTCAGCTGATGAGAGTGGAACATTGGTTGACTAGCGTTCTTTCCCCCATGTTAGAAACCCTACAAATGACAAAGGTGCCCCCTTCAGACTCATAGATTTCATAGATTTCATAGATCATAGAGTTGGAAGGAGCCCACGAGGCTGTCAAGTCCAACCCCCTGCTCAATGCAGGAAACTAGAGGAGGGGTCTCCCATCCAAGTAATAACCAGGCTTGACCCTGCTTAGCTTTCCACGCTCAGACAAGCTGAGCCAGCGTGAGCCACAGACTCAGCCGATAGCGCATTGGCTCAGGACAATTGCCAGCATGTGCAGCAGCATCAAGAGGGTGGTGCTAGGCCTGCACATTCCCAGAGGTCTCCACGCATTTGGAAGGCAACGTCTGAATGGTGGTATTAATTCCATGAGAAGTGTCCTGACATCCTTGAGGACAACACTCCATGCATCTGAAGTGGGCTATTGTCCACAAAATCTTATGCCAGAACGCTTATTAGCCTTTAAGGTTCCACAAGACTTCTGTTGTTTTTGCAGCTCCAGTGTCCCATTCCTGAGAGAGACTGGAGCCATAAGGCTCAGATTTCCTGCCTACCGATGAGCCTGGGGAGCTGTCCAGCAGGTTTGGGGACAGGGTTGCTGAGACACCAGGGGAGCTGTCCAGCCATGTAATCAGAGCGGGAATCTGAAGCTAAGGAACTGGTCTGCAAAGGTGTTGCACCAGCAATTGAACAGTTTTATAGCTGGCCCTGCTACCTCACTCCTTCCTGGACCTTCTCAGCAAGGCCTTCTTGCTTCCTCCAACCATGTAGGTCTCAGAGATGGGAAACCTTGGGTTGCAAGATGTTACTTTGTTCCAGATGGTAGTCACAGCCTGATGGGGGTTCCAGCTGGAGTCCCAGTTCTAGATAGCACTCTAGATAGCCCAAAGTGGAACCCAGGCTGGAGACTCACACAAGCGGGATCAACAACCATTGCCAGCAGATAGCCCTAGATTCAATTAAACCTGCTTGTTTTAGCCACTCAGTCTGGGTGGCTAGCTCTACCTCTGCTGGGAGAAGCTTCTTGTAGTTAATAGGCCCCTGCTTGTTTTATCAGCTGTTGGCTTCAGCAACACTGGGGAGACTGTGGCTCAGCTGTGCGGTTTCCTCAGACTCTAAGGATGGAAGTGCAACCTCAGGGTGAGGGGGTGGTGGCATGATGGGCACTTAATGGGTGGGAGGCTTCTGCGGGAGTGGAGTTTCTCCCCTCTTCACCACCTCCTTGGAGTCCCTGGCCACATCCCCTGAACATGAAGACATTCAGGGGATGGTTGAAGATGGTTTTCAGAAGGTGCAGCTCATGCAAAATGTGGCAGCCAGATTGATAACAGGGACAAGAAGGTCCAAACATAAAACACCAATTCTGGCCCGCGTACACTTGCTGCCTGTATGTTTCTGAGCCTGATTCAAGGTGCTGGTTTTGACCTATAAAACTGTACATGGGTCAAGACCATGATACCTGATGGAGCACCTCTCCCAGCATAGACCTACCCACACATTACATTCATCATTTAAGGCCCTCCTTCAGGTGCCTCCTCTGAGGGAGAGTTGGAAAGTGGCAACAAGGGAGAGGGCTTTCTTGGTGGTGGCACCCCAATTATGGAATGACCTCCTCAATGAGGCCCACCTGGTGCCAACATTGTTATCTTTTCAGTGCCAGGTTAAGACTTTCCTCTTCTCTCAAGCATTTAGCAGCATATGATGAGGTTTTAATCAGGTCTTGAGTTGTTCTTGTTGATGGTTTAAAATTGTCTTTAGATATATGTGTGTTTATTTATATGTTTGTATGTAAATGGTTTTTCAGATTATGTATAATGTATTTTAATGGTTTTTAATCTTTGTAAACCACCTAGAGTGCTTTGGCTATTGGGTTGTATAGAAATGTAATGAATGAATGAAATTCATGAACATGGGGAGTCTGGCCCCAGGGCCATGACAGATGTGCACTGCACCTACCCATTTTTGCGTAGACATTGCATCAGGTCTATGTCGATGCTGCACCCTCCTGGAGTGGGGCATGTTTCATGATGACAGTCTCAGTTGTTTGTTGGGGTCCATTAACTTCCCTTGATCACCATACTCACTGGTCTGGGCTTCTTCCAAAGAGGCTTCGGGGTAGTCAGGAAGGTTGTAAGACATGATATCAAGGACCTCCCAAGGCACTACTGGGGCTTTTCAGCAATAGCGATGACTTTTTCTGACTGCCAGTTCATGCTAGGGATGTATGAAAATTTTGTTTCAGTTTGCAAATCGCTCAGAAATGCCCCATTCGCAACCCTGAATGTGAATGGGAGCGCATGTTCTCCAAAAATATTTGCAGATTCCCAGATTTCCATTCGCATTTACAAAATGTGCCCTTGAAAAATGCACAGCTTTCTCAAAATGCACAACTTTTCCCATTCAAATGAACTGAGAAACAAATCGCAAACAAGAACAGGAGCACGCTAAACTGAGCTTGGAAGTAAAGTTCGGAGAATTTCAGTGCACTTGAACTTCACTAAAATTGTTCTCCCAAGTTCAATCGAGCAGACAGCTATCTAAGAGCAAGAAGGAATAAGATTCAGGGTCACGGTGACCTCATGACAATGGTAACATTTTCAAGAGGCCTCTTTTTAGCCTAGCCCTGAACTACCAGGACAGACTCAATGGCCCAAGACTGCATTGTCCACCCTTCAGAGGGAACTGGAAGTAGTAATAGAGTTCATTTTTCTCCCCCTCCATTATTTCTGACATGTTTAGATGGTGTCTACCTACCAACAGACAGCCACTGGCCATTCCTAAGTCCTCACTTTGCCTTCTTGGCTATCTGCAAAAGTTAAAACTTGCGAAAAATCAGAGGGTAGTGGAAATAAAGATCACTAATAAATGGGTTACTGTGTGTCCTGTCCTGTCTTGCCTTGGTTTGGTTCTGAGCTCCCATGGAAATGAGCTGTGGTTTGGGTACCTCATAACTCAGTTCCATAGCTGCAAATGGGGTAGAATCACACTCATCAATGGAAGGTTCCAGTAACTACAGCAAAGGGTAACTTCAACAGTGTTAAGTCTTGGTCAGCAAGGTCCAGACTCAGCTAGAACTTATGTAGAACATTTCAGGGTCTTGGACAGAACACTGGCTGAAGGCTTCTCTCACTTGTAGCGAAGGGAAGCTGTTGCTTCAGCAGAGTGTAAAGGCCTTCTCTGAGGGCTTATAAATTAGGGATCTTGAACCTCAGGTCCATGGGCCAAATCCAGCCCACCTGAGGTCTCAATTAGGCCTTCTGGAGTTCCCTCAACTGTTTTGTGGTTTCCCTGCTTTTGCAGTCTCCCCCCCCCCCCATTCTAAAAGCTTGAAATACATCTGCTAAGGCTCAGTTACTGGCAGAAAGTGCTTTAAGCTAAAATATGCTGGTATGATTTGGTACTTTGGCCCTGCCTCTTTTGCTTTTCAACCCCTAAGGGCTTCTCCAAAATGTAATTCAGCCCTCAGTCTGAAAGAGTTTCAACACCCCTCTTATAAAGGCTGGCCAGTCTTGTAGTGCTGTAGGTGCCTCCCACTGCTTGGAAGCTACCTGTGACCTTAAAGGGACATTTCTTTATTCAACCATCATTGGCTCTTATAACAAGGGGGATGACGGGGACTGTACCAGAGTCCTCCGAATCCAGTGGCCTAGGGATGGGAGAATGAGGATGCTCAAGCTCACTGAGATTCTCCGAATGCTACTTTGAAGCTCAGTTCACCTCGCTCGTGCTTTCGTTCGCAATGTGTTTTTTTCTTTTCATTCAAACCAGAACAGTGTGCATTTCAAATTGGAAAGTGTGTGCATTTCCTTGCATTTTTTTTAAAAATGCATTTTTTCTAGTGTGGTCACAAGTTCGGGAATGTGAGAGTGTCGTCCCCCCCAATGCACTTTCATTCATATGAAAGTTCAGGGTTGCAGATGGGACACATTCTGATGAATTGCAAACTGGAACAAAAATTCTCACACGTCCCTAGCAGGCAAAGCCTGGTCTGCAAAGACTTGGTAACGGGATAGAGATGCCTTATCTACGGTAGGTTGCCTTCTGCAAGGGTTGAGGCTGTCAATGCTATGGTCCCTGAAAAATGTGCTGGAACCCCACCCAGCCCTTTCCAATAAGTCTGGAGCCATGGATTCTCACAGGGATCCAGAAAGTGGCTTCCTAGATTCTTAAGAGGGCTGGAGGACTCAAATTGTTCATTTATTTAATTGATTGATTGATTAATTTGTGCCCTGCCTTTCCTCCAAGCAAATGGCACTCAAAGGATAAGAATTAATCATAAGAAAATATTGATTAAAACAATAATAAAACAAATACATTAAATACACACAACAGAAAAAAATCAGTACCCAACCTAACAGACCAGCTTACATGCCAAAGGCCTGCTTGAATAAAAAATGTCTTTGCCTGCCAGATTATTGCAACTGAGAAACCACTGGCGGTCAAATGTTGATCCTGGCGATCGAATATTTGTCGATGATTGGCACACATTCAGAAAATATTTGCTTATCAAAATCCAAAGAGGAAAAGTGTGTGTGTGTGTGTGTGTGTGTGTGCACATGTGCGTGTGTGTTGGTGGTGTGATACATTCCTTTCTAGTTTCAGTGCTTAATGTTCTTTTATTTCTACTAGATCTTTTCCCATTAACAACTTTAGGCGCAATCCTTTGCATGTTCAGACAGAAAAAAAAGGCCTACAACTCCCAGCATGCTGGCTGGGGCATGCTGGGAGTTGTAGGCCTTTTTTCTGTCTGAACATGCATAGGGTCACACCCTTTATCACTCATTTTGTCATGTAAAACCCACAACTTTTTTTAAAAAAAAACAACGAACACAACACCTCGTGCTAACCTTGACCTGCAAGTTCTTTTCTCTAGAAGGAGCAGCACAGAAACAGATAAACAAACAGAGCCCTATTGATATTACTAGTTAATGGACTGTGTGTTGGAACGTTGAGACTGCAACCACATTTAAACATAGCTGTGGCTATCTTGGCTTGTTGAGAATTCTAGTGTGGATGGACTCTAAATTAGAAACTGAGGTGAGAACAGAAATGAATGCAAAATGAATGTAAGGGAATATGTCTTGTCCGCAAACGTGTCATGTTCACTTTTGTTATAAAAAGCAACCAGAGGCTCTTGGGAGAAACTCAAGGCATCTGATATGTGTGAATGAATTTGGTTCTTGGCTACTCTACAGTTTTCCTCTAATTTCATCCAGTGGAGGCTGGTGACTTCTATTTTGGTGGGGCTCCTAATACATTGCGGCATTTATTTGGAGCTTTATAGGAGCGATCCATGGTGCTTCATGATGGTGAACCTATTTTGGGGATGGAGTTCAACACCATGGATAACTCCTATAAAGCTCCAAATAAAACCTGCAAAGAATTAGGAGCCCCACCGAAATAGGAGTCACCAGCCCTGATTTCCACTGCTTATGAAAAGAACTTATTCTGGGATGTCTCATTGTGCTGAGCAGTGGGTAGAGCCAGCAATGTGTTTGGGAAAGAAAGTTTGCCCCTCCCCATTTCCTCAGCTTCAGTTTAAAGAATGGGTTCTCCTAGCTCTTATTATTTCTTCTTAATGTCTGAGAATTTCATTTCTGCTCACAAAACATGTGAGCGCGCGACCTACTCACAACCCCGAACGGGAGTGCAAGCAGAACACCTTCTCTGAGAATGTTTGCAAATTCTCGAACATGCAGTCGTGGTCGGAAAATATGCAAATATTGTTGAGAACAAAGTCCACAATTGCAGAACTTTAAAAATGCGCCATTTTGCGTTTTAGTCTATGGATGATATTTGTGCATCTCTGGGAATTTGCCCAAACTTGCAGTTGTTTTGCACAACTGTCATGTTCGCGCGTGTTTATTTTGCACAAATTTTAAATTTGTGCAAAATGAACAGAGATAGCAACCGTGAGCACAAATCGGGGAGAGACAAGCAGTGAGCCAATGTTCGGAGAATCTGGGAGAGCACAAACATTGCTTGTTTGTACATCCAACATGAAACCACCCCTTTCAATATGATGGAAACATGACCTACAGAGTCAGAAAAGGCATGGCCACATTGGGGCCTTGTCGGGGTTTAGGCAGTTCCTGTAAACCAGATTTTCGTTTCACACACATTTCCCTTTGAGATAATCTGTTGGGGCAGGGTTGCAGGATCTCTTTCAGCTGGAGTACCAAATTCCATTTTGGAGAAACTCTTGGGGGCCATCTTCCAGTGGTGGGCATGGCTGAAGACAAAGAGGGCAGGGTCAAACCCCCCCCCTAATGCCAGCATATTTTATCTTAAAACTCTTACTGCCAGTAACTAAGCCTTAGGAGAGGCATTTCTCCCTTTTAGAATGGGGAGGGGGCAGGGACTACACAAAAGGCAGTGTTGTGTAGTGGTTAGAGTGTTGGACTGGGACTCGGGAGATCTGGGTTCTAGTCCCCACTCAGCCATGAAGCTCACTTGGTGACTTTGGGCCAGTCACTGACTCCCAGCCTAACCTACCTCACAGGGTTGTTGTGAGGATAAAATAGAGAGGAGGAGGATTATGTATGCCACCTTGAGTTCCTTGCAGGAAAAAAGGCAGGGTTTAAATATAATAAATACATACATACATAAAAGCTGGAAAACCACCACATGGATTGTTGGTTGGGGCCAGGGGAAGGGAACCTGTTTGGGAACTGTGGAAGATGGGTTTGGTGCCTGGCCCTGAGGTTCCACACCTCTGTTTTGAGGGCTGCATGTCAGCAGTGGACAGGGCTGAAGTGAGTGGTGGGAGGGGCAAGCCCTTCTCTCTTTGCCACCTCATATTCTCTCTTTCTGCCACCCCCTTTTTCTCTCCTTGTCTGCACCCCTTCTCTCTCTCCCCTTCTCTGCCAGGACAGAGACAGTTTGCTCTTGTCCGAGGTCTGAACTGATGACTAGCAGAGGGCTTTTGAAATTAGGGCTGCTGCAGCCTGCCCAGCCTTACATGGCAGGCATGTACAACCTGTGACCCATCAAGATAAATTCAGCCAACAGTCACGTATTGTGGACTGCCAAGTGCTTGCCAACTCACTTATTTTTGCAATCTCAGGTGGGCAGGAAAAACAACAACAAAAACACAGAACATTTGCTGAGTCCCCAGTGGGCATCATATACGCAATGGGCTACATTCACCTTGGTGGGTCACAAAGTGGTCATGTTAGTCCCTATGGCAATCTATATAGCCCATATAGCAGACCAAAGGGAATGTGGCATTAGCTTGAGTGGCACAGTCATACGGGTGTGTGTTGTACTAAACATCACACAGCATGAAGCACCACCATTGTGGAGTAATGCTTCCCTATCATTCTCGCTCAGCACTAACCAGGAACGTGATCTGATCTGATAGGCCTGACGGCCAATTCTTACGTTACAGGAGTGGCATGGACACTGCTCTCTGTGGCTTCAGCCTATGCTGCTCTTGTAATGTTGAGCCACGGATATTTCAGGAGGGTTTAAACATTGTCAGAGTGGTGGTGTGGCAAGTGATCATTGGGGAAAGACGCAACTGCAACATAAGAATTGGGACAGAAAAGGTGGGCAGATGAAAGTCTAATTGGAGGGGTTAGTTTGCACCTGTATTCTGTACATAGAATCATCAAGTTGGAGGGTTGGACTCGATGGCCTTGTAGACCCCTTCCAACTCTATGATCTATGAATCTATGATGGGACCCCAGAGTTCAGCTACAGCATCCCTGACAGTTGGCCGTCCAGCCTCTATTTAAATTGCTCCAGCGAAGGACAACCCAACGCCTCCTGGGGCAATCTGTTCCACTGCTGAACAGCTCTCACTGTTAGGAAATTTCTCCTAAGGAAGGAAGGGAGACAATGAGACCCTATGATTATCCAGTGAAGACTCACGCATGCTGATGCACAGGCCTTGCTCCACATTGCTCTGTTTTCACTACAGTCTATATGCCTCTATTCCATTCCACTGCATCTCCAAGCAACAAGGCACCCATTATCCCCGTGCTCACACAGTCACCTGGATTTCCACACTGAGAAACCAAGAAGTTGATTACCAACAGGAACAATGCTGGTGTTGTTCGCCCTGAATGGGAAGCCTGTCTTCTGGGTGCTGGAAGGAAACCATCAGGTGATTGGGGATTTTTTCTTCCTTTCCTGGAAGAGTTTGGTAATAGATGACAGCATTTATTGTAGATCTCAAAAGCAAGGTCTTACTTCCAAATCAATAGCAATGAGGTCAGCCCTTGGCAAGTGGCTGCTACTGATTAAAACTGGTTTGTCCCTGGAAGAGAGCCCATGTGCTCATGTGAGTAGGTTTCAGTTTATATCTTAAGCCTAGTTCTCCTTTTGCTGCAGGTGGCAGCTCATGTAACTAAATGCTGCTCCAGACAAATCGGCCCCACCTCCTCCTTGCCGCTGTCAGTGATGCTCATTCACTTTGCCCTCTTCCTCCAGGCCCAACTCTGCATGGCTGTGAGGAGTCCTAGCGATGTGCGTACAAGCAAAACCTGAGCTTGTTGAAGTTCTCCAAATTCTACCTTTGAAATTTGTTATAACTCATGTCCGTACTGCCATTTTTGTTCTTCATTTCACATGAAAATGTGTGTGTGTGTTTTGCTCCGTATTTTTTCTGAATGTACGCATCAATTGCACACATCTTTGAAATGCATACATTCTTCTCCCAGTGATTAAAGCGTGTTTGCGCATAGTTTTCAAAAACATGCATTTTTTCCATGCACAATTTTCAAATGCATTGTGGTCATGAATCACACTGTATGCTTGGAGATGTACGGACTTCGACCACTCATGGTCAGGCCAGCCTTGAGGTTCTGGAAGAAGAAGGCAAAGTGATAGGAGGCTGCTGCTCTTTCTCCTGGCTCCTGTCTGTGCTTGTTCACTCAGAGAGGCAGCCACAGCAAGCAGGAAGGGAAGCAGGTCCAAGAGGTTCTGGGAGTTGGCGGTAGGCCCCTGGCAGGGTTATGGGACTCAGTGGGTATCCAATTATGTTGGGCCCAGATGACCGCCCTGAATCCATTATTTTCAGAGCCCCGGTGGAGGGGCTAGGTGCTATCTGCCTGGCAAAAGTGGTACTTGCTAATTGATAATCTACATCTTCAGGAACACATCCCTGCATAGAAAGAAGACCACTGACTTTAAATAACTAGATACCTAGGGATTATTATTTGGTTAAAAAAAATTAAAAACCCAGATGTTTCCCGTGTGATATGCTGCATTAATCCTAGTCACGTTCTCAGGAAAGCATTTAAGAAAACAAAAGGCGCTCCTGGCGGTATCACATACTTCTGAGGTCCACTCTGCAGTCATTCGGAGCGGGGCATTTAGCATCATGGTGCCCACGATGTGGAACAATCTTCCCTCTGAGATGACTCATGCACCGACACTTTTTAGTTTTTGGTGGATGTGGAAGATCCATCTATCTATGCAAGCCTTCCTTGTGCAGTGTAGCCTTCCATCTTACGTAGATACAATGTATTCTATGTATACGTCTTTATTTTTACATTTTTATGATTTGTGTACACTGCTTTAAAATCTTTAGAAATACTCACAAATGAATAAAATACTTTTGTTTTGCGGTGGTGGTGGTGGTGGAAATCACATGAGATTCCCCTCCATAAGAAAGGGCAGTTAAAGACACAATCCTACTCACGTTTAGACAGAAAAAAGGCCCACAACTCCCAGCATGCCCCAGCCAGGAGTTGTAGGCCTTTTTTCTGTCTAAATGTGAGTAGGATTGTGCCCTAAATAGCTTTAGGTCTGTTCCCTGCTATTCTGACTCTCTCCACCTTCCCCCCCTTTTTTTAATTCAGTGATGCAGTGAGGTTTGGGCTTTCCATACCAAAAGTGGGTAATTAAGTGCCCTGTTTGCTTTTTCTTTTAATTATATCAATCCAAATATTTACAGCTAAGCAGAATGTTTTGTTGTTGTTGCTTCCCCCGTGCCAGTGTATTAATGGGCACATGGGTCATACCTTTCATTGCTTCACCAACCAGTTCAGGATTTTTTAATTTCTTTCTTTTTCCTTTTTCTTTTTTTGTGTGTCAAGGCTTTTAATAGTTAGGGTTGGAAGAATGCCTAGACAGTCACAGGATTGCATGACTCATTGTAGGCTTCAGAAAAGTGGCTAAACACAAAACTGAAAGCATTACAAAAAAAAAAAAAAAAAAAACCCTATGTCGTTTCCCAAGTATTCCCAAGGAGTATTCCTATCCTTGCATGCCTCACGTTCATGCCAGTGGGGATTGTGAAGGAGGCATTTCTGGTGGACCGTTCCCAGTTTTCTGGTAGATTGTTCCATCTATCTGCAAACCCATTTCAAATGCAGGTTACACAACTGAAACACACGGGGACTGTTTGGGTACTGCTCAAAGATCCTTCCAAATAGTTGACATTTCTGAAGTGTTTGAGACGCTCGTTCAAGGTCGCATCTGAGCACAAACACATTGCATGCTGTATTATTATTCTGTGTTTGTTATATTTACTGGGGCAAAGTATTTGCATGGTCATGAGGCAAGTGTGCTTACTGAAGCACTTGAGAGCAAAGGTGGGGATTGGCTAATATCCCAGGAATTGCTTTATTGCAACCATGACTGGGAAAGATGATTTTTCAAAAAAGTTTGAGGATTTCATCTAAGAAGGACAAAGGAGAAAAGAAAAGAAAAATAAAGTGACTTGAATACAAACTTTCCCCCAAGGCCAACTACAGAGTTCACATCTAGTTAAGCAGCCGTGGGAAACGATCCAAATCTACAGTATATGATATTTTTTTTTTCTTTCTACCTTTCCCAATCAGCTCATATTCCTTCCTAATAGCTTCTGAGCTGTTGCATATAAGAATGAAACTGCATGACTAAATGCGAGACAGAGAGAGGAAGAGATCAGGGTTTAATGAAAGCTTTTGTGAGTGATTCACAGGTCTCATCTCCTGGCATGGAATTCTGTGCTGCAGGCAGTTTCGGTATTAATCAGATAGCTGTTGCTAAGGGCTACAATCTGCTAACACATATATACAAAGAAACTTGTTCATGTATTCGCTGTCACAGGTGCTGTTTGTTACCAGTGTTTTAATTTATCCTGCCTTTCAGTCCAGTCTAAATCCATTCAAGGACTGGACTAAAAGACAGTAGGGGGCAAGGACGGGAAAACCAGGGATGCTCAAGCTGACCGAGATTCTCTGCACTCCACTTTACAGATCGGTTTACCTCATTCCTATTTTTTGTTTGTGACCAGTTTTTTGTTTTGTTCAAATGGGAAAAGTGTGCATTTCGAATGGGAAGTGTGCACACTTTTTTTCAAAAGTGCACACTTCTCCCCCATGGACTAAAGCCTGAAAATGTGTATCTTTTGAAAGTGTGCATTTTAAAGTGTGCTCTACACATACACACACACACACACACACACACACATACACACACACACACACTTTTTCTACTGTGATTGCAAGTTTGGGAATGTGATCACCTCCCCCCCCCAAAAAAAAATGCATTCCCATGTACATTTGGGCTTGCAAACAGGAATAGTTCTGATAATCTTCAAACTGGAATGAAAGCCTAGGAGGGGGTTATTTCCTACCAGTGGAATAAGTTCAGATGCAATGGGGTTTTTTGGTGGGGTGGAGGGAGAATGAGAAAGAGAAACATCTGAGATGCGAAATTTTGACAAGGACAAATAAGCCTCTGTCTGTTACAGGCAATGGGATTTCAACTTCTGACTCTGGAAGCCAATCCAAGGTCAGAATACATTGGCTTGCCAAGATGGAGGCCAGTTGGGAAATTCAGAATTCACAGTGCTGTTTATCTAAAAGCCTCTATAACATTATGCCATACTTGTCAGGTTATCTTTTAATTTCCTGGGAATCATATTTTTTGCAGGGCTACTGAAGAGCTTTTGTTCCCCCCCCCCTCAGGTCTTTAATCATGGAATGCCTCAGTTTCTCCCATCTCCATTGTACCTCCTCTGTCAAGTGATCCATAGAGCGTGACCTCCTATGGAAAGGGAAAACGATGCAGGCAAAAAGACAACGTGGAATAGATTTTGATGTGCGTTTTAATTGACAGCCTTTGCTCCACGCAGAATCAAAAATGACAAATGCCACTGCGTAATATTTCTTTTAACAACCACGGCTGTTATCAATTAATATTTTAATGTAATCACCAATCTCTCTCCCTTTGAAAGCCATTTCTCTCCCTGACATGGTGCCTAGCAAAAGCTCCATCAATACCATCTCTCGGAGGATGGGGTTGCTTGATTCACTTTGCGATCCAAGGGAGCAACACTTCAATGCTTTGGCACAAACTTCCCCCACCACACACACACACACACACACTAATTTTTAAAACAAAAGGCAAAAGAGGGAATTCAGTGGGAAGCAGTGAAGATGCTTGGCACTGGAGGCTTTTCCATTTTTGGCTTTTCTTAAAATGCTGCGACCAATGTAGCAAGACAGCTTCCCATACTCTTAGTGATTTACAATATGTTTAAAAGCGGTGATTTACAATATGTTTGGAAGCCTAGATAGGAGTTGTCGTAGGCATGGAAGAATGTCTCCTAATGAATTCCTTGAGCACCACAAGTGCTTTGCAGAGCTGGAGTGCTTGTAGCCGATGAACACGCCACAGGCAAGCCCCAATAACCATAACATTTGGACTTGGAAAAGAAAGGCTGCATTTGGCATTCATCATCTGGCTCCTGTGCCTCAGATATTTAGAGCTGCCACATTGTAGATGCCTATTTACGGATGGGTGAATCTCTCAATTTCGTATTCTCTACATTTCTCATTTTTTCCAATCCCAAGTTCGATTCATCCCAAATGTTGGAATTTTTGCAGTCTTAATTTCGGTTCGTTCCGAACTCTGAGAAATAAACACACACACCCACGCTTTTGCATGAAAAGCTGTACACATTATTGTGTGCATTTCTCCTAATATGTGCATTTTTGTATACAATTTTGTCTAACATGGACATTTTTTGCAAGCAATTTTCTCAATATAATGCATTTTTAATGTTCTTTTCACTAAAGATGCATTTCTGTGTGCACTTTTCCCTAATGTACACATTTCTGTTACAAAAAAAAAAGGGAGAATTCCATTGGGGGGGGAAAGGAAGAGTGTGAATATCAAAGGATAACTGATTTGCAGAGCATGGCAACCAGGGAGGTAAAAGAGCTGCACCTTGGGGTGGAATCATCAGTCACAGGTAACTCACCTGCTTTGCATGCATAAGATGCTAGGTGCAGTCACCAAAATCTCCAGTTAAAAGATCTCTGATAACAGGTTTGGGAAAGACTGTGAACAGCCACTGCTAGTCCAAATGGACAGTACATGTTTGGCGGACCATTGGAATGATGATATAAGGCAGCTTAGTATCTTCATATGAGAAAGATACATCATACAAAACATTCATCTTCAAGCATTCTGCCTTGAATGAATGTTTCACATGGAGTGCTTCTTGACCAGCCCAAATCACTCGTAGGGATGTGCGCGGAGCTTGATTGGAGGGTGGAAGTCCAGCGAGCTCACTGGGCTCGACCCCCCAAGCTCTGCTCGCCCTACCTTTTCCCCAGCTCGACTCGCATTCTTGCGAGCTGAGCTGGGGAAGCGACTTCCGGTTTCTGGTGCTACGTTGTTTATGCAGAAGATGGCATAAGATATATTAAAAACGCCTGCAATTTGTGTAATTTGTGCAAATCGTGGCCATTTTTAACATATTTTATGCTATTTTCTACGTAAACAATGTAGCGCCGGGGACCCGGAAGTCCGGTGAGTGCCTCCGCTGGTGCATGTGCTTGGCTCACATGGCGGGAGTGCTCGGCTCGTGCGCCACGAGTTGAGAGCTGGGTGGATCGCCCACCCTACCCAAATCACGGGCTCCTTCTTTAGCACCCATTCACACTGCTGCTGTATTAATTAATTAATTAATTAATTAATTAATAATTTTAATCCCACTTAGCTAAAAAGGCTCCCAGAGCAACTTAGCAATAATCAATAACTGAGGTCATTGGATGGCATGCTCCTGGTGGTTCCGTGTCGTCCTATGGCCCATTGGAGTCCACCCGGATTAGTGCCTTCAGTGTGGTGGCCCCCTTTCTGTGGAACTCCCTGGTTCTTCAGGACAGCCAGGAAGGAACCAACATTGTGTTGTTTTCAGTGCCTCCTGAAAACATCTTTATTTCAAGAAGCCTTCTTTAATTGAGCAGCCATGGTTTTTATTGGTACTCTGTTTTGAAAACAAATAAACAATTTTTTAACATGGTTGTTTTATTCTTTTTACCTTTTATTGTTCACCACTCCAGAATCTGCTTAGATGTGGAATGGTATATAAATGTTGTAAATGAAATAAATAAAGAAACAAAATAATAAAAGAAGGCAGTCTCTGCTCACCAGCTTACAATTTAGAAGACACAACACAAAAGGAAAAAGGAAGAGGGGGGAAATAAGTCTTTCAGCAGGGTTGGTAGAATGGACTTGTTCCCCACTCTCATCCTGTAAAGGGATGGGTGAGAATTTTATTTCAATTTTGATTTTAAAAATTACCAAAATTTGCAAAGTTCTCCATATTCAGGGCAAAAAGAACTTGAGATTAGAAAGAAAGAAAGAAAGAAAGAAAGGAATGTGGGAGGAACTGAAATTGACAGATTTGTCCATCCAGGCCCAGTGCTATGAGTATTTCACTCTTAACTGTCTAGATTTGGATCCCTGTGTCTTCAGCCATGTCAGTGCTGAACGAGGGTTTGCACCTCTTTTTTTTTTCCCTGACAGGCTCATATTTAACAGCTACATCACAAGTAGACACAATATTACCCTCTCCATGCTGTACCTATTGAATTTGGTTGGGGCAGATGGGTGAGAATTTCATTTCAGTTCCTTTGTTATAAGAATGTTACCAAAATTCACAGAGTTCTTCATATTCTAGACCAGGGCTCTCCAACCTTGGGTCCCCAAATGTTGCTGGCCTACAGCTCCCAGCATACCCAACCAGCATGGTTAATGGCAAGGGATTCTGGGAGCTGTAGTCCAGCAACATCTGGGGACCCAAGGTCAGAGAGCCCTGCTCTAGACAGAAAGAACTTGAAGCTTCAAAAATTCGAACGTGGGAGGAAGTGAAACTGACAGATTTTCCCACCGCTATGTCGTACCTCATTTGGCTCTCACTCGAAAGCCCAAATAAACACCTCCATGGCTCTCTCGGCTTTTTCACATGCAGGCATTGAAAGCCCCCCCCCCATCCATTTTCAAAGCCATTAGCAGATGCTGCATTCACCCTGTAAAGCCGAATCTCCACAACTATTAGAATTTTGAGATTAGAAAGAAAGAAAGAAAGAAAGAAAGAAAGGAATGTGGGAGGAACTGAAATTGACAGATTTGTCCATCCAGGCCCAGTGCTATGAGTATTTCACTCTTAACTGTCTAGATTTGGATCCCTGTGTCTTCAGCCATGTCAGTGCTGAACGAGGGTTCAGCACTCAGAAACCAATGGCTGCAATTCGCAGCATGAGATAGCTGTTGGGCCGGTTGACCTTACACACAAAGTAGCGCTGAGGTTGTGGTGGGGTGGGGATAAGCACATGGGATTTTCACATGGAAAGAAGTAACAGTGATCAGGGGGAATACACGCGAGAGGGTTTGGCTCCCACACTCTGCAATTCAGCGCACATCTCAAGAAACATGAGGTGACGTTGCTGATTCAGGAGGAAAAACCTCAGCAACCACCTTGCTATTACTGAATCATGCACACCAGCTCTTAAAAATCTAGACAAACATACAATCTTCCTTCAAGGAAACAGCTGCACAGGCATGAGGTTCAGGCTTTGGATTTCAGAATGTGCCATGGTTTGGCATTTCCTGCTCAGAAGTTTGAAATAAACATTCTCTCATTTGGGCATTTTGCCGCTTGGGAACCAGTGACCATGCAGTATAGCACGGCTGTCAGATGTGAGTCAAGGTGTCTTCAGCATGCTGATGATGGCAATAGAGCTATTTCTCCTTTGCAACAGCAACATCTGAAGTACTGGATACCCTAAAGAGGCACTTGGGGTCAGTGATGAACTGGCTAGTGGGCAAATAAACTGAAGCTCAGCCCAAGCGTGGCAGAGATACTATAGTGGGAGGTCTGCTTGTTTTGGGACTTGGAGGAACCTTTCTTCTGGGTGGGGGTGTTTGCACATCTTGAAGGATCTGGTGCAATTTGGGGGTGAGTCTGGAACCAGCACTGCTCCAGGAACAAATGGCACGTGTGACAAGAATGCATGTTCCCAAATGAAAGTGGTTCACCAGCTGTCTCAGTCCCTAGAAAAGAGTGACCTGGCTACCATGATATATACACCTCTTGGCTGGGCTACTGCAACACACTCTGTGTGGTGCTGCCTTTGGAGATTGTTCAGAAATGTAACTGGTGGTGGAACACAGAGCAGGGTTTCTGATGACACCCGTAACTGAAGGGCAGGTTCATGTGGGAGTAGGCAGTCTTTCAGATATTCTGGCTCTGAGCCACTTAGGGCTTTGTAGGCCAACACCCTGAACTGGGTCTGGAAACTTAGAGGAAGCCAGTGCAAATGAACAGGACCAGCATAATATTAGTGGGAGTGAGCCATTTGGGGTTCATAACTCCTGAGCTAAGTAAGAGACCTCCAGTGGCTCAAAACTGGTTTCAGAGCACAACTCAGACTGCTGCTATTAAACTTTAAAACAGTAAGTGGCCTTGGTGCAGTTTATCTTAGAGAACACCTCCTCCCATATGAGCCTCTTGTACATTGGATTCATCACATGCCGGGAGGCTACAGATGACCACCTCTTTTTCCACACACTTACAGTTGCTGCAGCCATTGCATATTTCCCCAAAACCTTTTCTACATGAGGCATTTACTGTGCGCTCATCATTCCCTACTCATGTTTGTTTATGGGTTCTTTAGATGACATTGTGACTCTTTGTGTTAAAAGAGCACTTTGGGCAAGGTTTTTTTTTGGGGGGGAGCAGGGAATATTTGTGAAAGAAAACGCTTCTTCCACTTGTGCATTTGTTTATTCTGCTATGCCACAGGGCCACCTAGAGTTTATGTGGCAGAAAAGCAGGAAAGGAAACACTCTTTGTGTAGTGCTCAATTCTGCGACGAAATCGGAAGTCTATACAGTGGATTAACAGCCTCGTGCAGAGAAGCCCACATTCTCTGTCACCTTCTTTGGCTCAATGGTGTCAAGGTGGGATGATTCATATTTGTGCTGACTAAGCACACCTGAAATACGAAGGCAACATCAAAATGCATCAGGTGGGTGGCACCTCTTGGGGTTTTGCTCTGCAAGCAGACTAATTTGGCAGCCACAAACAGTTTGAAGGGTGCCAACATAGCACTGCTCAAATTATTATCTCGTATAATGCTATGACCAGTGTGTAGTGGTAGATTTTGAAGTGCATGCAGGTGGGCGCTCATCATGAAAGTCCCCATTAAGTCCCCAAAGTCCACAGAGCTACTGTAGTAGAGCACCTGCTTTGCATGCAGAAGGTCCCAGGTGTACAATCCCCGGCATCTGCAGGTAGAGCTAGGAAAGATTCCTGCCTGAATCCCAGGAGAGCTGCTGCCAGTCAGTGCTGACAGCACTGGGCTAGATGGACTAACCGTCTGACTCAGCATATAGGGTAGCTTCCTGTATTCCATAGCCACGGACCCAAGGGGAGTCTAAAAAGGCAGGCAGCTGTGTTGATCCATACCAACAAAGCCAGTTTCTTCTAGCAGCCTTCATCTCCACCAGGAGCAGGTCTTTTGTGCAGCTAATGGGTCTTGATCGTTCACTGAAGCCCAAGCCAGTCCAAAATGTTTTGCATTACAACAGAGATCGCTCACAACAATACACTGTTGCAGGGAACACTCATTTGCCCCCCAGCTACTGTGAGGACTGCAGCTAAACTCAGAAGGAACAGGGAAGCCGGGGGTGGGTGGGGGGGCAGACGATATCACCGTCCTGCCAATCAAAAAGTCCTAGAGCTTCAAACTGTATGAGCCCTGGATCCACCACACCAGTGTTCTCCAACCTTGGGTCCCCAGATGTTTTTGGCCTACAACTCCCAGCATGGTCCAGCCAGCATAGCTGGCTGGGGCATGCTGCGAGTTGTAGGCCAAAAACATCTGGGGACCCAAGGTTGGAGAACACTGCGCCACACCACTGGCTATGAAACAATATTTCTCAGCAGCCCCCCCTCCAACGCCCCCCCCCAGTTAACTAAACAAACCACAACAACCCTGAAGTTCCGCAAATGAAATCACACTAGCCCTGAATCAGCCTTGGAAGAGATTTTCAGGCACGGGTCCACCAAAACATGTTGCAAATCTTCGAGCACGTGCTCACGTTCGCCGAGTTCCCGATTCCGAGTTCCATATTCAGCAAATTAATTTCCTATTTTGTGCAATTTCCTCAGCACAGCAGACTGGGTCAGCCCTGCTTTCGTCTAGGGAGGGAATTTGCACTAATTAGGGAATTTGGGGAGATTCATGCCAATCTCCCATCTGATTGCTGCATGATTTCTGGAAGCTTCCCATTCATGCAAAGCGTGCCACGAATGGGAATTGGGCACAAGACGAGCAGCGAGATGATGTTAGGAGAATCCGAGCAATCTCGAACGTTGCTCATTTGCGCATCCTGACCGTTTATCCACATAAGCTCCTTTAAATCTACCGACAGATAGCATCATAGCCCGTGTATTCCAATTGCCAAAAGCTACCCCTGGGCAAAGCAGCTAATAAAAAAGATACCTAGCGGCTTGTATCTATGGTAATGGGGAGGTATGAACAAATCCTCAGCTCCAGAACATTCCTGGAAGTGAGTCTCTCAGTTTCTTCCTTCTGTTACGGTAAATGTTTGAGGAATTCCTGTTAGAGCTGAACAAACACTAGCTGTGATTGAGCGGCATGAGTCAGAATCTTAACTAGGCAGGTGTGTGTGTGTGTGTGTGTGTGTGAGAGAGAGAGAGAGAGAGAATTAACAGAGAGTGCATGGCTCATCTCATTCTCATGGAGCTGAATTATTAAAAGAAGAACTGGGCAGGCAGTGTTTCTCATCCAAAAACAGCAGCACACTTCTCGTTGTCTCACCAAGCACAAATTTCCTTGGCAATGGCTGGTTGATTCAGACACACTAGAAAACTTTCATTTCCCCCTTCATTTATACCAGGTGTGTGTGTGTGTGTGGGGGGGATACAAATCTCTTTCAGGGGCTACAGATAAGCCTGTTTGCAAGAAAATATACAAGTATCAAGAATCGGGTTGCCAGTGCTATCAGACATTTGCTGTGGACAGTGCCTCTTCTTTCAGGATCTCATCATAGCTCGGGTGTGCTTAAATTATGATGCTTGAGTTATGAGGGCTCGCCAAATCCTGGGAAACCCATAGCAGATGAGCGCTAAAAGTTAGATTTGTTTATTGCTCAATAATTTCGTGGGTGTTAATTCACCGTGAGGAGGGGAGCAAGTGGTTCTGCTGGCCCCAGATGTCAATCTCTGGCATCTGTCTCAAATGGTAGAAAGCAGCTCCCAGTCTGTGCCAGGGGTAGTCAACATGCTGGTGTGGGATAGGTCCCAACCCACATCCTGGAACCAGGAGTGGGTGGGGCCTAGACCCTGCCTCAACTCTCTCTCTCTCTCTCTCTCTCTCTCACACACACACACACACACACACACACACACAGTCTTCCCTAGTCATACTCACACATGTAAACACACCACACACACACACACACACACTGATCCCCCATCCCTAAAATCCCCACCCAGATTCCCAGCATCCAGGGATGGGGAGATTTAAACCTTCTCTACTGGAATGCTAAGATCCCATCATGCCTTCCCCTCTCCCTGCTCCTTGGTGCTCCTCAACTGTCTCCAGTGGCATTTAGCCAGGCAACAGGGAGGAAGGAGCCACGGGCTGCATGTGGTCCATGGGCCATGGGTTGCCCATACGTGTCATAGACTATACTGCGCTAGATGGACCAGTGGTCTGACATGGTAGAAGGCAGCTTTCTATGAGATACCTTGACTGTATAGTGGGATATAAATTATAGAAATAAAGAATAGATATAGATAGATAGACGGACAGACGGACGGACGGACGACGGACGGACGGAAAGAAAGAAAGAAAGAAAGAAAGGTTTCTGTAGGAGCCAGATCACAGAGTGGCTACATAAGAACATAAGAAGAGCCATACTGGATCAGACTAAGGAACCATCTAGTCCAGCATTCTGCTCACACAGTGGCCAACCAGCTGCCCACAGGATCCCACAAGCAAGAAATGAGTGAAACAACACCCTCCTGCTCATGTTCTCCAGCAACTGGTGTACACAAGCATACTGCCTAGCTGGAAATGTTCTAGGCACAGTGAGGCATCATGATCCACGGTAAGGCAAACCCTGTCACATTAGGAAGGGTGAAGCGACTGCCTCAGTGGCATCATTAAAGGATGATGGCAAATGGTCAACAAATACCTGTGGGGCTGAAAACAACAAAGAAATCTTGTTTCTCTGCTACCATTGGATCCATGCAATCACATCCAACCCCTTCTCAGTGGCCCACTATGGCATGTATGCAAAAAGGCAAGACGTCGGGTATCTTTATCTTGGAGAAGAGGTGATTTAAAAGGTGATATGATAGCCAGCTTCAAATTTCTGAAGGGCTATTGCATAGATGATGGAGGAAATTTGTTTTCTGTTGCTCCAGAGAGGGAAGGGCCCAAACCAAGGGGTTCAAATTACTAGAAAGGGGATTTTGACTAAACATTAGGAAGAACGTCTTGACAATATGAGCAATTCAACAGTGGAACAGACTGCCTTGGAACGTTCCAGACATTTTAAAGCAGAGGTTGGATAACCACCTATCCAGGATGATGTAGTGGTGGATTTCCTAAATCAGCAGGGGATTGGATTCAATGACCTTTGAGGCTCCCTCCAACTCTATGATCATGCTACTGTTCTTATAAATCCCGCTTTTCTGGAGCTCACCCATGAATGGGTTTGCCTACCCCCACTCCCCCGAAATGGGCAAAGGGGAAACACATAATGTGACATCCCGGCATCAAAGATACTATCCAATCTGGAGGCAACCGGTGGCTTATAAGGTGGCTCTGCCCTCCCAAGCAGTCTCTTCATCTTTGGTGTGGCTGCAGAAAGAACTGTGCTGGAGGTTGGAAGACCGACCTCAGAGCCAACGTTTGGTGGGCATTCCAGGGGGCGGGGCGGGGAGGAGTCAGGCGCACGTCAGCGTACGGTGTATCCTGTCAGCACCTCAGCCTGCCCCCCTCGTGAGCCGCGGCAAGAGCCTTATTATACGGCTGAAATCGGCCACCTGTGTCTTTTGCGGGGCGGGAGAAGTGTGGAGGCTCCTCCTCCTGCCCTCCACTGGGTGCCCATAATCCTCGAGGTTCGGAGTCGGAGGGTTACGGGCAGCCACTTTGGATTGTACTACCCAGGTCTTATGGTTTTAAATGGTTGTACACAGCCCTTTAGCAAATAAGGCAGCTTACGAACGTTGCCGTTGATGATGAAAATAAATAAGTAATAACCCAACCTGCCTCTTATTGCCGGCCAGCTTGAAAGGCTAGACGGGGACAGCCCTTGGGCCTTGTAGGTCTTTGGCCCATCGAGCACTGGCCAAAACTGATGGGCTGGAATGGTCAGATCAGGGGTGGGCTGATGATGACAAACCTAGATCAGTACCTGATCGATCCTTGATGCCTATTAATACAGGTATGGCCCATTTTGCCTCATGTTTTCATTCCACTGGGGGGACAATATACTATTCTTGGACAAAGTGATTGGACAGGTGCTGGCAAGTCATTCCAGTCTTGCCCACCTGAATTTCATACCCTGAAACCGACATAAACTGATTTTCTTCATATCTAAAGCTATTCAATTGTTTCATCTGAATTATAAATTTAGGCAATTTACCAAATTTCAAATTAATGACCCCCCCCCATTTCAGTGCTATGCCCATGTGCTTGACAGTGCATCATGTCATGAAACTTATCTCTTCAGACATGTGTTCTAAAAAGTAATTTTGTCTACAAATGAAAAAGAGATTAACATTGATTCGTAGGAATAGATTCTTTTTATATTTCTCTTACTACCAGTCTTCAGTAATTAGTACAATTTTACAATTCCACTTATTTTGTCAAAAAAGAAAACGAAAACTGCTCTAGGTTAAAATTCATAAAAAGGATTCTATAAGAAATAAAATTTTATAGTGTGAGATTCTGGTAAAAAAAATAATAAACCCTCCGTCAAATATATGCTATAACTTAATCATGGATTTATACAGTGAAGATTAAATATTTGCCTCTGGAAGCTCTGGGGAATGCTGAATTTCATTTCCCCCCTCTCCTAACTAAGCATTCTATTAATTAATGTACTCCAAAGTGATTAAAAACAGTTTTCAAATAATGAACAATACTGAGACAGACAAGTTAATTGATTGATTGGTGTATGAGCATAGTCCTAAATGGATTAAAATTTGCATATTAACACAGATCCAATATTTTGTCCTTAATGAGCCTCTTCTTACATTTCCTCTTCTTCTGAGTAACTCGGTGCAAGATAAAACACTGCACTCTTGGGATTGGTGTCATGCAACAGGGAAGAAAACAAAATTTGATCACGTGTGAAGGTAAGTGAGTTTGATAATGCCCCCAATAGGACTTTTCAGAGCAAGACATCTTGTTGTGGACCAGGTGGCAGGCCTGAGTGCTGTGTATTACTCACTCTTCAGCCCACCCCAGGCAACCTATCCACGTGTGCAGAATAATATTTCTTTATTACATTCGTATCCCGCCTTTCTTCCAAGGAGCTCCAGGCAGCGTACATAGTTCTATCTCTCCGCGCCCTTTCCAACCTCTCAACAGCTCAGTGAGGTCGGTTAGGTGGGTTGATAGTGACTGTCCCAAAGTCACCCACTAAGCTTCATGGCTGAGTAGGGGATTTGAACCCAGGTCTCTGTCGTTGTCGCCCAACTTTCAAATCACTACACCATTCTAGCGTTCCTATAGATATGTTTGTATTGCATAATTTATATGGATAGCATAATTCAGCTTGTCTTGGCAGTGTGGCATAGTGGTGAGAGTGTTGGACTGGGACTCGGGAGATCCGGGTTCTACTCCCCGCTCGGCCATGAAACTCACTGGCTGACTTTGGGCCAGTCGCTGACTCTCAGGCTAACCTACCTCACAGGGTTGTTGTGAGGATAAAATGGGGAGGAGGATTATGTCAGAATGTTTCTCTCCAAAATGTCCCCACCCCTGCCCTCCCATCTTTGCACAGATATATTCAGACCACACCGTACTCCTTGATTTCACATCTTCCCCTCCAGACCTAGGAAAACTGTGATTGCCGTAACATGAGATTGGCATATGGATTCCGTCTCTCTTCCCCTTCAGAAATGGTGGTTCATCATCTTTAAAAGCTTCTTGAGGGAAGCAGAATAAATTCCCAACAACTAAAACAAACTGCATGAGGCAAGCTTTTTTTTGTTCTCTAATGGTTCTCCATCAGGGAAAGTGAATAATTAAGACAGCTTGGCTTGTTCCCTCCATCCACCACCCTTCCCTTTGGAGGAGGTACAATATAAACGAGTCAGTAATATATGAAGGCATTAGCTGGAGCTATTTCGGAACAAAGCATCATGTAAAACAACCTCTTCTAAATGTTTAATACAGCTGGGAAAAAAATGTAAGAGTTGTTTACATTTGAATGCAAATAGGGGCATAAAAGAAGTAGCAGAAAAGGTGTGATTTGGATCCTATAGGTCTTTTGAGCTTCCATGAGACTCAAAAGCTTCCATGAGACTGGCATTTCCCCCCCCCTGGGGTAATTTATAAACTATTGTTCCCCATTGTGAGAACACTGGCAGAGAAGAGAAGAGAATAGCTCCAATTTTCACTCTAATGTATTTGGCGCGCATCCAGAAGTTGGGAGAAAAGGGGGGTGGAAGTATTTGCTACAAAAGTGAGATTAGAAGCTAATGCCTACATGGCCGGTAATTGGTAGAATAGGAAAAGTGACACAATTCTTCTTTCTTTCTTTTTTTTAAAAAAATCCTCTGTCGTGCATAACGTGAATGTAAACATGGATCAAGCTCTCGAGTTGCTAGTTTGGTGGTTTATACTCCCAGCAATCCCCCCCCCACAAAAAAAAGAAATTGGAAGGAAATGGCAGCCAAAGATTTTTTTAAAAAATGGCTGGTAAACCATATGCCCCATTCAGGTTCAGTCTAAAGCAGAGGTTGGCACGTGGACCAATCTGACCCAATCAGGGTTCCCAAGTTGGCCAAACCCCCTTTCATCAAACCATAGATCATTTGGTGGTTTCCCAACTTGGGTGTGTGTGTGTTTTTCCCCTTCTAAAAGATTGAAATGTCTCTCCCACGGCTGAGTTACTGGCAGTGAGAGCTTTACGCTAAAATATGCTGGCATTTGGGGGTGTTGCTGGTATGTTGGCTCTGCCCCTTTGGCCCTGCCCATCACTGGAATGTGGCCCCCAAGAGCTTCTCCAAAATTGAATTTGGCCCCTTGGATCTGCATCAAGATATGTTTTACTCTCACAAGATAAAGTCCAATTATGAGAATGTATTTTTTTTTTCCTTTGGGGTGATGAATTGTTCTGAGGCCAGACTGGGGTGGTGAGGGTCTGCAGGGGGTTAAAGAGACAGTTGGGGCAGGCTAAAGGTAGGGCTGGAGACATGTTCTGCTGGGAAACATTCCAATTTATAAAATATTGTGGGATTGTAGGACTCCTACGGTGTTTATTTCTTTATTTGACAAAGGTCGCCAAGATGGTGGCAAGGGTGGTTCTATCTTCCTGAAACTCTGTTGCCTTTTAAATTTTAAAACTTTAATTATCTTTCCTGATTAAGTCTTCGTTTTGTTTTGCTTTTTTAAAAAATAAAATAAATACATTGTTCTTTCTTTGCAGCTAATTATAACTAGTTGCTGCATCTTTATCTACTTTGCATTTCAATCAGCGTTACTAGGACATCAGATACTATTTGAGTTATGTGCCTCAACATGGGGTTTTCTCATCTAGGTCAAAGGTTTCTGAAATCATGTAGATCCAAGGGCCTAACAGGTTTGAAAATCTACGATAACCTCTTTGGAACTTCTTAAAATAGAGCCATTGCCGAAACA
The DNA here is from genome assembly GCA_021292165.1 of Shinisaurus crocodilurus. Lineage (NCBI taxonomy): Eukaryota > Metazoa > Chordata > Lepidosauria > Squamata > Shinisauridae > Shinisaurus > Shinisaurus crocodilurus. Next base: position 20,624,432 of record CM037880.1, on the reverse strand, counting down.
CGATCCAGATGCATGAATGGATGCCGAGACACCATTCTATTTTAATAGTGTCATGGATACTTTGAGGCATATCAGAAATAAGTGGCAGTAAGTAGGTAAGGAGCAGGCAAGCTCCTGGGGCTATCAGTAATGTGTTTTGCAATATCTATCTCTTGGTGTGTCGGGTTTTTTTCCCTTGTCAATGTGTTTTGCAGGTTGTTTACATTTAGAACACTTCCTTGTCTCTAGAAGCTCGGGGTGAATGCCATTTTCTTCACCCCGTTCATTCCTTATAAGAGACAGCCATGAGAGACAGCCATGCCCATTTTACAGAAGGGAAAAACAAGTAACAATCAGACCCATTTTACAGATGGGAAACCGAGGCTGACACACAGTGGGGGGCTGCCCAATGCCACAAACCACTGTGAAAACATGTCATGTTGGAAGTTGCTATCATCCACATCAGCCGTAATTCAAGCCAGGAAAGACGATAGAGAAAGGGGAGGGAAGTGAAAGCAGGGAAATAATGATATTATTTAAGTTGTACTAGTTGGGCTTAGTTAGGGCATGGGAGCTTGTCCCTTACAAGCCTGCCCAGTTGGTGAGGTCATCAGATGAAGCACTCCTGATGGTTCCACATGGAAGTGCAGTCTATTTGGAGTCCGCTCTGATGAGAGCCTTTAGCCTGTTGGCCCCCTTCTATGGAACTCCCTGCCAGTTGATGTCAGGCAGGTACCACCAACACAGTTTCATTTTTGGCACCTGCTGAAGACATATTTAATTAAGCAAGCCTTCCCTGTCTGACCAGCCATGGTTTTATTGGCACAATCTGATTTTAAACGTTTTAATTCTGTATTTTGATTTTTATCATTTCCCCCCTTTTTTATTGTTCATAGCTCGGATATTTTATTGGATGCAGAGGAGTATATAAATATTGAAAATAACTAAAGAAATAAAGGGTTGTGCCAAAGGGTTCATGGAAAAGATGAAATGCATTAATTCCCCTTTCGCACAGTGTCATAGGAATGCTAAAAGATGGACAAGGAACTTACATACACTTGCTCTTTCAGGGCTTCTTTCAAAGGTACAAACTACAAAGCCAACCTAAGGCCCGGGCTGAATTGGGGTATGAACTCAATTCATGGGTTGGACTGAGATATAAACATCAGTGTATGGTTGACAACTGACACGACAAAATAGAGAGTTGCTCTTTAGCCTTTAGCAGCAGCTAGAACTCCAGAAAGCAGCAGCTGGAGTTTGTTGCAGCACCGACCGTCAGTATGATTGCATATCAAGCTGCTGTTAAAAGCACAGGAGCATGTATGGGGTGGTAAAAAAAGAAGAAGAAAAGTTGGTAACAATTTTCCCATGTTGAACCGACTTGTCCACAGGACTAAGGAAATTGCCTGGACACATCAAGGCATCACACATGGGAAACCAAACTGCCCCTGTCAAGGTGCTCTTCTTTAACCAGCAGAAGGAGCTCAAACCTAGAGTCTTTAGTGGTATATTCTTAACTTTCCCCAGTTGATTAATCCTCAGCTGGGCAATGGAATCCCAAGTGAAGTGTTATGTTGCATGCCAGGCTTATGACTAAGGCCTCAGTTCTAAGCATATATTGGAAGTCCCCCCCACCCTCCCTCGCTAATTTTACTGATGTGATTGGACACTGAGTCGTCCCTGGACTTCAACCTTCTTAAAGCACCATATCATGTCTGAATCATATCTGAGCAAGATAAAGAGACCAGCTTCAAGGGTTAACGATGGATAAGAAATCAGATTATGACTACTACATTATGACAGGAAATAAAGGTTTATTATAGCAACCTGGCTTGTATCAGTTGCAGGCAACTTATGGGACTCATATCTGAAATAGGTTTAGGCAGGGGAAAAAGACACAAGAGATCCATCAAAAGCTATTAGCGAATACAGTTAAGAGATGCAAATGTCATGTTCACAGTGTTTCTATTATCTAACAATGTGAAGAACAAGAATTAGATTTGATAAATGTCTATTTTTTGGTATGTGTTTTCTGAGGTGACCCATTTGGGGCAATGTCAGAGTCCAGCCTGGGTTTGCATCCCCAGGAAATGCTATCGCTCCCTCTAGTAACAAACTCTGGTAAGTGAGTGCCAACAGAAGCGGAGCCACAATGGGCCAGGAATGCTGAGGTTTGCAGAAGCAGTAAAAAAAAAAAAAAAAAAAAGCCCCACCCAACAACAGCCCAACAATTTAAAACAATCCAAGAGGGGGAACCCCCAACGGTGTGATGTGGTCTGAGCATGCTCACTAACCACAGTATGTTGAGTGTCAGTTGGAAAACCAAAAACAAAACAACAACAAAACTGGGACGGGGAGAAAATGGAATGCCTTGCTGGAGTTCCTTACAGCTGATAGTTCCTTGTAGGAGGGGATGGCTGGAACCATGAACAGAAGCAAATCTTACGAGAAGGATATATGACAACATTTCGTTGAAACTGATGAAATTCAATTAGACAGCCTTACACAGAGAGAGACAGTGCAGTAACATTTCCCTGTGGCATGCATAATTCTCCTCCTCTCCCCCCGCCCTTCTCACATGGGCATTTCCCTCTTCCCGTTTCAGAGGAACTACAGTTAGCAATTAGCATTATGTCTGCACCAATATTTTCACTAACCACATTGTTGGGTTCAGAAGCCTGCGACTCTTAGAAATAAGAATCTAGAGCCAGACTAAGCTTTGTAGATGCAGAGTTTTGCTTTATAGTTCTTTCCTTGCATACAGCCACAAGCAGGCTACCATGCTGGAAGCCCCCTCTGCCCTGCCACTCTTGCATAAGTCCTAGGGTGGGCTTGTCTGTGCTTAACCCAGGGCATTCTGAAATTCTGGCCTGGAGGACAGAATGGATCTGCCACAAACATTACACACACTAAGTGCCAAACCAGAGTTTGCAACTAATCTATCTATCCATCTGTCTGTCTAGACCAGGGGTCCCCAACCTTTTTGGAGCCATGAGCACATTTGGGAATTTGAGAAACTCCTGTGGGCGCCACTACAAAAATGGCTCCCCTGGAGGATGTGGCTAGTTACGTAATGGCTGCCGTGGGGGCCTGGCTAGTCAAACAAGTGTGTGTGTGTGTGTGTGTATGTGTGTGTGTGAGTGAGTGTGTGAGAAATACCGAGGCTGGAGGCTGGGAGGGAGGAGGAAATAACAAGACACAAAGGGATAGAGTGGAGAGAAACAGCGAGGCTATGAGGGGAAGAAACAGTGAGGTAAAGGGTTGAGTGGGAGAGAAAGAAGAAGGACTGCGGATGGGGAAGGGAGAGAAATACCAAGGCTAGAGGCTGGTATTTGCTAGAGGCAAGGAAAGGGGTTGAGTGTAGAGAAATACCAAGGCTAGAGGCTAGCATGGAGAGAGAATGAGAGGAAAAGGGAAAGGTCTGTGTGGATGGAAGATTGGGTGGGTGAGAAAGCAACACTTTCCTTCTCTTCCTGCCCGCTGAACAGCTGATCGGCAGCAAGTTCAGGAGTGGGAAGGAAAACCTGGCACCATAACATTTTTCAAGGGTTTTTTTTTTTTTAATTAAAAACATTTTTTTGATGGGGCAGGGAGTGGAGAGCTTTGCGGGCACCATTGGAGGCCTCTGTGGGGCACCGTAGCACCTGTGAGCACCGTGTTGGATATCCCTGGTCTAGACACACATACACAGAATGGGGTTTGGGCTAACTTCAGCATTAACATTGCTGCAGATGTAACAGCAGAAGTGCCCTGATGCATCAAGTCAAAGGTCTACATACTGCCACCTGCAGCTGGAGGTTCTAGTCGAGGGCCTTTGTCAAAATGCTTACACCATAAGGAACAAAATGTCTGGCTGTCTAGACATTTTACCAAGGTTGTGGTATCTTCAAAACCACCGGTCTTAGGAGCAACTGCTGGGGCATTAGAAGGTACATGGATGAAACAAGGCCCACATAAAGCAGTCAGTTCAGATATTTTAAGATGCAGGAAGGTGATCTCCACAAAGTGATACCCAGTTTTAGCCATGTACCTTAAGCTGTAATTAACAGTCCCCTTCACCCCTTTTCGGAACAGTCAGAAAGGGGTTAAGCGCCCCCAAAATCAGTCAGATTGGATAGTCCCAAATTATTTTAGTTATTAATGTATTTGATTTGTACCCTGCCTTTCTACCAAAAATGGCACTCAAAGCAGCTTACAATTACTAATAAAATGGGATAAAAACAATGATAAGCAAATACATTAAAACACAATGAAAAACAATTAAAAACGCAACGCAAACAGAGTAAAAACAGCATCCAGCTCAACAGACCGGCTTACACACCATAGGCCCACTTGAATATAGTGGTACTTGCCTGCCGGCAGAAGGATAACAGAAAGGGGGACAAACCCAGCCTCCCTTGGCAGGGAGTTACACAGCCAGGGAGTGGCTAATGAGAAGGTCCTCTTTCACATTGCCACCAAACAAGGGGGTGGTCTCAAAAGAAGGGCCTTCCCTGACAATCTTAAGAACCAGGCAGGCTTGTATGGGAGAAGGCAGTCTTTCAGGTAGCCTGGCCCCAAGCCATATAGGGCTTTACAGGTCATAACCTGCACTTTGAATTCTGCCTGGAAACAGACCAGTAGCCAGTGAAGCTGTTGTAACAAGGGAGTCACGTGCTCCCTGTAACCAGCCCTGGACAACAGTCTGGCCACAGCATTCTGAACCAGTTGAAGTTTCTGAACAGTTTTCAAAGGCAACCCCATGCAGAGTGTGTCACAGTAATCCAAACGGGATGTAACTAAGGCACGTGTGACCGTGGCCAGATCAGACTTCTCTAGGATGGGCGCAAGTTGGCTCACTAGCCTCAACTGCTCAAACGCTCTCCTGGCCACCACCGAAACCTGGGCATCCAGGTTCAAAGCCAAGTCCAGAAGTACACCCAAATGGTGAGCCTGAGTCTTCAGGGGGAGTGTAACCCCATCCAGTACAGGCTGAATCCCTATTCCCTGATCTGCCTTTTGACTAACCAGGAGCACCTCCATCTTGTCTGCTATGTATTCCCCAACAGATACTGATGGTTTCTTCCATGTACCATATGTAATCCTTGGCCCCAGCGAGGGGTTTGATGGGGACTAACATCCCCTAAAGCCCCAGCCGTTGTTCCTAAGATTGTCAGTTTTGGAGAAGCTCCAACCTTTGTAAGAACAAGAAGTCTAGGCAGCCATATCTTTTGTAACTCGTGACCTAAGTATTTTGGCACAATGCTCTTGGACTATTCCATTTAGCTGTCATTCTTGACTAACAGCCGTTGGTAGACCTTTCCTCCATGAATTTGTCCAGTTGCCTTTTAAAGCCCTCTATACCAGTGGCAATCTCCATGCAAATTCCGTAAACTGATCATGTGTCATGTGAAGAAATAACCTTAATCCTAGTTCCGAAACTGAATGAAAGGAAGAAATGCTTACATGAGGGGGGAGGGAGGGAGGTGAAACATATTCAGTAGTGCAGCTACGGCTTGACCCCGGGGCTCAAGTTCAGGGTCCTGAAGGGTCCCAAATGACCACCACTAGGTGATAGGAGCAGACAGGCCTGGTGTCAGCACCTGGGCTGCCATGGACATGCTGAGTCCCCGTGGGGCAGACACTGGTTGCCACATAGCTATACACACATGCAGACACACATAGTCAAGGGCATATACATGGCTACAGATGCTCATTTTATTGTATTTACTTGAAAAATAAGTTAACCTTTTCTGGTGCTTTTTCCCAAGTAAATTTGTTTAGCATCAGGGCAGCAGAAGCAAACTCCATTTTATTCCTGTAGTTGTGATGGTGCTATGATTTAAGTGAGTTTTAAAATGAGAAACTGCACACGCTCAGAGCATTTCTCTCTTTAAAAACAACAACAACCAGTGTTGGCAAACAGGTTTGGAGGGGGTTGCTCTAACATTTCAGGAATGTAGAACCAGTTGCAAAGCATGGAACAGTGGTGGCGGAGAGAAGATAAATGTTATTTATTTATTATATTTATGCCCCGCCTTTTTTCCTGCAAGGAACCCAAGGCGGCTTACGCAATCCTCCTCCTCCTCTCCATCTTATCCTCACAACAACCCTGTGAGGTAGGTTAGGCTGAGAGTCTGTGACTGGCCCAAAGTCACCCAGTGAGTTTCATGGCCAAATGGGGACTAGAACCCGGGTCTCCCGAGTCTCAGTCCAAAACTCTAACCACTATGCAACACTGCTCTCCAGTGTATACTCTGTACACTACACTGTACACAGTGGTCACTGGCTCTCCAATTTGTGCATTTCACAACTGAAGCAATACACATGACCATCTAAAGCCCCCTCACACACCCCAGTATAGAAATGAAATGAATAAATAATAAAGTCCAGGGTTTAAAATTGTCCAGCTGCACCACTGACCATATTGTTTTGACAAGTTAAGCTTCCTGGGGATTGCTTCCTTTGACTACTTCTGTCCTTGCACTAGGATGAAATGTTTGACTCGATGTTGGTTTGACCTACTGTGTCAAAAAGGGTTTATTTTTAATATTCTACTCCCTTAATACTTGACTAACCATCCCCTGCTTTCCTCCACCTTGGATAAGATTGGATAAGCTCCCCCCCTCTCCCATTAGTTGTACTCCACATCTGGGCATTCATGGAACAACCTTCTGTAAGAACCAAAAAGCATTTAGCGCCACATTATAGTTAAGTATGGCTGACTGTTTCTGGGGTTAATAAGCATTTGTCTGTGTTTTTAATTATTTAAAGAAATCCTCAAATTCGCTACATGTAGCGTAAGAGATGAATAATTTACGCACTGTGTCAGCAACCAGGAAAGGGTCTAATACTTCTGTGTATGTATTAAAGAGAGATGGGAGGAGGGAGAGGAGAGGAGAACGAGAGAGCAACGGGCTATAAAGACAAGAATAATTCATTACAAATACACGCATAAGAAACTGGCCAGAGAATATGGTGAGGAAGTCTGGGATGAGAGCAGTGGTTTTCAAGCTATATTCCAAGGATCCAGGGTTTGCTGGATTTCGAGGGGTAAATTGATGAGGTTCCTCTGTGAGGAGGGAAGCCATGTGTCCAACTTTGCACAGGGCAGTCCTCTATTTGAAGGTTTACGTCCGGTTTAAAGATAACCATAAAGAGGGAGAGCAGCAGGGGGCCTTGAAGCTGCCCATCAACACTTAGCCCCTAGACAGCAGACTGAGCAGACACACAGGTCACCTGGTCACAGACTTCCTCACTATGGTGAGATGCATTGTCTTTTGTATTTCAATTATAGTAATCATTTCTATATTTCCATCTATACATATAAATAAACATGAAAATGTAATGAAAATCTGTGTCCTCTTTTGGGGTGATACATTTCCTTTGGGGGGGGTGATGCATGTGGGCAAAAAATGATGGATAAGTAATTGTGGACAGGCTTCCATGAAAGAGAACTTGCCCCTCCATATTGTTCGTGATTTGCAATGTGCAGCTGAAGGGGAGTTGGGGATATATTTCAAACCATCCTCAGGTCCAGAAGAACTGCCAAGAGACAACACATGCTGCAAACAGGGCTGAACCTACGATTAGGCAGAATGAGGCAACCGCCTCAGGCGGCAGATACCAGGGGGTAAGAAGACCAAAACGCTGGTTTATGAAGCCATTGTATTACCAACTTTATTGTATGCCTGCGAAACATGGACTATCTATAAACGTCATTTCCACCTCCTTGAAAGATTTCATCAACGTTGCCTCCAGAAAATCCTGCAAATTACTTGGGAAGATAGGCGAACAAATGTCAGTGTACTGGAAGAAGCAAAAACTACTAGCATTGAAAAAAATGATCCTTCAATGCCAACTTCAATGGACCGGTCATGTTGTTTGAATGTCTGACTGCCGTCTCCCAAAGCAGTTACTTTATTCCCAACTCAAGGATGGAAAGCGGAATATCGGTGGTCAATATAAGAGGTTTAAAGATGTTCTTAAGGCTAATCTAAAAAAATGCAATATAAACATCGAAAACTGGGAAGCTCTAAATGGACAATCTAAATGGAGGTTGGCCTTTCACAAAGGTTCCATGGACTTTGAAGAAGCCCGAGTGCAAGGTGAAAGGGAGAAACGTGCTAAGCAAAAAGCACGTCAAATGAATCCTTTACAGGACCATCTTCCATCTGGTAACCTGTGTCCTCACTGTGGGAAGCTGTGTGGATCTAGAATTGGCCTCCACAGTCACTTACAGACCCATCGCTAGAGTCCACACAATTTTTTTAGAATTTCCTCCTTTTATAATTTTCTTTTTGTAATTTTTATCCTGGAAGACAATCTTACTCGGTCACGAGTGATCGCCTACTACTACTACCAGGGGGCAGCAGTGGTATCCTCCCAGCTGTTCCTCCTCAGCAGCTTCCCACAGCTCTTCTTCTCTCTTGGAAGGCAGCACTGTATGTGTCCCACAGCGTGACCCGCACCTTCTAAGCTAGCCTGCTGTCCTCAGGTGTTGTGGAGGATGCTGTTGCCAGTGTTGAAATAAGTAGGATTCAACTGCCAGCCACTCCAGTTGGCTTCTGTATGTGGAATAGAGGTGGGCGCCATCTTGTCCTTTGCCTCAGACAGCAAAATGTCTCAGGCTGGTCCTGGCTGTAGCACACCCCAGAATCCCTGAAATAAAGTGGGGTTCTATGCCATATTTTCAGGCTTTCCTCAGTGGAAAAGTGGGAAGGGCTCCCGAAGGGCACAAAATTTGATTAGTGAAATTATAAAAAGAAGTCTGAATGGGTACAAAAGAGCATTTATGAATGTTTCCGTCATTTGACACAGTCAAAGCAGTGTGCAGAGGCCTCCCTGAAGTGTATATTATTAATCTCTAGCCATTTACTTGAAATGTCTCTTATAAATAAGAACATTGCTGTACACACCGACCAACAACCCAAACTTGATTAACTACAATTTTGCACCATTTATACCTCATTATGTGTGTTGGCTGCCAACTTGGTGTGCCGGGGAGGCCAAACAAATTTAAATATGTTATCTGCAGTTTCTGGGAAGGAGGCCATCTTTCCATTCCTCAGTAAGCATGAAATGTTTTGTTGTCATTTTTTGCATTAAGCCGGTGGCAGGCAGGGACTACAGCTCAGCATTAGACCGTCCGTTTTTCATGCAAAAGGTCCCAAGTTCAATCACGGACATCTCCAGTTAAAAGATTTGGGTAGCAGCTGATGGGAAAGAGGCCCTGGAGATCCCCCTGCAAGTCAAAGAGTGCAGAATTCCAGGCTAGATGGGCAAATGAACTGACCTGGCATAAGATAGCTTCCTACATTACCAGTACATTTGAAGAGAGTTAAAAGTGCTTTGAGAGCATTGATTCCCATGGTGTAAAAACAGACGTTTCCCTTATTTCCATTGCCACCTCTCGTGAAATAGGTTTTGCAGGCTTTGGGAACAATAACGAAATCTGTCCAGGGATGTCGGGGGGCGACTGTTTATCAGAGGGGATGAGCATCCAGATTTCTCTTCCATACTGACTTCAGTTCACTGAAAAATATTCATTTAGGGCACAGTCCTATGCATATTGAGACAGAAAAAAAGTCCAGAACCCTCAGCATTTCCCAGCCAGCCATGTGGGCTGGGGAATGCTGGGAGTTGTAGAACATTTTTCCATGCAAACATGCATAGGACTGAGCCTTTATTCATTTATTTATATATTTTTTCTAACTTGCCATTCCATACAAGGCACACAGGATGGCTTAATGTACCTGTCTCTTTACCTAGTGACCAATATATTTTATTTTCCACAGGCTTTCTAAGGGGGGCAAATAGATGTGTGACAGCCGGAACTTCATAACTGGATATTCCACTATTTTAAAGAAGTTTAATAGCAGTCACAAGCTGAGACCCCTTGAATCCAATTGGAACAGCAGTGTTGCATGGGTGTGGAGTGGGGTTAACTCTGCCTTTTCTAATCTGGTGCCCTCCAAACATTTTGGACTACATCTCACATTCCTTCCATCCAGCATGGCCAATGGTCAGGCAGGATGCAGTGGCCATGTGTCCCCTTTTACAGAAGGTCTATTTGCAGGGCTGTCTTCTCCACATCTGGTTTAAAGGTAAAGAAGCATCAGAACTGTTGTCCATCAACAGCTGTTGTTGTTGTTGTTGCTGTTATTTATATACCGCCCAACAGCCGAAGCGGTTTACACCGAAGCTCTCTGTCCAGTTAGCACCTGGACAGCAGACTGAACAGAACAGGCCTCTGGCTTACGCTGGCTCAGCTTGTCTGAGCGTGGAAAGCTAAGCAGGGTCAAGCCTGGTTATTACTTGGATGGGAGACCCCTCCCCTGGTTTCCTGCACTGAGCAGGGGGTTGGACTCGATGGCTTTGTAGGCCCCTTCCAACTCTATGATCTATGAAATCTATAAGAACACAAGAAGAACCCTGCTGGATCAGACCAAGGGTCCATCTAGTCCAGCGTTCTGTTCACACAGTGGCCAACCAGCTGCCCAAGGGATCCCACAAACAGGACATGAGTGCAACAGCACCTTCCCGCCCATGTTCCCCAGCAACTGGTGTACATAGACATGCTGCCTCTGATACTGGAGGTAGCATAGAGCCACCAGGAGGCACACAGGTCACTTAGAACAATCTTGCACACTAGGGTGAGATGTACTATATTTCTGTTTCTATTATAATAATTATTTCTAAATTTGCATCGATACATATAAGAATATGCAAATTTTGCACAAAACACTGTCCTCTTATCTTTTTTGGTGATGCATATCCTCTTTTTGGGCAAATCCGTTGCAGCCCAAAATGTCTGGAGGGCAACAGTTTGGGGGAAAGCCTAGCTTAACTCTTTCCCCATGCTTTCTTTTTCTAATGGAAATAATTTAGTTATTATTAAATGTTTTTAATTATTTTAATATAGTTTTTATATAATTATTTGACAAAACCTTCATAGCTACAACATGATCTAGTATAAGATAAGAAATATATTGTGTTGCCAACCAGGAAAGGGTACTCCCAGGCTGCTTTTTACCCCACTGGGCAAAACATAGGTATCACTAGAGCCTTTGAAGGATCAGGATCCTATAATGGTAAGAGAGGTAAGCGCTGATGTTTGAGACAGAAAGGCCACTTGATGCTGAGATAAGCAGTCTTTAAGATTGGAGAGAGCCAGGGAATATATATTGTTGTTGTACACTGCCCAGACAGCTTCAGCTATTGCGGTATAGAGAATGAATGAATGAATGAATGAATGGAACGGCAGGGCTTCTAACCAGCTGTCCCTGTAGCTGAGTGAGCAGGGCAAGTGCTAGCATAACATCATGCCAGAAATGGTGTAACTTATTTGTACTCAAACTGGCTTTTGGTGATCAGGGAGAAGGTCAAACAACTAGCAGAATACATTTATTTATTTATTTATTTATATTTATATTTATACCCCGCCTTTTTTCCTGCAAGGAACCCAAGGTGGTTTACATAATCCTCATCCTCCTCTCCATTTTATCCTCACAACAACCCTGTGAGGTAGGTTAGGCTGAGAGTCAGTGACTGGCCCAAAGTCACCCAGTGAGTTTCATGGCCAAGCGGGAACTTGAACCTGGATCTCCCGAGTCCCAGTCTAGCACTCTCGCCACACTGGCCACACATGAAAGGGGCCATCTTCTCCCCACCCCCAATTAGAACCGGAAGGGCCTGAAAGATCACCTAGTCCGACCCCTTGTTGACATGATACTGTTGGCCCACTTCAGTCATCCAAGGAGACCCTGCTTGGCATCTCACTACTGTCAGAAGTTAAGTTGATGGAGGTGCAGGGCTTTTTCAGTTATGGCATCCAGGATGTGGAACCTTCTACCTTGGGATGCCCAGCTGGCCTCTCTTTATTGGTGTAGCAACATATTGTTAAGTCCATATTCATTTCGCTATGCTTTGGGGGGTTGGTTTCATTTTTCTCCCCCTTCTGTTATTCTATGATATTGCTTGCAGATTGTCTGGGGAGAGATAGATAGATAGATAGATAGATAGGGTGGAGTGTTGTTTGTTTTTCCATGAATTTTCTATTAGTTGTTTTGCTGTTTCTAAACAGATGTTTGTAAGTCACCTTGGGGGCCCTTGGGGAGGCCAAAAGGTGGGATATAAATATTTAAATAAATAAATTGGTAGCACCACATGCTGAAAATAAATAGAAGCCGAACAGGTGCAAGAGACATTTGTATGAAAGGTATTTGCTCAAAACATGTTGGGATTAACATATAACTAGTATTAATACATTGGTCTCCTACACCTGTTGAGATTTTAGAATAATTATTACACTGTCCTAGCCCATCCTGTCCAAAAGGCTAGAGGCAGATAAGCTAGTTCAATAAATAAACCAGTTGTGACCATAGAAACCAGTTTTAGGTGAATTTACTCCCCTATGAATGTATTTGTCACTGCTTATCATTAGTACGATTACCTTAGGGTGCAATCCTATGCATGTTTAGAGAGAAAAAAGTCCTACAACTCCCAGCATGCCCCAGCTGGCATGCTGGGCAGTTATGGGACTTTTTCTCTCTCTAAACATGCATAGGATTGCACCCTTAACTTGTAATCCTGAGGAAGACTCTTCAAAAAGAGATATTTGAGCTCAACCATAATCACACTTAGGTGTTGGGAAGGAAGAAAGTGTATGTAAAATACTTTAGTCCTTCTAAAATGGCACCATAACTATGTGTAGACATAAGGTGGTATTAAATACTTCCTGCACGAAGACCATTTCAGTTCATTATCATCTAATACAATTGACTCTAATTTCCTCTGCAGCAGGAAATAAAAGGGAAACACCGCCTACATGTACCGCCTAGTACCTCTTGGATATACTTGATATGCGAGTTAATTTATCCTGCTCCATAATTAATCATCCCTACTTCCACTGTGACACAAGTACAATGCCATTTACAGTTCCTTTATTCATTTTTACCGTCAGTAGCAGCAAGTGATGTTTCCAGTAATTAAAGGGAAATATTATATTACATGATGTGGATACACATGTAGCAGAAGGTTTCAGTTCAGCAACAATACTGACTCTATTTTCTGAGTGATCAAACCAACCAAAATGTAATCCACACATTTGAGTCAGGATATCAAATGACAATGCATTAGATGGAACTTAGGTTTACATGTACACTTTGGCATCACCACAACAAAGCATGTTATGATCAGATCTTCCAGATATGTTATCCACTTTCGTCAAGTACAGGGGTGGGCAACCTGTATCCCTCCAGATCTGAGATTCTAGGCCAGTGATGGCAAACCTTTTTGAGCCCGAGTGCCCAAACTGCAACACAAAACCAACTTATTTATTTCAAAGTGCCAACACTGCAATTAAACCTGAATACTGGGGTTTTAGTTTAGTAAAAACAACTCATACAGTTGTCTGAACTAATTAACATCTTTTGTCTTAAAAGAAAAACACAATAACACAATAACTTTGGGTCAGTCACTGACTCTCAGCCTAACCTACCTAACCTAACCTACCTCACAGCCTAACCTACCTCACAGGGTTGTTGTGAGCGTAAAATGGAGAGGAGGAGGAGGATTATGTAAGCCGCCTTGGGTTCCTTGCAGGAAAAAAGGCGGGGTATAAATATAATAAATAAAATAAATAAACAGGGCTTTCAATGAGACAAACAGCCTGTGGAGGGAGAGGAGAACAGGGGCGGGTGAGCGGGCAGGGAGAGCCCCCGGTCCCAAACACGGCCTTCGGCGGGGCAAACTGTGGGAAACCAGCCCGAGCCCCCGCCCCGTTCAGGCACCAAACGCTGCCACTGTAGTCACGGCTGGCAGCTCAAAGAGAGGCCGGTGTCTCCCAGGGCTGACGACTGGCCGCCGCCTCGCTGGGCGAAAGGCCCAAATGAAGCCCGCCGGGATGGGGATGGCTGGGCGGGCTCGCTCACCGGTGGGCACAATCGCGACGAAGCTCCAGCTCGCCCTCATGTGGCGGATTTGCTCGGGCTCGCCCAGTGCCACCGGCTCCAGCCCGGCCTCTGTCGCCGCCGCACAGCGGAACCCGAACTGCTGCCGCCGCCTCCCGTCACTCTTCTGAGCGGCGCGGAGTGTTCTCCGCGACGCTCAAGCCACCGCCGCCGCCTCTGGACCCGCCGTCGCTGCCCATCGCGTCATGTCCGGCACGCTGGATCCCCGCGCTCTGTTTTTGGCGGGGGGGACCAGGGCAACAGGGCTTAAACAGCCCTGTTGCCCTGGTTCCCCCCCCGCCGAAAACAGAGCGCGGAGATCCAGCGCGCCGGACATGACGCGATGGGCGGTGGCAGGTCCAGCGCGGGCGGCAAGGAGGCAGCAGGTAGGCCCGTCAGCCCGGCCCGCCCGCCGCATCACGGCCTGAGCCCAGGCGCGCAGCATGGTGACTCTCCTGGTGACCTATGGCTCGCGTGTCAGCAGACCGGTCCACACGTGCCACCTGTGGCACGCGTGCCATAGGTTTGCCATCACTGTTCTAGGCCAAAACATCTGGAGGGCCACAAGTAAAGTTGCCCATCCCTGACATAGACAAACAGGCAGCACAAACTCTTGAGCCAGTCCTGCTTTAGGAGGGGATCTAGCCCTTTCATCCTGAGGTTCTTCTGCTTGACCTGCTCTTGTTTAGCATCAGAGCAGTTCAACCAATGGCAGCCAGATATCTCTTTGTTTGCCTTGCCCTTCGGTAGGAGGGCACGTGCAGCAAATCACTGCCAGAGATAATATCTCTCTCCGTCCACCCACACACTGCCACAAAACCCCTTGGTGCTTTAACGATATGGATATTTCAGTAGCTTCTCCTTTGTCTCCCCATCCAGTCATGCTATCTTGCTGAGCTACAAGAGTGGAGATAAGCTGGGTTTCAGCATGAGGCCATTCTTCAGGGTGCTGTGTTTACCCCCACCTTTACAACAGCTCTAGCTGTAACTGGTTCTCATGTATTGATTTAGTTCCCCCTTTGTCTTGATTTTCCCTCCGTAGTGGTCTTTTGTGGCTCTGCAAAGCATCTTTTAGTTAAATATAGGCTGGAACCATCACTCTGAATCTTTCTGGGGAAGATCCTCCATAATAGTGTCCGAAAGATGTTGATGTATCCATTCATGATCTATTTTCCCTGAGGACAGAATCTCTCAGTCATTTGATTCCTTCATGCTATAGTCTAGCTAGCCGCTGATGTAAATGTGTCCTCCGCATTTTCAGCTGTAACACAAGAGTTTTCCAGTTTAAGCACTAGAATGTCTCTGCTACCAGGGCTCAAGACTCCTTCCCAGCTCAGGGTGGAACTAGGCATTACAAAACAAAACTAAACAGCACAAGGCTGCTGCTGAAAATGGCAGCCCTGTGTTGTTCTTTCCTTCCCTCGTGCCTAGTTCAAGTTACATCGTGTCCTAGCTTGGCTGATGCTAATTGTTTTCCCACCAGCGGCAGACAGTGCTCTGGAATGAAGGAAATACTCTGGCCTCGTTCGGCCCATTCTAGGCTTCATAAACCATGGCTGTAGAAGCTAGGAATGGACATTGGAGCCAAGCACTCTTCCCTCGCCCTTCCACTTCTCTCTTCTTGCCATGTGCCGACTTGAGCATGAAGATGCTGGGTTGTCTTAAGCCAGAGTTCCCTGTTCTGTCTGAACCAGGGGCCTCTGGATTAATGATAGTTAACAAACCACAAAAATAAGCCAGGATCACATTCTAGCTTATTTTCCTGCTTAGTTAATGGACAAATGTCCCTGCTTTAGACATAACAGAGAGAACTTTGGCTTAATAAAATTCAGGATCTTTGCACTGAAGCTGGCATGTGATGAGAGGAGGAGAGAAGAGGGGCAAGGCGATGATCCTCGGGCTCCAACACTCGTTCATGGCTTCATAAACTGTGGTTAATGAAGCCTTGAATGACCATCCAAAGTGTTCCTCTGTGTAATCCAAAAAATAACAGTAGGGCAATGCCTTTATTAGAACCAGCTAAAATGTCACAAAGTAATGAGCAAGCTTTTGAGTTCCCCAGAACTCAGCTTAGATGTTAAGCACAAAATAAAACAAAATAGGGTGAAGTCATTGCAGCTTTGATGCTTTTCCATCATGCCCAAAGTTCTTTCTCCCTAAGAATGCTGGTCATGATGGAAAAAGCATCAAAAGCCGCAGTTTGTAACAGTCTTAAGATGAAATGCAGAGGGCATTGTGCAAACCTAATTAGGTTAGATCATGCTGGTGCAAAACAGACTTCATGTTGCACCAAGGGTACAGGGACAAAGAAACAGTGGAAGTCAAAGGGTTTGCTCATGACTGTGTGGCATTTTAGTTGGTCCTAATAAAGGCCAGGCCTAGTGTCACCACCTGGCATCCTTGCACAGCTGCCATTGGTGATGTCTGCCATGTTTTTGTGACAATTGACTTTTTTTTTTTACCCACAATGCCATGGAACAGCATACCGTACCTTTTGGGGCATTGCATTTGGGGGGGGGGGGGAAGATGGCAGCCACAACTATGGCTGCTGAGATCCCATTGGATATAGCACCCTGCCAAGGGCCACCTGAATATTGGAGCCAGCCCAGCCCCAATAAAGGAGTTACCCTTCTGTTATTTTTGGAATCCTCCCTTTAACGAACCAACCAATATGGTTACCTGCATTTATGTGTGTGTGTTCTTGGGCCCAGTTTACACTTGCAGAAGAATGAGTGGGGATGAGATAGAAGACTCCTCAGATGGTAGAACAGAAGTGGAGAATACCACTTTGAATGCTGCCTCACATAATGAACTGCGTGCAAGCAGAAAATTAGCACATAAGGGAGGACAGTTCGGTCCCAGCCTTTTACCTGCTGTGGCTGGGCAGCAGTCAGACGTGAAAGTGGCACAGTCCATTCTACTCCCTCAGAATTCTTCCACTACATTCCACCACACAAGCGCAGATGAACTCCACGTTTATAGGGGGAAGGTGGGGATTCAACCTCGGGCTGCTGTTTTTGGTGGCAGTCCCATCTTCTCTGTAAGGTAAAGTTCTACTGTCAAATGGCAGCCCTCGCCACAAAGTTCTCTTTTGAGTCTGGAGTAATGGCCAGGGGGCTTAATGAAACATACAGAGCAGGGGGGCAGGACCAAATTCCATTTCAGAGAAGATCTCAGGGGGGCACATTCTAGTGGTGGGTGGGGCTGAAAGCAAAAGGGGTGGGGCAAAAAAAACCCAAAATACCAGGCATTTTAACTTTTTAGAATGGTGGGGGAACTGCTCAAAAACCAGAAAGCCACCAGACAATCAGTGGTTGGGGGGGAAGGGGACACGGCATTCTGGTGAACCCCACCATTGAGACCCTGGGTGGGCCAGCTTTGTCCCCTGGGCTTGAAGTTCTGAACCCCTGATAGAGACGGCCTGGTCCACTCAAAGGAGGATCTTTCTCCATAACATGAAAGCAGCACAGAGGACAAAAGATGAATATTTAGCACTAAATACTAAAATGTATTTATTTTATTTATGTATTATATTTATACCCTGCCTTTCTTCCTGCAAGGAACCTAAGGCAACTTACATAATCCTCCTCCTCCGCTCCATTTTATCCTCACAACAACCCTGTGAGGTAGGTTAGGCTGAGAGTCAGTGACTGGCCCAAAGTCACCCAGTGAGATTCGTGGCCGAGTAGGGGCTAGAACTCACATGGGGGAGGCGGGTGACTCCTGTGCCAGTGGGGCTGCTCATCCATTGCAGCTTTTATTCTGAGCTGTATAGGAGCGATCCATGGTGCTGAACTCCATCCCCAAAATAGGTGCACCACCATGCGGCACCATGGAGAACTCCTATAGAGCTCAGAATAAAAGCTGCAATGGGTGAGCAGCCCCACTGGCACAGGAGTCACCCGCCTCTTTGGATTTCCTGAGTCCCAGTCCAACGCTCTAACCACTACACCACAGCAGCTCTCTTAGTGTTATACTTGAGAATCAATCAGCATGCTTCATTACTGGGGGAACTTTTACATATACACACAAACACCCCGCAAACACACGCCAGTGTACACTGAATGCATGATAAGCTTTGCAGTATTATTCTCCCTGCATCAGATTTCTCCGGGAAGGGGAAAACATACCTGAAGGGAGAAGCAACAACAATCAAATTCTAATTTAACTCAGGCTTGTTTGGCGGGATCCCCCACCCCTCACAATACCAATAACCATACATAGTACAAATTGAGCTACATTTATAGGATAAGTGACTACAAACACATTACCCTTCTGATCACATAGTTGTAACTCATTACAAATCAATACGGTGCTAAATTGAAGCCCACACTTTTGTATCTGACAGATTATGTACTCGGACAAAAAGAGGCAATATTAGCCCCCGCTGGCTATAATAATCAACAAATGCTGATTTTTGTTTTACCTTCCAGGCCATAAATTGCAATGAGAGAAACTGAAATTCCAGTGAAACGACATTATCGATATTCAAGATGGGGTAGCAAGGAGGAAAGAGTTCTGCTAAATAAAAGTCACATTAATGTAATTAGCAAATGTGAACCACATGTTCCCCCCCCCCTTCTAAAGAACCTATTTGAAGTTGAGGCAAGTTCCTCCTCCAATTTCATAGCATCCAAATTCAATAAGCCATCTTCACCAGAAGACTCATCTATCATCAGCTCAACCTCTCGTCCTTCTCATATACTGTACGTATCATCCCCCACCCCTCTCTCCCTCCCTGCACAAAGGAAATCCAAACGCGGCGCTCTCAAACAAAGCATGTCTATTTACTCGATTTAAATATATATAGTCACACAGATGTGATCATCTTCAGCCCCATGGAAAACATGGCGCGATATCTCCAAAAGGAAGTTTCTCACCAGTGGAATCTCTGAATGTTCCAAGAAGGAAGGATTTAAAAAACGTTTTTCCAAATTGAATTCCTGAACTTTAAAACACACACAAGATGGATGCTACGGAGGAGCCTGGCCCTTCTGCTGAAATGATGGGGATATACCTGCTCTTGAGGGCAAGGCTTGGATGTTGGGCAAAACTGGCTGGGCAGGCGAGAGGAAGCATCGCAGCGCCTGAGGGCAGTGATTTAAAACCAGTCAGGTTGGGGCAGAAATGGGTTCCTTGAGGGCTGTCTCAGTCAGGTAGGGATGAGTACGGAGATCAATTTGGGGGTAGAAGTCCGGGGAACTCGCGGGGCTCGACCCCTTGAGCTCCACTTGGCCTACCTGCTTCCCCAGCTCCCGGCGCTACATTTTAATGTAGAAAATGGCGTAAGATTCGTTAAAAACGGCCGTGATTTGTGCCAGTTATGCAAATTGCGGCCGCTTTTAGCGTATCTTACACCATTTTCTACATAAACAACGTAGCACCGGGAACCCAGAAGTCCGGCAAGCGCCTCAGCTGGCGTTCGCTTTTAGCCCGGCTTGGCAGGTGCGGCGGCAGCACTTGCTGAGCGCGCCGTGAGTCGGGTGGTAGGCGGATCGCCCACCCCTAGTCTCAGGGCTAAACTGTATGTGATGTTAATTTCCTGAATGGCCCATATGCGATCGGTCGTTGTTGCTTTTTCTTTAGCAAACAGCAGCCACAGAGAGGCTATTATTTATGTATTTATTTGTTATTCACAAGCCATCAAGGTGGTGTACAACAATTTAAACCACAATAAAAAGATATTTTTAAAAAATGACAAAAAGAATAAAAAAACACTACATTAAAACAGAATATCAACAGTGGCTGGTCAACCAAAGAAGGCCTCCTGAAATAAAGATGTTTTCAGGAGTCACCAGAAACAACACAATGTTGGTGCCTGCCTGACCTCCAGGGGCAGGGAGTTCCACAGAAAGGGAGCCAGCACACTGAAGGCTCCTCTCTGGGTAGATCCCAGTCAGGCAATAGGTCCATGTGGAACCACTAGGGACATGCCATCCGATGACCTCGGTGACTGGGCAGCTAGATAAGGGAGAAAGCACTTGCTCAAGTACCCTGATATAAATAAGGAAGCAGCATGGAGAAAGGGGACTTTAACCTTTTCCCCCCTGCCATGGTCCTGAACCAGATGCCCCCCCCCCAGGGGCTGCAATTTGCCCAGAAAGAAACTGCTATTGGTTCCAATGAAAACACAGATCAAGTACCAGTCATGGGGGGGGGGGATCCTGATCGGGACCACAGCAGGGACAAAAGGTTAAAGCTCTCCTCACTCTTGGTTCCAACACAAATGAGTACCCACCCACCTTCCAAAGCTATTCAGTAAAGAACAAAAAACAGCACACAAGGGCCCCTTTGTTGGAATATACGACGAGAAGGTGCCAACTCTAAAGGGAGGGTTTTAAGATGATTGCCCATTAAAGGGTTAAAGGCAGACTTGTGTAGCCTGGTTGAAGGGCAGGGGGCAGGATTCAGTGGACTGAACCACTTGATTGAATCAGGGGAGGGAATGCTGGACGTTGCCAAGCAACAGGTTTGAATTCCATTCTAACACTGAATTCCATTCTAACATTCCTCTGACAGACAGACCAGTCTAGTGTTAACTGACTTAACTGACGCTTGCTAGGGTTTAGTAATGAAAGGATTGACCTGTGTGTGTTTTCCTTACCTCAGATTGAGTAACATTTAAGAAACTGTGCATTTCTGTAACCTTCAAGCTTAGTACCTTGTAACAAGTAATCTTGTTACAGTGATTTATCTTTTAAAAAGCATCTACTTTGAAACAAGTGTTGTGTGCATGTGTGTTTGAGAGAATTCTGCTGCTGCATTTACACTCTGCTGCCATCACCCTTCATGTGATTAAACATCAGGTCTACTTTGGCCCTCTGGGTGCAAAGAGAGAGAGAGTACAAAGAAGAAGAAGATGGAGGTTGTATTTACTTTTCCTCTCTCTATCTAAGGCAAGGGTATTGAACCTCTTTCGGCCCAAGGGCTGAATTCCATTTCAGAGAAGCCCCCAGGGGCAGCATTCCAGGGGTGGGCAGGGCCAAAGGCAAAAGGGGTGTGGCCAAAATTCCAGCATATTGTAGTTTAAAGCTTTTACTGCAAGTAACTAAGCCCTAGGAGAGGCATTTCAACCTTTTAGAATGGGGGGGGGGGAACTGCACAAAAGCCAGGAAACCACCAAACAATTGGTGGTTGGGGAAAAGAGGATGGTGCCAGGAAAGGGGTGTGAATATCCAGGGACCTCAGAGGTGCTGGAATATGAGACAAGAAAGATGTCAACTCTGCAGGGTTGTTTTTTAAATTGACTGCCCAGTAAAGGGTTAAGGTAAACTGTTATAGTCTAGTTAAAGGGCAAAGGCAGAAACCTCTGAGAAGTCAGGGAGCAGGGTTCAGTGGAGAAAACCACTTAGTGGTATCAGGGGAGGGAATGCTGGACATTGCCTAGCAACAAGTTAGAAATTCTATTCTCATTCTCTCTGAAAGTTAGAACATTCCTACAGTTAACAAACTTAACAGACACTTGCTAGGGTTTAGCAAGGAGTTATGTCCTGTGGTTTTCCTTACCGCACAGTATGAGTAACATTTAAGAAATAGCACTTTACAAAGTCTGTAACCATCAAGCTTATAGTACCTAAGAAATCTTATGTTGCTGTTATTTACTTTAAAAACATCTACTTAGAAACAAGTCCTGTGTGTGGTATGTTTGTTGGGTGAAGTCTGCTGCTGCTATTGTTGTGCTCTGCCATCAAGAGGGCCAGACTGGGACCCCAGAGGGTCGGATTTGTTTCTGCACCCCTGATCTAAGGCCCCACAGGCAGTAGAACTTTTTCAGAGGGGAGCCCTTCTCATGCACATTGGGCTTTTTTCAGCCTTGGCCAGCCTCCAAGAACATCCTCCCCCCATACACAAACATTTCAACAGAGGTGACACTTCCATACCAGCAGTCTTTTGCCATTGAAATGACTGAGGCAACTACAGATGCAAAAGGAATATCTCTCTTGCCTAGCAACTAAAAAAAAAAAAGTTTTCTGAACTGTTTCCCAGACAAATTAATATTAAAAAAGAAAGAGTCAAATGAAAGAAGGGATTTCCAGTTCATGAATAATAATTGCATTTTACAACATTTTGTCAAATCTGCCTTGCTGGCAATTAAGCCTTTGTTGAGATTGAGAACTTATCTTTGAATAACTGGGTGACTCTCTCAGCCAGGCCTTGTTTCAAGGCAAAGGGTGACACACAACGTTACAATTGCTGACTGTGGATAATTCTTCTGGAATTTGACCACAAGAAAATATAACCTGGTATGAGACTTGGATACATTGGTTTGCCTCATTTCATTCAACCATTGTCTGGAAGAACTTTTCTCCCCAAAGCTTTCACAATTACAGATGACTTCATCTTTGGACGTAGACCAGTTAGATTAGCTCAAGTTGATGGATAGGAGCTTTCCTGCGAGGAGATGAGCTTTGCTGACTGGTGTTTCTAAACATGGATGTATTTTAATGTGTTTGTCCTTGTCCAATCGGCCAGCAATATACCAAATACAGTAAAATCCGAGCCAATTACGTCGGGGGTAGTTATTCAACAGGATAGGGGGTCAGTCCAGAGTATAGGCAAGGCAGGTGGAGAAGTGGGGAAGACCAAGAAGCAGGCTCAGTTGAAGGATTTGTTATTTTATTAAGCAGGAAAAACTGGGTGGTTCAGAAAATGAGCAGACAGGCATCCATGTGGAACTTGCATCATGTCATATTTGTGATGGGGAGAGGTGCAGAATCCAGTGAATGTCTGAACCAGAACTATGATGGGGAAATGGTCCGATCACCCCTCTCAGCGTGAATCAACACAATGTTTATAATTCCCACTGTATCTTCTGCCCCTGACTGAGTCCTTCCTTCTTTGTGGGTCTGGAGGAACATATATTTATTTATTTATTTATAGCATTTAACAGGGATGGACAAATCTTTCTTTCAATTTCAGTTTCTCATTTCTCCAGTCTTAAATTCAGCTCATCCCAAAATGAGATCCACCAGCAGGGGGGAGGGAAGCAAGCATTGTCAGGTCCACACAGGTTTATGCCATTTCCAAAACCTTGTTGTTTCCCCAACTCACCCACAGACCCAGCAGCACTCTACGCCAGCCCCTCCCATTGAGTAAATGTAGAGAAATCTTCCCCCACCATCACTTTCCGCCCTGGCCACAGAGAACCGGCAGGGATGCAGATGTGGTGTTGGTTCCCCCCTTCCTGTTGTAAGTGATCTCTCTCTCTCTCTCTCTCTCTCTCTCTCTCTCTCTCTTCCCACTGTAAGTGACCCTTGCCCATGGGATTCTTCTGCCCCACTCTACCATGATACTATACCAGGGTATACTAAAATAGGTATTTTCCTTCTTTCTTTCTTTCTTTTCCTTTCCTTCTTCCTTTTTTTTTTTTGTTGACATCAAGTTTAGAAATGTTGCTATTCTGATCACCTTTTCCTACCTCAATATTTTGAAGAACCTTCCAGGTTGCCTCAAATTTTGCTTTAGGAGAAATTTGAGGGTAGTTCTAGGGGAAAAAAAAACTGGGATGGGATCAGGAATACCCACCCCGGACATCTCAAGAATATGCCACTTATATATAGTACTGGGAAATGGCTTCATAACTGTGTGCCGGTGTGCGTCTTGGAAAATACTGGGCATTGTGAAGCATGCACTACTTGCGAGTCTGAGCCATGCTTCTAGAGGGCACCTGGAGAGTTCACCTCGTGTTAGTTCCCCATTTATTTCTGTCTCTCAGATGCCTTTAAAAAAAAAAAAAAACTGTTACTAACTGAATTAGTCCATTATTTCATCCTTGAAAATCAGTTTCCATTTCCCCAGTTCATCACTTCTTGAAACCACAGTTGCTCAAGATTGCGGGGGCCAGAGGGGAATTGTATTGTATGAGAAATGTTTAATGTGCTACACTAAATTATAAGGGTGGAATTGTGCAGAATTTAGGTTATAAATGAGATGGAAGGGGATAATATTTCTGCACTTTGCTTTACTAATGATACAGTATTTTATTGCCTGTGGTGAAATGTATTTATCGTTGCAACGTTTAGCTGGGGTGAGAATTCATAATTCAGATGGCTTGTTATACTGTACTTTGCGCATACGAGGTTGTTATCTGCACAGAATACTAAAAAGATTGGGTGGGTGGGTGTCCCCTTGCAGTCTTTTAGATATAGCATTGCCTGTTTGCATCGGTGAAGCATAAGGATCTATTTATTCAACTTGCCTTATGATGCATGCATTTACGTAAAAAGAAAATGGACCACCGTCCAGCTCCTTATGCCCCCAAGGAGGCTGAGTAATAAAATTACAATCAAACAATTAAAATACAACAATAAAAACAGGAAAGCAGTTGCAGCAAACACAAACAAACAAAACAAACAAACAAAAAAGAACAATGCCAGGGCAACAGCACTTAAGTCAGCTCAAAAGCATGGTGAAACAGCAAAATCCTGAAAGCCTGATGAAAGGACTGTAGTAAGGGGACTAGACAAACTTCCACTTGGAGAGATTTTTCTGGGCACTCCTACCGAAAACAACCTGACCTGGACTACCGCCAACAGATAATGGTAGGACCCAAAGCAAAGTATCATGAGATGACCTCAACAGGTGGGCAGGTTCATGCAAGAGAAGGCGGTCCTTTAAGTACCTTTAGGTCCCTGGGGCCCAAACTATTATAGGGTTTGAACTGTGCCCAGAAATGAACTGAGAATCAACACAGATGGAATAACAATGGGATAATATGATGGAATAATAATATGGTGAGCCCAGGAGAGCAGACTAGCTGCAGAATTCAGCCTCAACTACAGTTTCCAAACACTTTTCAAAGGCAGCCGAACACAGAGTGTATTGCTGTCATCTAATCCACTGCACCCTTCACCACCGCCATTTCTACAATTGATTCCAATGGAAATGCATTTCATAAATGGTGCACTGCTAACTGAAGACCCGTATGCCAGACAATACTGCAATCAGTTCTCATGTTGGCCCTTTTCACACAGTGGCTCTGTTCACATGTAATGCTAAGCCATGGTTTATCTTAACCATGGTTTGTTGCGTTAGCCATGAATTGAATGAATGCATTTGCAGACGAGCAAAAAAACCGTGGCATATGTTCCCCGTTTCTGGTTTGTTTCTCTCCTGCCCATTTTGCCAGCCTTCAGAACAGTTTCATTTTCAGGCTGCTCTTGCTGGGCGCCTCTGTTTCAGGGCAGACCGCAGCACAAACAAACCATGGATAACTCACGGTTCTGAGTTCAGACATCGCAACATGTCTTGATTTAAACAGGCCAGACCTCATAAGGGAACAAATGTCATCACTTCTATTTGTGGTTTGTAGATGGTTAACAAACCATGGTTTGCTTTCGGGGATGAGTTCAGATGCAGCAACTGGGTTCGGACATCACAACAACCCAGGGTTTTTTTTGTGTTTTTTCACCCTGGGTTGTTATGAATAAAAGCAAGCATGAGCGAGCATGCTGGTTCCTGCCACCCAATTGTTCCCACTGGGGATAAACAACCCAGGGATTCTCTGTCCTTGGGTTGTTAAGTGTGATGTGCAAACTGGGATTTCTGGGTTGTTGGAGGAGAGACAACCCAGAGTTGGAACCCATGGTTATTTTGCTGGTCCTGCTTGCAGCGTGATTGATCGGGAAGCAGGAACCAGCACACTTGCATGCTCCCGTTTCATTCACAACAACCCTGGGTCACTGTGATGTGCAAACCAGGCCAACAACAAGGCAGGCAATTATGCATGGAAGGACTGGAATCAAGAAGAAGGTGAAGATGCGCAGGGTTTCCCTTCACTGGCAATGGGAAGGCAGACATGAGGGAAAGGAGCCCTGGCAATACAGAAGCTGTAAAAGTGGAGTCCTGTCACATCGGAAAGGGATAAAAAATGGAAAGGTCTGCTACTTCAAGGGGAGAGATCAGTATTTCCCAAACTCAGTGCCAAGGAGAACTGCTAGTATATTGTGTTCTCAAAGTGCCCAGCCCCAGCGGGGGCTGCCGACATGATTTACCATTCACCAGCTTTTCCTCCTTACAGTGCGGTTATTGTGTTTCTTTGAACGTCCATGCATTCATCCACTTGTGTAAAGAGCTCATGTGTACACTCAAATGAAACAAAGCTTCAGTTTGCACAATCCAGGACCCTAGAAAATGGAGTGGGGGGTGAGGCCCCAGATCACATTCACTGGAGAAAGAATGTACGAATTTGGATGCAAATCTGGGACCAGCTGGTGGCATCCTTGGGCAGTTGCCCTCTTTTTTTGGCATCCCAATGAGCACTAGGTAGCCACCATTGTAATTAGCCACAATGCCTTGCATGGCATCACTGTGAGGCATTATGGGAAATTACAATGGTGGGCACTCAGTGGCCATTGGAGGAGCACCACTGCCACCTTCTTCTTCCTCCTGGCAGCAAGCCTACCTGCTCACCATCTGGTCAGGAAAAAAATGGGAGGAGCAGGAGTTGGGCCACCCACTGTCCTGAGGGGACTGGCAATATGGGGGGGGTGTCAATAGATGGCCCTATATCAAGGGCTCCCTCAAACCTGACGCCAGCTCTGTTTTGGTGTAGACATGTAGACTCTGTATAGTCTAGATGCCATGAGGAACGTGCGGTGGAGCCATCACGTCTCTTCTCTCCTTTCCATGTGCTTATTGTCCCAAGATTTCAAACATCTCTGTGTGCTCTGTTACTGAACTTGATCCTTCAGTTCAGAGTGGAGGAGAGTGACAATGAAAAGAAAGCTCTTCTTTAAAATGAGTTTGATCCGGACTTCAGTCAGTCATGACCAGCTTAAGTCCCATTGATTTCAGTGGGTCTATTCCACATATGACTAAGTCTGGACACAGCCCAGTGGCTGAAAGGCAAACAACCACTCATCCCAGGGAAGAGTTGTCATTTGCTCATGGCCTTGCTATCACATCAACAGCTTCGTCACTGACTTGTGGCCTGGTTATTCCTCACACAATGGGGCAATTTCTTATCCCCTTGAATGGGAGGGACTCCTTTGAAAATTGCAAGGCTGTAGGGTCAGCCTGATCTTTAATACACACACAGAGGCAACTAAATGGTCTAATCAGTTACACAGATAATATATGAATAACTTCTTTGATAAAGAAGATCTCAGGACTATAAACTTACATCTTCCTCTGCAGGGTGAAGTGGTCCTGGGTGAAATAAAAATACCTCACATTCCTGCTCCTTAAGCAAGGCCCAATGGTGGTGGGTGGGTGCCGGTCACGTACTCACTGTTTGCAAATTAGGCCTTCAGCAAGCATGTTTCTCCCGCCCACCCCCTCCCCCAATACAACCGCGTCCTGGAATAGGCCACCTTCCTTCATTTAGCTTTCGTTCTTGGATGGGGAAGTGTTGGGGGAAATAAAGAAGCCTATCAGCAGCCCAATAACACTTCCA
Source organism: Shinisaurus crocodilurus (assembly GCA_021292165.1). Classification (NCBI taxonomy): domain Eukaryota; kingdom Metazoa; phylum Chordata; class Lepidosauria; order Squamata; family Shinisauridae; genus Shinisaurus; species Shinisaurus crocodilurus. The sequence goes on along the minus strand of CM037880.1, from coordinate 20,597,126 downwards.
AATATTGATTCCCACTTCACACCGGCGAAAAGACCATTCCCAAGGGAAAGCTCATTTTATTTCTGTCACCAGGAGGATGTAGAGGTGTGACTGAATTTGTCACACAAACTGGTCGAGGGCAGGTAAAACCATTCTTAAGTTGTCATCCCAAAGAGAAATGGAAAGTCTATCATTTATATGATGAGGAGGAGGATTCAAATTACATTTATTCATTTAAAGTATTTTTTTTTTTAATCCCACTCCAACTCAGCCAAAAAAAAAAAAAAAGGCTCCTGGAATGGCTTACAATATATATATATATATAGTCCCTGCCTGCAGGCTTACAATCTAAAGCAGTGTTCTCCAACCTTGGGTCCCCAGATGTTTCTGGCCTACAACTCCCAGCATGCCCCAGCCAGAAAATGCAATTCTGCCTCCACTCCTGGCCCCAAGCAAGCATATCCACAGCAGCTTGGAGTGCCGTGCATTGCGTGGTTGCACTCCTTCCTGGGGCCAGGAGTGGGAGCAGAATTGCATTTTCTTAGCAACAAAATATTGTGGTTTTATTTATCAATGGGAAAATGAACATTCAGAGCTATGGAATACATCTTTTCAGCAACAAAATATTGCAACGTACTGATGAGAAAAGGGGAAATTCCATTCAATGCATTACAAAAAAGAAACAAAGAACACTTTAAAATGTTTTGAAATGGTGTCTACTGGGAACTGACAAAGAGAACCGTAGCTTTTTCAGAATTCTCAAAATAAGCCCAATGATAAGACATTTTGTCCCAGCTATATAGACCAATTGTATGATTATAAGCTCCTTTCAGACCTTCAGACTATGTAGACTGAATGCACATAGGAGGAGAAGTGGGATCATGGCAGCAGGCTGTGCCCACAGTGTACAAAAGTTCAACTGAAGGTGGGAACACAGGCTACCAGGTTTCCCAGTTGCATGGGGAAATGCCCTCCAGACTTGCAGTTGTACATGCATAGGATCTGTGGAGACCTTTAAATCAGGGGTGGGCAACGTGTGGCCTTCCAGATGCTTTGGCCTACAACTCCCATCAGCCATACCCAGCATAGCCAATGGTGAGGGATCATGGGAGTTGTAGGCCAAAACGTCTGGAGGGCCGCAAGTGACCTATCCCTGCATAAAATGAGCATGTGTAGGTCAGAGGCAGGGACACCATGTGTGGCCTCCCCATATGTATATTAAATGTCTAAAAGGGACTACTGTCCGTGATTATTTTAGAAGAACTAACACATCACATTAAACACATGGTTTGGCCATGTGTTCTCATTCTTTTACAATAATTAGCAGCCACTGAGGAGGAGTGGGGAGAATCAGGATCATACTGTGTGTGAGCAGAGCATTTTTTTGATTTTTAACACCTAATATTCGCATCTGCAGGGATAGCTGCTATTGGCACCTGGGGCGGAACAGAACTGTCCTCCACTTTTGTGTCTAGTTTGGTTTTAGGATATTATGGGGTTACATCTGTGTGTGTGTGTGTGCTAGTACATTGAGCCAAAAGGTTAATCGTTTAGAGGTCAACTGTTTAGTTGAAATATAGAGGTCAGGAAGTATTGGTCAGGAAGCAGGATATTATAAAGTTCAACAGAAGGTCAGAGGTACCAACCCTGAACATTGACCCAGAGAGGCTCCAAATAGCCTCCCCCCCTTTGGTTTGACAGCTGTCAAAAGGTGAGCTGTCAAGCCAAACCCAAGGCAAGAGTGATCTGTGCTCACCAAAAGGGGGTGGTGGGATTTACAACTCCTTTGCAGCAGGATCCTTATCTTTTGTTTTCTTTCTTTCTTTTTTGGATTTAACTGCCCTAAGGGTGCTCTCACTTTTCAACTTGTTCCTGAGACTCTTAGGTGCTTGGGAACATGGAAAAGTGTGAGCCACTCCTTTCTAAAAGGAACTAGAGTTTTGACAGCTACCTAGGTAGCTGTCAAAACTTCAGTTTCTTTTTAAAGGGTTTTGTTTTTTACAGGGCTCTCCATGTTTTTTTTCACAGAGACATATGCATTCATGCATGCATATGTCTCTGACAAAAAACCATGAGGAGCCCTGTCAAAAAAGAAAAGAAATATAAACTCTTTTAAAAGAAACTGAAGTTTTGACAGCTAGCTGTCAAAACTCCAGTTCCTTTCAAAAAGGGGGTGGCTCACACTTTTCCATGTTCCTGAGCACCTAAAGTCTTAGGAACAAGTGGGAAAGTGAGAGCACTCTGAGGACAGTTGAGTCCCGTCCCCCCCCCGATGAGGATCTTGCACATTTTGTGAATGCAAGTTCAGGCATTTGCAAACATTTTCAGAAAACATGCCTCCCGTTCATGTTCAGAGTTGCGAACATGACATTTTTGAGTGATTTGTGAACTGAAAATGAAATTCTCATACATCCCTTTGCCCCCCCCCCCAATCATGCTTGGTCTCTGCCCATGGCTGAATGAAATTAAAAATAGTAAAAATACAAGGCCAAACCATGCATTTAATTTTAATTTTTATTTATTTATTTATACCCCACCTTTTTTCCTGCAAGGAACCCAAGGCGGCTTACATAATCCTCCTCCTCCTCCTCCTCTTCATTTTATCTTCACAACAACCCTGTGAGGTAGGTTAGGCTGAGAGTCAGTGACTGGCCCAAAGTCACCCAGTGAGTTTCATGGCTGAGCGGGGACTAGAACCCGGATCTCCCGGGTCCCAGTCCGACACTCTCACCACTACGCCACACTGGCTTTAACATAAGTAACATGTAGTGTGACCCTTAGATAGCAGAACTGACCTAACTGGATTTTTAAAATAGGCTTTAAGTTGACACCAGTGTTATTTTTTACCACACCTGGTACACAAAGTTTTCAACATGCCAGCCAAACTTAACGTAACTAATCATTATCCTCCCACTCCCACACACAAAAAGCAAAGCAAAATTTAAGCCAAAACAGCTTTCTGAGGGAGATCCCAGTCTTTTGTTATCTGTTCACCATTGGTGATGTCATTAAGGGAACATCTTATCAAGCGACTCAAGCTGCTCAGGAAATAAAGAATATTGCAGCTCAGAGAATCCTGAAAAAGGGGGTATCCCACTCAGGAGTTTGGCTTGGCAAACTGAACTTGCAAATGTTAAAAGAAAGCTGGAACATTTTTTTTGTTTGTTTTGCTTTCCCTGTTTATACCTCCTTTAGGAAACATCTGTTAGTTGGCCATTCTCGTTTTCTACATATTTATTTATATTTCTGCCGATTCAGAGAGGTTGGAGGCTGAGACAAGTTCCTATCCTTTAAAAGCTACTAATTTCAGGTTTGGGTGAGGTCACGGAGGCAAAGGAGAAAGCCAACAGCGATCCAGGGAAACGTCAACAACCAAAACATTTTTACCCCCTCAGGGGAACTGAACTCCTAACTGTTTACATGGCTTGGGAAGAGGTTATTTTTAATGCTTGAGCAATGGGGCAAAGCATTGTATGCAGAGAAAAACACACACACACAAATTGATTTTGTTAAGTCATTATTTTCAAAGAAGAAAAATCCGATATGCCATGCCTTTTAAAGGCCAGACAGATGATGATGATGATGAAGAAGAAGAAGAAGAAGAAGAAGAAGAAGAAGAAGAAGAAGAAGAAGAAGAAGAAGAAGAAGAAGAAGAAGAAGAAATCATCCCAACAGCCTCAAGGAGGCATGCTTGTGCATACAATTGTTGCCTTGGGCTTAGGGTGGCCACTTGTACATCACCAAAAAAAGAGAAAATGCATCACCAAAAAAGAGGACATCTATTTGCATATGCAAATATATATGTATAGGTACACATTTAGAAACGATAACTATAATTTAAGTAGAAATAGAAGACATCTCACCATAGTGGAGAAGACTGACTAGGTCAGTGTTCTCCAACGTTGGGTCCCCAGATGTTTTTGGCCTACAACTCCCAGCATGCCCCAGCCAGCTATGCTGGCTGGGGCATGCTGGGAGTTGTAGGCCAAAAACATCTGGGGACCCAACGTTGGAGAACACTGGACTAGGTGGACCAGTATGGCAGCTGATCTGTGGATGGGCAACAAGTCTTATGCTTCTTTATCTTTCAACGGGCCGCCCTTCAAATAGAGGACACCTTCAGATAGAGGACTGTCCTCTGCCAGCTTCCCAAACAAGAGGACTGTCCTCTGTAAAGCAGGATGCCTGGCCACCTTACTTGCCATGTGTTTGTTTGTTTATTACATTTATATCCTGATTTCCTCCAGGGACCTAAGGACAGCATAGATGCCGCCACCACCACTATGAAAAAGGTGCCACACACATACATACCGCTTTACCTTTCTAACCACCCTATGAGATAGCTTAGGCTGAGAAAGGGAGGGAGAAAGAGAGAGGCCCAAGATCACCCTGTGAGCTTTATGGCTGAATGGGGATTTGAGCCTGGGTCACCCCAGTCTTAGAGAAGGGGGGGGCAGTAGTATCACATGGGTGTTCTGGGAGTGAGTTCCAAAGGCATAAGGACTGTGACATATGTTTCTGGAAAGGTGGTATTGCACGTTAGACCACGCCCCTTTAGAGAACAGGGATGGTAAAATTTGGGGGATATTGAAGAAATGTATGGAATAATAAAAACATGTAAAAGGCAAAAAAATGAATACTTACCAAAAGTAAGCTCAGAGACATTTCCTTTTTGAAAGGTGTTTATTTATAAGTTTTGCAGTTTCAGTTTTTAATCTCTGTTTAGACTCAACCTGTGGTGCCGAACCTATTTTGAGGCCAGGATTCAGAACCATGGATAGCTCCTTAAAAGTTCAGGCTGAAACTCGGAGTGGATACACACACACCCCACTGACATTGGAGCCACCAGCATCCACTTCCCCTGAATGGTGAATGGTGAGAGGCCTCGTTGCTTTGGGAATCTTTTTTCCTGCCTTCCAGAGAGTGGTGATGGAGAAGATGATGCACTTAGGTTATTTTAGATTCTGGACATAACGGTTTTCTGGTGGTTCTGGTGGAGGTGGAGGCCCTCTTTAGAGGTATATTACTTCACACTTTGCTCAAAATGGGGTGAGGCAGCCCTGCTGCTGTGCTTTGAGCCTCCCTCCTGCTCATTCCGCTGAGCGGGGGGGGGGGGCGGCTAGCCACCTGCCCTAAAGTCCTGCCCTAGGGGCACCTCTGATTACCACCGTGTTACCCCATGATGAGGCCGACGCCATTAACGTGCAGCAGCGTTTTAGAGAGCAGGGCAAGGTCCCTGCCCCGAGGACAGTCCAAAGCAGCAAACAAGCAAACAACACCACGGACCTGGGGTGGAGTGGAGTGGGGTGGGAGAGAAAGGAGGGTGGCAAACGCTTCTCTTAAGACTTTCCCGATGCGCCCGGGCTCCCCAGATGCATTTGCCCACAACTCCTATCACCCCATGCCGCGGGGATGATGGGAGTTGAACTAAGCGCTAGTGACTTTGTTAATTCTAAGCCTGCATGTTATAGATCCTTAAACTTAAGACCTGCAAAGATGGTTTTGCTCCACAGGTTCTTAGGTCTCTCCTATCACCGGAAAAACAAAGTGAAACATTGCCAGGCCAGAGAGCAAGCTACCTTTTTACGGGCAACAGCCCATTCTAAATATGGTCTAATCACGACAGAACAGCCCTCCCCAACCTGCGGATGTTGGGACTACAACTCCCCAGCACCCCAGCCAGCAGGCTGAGATAAAATATGAGTGTGTTTCCGTGCGTGTGTGTGACAGGGCCGGTTCGGGGACAATGTCTATTTTGGGGAGGTTATGATCCACTTTTTTGGGTGGGTGTGTGTGTTAAACTGTGCCGTTCCGCAAACCAGCCTTCCTCAACCTGGTGCCCTGCAGATGTGTTGCACTACAGCTCCTAGCTGGCTGAGGATGCTGGGAGTTGTAGTCCAACACATCTGGAGGGCACCAGGTTGGGAAAGGTTGCCCCAAACCCTTAAAAAAAAAAAACTCTCTCGTGAACGGGGAACCGAGTGGGAGCCTCAAGAGCCGCTGATCTCTAAGCAAAGTCGGTCCGTGCGTTGTTTCGTTCCTTCCTTTCCGAAGCCAGCAGCTGCTTCCAGCAGCCCCACTAAGCCCGGAGCCTGCGTGGGCGACGGCAGGCCGTTCTGGGTTGGGCTCCTTGCCTTTCAGGAGTTTTGCTCCAGCCCCCACACCGACCGAGCGGCCTCAGGCTGGAAAGAGCTCCGAGAAAAACAACCGAGCCCCGAATCAAAACAAAACGCCCTCCGTCACCCGATCCGAGATCCCGGCACTTCTCTCTCTCCTGCAGGGGGCACAGCAGCAGCAGCACGAACCCGGAAAGAGTGATATTTTTAGCACATCCCTACAAAATAGGTGGCGGAACGCCGTTCCGGTGCGTTCCGCCAGAAAAAAAGCCCTGGACATATGGCATGTAGGTATGAAAGATGTAGACAAACTGGAGAGGGTTCAGAGGAGGGCAACAAAGATGGTAAAGAGACTGGAAACAAGGCCCTATGAGGAGAGACTGAAAGAACTGGGCATGTTTAGCCTTCAGAAGAGGAGACTGAGGGGAGATATGATCGCACTCTTCCAGTACTTGGGTTCATAGAATCATAGAAAAGTAGAGTTGGAAGGGGCCTACAAGGCCATCGAGTACAACCCCCTGCTCAACGCAGGAATCCAGGTCAAAGCATCCCTGACAGATGGCCGTCCAGCTGCACCTAGAATGCCTCCACAGTGGGAGAGCTCACCACCTCCCTAGGTAGTTGATTCCATTGTCTTATTGCTCTGACAGTCAGGAAATTTTTCCTGATGTATAGGTGGAATCTAGGTTCCTGTAACTTGAGCCCATTATTCCGTGTCCTGCAAACTGGGATGATCGAGAAGAGATCCTTGCCCTCCTCTGTGTGACATCCCTTCAAATGCTGGAAGAGTGAGATCATATCTCCCCTCAGTCTCCTCTTCTGAAGGCTAAACATGCCCAATTCTTTCAGTCTCTCCTCATAGGGCCTTGTTTCCAGTCCCTTTATCATCCTTGTTGCCCTCCTCTGAACCCTCTCCAGTTTGTCTACATCCTTCTGAAAGTGTGGTGCCCATTACTGGACGCAATACTCAACATGAGGCCTAACCAGTGCCGAGTAAAGGGGAATTATCACTTCCCGCGATTTGGAAGCTATACTTCTATTAACGCAGCCCAAAATTGCATTTGCCTTCTTTGCAGCCACATCACATTGCTGGCTCATATTCAGTTTGTGATCTACCACAATTCCAAGATCCTTCTCACTTGTAGTATTGTTGAGCCAAGTGTCCCCCATTCTGTAACTCTGCATTTGGTTTCCTCTCCCTAGGTGCAGCACTTGGCATTTCTCCCTATTAAATTTCATTCTGTTGTTTTCGGCCCAGCGCTCCAGCCAATCGAGATCGCTTTGAATTTTGTTTCTGTCTTCCAGAGTATTAGCTGTTCCATCCAACTTTGTGTCATCTGCAAATTTGATAAGCATTCCCTGTACCTCCTGATCCAAGTCATTAATAAAAATGTTGAATAGCACTGGGCCCAGGACCGAGCCCTGTGGTACTCCGCTCATTACCTCTCCCCAGTTTGAGAAGGTACCACTGATAAGCACTCTTTGAGTCCGATTCTGTAGCCAATTGTGGATCTACCTGATAGTTGTTCCATCTAGCCCACTTTTAGCTAGCTTGCTAATCAGGATATCATGAGGCACTTTGTCGAAACTTTGCTGAAGTCCAGATATATGATGTCCACAGCATTCCCACAGTCCACAAGGGAGGTTACCCGATCAAAAAATGAGATCAGGTTAGTCTGGCAGGATTTGTTCTTGACAAATCCATGCTGGCTTCTAGTAATCACTGCATTGTTTTCAAGGTGCTTGCAGACTGACTTCTTTATAATCTGCTCAAAATTTTTCCCAGGGATTGATGTCAGACTGACTGGCCTATAGTTCCCAGGTTCTTCCTTCTTGCCCTTTTTGAAGATGGGAACAACATTTGCCCTCCTCCAGTCATCTGGCACCTCGCCTGTCCTCCATGATTTCTCAAAGATAATAGACAGTGGTTCTGAGAGTTCTTCTGCCAGTTCCTTTATTACTCTAGGATGCAGCTCATCAGGCCCTGGAGATTTAAACTCATTCAGAGTAATCAGGTGCTCCTTGACCATTTGCCTATCAATCTCAAGCTGCAATCCTGCCCCGTCAGTCTGCACTTCAGGTTTGCCAGGGGGGTCATAGACCCTCTTTTGGGAGAAGACCGAGCCGAAGTAGGAATTGAACACTTCTGCCTTTTCTTTGTCTTCTGTTATCAATTTGCCATCCTCATTGCGTAGTTGAACCACCATTTCTTTCCTCTGTCTTTTACTGTGCATGTATCTGAAGAAAGCTTTCTTGTTGTTTTTAGCATCCCTCGCTAACCTTAGCTCATTCTCAGCTCACTCAGCTGTCACACAAAGGAGGGCCAGGATCTCTTCTCGATCATCCCAGTTTGCATGACACGGAATAATGGGCTCAAGTTACAGGGACCCAGATTCCACCTGAACATCAGGGAAAAATTCCTGACTGTTAGAGCAATAAGACAGTGGAACCAATTACCTAGGGAGGTGGTGAGCTCTCCCACTCTGGAGTCATTCAAGGTGAAGCTGGACGGCCATCTGTCAGGGATGCTTTGACCTGGATTCCTGCATTGAGCAGGGGGTTGGACTCGATGGCCTTGTAGGCCCCTTCCAACTCTACTTTTCTATGATTCTATATGCAATGTAACCCTTAGTATATTTGCTCACAAGTAATTCCCACGGAATTCAGTGAACTTGCTCCGAGGTAAACATCCATAGGATTGCAGCCTTTACATTCCTGAGTAGGAATTTACCCACCCAGACTGGGAACTAAATTTAAAAGGCCACTACAACCATAGTCTAAGACTATGGGCCGGCTGCTTTGGCCACTTGCACCTTGACATAAACAGAGGACATGCAAAAGAATTTTTAAAAAAGAGGACGTGGATCTGCACAAAATGGGCATGTGCTAATTTATATGTTGGCGCACATTTCGGAATAATGACTATTGTTTAAATAGAAATACAATGCATCTCACCACAGTGGGGGGAGACTGTGACCAGGTGATCTGTGTACCTGCTCAGTCCACTGTCCAGGATGATGGGCAACTTCAAGGCCCCTTTTGCTCTGCTTTCCTGTGGTTCTTTATCTTTAGGGCAGGGTTGGACTAGACAAAGAAAGGACACTTTCCAATAGCAGACTGTCCTCTGTAAAGTGGGACAGGTGGCCACCCCTGTGAAGGACATAAGGCCTCTCACAACAGCAACTGTGGTTCCTCACATTTCATCTCTTGCATTTCTATGCCACCCAATAGCCAAAGCTCCCTGGGCAGTTTACAAAGATTAAGGACACTATCCTATCCAAGTTTAGACAGAAAAAAAGGCCTACAACTCCCGGCATGCCCCAGCCAGCAATTCTAGCTGGGGCATGCTGGGAGTTGTAGGCCTTTTTTCCTGTCTAAACTTGCATAGGATTACACCTTAAAACCCTAAACATAAAGAATTATGCATAATATAAAAACAGTTTAGCTACGAACCAATAAACAGAGCAGGCACAAATACACACACATATCCAAACAATATCCCATGACCTGATTTAAAACCTATCCCACAGTGCCAGAGGTTTGGAGTACATCCTTAAACTTTGCCTATCTCCTGACTATAGCGTGTAACCTATTTACCCAGGTGCTAAAACCATTTTAGAAATCAACAAAGTGTTTGCTCATCAGTTGTGTGAGGGCTTATCAAGGAGGGGCTACGTGAGGCCCAAAGGACTCGTCATCTCTAGGCCTCGGATAATTCATGTAAAGCAGTGAGCAAAGGATGACTTGTTTTGGTTGGATCCTGATATAACAGGAATGAAGCTGTCATTATTCCTAATTTAGGGCTTTTCTTTGTTTAACCAACCTCCTGCTCTTTTTCCTTTAACATTAGCAGGGGATAATACTTATCTTATACCCTGAAAAACTTTACCTGTGGACGTGTGTAGAAACCAAACAAGTTGTTGTTTAAAGACACAGAAGTAGCCCAGAATGGTTCCCCGCCCACCCCCACCCTATCAGTTGGCACTTTGACTAAAAACAGGACCAATGTTGTAACTGTGCATTTTGAGATAGTTTTTGAAGACCTTCTAGGTATTAATAAGAACTGCAGTTTTGATTTATGGGGCAGGGTTGCTTGGCCCAGATCATAAGATGTTTTAGAGATGTAGAGAAGGGAGAATTTCCTCAGGTGTATTTTCTCCCATCACTGTACCAGAATCTCCTGTTTCTTTTCACACCATTGCCTCATCTTGTTTCTGATAAGATCCTAGGTTATATGTATAGGTTATATCCAATTAAAATCTGGAGAACTACAGATGCCTTCTATTCCAGTTTCAGTTAGAGCTTAAGTGACTAATAGAAATGCATAACCACAGAGCACAGTGTCTCATCACATCATGATCTAATCAGGCCATAAATGAAACATCTCGAAGCGCCAGCTGGAACAGGAGGAAAACTATCTCACCAGCATCTGAGTCTATATACTCAAGAAGCCTTCAAAGAAAGAGCAACATTAAAGCACACAGCCATGATATTTTTGCATCAGAAAGTGGGTGCAGCGTAACGGTTAAGAGACTGAGCTATGATCGAGGAAGCCTCTGGTTTGAATCTTCCCTCTGCATTGAACTCACCAGGTGGCCCTGGGCAAACCTCTCTCTCTCTCTCTCTTTCTCTGGCCCAGTCCCCCCATCTGCAATATGGAGATAATTACAGTAACCCTGCATTACCTTACAGCAGGGGGAGGCAACTTGTGGTCCTCCAGATGTTTTGGCCTACAACTCTCATGGCCCCGTACCATTGGCTATGCTGGCCTGGGGTGATGGAAGTTGTAGGCTAAAATATTGGGAGGGCCACAAGTTGCCCACCCCTGCCATACAGGGTTGCTGGAATACAGGGGTGCTGTCCAGATGCTGACGTTTGATGGGCACCGTCAAGGCCCCCGCTGCTCTCCCTTCTGAGGGCCTTTTATCTTTTTATCTTCAAAACAGACCTAAAGCAGACCGCCCTTCAAACAGAGGATGTTTTCAAATAGAGGACAGTCCTCTGACAGCCCTTCAATTCCTCTGTAAAGTAGGACACGTGGTTAGTCTATTCTATTCACATGCCATATATGTTTCCTTTACAAAGGAAAGTAACTTCTGTTTTGTTTTAATTTACTTAAGTAGATATCTGAATGTGTTCAGGAACCAGGATTTTTAAAGAAATCAGTGTTAAGGCAGGGCCCATCTTTTATATTATTTGTTTGCATGTTTAAATGTTGTTGTGTGTGTGTGTGTGTTTGTTTTTTTAAAAAAATGAAAGTAGGGAGATAAAAATAAAAACACCAAACACAAGTTTTGTTTTGACTTTCATCATTGTGTAATGGCTGTTGGCTAGAGGGAAAAGACTATGGCCACGCAATTCCATTTTCAGCACAGAAGCTACTATATTGCTATACATGTCTGAACTGGGTCTAAGCAAAGTGACCAAAGGGACTGAAGCTTCGGCCTTGCAACCTCCAGGAAATGTTAAATTCTAGCAACCTCTTTGTAACAACAGATGCTTGACCAAATTTGTAGTTTTGGTTCCCAGGTAAGCCACAAAGCCGGAAGGGCTTATCAAGCTCCTGCCAGGCTACAATGGGTAGCTGGCACATAGTGGGCACAATTACAACCTGGAATAGATCCCTTTCCATATTACTGTTTCCATGCTTAACCTTGCAACCATGAGGACTAGAAAGTTTGTTTAAAGAGGGATACATAAAAGAATGATCCTCCTCTCCATTAAGTAACCTGGTGATTCTGTGTAAATCACTAAAGGTGACATTGTTTTCCTCTTCTGGGAGTAGGAGCAACCTTACCTACCCATTTGCATGTGACAGAGGAAGGAAGATAGAAAGCTGCCTTAAACCAGATCAGAACTATTTCTTCATCTAGCCCAAAACTGTCTACTCTGACCGGCAGCAGCCGTCCAGGGTCTGAGACAGAAGTCTATTCAGATGACACGACAACGCACACTGTGGCACAAGCCACGCAGTATGGCCAATCGCCCGAGGCCCCACGAAGTGCCCGACAGACGATCATCAGGCACATTGTGGGTTGCTGGCCCGCCCCCTCCTCCCCCTTTGGTCCTCCCCACAGGTATTGCGGGGGACACCTTGGGAGGAATGAGTCTTTCCCTACCTCCCTGCAAGCCTTTTCAGGCTTTCCGCAGAGTTTTTCCCCTTTTTTTTTTTTTCTTTTTTCCAGAGATTCTGCAAGGCGGCTATAAAGCCGCCTTTTGCTTATCCCCATTTTGGCAACCACAAGCACTCCCTCCAAGGCGGCTGCCAAGCATTGTTTTTTAAATTTTTTGCACACAGGTACGTGCACAATTTTTTTAAAAAAAAAGTTTAATCCCATTTGCTCAGATACGAGCATTTGCATAAGTGCCAATCTAGATGCAATCTGCGGTCGTAGCCCACACGTTTCTGAGGTTATTATGATGCGATTTGCAGAACAACAACAAAATGTTTCCAAAAGTGCACACATTTTTTTAAAAATGCGTATGAAAAATGCATACTTTAATCAATGGGAGAAAAAATGTGCACGTTTAAAAAGGCACACCATTAATGCATACGTTTGTAAAAATGCACACAAACATGCACACAGATTTTCATGCACAGAGAAAAAACAAAGCTCGCAATCTGATATTAATAGGCATGAGTCAGAACGAGCTTCAAGGTGGAATTTGGCGAACCTCCCTGAGCTCAGGTTTTGCTGAGTTGCACATCCCCAGTGGTTTATCTTGTTGTATCAGCACCACCTGCCTTCTATATAAACATAATCAACGTCCAATGCGACTGGCACTCTAGAACATGCAGCCATTTATCACTCTTGGCTGCTCGCATTTTCACCTTTGACTCAACGCGTTTGGGTTCTTTCTTCACTGGATGTGGAGCTTGCAGTTTAACTTGAGCACTGACTAAACCTGACAAACAGGTAAACACTATAGAATACATCCTTGAATGACCTCGCCAGTTACTGTTCCCATTCACTGCCATTATTAGTCCCAGTATTAATCCAGCACAGACTTTAGGGTGCATTGCAATCCTATGCATGCTTAGACAGAGAAGGGTCCTGCAGCTCCCAGCATTCCCCAGCCCACGGTGCTGACTGGGGGATGCTTGTGGCTTAAGCTGGCTCAGTTTGTCTGAGTGTGGAAAGCTAAGCAGGGTCAGGCCTGGTTATTACTTGGATGGGAGACCCCCCTCCTCTAGTTTTCTGCATTGAAGAGGGGGTTGGACTCGATGGCCTTGTAGGCCCCTTCCAACTCTATAATCTATGAATCTATGAAATCTATGCTGAGAGATGTCGGACTTTTTTCCTGTCTGAACATACATAGGATTGTGCCCTTCAGCATTTCATTGTACAGGCTTAAGGCTACTACAACTCTGCGCACAGAGACAAGTTAAGTGGACAAAGAGCGAGATCCTGTTCACATTTACTAGGATGTAAGCCCCATGGAGTTCAAAGAGGGGCGCCTTACTCCCAAGGAAGTGTGGATCTCATTGTACATGTTTAGGTGGAAGATGGCCCACTTGTGTTCAAGTGGAGCTGACAACAGCCGAGCGAAGCCAGAGTAGGGTACTAGTTGCTAAGAAACTAAGGCTTCTATCCTATCCTTATCTGAATAAACCCTGTTGAGCTCAATGAGGCTTACTCTTGGGAACGTGGCTGTGGGATTGCAGGTTGCAATAGCATTGAAGGGTATTTAATGCCATTGGGGCACTTATGTCAGCTGTTTCTAAGAGGTCCAGTTTGTACTAAAATTGTTTTAGCTGTTAAATTGTTTTTAAATTTTTTTGTATTGGAATATTTTTATGCTTTTTAAAATTGTATTTGTGGTCTGTGTTTTTATGAATTGTTGTGAACAGCCTAGAAAGCTTCGACTATTGGGCAGTATAGAAATAAATAAATAAATAAATAATGTTAATTTACTAAATGACTTTGATTAAGGTAACTTCGTCGAGAGGCTATTTTCTTTGTGGTTGCACAGCAACAATACAGCACTGGGCCACGTCTCAAAGGAGACATTGGGTGAGTATGTCTGTGTGGGAGCTTTAAAAATGTGCAGCAGATCAGACGGTGGGAACCAATTTGATTGTACAGCATAAGACATGATTCAAATTATTTGCACATCTTGCTGGTGATGCTTCCTTGTAACTAGAGCCAGCAACCCATGTGAGGGGGCCCTCAGCACCGGACCCTCTGTTGGTATAGCCTGCCAGCAAGCAGTTCTCTTCTCCCTCCTCTTCTCTCTATTTATTTCCACCCACATCCAGGGGCAGGCTTGATGGGCAGACTTATCAACACTGCAGGGGGCGATGGCTCTCCAGTGCTGGGCAGCCACAATTATACTCGCCCACAGTGCCCTGCCTGCAATAACATAGCATCGCTGAAGAGCACTGTGGGAAAGTACAATGGTGGCTGCGGAGTGCTGGAAAAGAGGGCCTGGGGGCAGTTAGCAGCTGCTTGCGGACACTGACCTTGCCCGTAACGCAGGCCGGCACAATTTGTGTTTCAGCAAAGCCAAAACACAGCCCAACTGATGAATCCAGGCCTTGAGCGAAAAACCCAGGCCTAGTCTAATGAGCAACGGTACACTCTGCGGGTTTAAGCTTTAAAGCCCTCTCTAGGCCCAGAAGGGAAGACTAGGGGTGTGTGACATCAGCCCCTGTGATTGGCAGTAAGTATAAAGAAGCCTCTGGATTGGCCAGGCCAGGCCTGGTATAAATATTTTGAGCATGAGCCCTGACTCTGCCTGGTGTCAAAAGGGTAAGGGATTCTGCTCGCTTCACATCAAGCTGAGCTGGACCCTAACCTAGATAAGTCTTCAGTGCTCTTTCTCTTATCCGAAGGAAAGTAAACCCTTTATCAATGGAAACTATAAACCCTTTAGCGCTGCCTAGGATTTCTCTCACCACTCAAGGAAATGGAGAGCAGTTAGCAATATCCCGCCAAGAATAGGTGCAAGCCTTAAGTTGCCCTTCAGGGCAATCTTACTAACGGCATTGATATCATATGAGAGGACAGCCGGTTCTAACAAGTCAGTCCGACTTGGAAGGTTGGGGAGGCTTCTAGGTCTAGCTCTAAACTGTTAAACCTCATTGAGGGCTCACAGCAAAGTCTGGCTTATTCTCCACTGTATTCCTGGGGCGATGGGCAGGTAACATAAGTACCTACAATCTTATATAAATAAAGTGGGGTTGGGAGCAAAATTAAACAGATCTCTGTCCCTAGATGGCTCAATATAGCTAGTAAGCTAGCTAAGAGTGGGCTAGATGGAACAACTATCAGGTGGATCCACAATTGGCTAAAGAATCGAACTCAAAGAGTGCTTATCAATGGTTCCTTCTCAAACTGGGGAGAGGTAACGAGCGGGGTACCACAGGGCTCGGTCCTGGGCCCGGTGCTCTTCAACATTTTTATTAATGACTTGGATCAGGAGGTACAGGGAATGCTTATCAAATTTGCAGATGACACAAAGTTGGGTGGAACAGCTAATACTCTGGAAGACAGAAACAAAATTCAAAGTGACCTCGATAGGCTGGAGCGCTGGGCCGAAAACAACAGAATGAAATTTAATAGGGATAAATGCCAAGTGCTGCACCTAGGGAGAGGAAACCAAATGCAGAGTTACAGAATGGGGGACACTTGGCTCAACAATACTACAAGTGAGAAGGATCTTGGAATTGTGGTAGATCACAAACTGAATATGAGCCAGCAATGCGATGTGGCTGCAAAGAAGGCAAATGCAATTTTGGCTGTATTAATAGAAGTATAGCTTCCAAATCGCGGGAAGT
Source organism: Shinisaurus crocodilurus (assembly GCA_021292165.1). Taxonomy (NCBI): domain Eukaryota; kingdom Metazoa; phylum Chordata; class Lepidosauria; order Squamata; family Shinisauridae; genus Shinisaurus; species Shinisaurus crocodilurus. The sequence continues at coordinate 20,581,250 of CM037880.1, read as the reverse complement.
GATAATTCCCCTTTACTCGGCACTGGTTAGGCCTCATCTTGAGTACTGCGTCCAGTTCTGGGCACCTCACTTTAAGAAGGACATAGACAAACTGGAGAGGGTTCAGAGGAGGGCAACAAGGATGATAAAGGGACTGGAAACAAGGCCCTATGAGGAGAGACTGAAAGAACTGGGCATGTTTAGCCTTCAGAAGAGGAGACTGAGGGGAGATATGATCGCACTCTTCCAGTATTTGAAGGGATGTCACACAGAGGAGGGCAAAGATCTCTTCTCGGTCATCCCAGTTTGCAGGACACGGAATAATGGGCTCAAGTTACAGGAACCTAGATTCCACCTAAACATCAGGAAAAATTTCCTGACTGTCAGAGCAATAAGACAATGGAATCAACTACCTAGGGAGGTGGTGGGCTCTCCCACTCTGGAGGCATTCAAGGTGCAGCTGGACAGACATCTGTCAGAGATGCTTTGACCTAGATTCCTCCATTGAGCAGGGGGTTGGACTCGATGGCCTTGTGGGCCCCTTCCAACTCTACTTTTCTATGATTCTATGAATATCTCATTAATAGAGTGCCTGGAGGACAAAGACTTTGGACTTACAAAGTTCGTGTATCGCTTGTTGGTTTTTAAAAAAATATATTAGTATTTTCTGTCTTTTTAAGTCATGCTTTTCAAGCACTTTACCCACAAACATGAGATCGGGTAGGGTGGAGGGGGGGTGCAGGGGAAGAGTTCCAGATTTCTCTTGATGTTTATCATGCATCTTGTGATTTATTTTTGAGCTACAAGATAAAACATCAAAATCATGAGACATTGGTAAAAAAAATAATCACAAGACTCAGAAGCTCTGCATTTGGAGGGACTTCTTTTTTAAAAACAACAACAACACCAAATGAGTATATATGTTAGCAAAAAGTAGCAGGGGGGAAAAAAAGAAAAGAAAGGGGGGGAAGGCATAGACCATGAATCCACTGGTCTTGTGTTCTCTTGGGCGCTTCCAAAACCTGGTAAATGCCAGTCATTCACAGGCACCATTTGTATTCCTATCCCCATAGGCTGCATGACAATCTCTGTCACTGCAATGAACATTATCCTGAGTCAGACGACTGGTCCATCTAGCACTGTAATCATTTCCCCAGTATATATACCTGCCAATTCAGTATAACATGGCATGCATCTGATGACATGAAGGGGAGGGAACCTAGTCCATGGATGCTTAAGCCAGAAGTGCCAAACCTCACGCCTGCAGGCCAAATCTGCCCTACCTGGCCTTCTGGGAAATCCTTGCCCCACCGGCTTTCCCAGAAGGCCACAGCCCCTGGCCCCACCCGCTTTCCCCCAAGCACCAGTTGTTTGGTGGTTTCCCGGCTTTTGTACAGATTTTTCCCCCCATTCTAAAAGGTTGAAATACTCCTCCTAAGGCTTAGTTACTGGCAGGGGGAGCTTTAAGCTACAATGTGCTGGTATTTTGGGCCCCGGCCCTTTTTGTCCCGGGCTCCACCCACCGCTGGAATGCAGCCCCCGAGAGTTTCTCAAAAAATGGAATTCTGCACCTTGAACACCTCTGGCTTAATCACAATTGTTGGTCTTCGAGGTGCCACCACTGGGCTGGCATCAGCATCCTTGGGCAGCTGCTAGGGCCCCAGCAGGATCCAGTGTGTATGCCTGTCCTGGGGGCCCTTTCTGTTTTCCTCCAGGCCTGGCTCTCCAAGCAGCACTGCAAGACTGGCTCTAGCCCCCATCTTAATTTCCCACAATGCTCCACAGTAACACTACATCGGGGACATTGTGAGAAATTAAAATGGTGACTAGAGCTATCTGCCTGGTGCTATTCCTCTCCGGGTAACACCCCACAGGGCCCACCAGCAAAGGATGGGGCCCACCAGAGGGCACTTTACCCAGGGCCCTCTCAAACCTCAGGACAGCCCTATGAACACCAACAACTCTCTTTGTTCTCCGAGAACCCCATCGCCACCGAGGTCTCACGTTAAATGTCTCTGTCAGCTCTGCTTCCTGAGATCCCATTGACTGGAGATGCTGATATTTGAACCAAGGGCCTTTTGAATGAAAAAAACATTGAGAGGGATGATGCCCTATTCCAACTGAGGAACTACTGCAACTATTCTATCCAGTTGCAGAAGCACGGGCAGCGGCTGTACGGCAGGGGTGGGCAATGTCCTGGGGTCAGGCGGGCACATTGCCTGCCCCCAAAACCTGCACTCTCCCCCCGCCGCATTTGCCACCATGAAAACCTGTGGTTTTAGAAGGAGACGAGTTACATAGGGAGCACGCACCTTGTTTTCAAGTGGAATCACACTCTCGGGAGACTTCCGGGAAGTGTGATTCTTCTTCCAAACGAGGCACGTAGTCCTTGAGCGCCTTGTTTTATTCCAGAACCACCATTTATTTGCCGTTGCAGCAAATTCAGCAGTGGGGCCAGGAAAAACAGCTGGTGGGGGTGGTGCATGTTGCCTACCTGTTGTACCCGCCGCAACAGTGCGGTGTGTGCTGTCTCAGCGCCCGGGTATGCCTAGGTTTTGACAGGGAACAGCTGCTTGCATTGCCAGACTGGTGGTCACATGGGGGAAACCCCAGTGCAATGTCTCCATATGATTTCCTTCATGATAAGGAAAGGACAGGGGCAGGGGGAATTTTGAGTAAAGAAACAGTAGGAAGTGAACGTGTTAGGTCCACTCTGGATTGCAGCTTCTGAGGCTGTTTTTTCATTAAAGAAAAAAAAAGTTGGCAAAAGAGAAACCAAACTCCATTTGACCTCTGCTTTGGCACTTACAGGTGCTAAAAGACCCACGAAAGCCAGTGTGGCGTAGTGGTGAGAGTGTTGGGCTGGGACTCGGGAGATCTATGTTCTGGTCCCCACTCGGCCATGAAGCTCACTGGGTGACTTTGGGCCAGTCACTGACTCTCAGCCTAACCTACCTCACAGGGTTGTTGTGAGGATAAAATGGACAGGAGGAGGCCCATGTGAGCCACCTTGGATTCCTTGCAAGAGGAATAAAGGTGTGATATAAATTATATTGGGATGTATGAGAATTTCATTTCAGTTTGCAAATCAGTCAAAAATGCCCTGTTTGCAACCCGAAACATGAATGCAAATGAGGAGTGCATGTTCTCCGAATATGTTTGCAAATTCCTGAACTTATGATAGCATTTGAAAAACACCTTTTTTTTTTACAAAATGTGCACATTGAAACTGAGTACTTTATCAAAAAAATATATCACACATTGAAATGTGATATATATTTTTGATAAAGTACACAGTTTCATGCTTTAGTCAATGGGGAAAGTGTGTACTTTTGGAAAATACACACAGAAATACGCCCTTTCCCCATTGTGTTTGTTTTGGGTTTTTTTTTTAATTATGATTAATAAAATTCTTTTTTAAAAAAGAAGAAAGAAATACACCCTTTCCCCATTGAAAATGTGTGCTTTTCCTGTTCAAATAAGCGGAAAAACAGGTCAGAAACTAAAATAGCAGTAATCCAAATGATCTTCAAAGTGATTATCAGAAAATTTAGTCAAGGTTGAAAACTGCCCATCCCAGGTTGATAGATATTTTAAGAGGTCTTTTCACATGGAAAGGCTTCAGTCCGGCTGACCGAGGCTCTGTCTGAAATGATAAAACATATGCACACATGCGCGCGCACACACACACACACAATTTATGGATATTCTCCAGGTAAATAAGCCAACCTGAAACTTTTAAAAAATATAAGGGGCACAGAGTTGCTGTATGGAGTTTTATTACAGGATGTCTGTTACCATCTGGCAACCCTCCCAACTAGGCTCTTTCAACATATGACGTACATGCATACAATGAAATGGGATTATATAAGGGGAGTCCCCAGACATTGGTTGTGGTTACTCAGAGGCAGCTGGTGTAATCCTTTTTCTGTTACATGATCTGTCTGAGCCATTTTCCAACATGCATTCATGTATAAAAAGCTGAGAACCAGCCACTCTGAATACATATTGTAATTCCTCCTCATTGGCTGCGGCTGTCTAGTGACACATGCACATTTTTCTTCTCTGCCACTCAGAGTTCAATTATTGAATGTGCTTTACTGTGTTAGGCTGCAGACCCAGGGCTAATGAGAGACTTCACTGGTATCTCTATGGCAGGCTCATTGCCCTTACTGAGCCTCTAAGCAAGCTGGCTATCTTTATTATCTGACATCTTGGAAAACATGCTGAATTATTCCATACTGAAAATAGAACATTGACCCGGTTCGCACATAATGCTAAGCCATGGTGTGGTTTGTTAAACTATACTCTGTTGTTTGCCCGAACCCAAACAAACAAACTAGTTTGTTAACCTGCTACAAACCTTAAATAGAAGCCATGGTTTGCAGTTAACTTATGAAGCCTGGCTTGTTTAAACCATGGCTTGTTGTGATGTCTGAACCCAGAACCATGGCTTATCCCTGGCTTGTTTGCCTGAAACAGAGGCACCTAGCAAGAGCAGCCTGAAAACAAAACCATTCTGAAGTCTGGCAAAATGGGAAGGAAAGAAACAAACTGGAAATAAGGAAAACAAGCTGCTTGCTTGTCTACAAGGTAATTCATGGTTAAAGCAACAAATCATGGTTAATGTAAACCATGGCTTAGCATTACATGCAAACACAGCCATTTCCTCACTGAACATTATTTTAAGGGCTGACATGATCTCCGATGCCTCATTTGCAACACTGTCCAGGTTGCTTTCAGGGCTGGTACCCCCACCTATTGCCTCACCTTAGTTAGCCTGCCCTAATGTTCCAAATGTTCACCACCCTGTGAAAAAATTCAATCATCCTGTGAAAAAATTCAAAGGAAGAGGGCCATTTAAAAAAAAAAAAGAAATAAATCTGGAATACATCTTATTTGCAGGGGAAGTCTGCATATTTCGAAGGGAATGTATTGTCTTTTATCTCTCTCCTCCTAATGCACTTTCACATTTGGTTGTAAACTCACCCACGTGCTTTCTTCTTTCAATTAATACTTCCACATTTGCTTAATACCTCTTGGTTGAGTCAGCCCACTGCTAAGTGCCGAAGTTTGCCTACCAGGAACAGCTGAATGAGTGCTGTCTCTCCCCCCCCCCCCTTCAATGCCTTTTGTTTGCATTTTAATTAGTACAATAGTCCTAGACCATTGCAATGCAAATAGAGAGGAAGGAAAGGGGCGGGAGAAAAAGAGAATGAAACTGTCTCTGTTCCAGAAATTGTGGAAAGAAACTCTTCCCCCCAACCCCGCTTTCCTTTTTTCCAGGCCTGAGAATTCCCTGGAGAACTTCAAAACACATTGACTCCTTTCAAAAGCAAAAGCAATATCTTTGCAGTGACATCATCTTCCCACTCCCTGTAACTAGTAAGTACTCACAGTTCCCTGAACTAGAGTCAGAAGGCTTGAATGCCAAAGGTCTTACACTGCAGTTTCACTCCTGGGTCATATGATTTTTTTAAGAAAAGAAAGAAAAAGCTAGAGAAAGAGGAATGGAGGTATGTAATCAGGATAAGCTCACACAATATCTTGAGCAGGCCTGTCTCAGATGTAACACCAAACCATGGTTTGGCTTTATATGAGTATGCCTCAGGCTTGCACATTCCCTTATGCCTCTCTCTCACCCTTTTATACTTCCCAGTTTCCTTGGCAAACTATAGTTTGCCATTACATCTGAATCAGGCCAACCATAATTTGCATGAAAACCAGAATGGAAACCATGGTTTGTGCTTTCTAATTCTGGTTTGCAGGCAAACTATGGTTTTTGCCAACCATGGTTTGCCTGGTCCAAATGTAATGACAAACTATAGTTTGTCACAAAAGGGTAAGTCAGGGAGGGCATCCAACAGCACACAAGGGGAGAACGGAGCATATGAGCCTGTGCCTTGCTCACGCAGTACCAAACTCTACTTTGGTGTTCCATCCAAACTGCTCATCGCTGTCAACTGCAGCCCCTTTCCCAGATCTATAGACTGTGATTTATTCTTCTGTTGTTTTTTATATTGTATTTTATTTTTATTATATTTTTTGCAAGCTGTCTCGTGATATCTAGATTGGAAGGTAAAATAGGGATTTTCTAATCAAACAAACAAAAGGTGATGGGATTAAAGCTGGGGGAATTGCAGTGTAGGGATCAAGAACCTCTGGCCCAGGGGTCAAATCCAGACCTCCTGGGATCCCAACCCGGTCCTCCGGGATTCCCCAGAAAGCCACACCCCCTTCCCTTTGCCCCTCCTCTTTCCCCCAACCACCAGTCATTTGGTGGTTTCCTGGCTTTTGAGAAGTTTTCCCCCATTCAAAAAAGTTGAAATACCTCTCCTAAGGATCAGCTACTGGCAGTAAGAGATGTACAGAGTGATGCCATGGCCCCCTAGACAGCGCCTAGGTGGCCATAGGATAATTTGGATTCCCAGCTTTGAGGTTAGAGACAGAGCTCTGACCTGAGAGCTGAGAATCTACGATCTGATCCCCCTCACCACATCACAACTGGCACGGAACAGCCACACCGGCTTCCTCTCCGAGGTCAGGAAATCATCCTCGGAGAGGGGGTAAAGGAGGCATTCCAGGAAGCGGGGAGGGGAGGAGGCTGGGGCCGCCAGGCTATGAGGTATCCTGCCTCCAGCCTCCTTCCCTCCCCCTCTGAAGTGCCTCAGCTAAATGGCCCTAGCTGAAATGCAGCGTGGGAGGTGGGGGGAGGCAGAGATCACCTCCGCTGCTCCTCCTGCTCTGCACTGGATGCTCGGCGTAAGCCTCCAGGTTTAGAGGCTTACGAGCATCGAGGGCACAATCAATAGGATTGCGCCTTTAAGCTACAATATTGTTTTTGTTTCGTTTGTTTCTTTTGCAATTTTGCCCCTTTTGCCTCCGGCCACACCCACCACTGGAATGCGTCCCCCCCAGGGATCTCCCTCAAAATTGAACTCAGCCCTTGGGCTGAAAGAGGTTCCCCCTACGCCTGTTACAATGGGTGGGACCCATCTGTCAGGGGTGGGGTGGTAAACTGTCTCCCCAAAACGTTCTCCCAGAGAAACCGGGTGCCTTTTTATACCCCGGGCTTTACTGCCCATTGAGTTGGGCCAGCCCTGTACTTCTCAGTTTCTTGCAGCGTAATTTGCTAAAAGTTCATGGCCTTTTGCTATTGTGTTGAAACTGACAAATTTACATTAAGGTATTCCCATGAGGGTGTGGGCCCATAGACGTCACTGTTCAAATGATGCACGGCCTTCTGAAAAACACTTGCATTGTTTTATTTTAATACTGTACTCTATTGAAATTTAAAATACAATTATATTCCCAGATATACCGATGGCAATACAGGTACCTCAGGGGGGAAGGAATCGTTGTTACATATAATGAATTCTTCAACAAAGAATTCTTCGATGGCAAAATGTTCAAGGTATTTGGCTGACACTGTAGGCTTACGAGCAAATAAATGTACCTTTTGACAGGAAAGCTAGCCCCACTTTTTTTTTTCTCCTCCTGTGAAAAAACGCTTCAGGTGGAAAGGCTCTATAGCAAAGACAAGGGTATTGCATTTAAACAGCTTGGAAAACTACCTATGCAAGTTCATGGCCAACATTTGTTTTGCTTTAGCATGAGGTGAACTAAACAACAGACAGTCTTTTTTCCATTTCCTTCCAGAAATAATGGAAGAATACACGAAGGATTCCATGCAGCCATGCCTTTCAGACAGGGATCTCCACAGCTGCTTATAAAACAGCCTCAGTATTTACAACTTTTTAATGACAGAAACCCAAATACTCCCTGTACAGTTGGCTTTCATGACCTAAGCTGTATAATCAGTGGCTTTAAGCCAGAACTGCAAAATAGCATCACCGTTCAACAGAGCTTAAAACCACAGCCGCGTGGACATGCAAAAAGCACCATATTGACATCTGGCGTGCCCTAAAATATAATCACTTGAGATAATTGGGTGGCCCTGCTGTCTTCATATGCTGATGGGGTCTGAGCTGGCAGTGACTGACCGGGAAAGAGATCTTGAGGCCGTGATGGACAGCTCAATGAAAACGTCGACCCAGTGTGTGGCTGCTGTGAAAAAAGGCAAATTCCATGTTTGAGGGTCATTAGGAAAGGAACCAAAAATAAAGCTGCCAATTTCATAATGCCTTTATCTATTATGCAACCACACACATGGAATACAATGTACAGTTTTGCTCACCACATCTCAAAAAGGATATTGTAGAACTGGAAATGGGGCAGATGAGTGCAACCAAAATAATCAAGGGGCTGGAGCAAATCCCCTATGAGGAAAGGTACAACTTTCGGGGCACTTCAGCTTAGAATAAAAGGTGCGTAAGTGGGGACATGATAGAGATGTATAAAAATTATGCCTGGTGTGGAGAACGTGGGTAGGGAGATGTTTTTCTCCCTCTCCCATTATACTAGAACCCAGGGTCATCCAATGAAGCTCATTAGTGGGAGATTCAGGACTGTCAAAAGCAAGTACTTATTCACACAGAACATAGTTAAACTATGGAATTTGCTGCCACAAGATTTAGTGATGACCACCAACATGGATGGGCTTAATAGGGGATTAGACAAATTCATGGAGCAGAAGGCTATCAATGGCTACTAGTCATGATGACGATCTATTGACTCCAGTATTAGAGGGAGTATGCCTTTCTGTATACATGATTCTAGGAACCCCATGGACCACCCAAAAGAACCATGGGAGCAGTTTGTTGACCGCTGGTGACACAATACGTGGATTTGTTTCTCTCTCTCTCTCTCTCTCTCCCTCCCTGAAATGGTTTCATTGATCTGTGTAGGCCACCATATCCAAAGGCTTTTTAAAGCTTTAATGCGACACTTGTAATACTCTTGCCTTGATGAGATTGCAGCATTATGCCATACCATTGGGCGTGGATTATTTCTCCCATGTAGGAAGCGCAGATTAGAATTAGAGGGAGGGGGTAAATGCAGCTGCTGTGATTGCCTTTGAAGAAGTAGTTGCCGTCTTTGCATTTTATTCAGCACGAAGCAAAGTCTCTGAGAAGGGAGGACAGGGTTACTCAGGTTTTTCATAGATTTCATAGATCATAGAGCTGGAAGGAGCCTACAAGGCTATCGCTCAGTGGCGTAAGCAAGCAGGGCGGCGGCGGCGGCGGCGGGGGGGATGTCTTGCAACAGTTTCTTTTTCATTTAGTTCTTCTTTAACCATGCCTCTTATTTTTAAAAAATGTATTATTATTATTATTATTATTATTATTATTATTATTATGCGCTGCCTACATCTCCCTTTGGAAATACTCTGAAAATGTGGTTTCGATTTTTATTTTAAAACTTGCTTTCAAACAAGTGCTGTCTTTTTACCATGGAGAAGATTCATCTTTGTTTACCTGTATATCTAATCAGCATCACAAAACAAAACATAAAACAAAAGAGACTACATAGCCATACAAAAAGTAGCACAAGTTCACAGAAATAAAATTTACAGAAACCCAAATAAGATTATCTAAAAAGCACAGACAAATGAAAGATTCTGAATCTCCCCCTCTCAAGACCAATGGATCCAATGATTCTGTTGCACAAACAGGCCCTTCCGCTTGCACAACGGTGAATTGGCACTTCTGAAGGCAATCCGAAACACACATTTCTGCTTTTTACGGGACTTGCCACCAGAAGCGATAACTAAATCGCTATTGCGCAAGCAGCGGGGGCCATTTGCGCAACGGAATTGGTGGGGCTGGCCATGCACAGAATGGAAGCAGTGGTGGGCCTTGCACACGCACAGGAAGGATTGGATACTGCCCTAGGTTGCGGGCAACGGCTCATCATGACCCTTCATTGCCTCAACATTCGCCCCAGAGGCCAAAGAAGGACAGTGTCAGTGTGGCCCAACCCCCACAATCTCAAAAATAAACCCTCAGACAATGCACATGAAAATAAACTCTCTCAGACTATACTGCGTAATCTGTAGACTGACTTGGAGAGGTTTTAGCCGATGACAGTCTTGTTACTGTGACAGGAAATGACTCAGCCTTGGCAACGGGAGATCAGATACTTTATTCAGCAACATTAGGTGGTCATTTTTTCCTCCCTACACCCCCCCCCCCAGCTCAAAAAAGCCCAAACACTGTTTCACAAGGCAACCCGTTTCATTTGGGAAAAATAAAGTTATTTTTAAATCCATTCCATTCTGGAGAGAGGCTAGGGGATTACCAACCAAGTTACTCTTCCTTAATAACCACTTGTGTCCGTTCCTTCAGGTCATGTTGAGATCTCCTTCACCCTCCTCATTTTGAAGAGCTTGTAAAAATTCCATGCCCACAAGCAAAAATAAAAAATCTCCTTCCTTCCAGCCCCATCCCCCTTCTGTTGCTGCATGGGAAAAGTTTTATCTCCAGTTTCCTTTTTGCTTCAGCATCTTCGTCACCACGGTGGTAAAGATGAATAAATAGGGTGTGTGCGTGCTCAGGATAACTCTTGCTGATATGGGGATGATGTCAATATTTGAGAAATCACAACCGCTTACTTCATACGGCCCTTCCAAGCAGCTCTGCCTCTGATCACTGGATCAGGTGTTATTTTAAAATAGCCATACATAGATCTGTCACTGAGCTTTTTATAAGGCTGGGGGAATCATATATCACATATACAAAGCATAGATTCATAGATCATAGAGTTGGAAGGGGCCTACAAGGCCATCGAGTCCAACCCCCTGCTCAATGCAGGAAACTAGAGGAGGGGTCTCCCATCCAAGTAATAACCAGGCCTGACCCTGCTTAGCTTTCCACACTCAGACAAGCTGAGCCAGCATGAGCCACAGCCACATATTTTATTTATTTATTTATTTACTTATTATATTTTTAATCAGACCAATAACACATGTTCCCTGTGCAAACTGCAAGACTAAAGTGCAATATAAACAGTTAAAGATATAAAATATAATACAAATATCTAAAAGAATTCAATAAAATTAAATACAATACAAAACAACGAACAGCACAGGAATTGATAAAACAGCCATAAAAATCTAGAACTAGGTGTCTAAAATGCCTGGGAGAAAAGAAAGGTCTTTGTCTGGCTCTGAAAACATAACAACGGAGGCACCAGGGAAACTTATTTTGGGGAGGGCATTCCATAAGTGGGGGCCACAACTGAGAAGGCCCTCTGTCTTGTAGCCACCCACCTAGTTTCCTTCGTTGGGGGCACCAGGAGGTGGGTGTCGGAATATGACCTAAGAGTCCAAGCAGCCAAATACTTCCCACCCATATTGTATTGTGCTTTTAGCAGTGAAGCCACGGCACAAATGTCATGAGGAAAGTCCGGGAAGAAACATGGGGAAGGTTGAGAGAGACAGAGAGCAACACCAGAGAAAAATGAAACCCAGTATAATGCAGTCATTTGAGTTTCCCCTCGGTAGTTTCTTACATTCTCGGTAAGAATGTTCGTGCGTATTCTTTGACATCAAAAACACGTAACAGTAAGTTTTTAGCTTTTTTTCTTTTTTAAAAAAAATGGCTATATAAATGCCAAGATTTTGTTTTGTACAGTAGCAGGAACAAGTGCAAAAAAAAAATGTAGAGAGAAAAAAAACTTTTGGAAAGCCCTATAGCCATCTTATATTTACATGTTGTGCACAAAACCTTGTTTCAGGAATGAATAAAAGTAATAATTACAGGTTATGTCATGTTCCACAACGGCATTTGCAAGGATGTAACAAGACCCTAGGCACTCCTCCTTAACATTAAACCATTTTTCCCGAGTGGGGGGGGGGGCGGTGGGAGAGGGAGGAACACCACTCTTAAAAACCACTTCAGTCAGTAATAATTTTAAATGCTGTATTCATTAAAAAAAAAAAAAAACGGAAACTAGACTACTCTAAATTATTGCTTTGCTATTTTTCCCATAACATGTGAGGTGTTTAATATATCCAGCTATGATGGGAGACTCCATAGATTTGGATTTTGGTACTCTAATATAACATTTTACCTTTATGAGGTGCCAAGTGAATTTTTTAAAAAAATTCTCTCATTTTTTCATCTGTTCAAGTCTTCTCAACTAGATTGTGCTTTTGTGGTTTCAGATTTCAGCAGATGAAGACGCTTGTATACAGGTTAGCAACATAATAATTACATTGCAATAGTTGTCTTGTTGGATCAGGCCAAGGAAGGACCTCTTTATGCTAATATTCTGTAACAGGGAGACCTCTGTGAAGATTTTCTCTATTGCCATCCACAGCCTCTGGTCCTCAGAATATGGAAGTTTCTCTGCCTGTTATATGGCCTATAGCCATTGGCACAAAGTAATCATATTTTTTTGTTCCTCAGCCAAAGGTTTTAAGTGGTTTTTTGTTGGGGTTTTTTTTTTTTTAATGATTTAATAAAGTGTTATTGTTGATTTTTTAAAAAAAGATATAGTATTGTTGTGGGTTTAGCTGATCCGTTGTACGGTGGCTCTTGTGGAAAGGTGGTATAAAAATTATAAATAAAGGTCATAATCATCTTAATACTGGTAAAACAGGACAATCAGGAACCCCCTTGACCAAAATGCTCTGGTTATTTCCAAAGCAAAGAGAAGTTTTCATGAGGAGAGTGGTCTCTTAGGCTGTAAGCTTTAATATCATTTGTTCCACTAAGGCAGACACTAACAGGTCAATGGATGCTTTCAAATCTAGGGAAAACTATTATCTGTACTGTGGAGAAAGCCTGAACACACACACACAGTGACATGAACCCCGACACAGTTTCCCCTTGGTAACCCACACATAGTTTCCTCTTGGCAACCCCTGTCTGCATAATCCCCACCCGGGGGACAGGAGATGCAAGTCTGGCCAGACAGGTAATACGTGACCCCATCTGCATACCTTTCAATTATGGAGCACATCTGCCCGAATCCACAAGAAGAAGCATGGACCATCAGGAAGTGAAGGGCAGTCTCAAAGAGCTGTGGAGTATTCCCTAAAGGGCACCGGTAAATCCAAGTCGCCACCTTTTTCCGGGCAGGAATAAGCCCACCTGATCGCAAGGGGCGGGGAGGGGGGAGGACGGGGTAGAAAACCCCTCTGCCCACCCGAATCAGGTTGTTGGGAACACGGGACGAGCTGTCATCCTCAACCCTAACTTCGACTAGCCCAAGCAGCTTCTTTCCCCGAGCGCGGATGGGCTCGGAGTCAGGCTATGCAGACCGCTACCAGAAGCTCGTGAGTGTAAAGTCTTTGGTGCGAGGTAACTCTCTTGCTGCAATACGCTAGCCTGGGAATTGAAGGTTTCCGATCAGTCATGTCACGATCTGGTTTTGTTTATGTTGTAGTATTCCTAGAAGCCTATTAGTTCCGTTCCATTAATAAAATTCTATTCTTTGGTTTAAATACGGATGCGAGTGATCTTTAGGTCATGGTTGGGTTTAAATCGCTTGATATCCCCTTGCAGGGTGATATCTCCGTGCCAGTTAACCCGTTAAGTGCCGAACCCGCACAGAAAACCCAGTTGCTGGTCTTCCACATGTACCAAGCCTAGAACCACTTTATTCCATCCTCTGACTGATGTATTTTATTTATTTCAGTTATATTCCAACTTTTTTCTACCATGGAACTCCAGGCAGTGTACATAAGTTCCAAGGTCTCCCATCCAGGGACTAATCAGAGCCAAACCTGCTTATTTTTAGCAACATTGTTACAGCACTGCCTTCAAACTTAGGGCAATGTTTTTGTGTCTTTATGATGCTGAAGATAAGAAAACTTGGGTGGGATTGGCCAAAAATTGTATGTTCTCAGACTAATTCTCTTTTGTGGCTCCTTAACGGCATTCAAACATTGGAACAACAAGAGTTGACTTCAGACTTACCGGTAAATAACACATTATATCTCTATATCTATTGCAGGCGAAATTGTGCAATTTTGAGTGATAAAGATTCTGACATTACTAAAAACTTATTAGTACGGGGATATGTAAACGAATGTTTCAGGGCCGGCCCTACCATCAGGCACAGTGAGTTGGCTGCCTCAGGCAGATGTTGGAGAGGACAGCAATGTGTGTGCCATGTGGCCTGCCCTGTGCTTCCTAAGGTAGCCTGCTGCCCTCAGGTGATGTAGAAGTTAGAACAGTGTTCTCCAACCTTGGGTCCCCAGATGTTTTGGCCTACAACTCCCTCCCAGCATGCCCCAGCCAGCTATGCTGGCTGGGGCATGCTGGGAGGGAGTTGTAGGCCAAAAACATCTGGGGACCCAAGGTTGGAGAACACTGACATAGAAGACACTTTCCTATCACCAGTATTGAGGTAAGATTCAACTGCCGGTCTGGTTGGCTTTTGTACATGGAATGTGGGTGTGTCAGGAGGAGGCTGGGGGGAGCACCATCTTCTTGTCCATTGCCCCAGGCAGCAAAATGTCTTGGCCCAGTCCTGGAATGTTTTTCTATCTTCTCTTCAGGTTGAAGCAAAAATTGGTGCAAAACTGAAGAAGGCCTTAGGGATATACAGGCCTGTGGCTCACGCTGGCTCAGCGTGTCTGAGCGTGGAAAGCTAAGCAGGGTCAGGCCTGGCTATTACTTGGATGGGAGACCCCTCCTCTAGTTTCCTGCATTGAGCAGGGGGTTGGACTCGATAGCCTTGTAGGCTCCTTCCAACTCTGTGATCTATGAAATCTTTTGATTCTCATTAAGAAATACTCACATATTACATTAAGCTTTGTGATGTAAATGGATCTATTGTGTATGGATTCTAATGGATTTATTGTCCGGTTTGAAAAGTATAGTGTGTGCATTTAAAATCCCACGGCATGTGCATTGATACGTTTGACTGACTGACGGATTCCTCCACTTCTTGGTGCTCTTCTCATTTTGGACCAATAGAATAACTGGACTTGCATCCACCTGTTATGGAAAGACATGCCAACTTGAAGGATACAGAATATATTAGGGGCCAACAAACAATTACAGATTTGTACAAAGCTTGTATGGGGAGTGCTGATTCAGAAGAAACGAAAGAAGTGATTGCAACTATCTCCTTGAAACTGCAGTAAAACTGTTACTTTAATAGAGCGATTATGTTACAGCTTTTGGTACTAAAAGCCCTTGACGCATAACAGATACACCGAGATCAACACATACCCACTGAGATCACGGCGAAAGCAGAAGGAACGTTGTGATGTATGGTGTATTCATTATGGTGATAAAACACAAAACCTATGTCATATTTGACCTAATTAGGATCAGGGGGGGGGATTAATGGCCCTTTGTCAAAAGGGAACTGGAACACAACTGAGGGTGTCTGGTTGAGGCTCAACACAGGAGGGGGGAAAATGCACTGAGGTAATATGTGAAGGATGGATAATAGACTAAAGAGATCAGAAACCATGCTAGGAATGATACAACCACAGTCCTGCACATTGTTCAACTCTTGAGACATTCTGTAAGAATGTCAACAAAAGGTTTTCCACCTAATCTACCCTTTGGGACACAAATATGTGACCATGTACCTCAAACATTAACTTTGCCCCTATTATTCTTGGCTTCTGGTAGAGCTCCTGTCCCTTTGAATCAGTGCATGTCAGACAGGAATTCAAGAGGTGAAGCTTCCCATGGCACAGAGATGCAGTGATGGAGGAATATCGGTCTTGAACTATCATGTTAATTAAAGGCACAGGAGACTTGTCTTTTAAAATTATGGCAGTGCCGTGTAAGATGTTTTTTGGTCTTGGCACTGGATTAATATATTAACAGATTTTGTTTGGATATAACACCAAACTTCTACGCCAATCAGATGAACCACCAGTGGCAGCTCGTGTAGCAGTTTGGTGGCAGCCTAACAGCTTGTACCACTCACCGCTTCTGCACAGGGGAGGAGGAGCCCGGATTCTTTCTGGAGGGCATTAGATGATTTCAGAAGAGCTGGGGCTGCTGCATTAAGTCATGTGGCTGTTTTGTGGCGAGCAATGCTTGGCACGCACCAGCGATGTCATCTTCTATGCCAGGCACATGCCAATGATGTCATCATATGCGCCCGCCTTGGGTGCCGCCATCCACTCATTACCTTTGCACCTGCACAGTGCTGATGCAGGAATGCCTCCAAAGCGCGTCTGCCGTCTTCTCCTGATGAGGACACAGGCTCCCCTCCCCTATTGAGCGGCAATCTGAGGCAGACGCTGGTAGCCTGCCGGCAGAATGCCACATGAGCCACCGTCGCTTAGTAACAGCACACATGTGGCCTTGTATAATGAAGAACTCTTCAAGCCTTGTCTCCTGATAGTGCTTTTCTCGCCAGCTAAGACAGCCAAGGCCAGAGGCACCCCTTAAATCCGCGTTGGGGAACCTCATCCTTGAATCAGAGGTGGGGAACCTTCCCAGCTGGCCACGCCCCCTGCTCCTGGCCCCACCCCTTCCCCCAACCACCAATCATGTGGTAATTCCCGGCTTCTGTGTAGTTTCTTCCCCATTCTAACTGGTTGAAATGCTTCTCCTAAGCCTTAGTTACTGGCAGTAAAGGCTTTAAGCCACAATGTGTGTGTGTGTGTGTGTCAGGGCCGGTGCTACCATTAGGCCAACTAGGCAGCTGCCTAGGGCGCAGGGCTAAAGAGGGCGCCAGAAACGCCTTGAAAAAAAATACAGCGCTCTCAAGTGGGAAGGGGGGGCGCTAAATATCTGATCTTGCCTAGGCCACCAAACTGCCTTGCACCAGTCCTGGTGTGTGTGTGTGTGTGTGTGTGTGTGTGTTTTGGTCTCACCCCTTTTGCCTTTGGCCCTGCCCATCACTGGAATGCGGCCCTCAAGAGCTTCTCCAAAGTGGAATTTGGGCCTCGGGCTGAAAGTGGTTCCCCACCCCTGACTTAAATCAAAATTCTGTGGCAAGGCACCTAAAATCTCACACTCTACTACTGCCTTTATTTCGTATAATCCAGCTTCTTAAATAACTTGTTTGAGGGGTTGAGTTGGAAGGGCACAAATGCAATACCTCAAGGATGAAGGGTAAAAATGTGTGTATCTTTTAAAAGAGGACGCTCACATTTTCAGAATGTCAGATTTTGCACTTGCAAAGAGAACCAAACAGAACACGTGGAATATTTATAACTTCATTATAAATAGCTTAGGTTTTAGCTGCTGAAGAAACCTTCTCATTCTCATGTGATACTAATGCAGTTATGTTGACTAGTTCCCCTCTTATCTTAGAGCTGAGGCAACTGCTGACTGAGACAACTGCTGAGGCAGTGTAGAAATTTTCTCCCACATTGCTCCGTTGGGCCTAGGAAAAAGCTAGAATGCTAATTATTGTCTTATTAAGTTGAAAACATCCCCTTTTTAATGTTTCCCTGAACTCTTGCAGTAGGAGAAAATTTGCACGAAGCTGCTCTCTTGGGGCAGGAGGGTGGTTGCATTGTGGCTTTATTTTAATCAATCTGCACAGTTTTGGGGTTTAAAATGTGCACGTGCGTGTGCACACACACACACACACACACACACACACACAATTTTTGTGGCCTAAAGCTGTCTTTCCCAATCTGCTGCCCTCCAGATGTCTTGGTCCACAACCTCACCATCCTGAGCTAACATGAAGCTAAAACATTAAAGATTTTTTAAAAGTATCATAAAAAAGAGAGAGAGAGAGAGAGAAATCCTGGAAACTTGAATGTGGTGTGTACCAAAGCGCTTCTGCCAAATGTTTTATGTGTTACATTTATACCCCTAATCTCATCCAGAGAACTCAGGGTGGCAAATATTGAAACCGCAGGCATTCTCTCAACTAGACCCAGACCAGTTTAACTTCAGCAAGACTTGCTGCCTCCAGAGTCCAGACCATGCTAATGGTTATTTTTAAAAACTTGCATTTTTAAACTCACTCTCATGGTGTTATTTTAAGGAGCTGACATGCTTGTGGTCTGCAGTTAGAATCTGACCTCAGATGAATTGCTATGGAGAGTGGTTGAGAGGCGAAATGGACACGCAACATGTTTGTTTTTAAAATATTTTTTAATAAAACAATAAACAAAGACAAAACAAATGTCTCTCATTTCACCTTCGTACTTGCTTGAAGATTAAATCTGTAGATATCAATGTTAGGGGGTTTGTACTAAGGATCTTTCCGCACAATGGCCATGTACAGACGGGTCATATCTCAGCTTAAAAATATGAGATGTGATCAAGTATTTTGCCTGCTCACACAGCCCTGCACTCCTCCTTCATGGTTCAACCAAAGAAACCAGGAAGTCTTCAACTAAACTTAGTTTCCCATTTCATCCATACTAAGAAACTATGGTTACCTGCTCCGGAACAAGCCAGGATGTGAAACCATGAATCAGGTGGTTAACTAGTTGTTAACCATGGTTAACTAGAGGCTTCCTAGTTTAATTGTAGGGAAGAGCCAAGATCTGTGAGCAAAAGGTCTGAACCAGTTCATTCTTAGAGGGCGTCACAATCACACCTTAGTAGTCACAGGATATTCTTGTTGATCCCATTCCATTGATAATAAGTTGGGATAAACTGAATCGACTGTAAATTGAGACACAGTTGAGAGGAAGGGAACCTACTGGAATACACACACCCCACCTCAGATATTGGGAGACACCAGAGAGGGAGAGTTTAGCCCCACTCCAGTTGTGTTCCCAAGTGCACCCCTTTTGTTTTCTTCCATAGAAGAACAAGCTTGCCATTCTACCAGTTTAGACAACTTTAAAAGCGGATTAGACAAATTCATGGGGGATAATGATGCAATCCTATGCATGTTTAGACACCCCCCAAAAAAATTCCTATAACTCCCAGCATTCCCCAGCCAGCATGGCTGGCTGGGGCATGCTGGGAGTTATAGGACATTAGGATTGCTCCTTAAGGCTATCAATGGCTTCTAGTCCTGATGGCTCTATGCTACCATCTGGTTGGCTACTAGGGGATACGGGATGCTGGACCGGATAGGCCTTCGGCTTGATCCAATAGGGTTCTTTTTGCATTCCTATGTGAACCCTAGGAGGAAAAGCAAAGTGTTGTATTTGGGAACCAAACTGCAGTAGTACCAAAGAATTGCACTGTGACACAAGCTCCACCTACATGGGACACACACAGACACTTTCCAGGGTTCCTTGGAGCATGTAGGGCATCCCTCCACACACATACTGCCTCTAATAATGAAGGGCATTTTGCTAGGGAACGGCAGTCACCGCCTCCTCACAGATTCACTGTTCGGATAAATGAGATCAGGGCTGCCGAGCATTTCCCCCCCCAAGTTATAAGTTATTAATCATCATCCCCATAAAACATTCTGTCCCGGTCTGGACAATGGAAGCATTTACCCATTTGCATCGATGAAACGACACACCTCACAGGTGTAAAGTTATTCCTGCATGGGAGACTTGCCTGCTGACTTGGCAACCGGCCCTTCTTTCCTATGTGAAATGTTTTGGATCAGATAATCTCACCGTTAACGCTGATGGATTGTGTTCGCAGGCACAAAATGTGCAAGAGGAGTAGGGACATCCTTAAAAACAAAGATCTTGTTTGCCTGAAAATGTTCCTAGCGGTTAAAAAAAAAAAAAAAACCTACTGAAAAATGCAGACCACTGAATCCACATAAATAGAATGATTGCAAAACAACATAGTTGTGTGTGTGTGTTCCCCCAAAAGCTGTATGCAAACCTTAAGAACAGAAATGTGATTTACACTACTGTACGTTCAATCAGATGATAGCAGAAAAACATCAGCTGGTTAAAGCGTGTTTTCCCTCCTTCCTCCCCATTTCCTTTAAGTAGAAGTAATGAAATACAGTATTTATCCTTCAACGTTTTGTTCTACCATGTTTCTCAAAATTAAGTTCAAATGGTTGCATACACACACACACACACACACACACACGGGCACAGTCCTATGGATTGCACTCCCAACTGATGGAGGCCTCCAGAATCGACGGAGACCTCCATCTATCCAAAGCCTTGCTGGCAAGAGCCAAGCAGGGTGGGAAGAAAAACAAAAGGGATTTTGCTTCCTGCTCTTCCTTTAAAAAGCAGCCACTGAGCCTGTCTAGCTGACTTACCGGTAGTGGGGTAGTGGGCGGGGACAGAGGAGGATCCTGCGGACCTATGCCTCCTCTGCCCAATGTGCCACCTCCTTTTTGCCCTCAGAAGAGCAGCCCTTGAGGTTGTTTCTGAGGCTGCTGCGAAGGGGATGGAGGAGGCGGAACGGCTTGATCTTGGCTTCCCCCTCTCCCAAGCTCATACAAGTGTCTATGGCCTCGTGAGTGGGAATCCGCCATATCCTATGGTCTCTGGCCCTGGGACACTCTTCCAAGATACACAAACACACAATTTTTCAACAGCAATACCAAGCGAACTGTTTGCCTCTGGAAAACAGCCTTTCTCCCCCTGAAAGATTGTGTATGCATGTGTGTGTGCTCGACAAATAGTGAATGTGAATTTTCCACCTGTCACAACCAAGCCATCTTACATTTTCTTCAAAGAAAGAAATAAATGGGGAGGGTGGGGAACACCTGCATCTAGTGAAGACAGGTGACAGCTTTGGATAGGAAAACTGACACGTAAAGTTACTCTTCTTTGCCGATAGACATTTTTCAACCGCAGGTTAAGATCACACGGATTTGACTCAAGAGTGGTGGTAGAAAATATTTCTTGACTGAATGTAAGTCTGCAATTAATTACATCAATATTTTTTAAAAAAAATTACTGTTGTAATTATTTCAACTGCTCAAAAAGTTTACACAACTGCTCCAATCCCAGTTTTTCAGTGTTTAATGCATATAATTATTGCATTTATATCCCACATTTTTTTTTTTAAAAAAAAGTAGTGTTGTACACCAGTGAGGCTAGCCTTCCCTTCACCAGGCAGCAATTTCTCCTTTCCTCCACTCCTTCCACCATTTTATTAAACTTTGATTCATTCCGATTTTAATTTTATTTCTTTGGAGGCCATGCACATTCATTTGTCTCTGCTGGAACACCGATATAGTCAGATTAAAACTTGTATTAGGGCCAACAGCAAACAGCTATTTCCTCCCCCACCCCCACAAGCATGAATCTCTGTTCACAGCAAAGATATCCCCATGAGCAGTGCTTATCTATGACAGGTGGATGGGATACAAAACTATTGAAAAGGGACTTGTGGAAGGACCACACAAAGGCTAAAATATCAATGAATGTGGACCCCTGCACTGACCGATTGTGAAGGAGGGCCCTTTTGTGTGTGGCTGTTCTCCATCTCCAAAACTCCCGTTCCCCAGAAGCTTTCCCAAGCTGCAGCATCTCCCAGAAGAAATGTAATACTAACTGTACTGACTTTTTGGAGACGGGAAGGAATGGAATGGAGTATCCTAGAAGAGGACAAGGGTGGCTGGAAGGAACCCCGAATAGGCACTCTCCTCACTGCATTGTTTTTCTGCAAATCCCACTTGAAATATATATTTTTTTTTTGATGGAGTTGAGTTTCAAATAAACAAGCTTGGGATTGCAGCCTTTCTTAAATTTCCAGTTTATGATGCAGTTATTTATTCATTCATTTATTATTTATTTTATTTATACCCCACCTTTTTTCCTGCAAGGAACCCAAAGCAGCTTACATAATCCTCCTCCTCCTCTCCATTTTATCCTCACAACAACCCTGTGAGGTAGGTTAGGCTGAGAGTCAGTGACTGGCCCAAAGTCACCCAGTGAGTTTCATGACCGAGCAGGGACTAGAACCCGGATCTCCCAAGTCCCAGTCCAACACTCTAACCACTACTCCACATACATAGTTTATATGTGAAAAGTGCCTTTCCTTCCAGTTATCGCAAGGTCCAGTGACTGAGGGGGAGCTACTTCTTGGGGGTGCTTCCCCCCTATGTTCCCCATCTGGCACTACATCTGGGTAAGAACATAAGAAGAGCCATGCTGAAACAGACCAAAGGCCTACCTAACCCAGCATTCTGTTCACACAGTGGCCAACCAGCTGCCCACAGGATCCCACAAGTGGGAGATGAGTGCAACAGCACCCTCCCACTCATGTTCCCCAGCAACAGGTGTACATAGGCATACCACCTCCGATCTTGGAGGTAGCATATAGCCAATCAAGATGAGTAGCCATTGATTGCCTTCTCCTCCAGGAATGTATCGAATCCCCTTTTAAAGCCATCTAAAGTGGTGGCCATCACTACATCTTGTGGAAGTGAATTCCATAGTTTAACTACGCATTTTGTGAAGTTCTTCCTTTTATCTGTCCGGAATCTCCCACCATTGAGCTTCATGGGATTACCCTGAGTTCTAGTATAATGGGAGAGGCAGAAGAAAGTCTTCCTATCCACATCTCCACACCACGCATACTTTTATACTCTAAACAGTACAGACATTGTAACCCTTCCTCATAGGACAGCTTTTCCAGCCTCTTGATCATGTTGGTTGTCCCTTTCTGTACCTTTTCCAATTCTATGATATCATTTCTGAGGTGCTGGGTATAGTCCAATAAAACTGTACCTGTGTTCTAGTCTAGGGCACTCGTCCTCTTAGCCGTTTCATCTATGGGGAATCTATGGTCCTCCGGATATTGGACTCCAGTCAGCATGGCCAAGTCAGGGATGATGGGAGTTGTAGTCCCATCATCTGGTGGGCCAAACGGATACCCCACCCACCCATTTTAAATGAACATAATGAGTAGAATGCTGAGCAAGATGTCTTGCATCCAGTCAATATGATGGGCTTTCTGTTATTGAAGCAAACCCAACATTTCCACACTTTATAAAATGCACTCTGTGGCCTATTCAGGCATTCCTGAAAGTAGTAAAACCCACCATTCCAGCCAGGATGGGGTTACACCGAGTAGTCCCAACCGCCCAATGCTGCATGACAATGTATCTTCAGCCAGAGGCGTCCACATGTACAGGGTTTCCGAATCGCATGGAATCCCCTGCGTGTACAGTTGCATGTGTGAAGGTACTCACGCTGTATGTGTGGACCCCTTTTGGCAGAGCTATGTTGTGATGTAACATCAGGGCCAAGGCTACTCGACATGGCCCCATTCCAGTTTGCATGTAGGGCTTGTGGCTAACTGCAATTTCCCATTTAAACTAAACACACACACACACACACACACACACTCACTCAATGTATGATTCAAGTTTATCCCATTTATCAAAGCTGGTTGCACATTCTGGCTGATGCTGAACTCAAGGGTGAGCCTCAGTTTATGACAGGAGAGATTACCTGGGCAGCTACACTAACAGTTTTACAACAGGGCTGTTTGTATATGAATAGTCACAGATTTCCACAGAGTCTCCTTGACATCCCTGTCTAGTCTTGCCTTGACAACTTTCCAGTAATGATGATTTCACAACTGCTCCAAGCAATTCATCATTCTATTGTCTCACTGGCGTCATTGGCGGAACTACTCACACTGGTACGTCATCTATATGGTTCACTTCAGAAAGTGAACCAGCTCACCAACTCATTCCAATGGACTTTTCCCTCTCTCTCTCAGACAAGTACAGCATATCACAGTTATCAACCGATATGTCATACCAGTTGATGAAATGATGGAATGAACTCTAGCCAGGGCACCCAGATTTGCAGTCAAGACTTTGCTCTACACTTTGTAGATTATCCTGGACAAATTGCTTACGGCAGGGGTCCCAAAACATTTTGAGGGGTCACCGGGCACATTTAGAATTTTGAGGGTGTTGTGGGCGCTCTCATAAAATGGCTGTGATGGGGCCTTTGCCCATTCATAAAATGGCTGCCATGGTGGGCATGGCTGGTCACCAAACATTCATTTCCCAGAAGGCAAATGGTGAGACTAAAAGAAAAGTAACTCGCCCAAGAATCTAACTAGAAGGCAGAGGTGAAGTCTGAGCTCCAAAACATGAAACCACTCTTTTCAGCCTAAAGAAAGAAGGCACTGGAGGGCAACACTTTGCTTGCAGTATGCCAGCGTTTCAGTTTAAAAAATCATTAAGTGTGCAATCCTATGCCGTCTTAAACAGAAAAAACAGCCTACAACTCCTAGCATGCTGCGAGTTGTAGGCCTTTCTTTTCTGTCTGAACAGGCATAGGATTGCACCTTAAGAAATAACATATGGTCAGACATGGAAAGAGGCAAATATAACATTAATACCTAAAGAGGGACAAGACTTAACCTTAACAAGAAATTATAGACCAATATCATTACTGAATAATGACTACAAGCTGTTTACAATGATATTGGCGGAAAGATTAAAAATAATTCTTCAAGAATTTATTCATGAAGATCAATGTGGTTTTTTACCTAAAAGACAGCTGAGGGATAATGTTAGAACAGTCTTAGATATTTTGGAATACTTGGAAAAGCATAATGAAAAACATGCTGCATTGATTTTCTTAGATGCAGAGAAAGCGTTTGACAATTTAAATTGGGGGTTTCTATTTAAAGTACTGAAGGAAATGGATTTTGGAGAGAACTTTATAAAATGGATAAAGTCAATTTATACTTCACAAACAGCACAAATAATTGTCAATGGCGGTATGACGAAACCGTGTGGAATACATCGAGGAACAAGACAAGGTTGCCCATTATCACCTTTGTTGTTTATTCTTGTGCTTGAAATATTGAACAGAGATATAAGACAAGATGATAGAATTGGAGGCATAAAAATTAAAAAAGAGTCTTATAAGCTGAGAGCTTTTGCAGATGATTTGGTGTTAACTTTGGAAGATCCTCTGAAAGGAATAGAAACGTTAATGGTTAAATTGAAGGAGTTTGGTGCTGTAGCTGGTTTTAAGGTTAATAAACTAAAGACAAAGATATTAACAAAAAATATGAAAATTCAGGATCAAATAAAATTGTCAAATAAATCAGGTTTTAAGGTTGAAAAGAAAGTAAAGTATTTAGGTATCACATTAACAAATAAGAATTGTATGTTGTTTCAAAATAATTATGTAAAGTCTTGGAATGAAATGAAAAAAGATTTAGAAAGATGGGATAAAGCTCAATTGTCACTTTTGGGGAGAATAGCCACAATCAAGATGAATGTATTACCTAGAATGTTGTTTTTGTTTCAGACTATTCCTATTGTGACATCGCAAATATCATTTAAACAATGGCAGAAGGATATATCTAGATTTGTATGGCAAGGGAAAAAGCCACGGGTTAAGTTTAAGATTTTACAGGATGCAAAAGAAAGAGGGGGGTTGGGGCTACCTGACCTGAAGTTATATTTTGATGCTTGTTGTTTAGTATGGATCAAAGAATGGGTTTTGTTGAAAAATAGTCGATTATTAGATTTAGAGGGATATGATTTGAGATTTGGATGGCATGGGTACATGTGGTATGATAAAGTTAAAGTGAATGTAGAATTTAATAATCACTGTGTTAGAAGTGCCATTTTGAAAATTTGGAATAAATATAAACCTAGGTTTTGTCAGAGAGTACCATTGTGGCTATCAGCACAAGAAGCCCATCATAGAAGAGAAATGTTAAGTAAATACAGTTGGTTGACATATCGTGATTTGCTGAATTTTTCACAAGATGAATGTAAAATAAAATCAAGAGAAGAACTGATAAAAGAAGGTCATACATGTCAATGGTTCTCATATTTACAGATGGTAGAAAGGTTTAAAGTTGATAAAAGGTTGTATGATTTTGAACAGAGGGTATCTGACTTTGAAAGGGAATTATGTTTAAATGATGAACATCTTATTCAAGAATGTATAAGCTTTTGTTGAAATTTGAAACTGAGGAAGAGCAAGTGAAGGAATGTATGATAAAATGGGCTCAAAATTTTGGTTACAATATACTAATGACACAATGGGAAAATATGTGGTTAAAAGGTTTGAAATTTACTTTATGCTCTAGTCTTAAAGAGAATTTTTATAAGATGATGTATCGTTGGTACTTGTCGCCGGAGAAATTGGCTAGAATGTATAGCGGTGCATCAGATATATGTTGGAAATGTGAACAACAGGAAGGAACCTTTTATCATATGTGGTGGACATGTAAGAAAGCTAAAAGTTTTTGGGTTGAAATTCATTTATTAATGCAAAAGATTTTAAGGATTACTTTTCAATTGAAACCAGAGGCTTTTCTATTGGGAATAATGGACAGTCAGCTAGAAGGAAGATATGGAACTTTATTTTTATACATGACAACGGCAGCGAGACTACTATATGCACAGAAGTGGAAAGGTCCAGCAGTGCCTACGATAGAAGAATGGTTGGTCAAGATGCTGGAGCTGGCAGAGATGGCCAAACTTACATCACTAATTAGAGAAAGGACAACATCTGCATTTATTATTGAGTGGAAACCTCTAATTGACTTTTTGCAGAGACTGGAAAATAATGATTTGTTTGTTTGTGGATTTATGGAATAATAAGTGAATCTGGGACAATGGGAAGAAAGAGATTTCTCATTTGGATTATCGAGTAAGAAAAATTATTGTTACCTGTATTTGCTGTAGAAGAAAAATCGGAGGTCTATTTTGTTTTGTTAATTGTTATATGTTTGATATTATGTGTCTGTTTTATATAGAAATAAAAAAAAAATTGAAAAAAAAAAGAAATAACATATGGTCAGGAAGGGCAGGGAGCCCGGTGGGCACCAAGATAAGTATCCACAGACACATATAGGTGCCCATGGGCACCATGTTGGAAACCCCAGCCTTAAGGTATCTCTTTGCATGGCCCTCAAACTATCTTGGAAGCTTAACTCTAACTTTAAGTGAGGGGCAAAAAACACTTTAAACCATGGGTGTTGAACCCGAGACCCACAGGCCGAGTCCATCCCACCTTGGGTCCCAACCCAGCCCTCTAGAGATCCCCAGGTGCTAATGCCACTTCCCTTGGCCCCACCCCTTGCCTCACCCTCTTGACCAATCTTTTGGTGGTTTTCCAGCTTTTGTGTTCCCACGCTCCCACCCATGCTAAAAGCTTGAAATGCCTCTCCTACTGCTTAGTTACCGTAAGTGTTTTCAGCTAAAACAGGCTGGCATTTTTGGTATTTTGGCCTCGCCCCCCACTGGAATACAGCCCGAGAGCTTCTCTGAAATCAGTTTTGGCCCTCAGGCTGAAAAGGGTTCCTCACCCCTGCTTTAAATAACAGAGAACCCTGATCCAAATTGGAAGCCTAACGTTGCTATAATTCAACGTCTATCAAACATCCCACATTTTGAAAAGTCAGGATGCTTAGTAAAGTTTTGGTTTGGGCCCTGGCATTCATATTCTGGCCTCAGGGTCTGGATTTTTGCAGCAAAATTTCAAGCGTGGATGCTGGCATTCAGCTGGATAGCACCCACCCCCACCCCCTTTGTTCATGATTTTTTTTCCTTTTTGGTTTTTTTTTGCACTAAAACCTGGGCTTCGTGTGGTGCAGACCCCCATTAAAAAAAACAAAGACACCATAAAAGTTTTGAGAGTGCTCATGCATTGTTTTTTTTTTTTTAAATGTCTACACTTTAATAGGTGCTGTGCATGTTTCGTGATATTGAGGAAAACTGAGTTTCAGACCACAGTAGAAATATTACAGAAAGCAGAACAGAGTTCCTTTTCTAGCACATAGTACAGGATAATGCAAAGATGTGTGTGTGGTTTTCTACTTATGAAGCAGCGAACATACTGTTTTCTGGAAATTATAAAATGTAAACATACAGCTGTTCAAAGAATCAAGGAACATCAGAACACCCAGGAAATTTTCCTGTTTGTTACATATATGTAATGCCCTTGAAGATAAATGGAGAAATGTAACATTAGATTATGGAAGTTTGTTCTGATTCATAACTGTATGTACAGTCCCACCCACTCCAGAACTACACTTTATTCCTGACAGCAAGGAACTGAAACTTGGAGTCACCCATTACCTCCTAATATAGCTTCCATTTCTTTGTGTAGCAAGAACCATATTATGTAATTGCATAGATTTAGTCAGAAACATATACCATTATATGCCACTGGAAGCATGAGATGGCTCTCTGCTGTAACTGAACAGAATTAAGGGACAAAGCAAAATAGTTTCTATGATATCATAGAAATCATATGTATCTTCCCATTTCATGTACTCCTGTTGCATGCAGTTGATGAATGGGTGGATTGCAATTGTTGATACTGTATAGTGAAATTCAACATACACTGAAAGCAGTCAGGCTGCTCAGCCAGTAAATTCCAGTGAATGGGTTAGGTCCAGATTTACACGGGATCAACTGGAAGTTGACTTTCCAGCCCCTCCAACTCACTTCTCAGAGTGCCCTCTCCAAGAGGCTAGAAGGGTGGCCACTAGAGGAAGGGCCTTCTCAGTTGTGGCACCCAATCTGTAAAATCAGCTTCCCAAGGAGGTGTGCCTGGCACCTACCCTCCATTCTTTCAGGCACCAGGTGAAGACCTTTTTATTTGCCCAATATTTTAACAGTTGATTTTATTCTTTTTATTATCGCCACTGTACCTCCGGAATGAATTTGGCCACTTGTTTTTATCATGTTATATTTTACTGTGGTTGTGTTTTTATACTATTTTTTGTTATTTTTGTATTGTTTTGGAAACCGCCCAGGGAGCCTTTTGGCTGATGGGCGGTGAATAAATATATTAAATAAAATGCAACACAGAGAACCAGGAGACCCTGCTGAATGGGGTGACCTGCAGTGTGGTGGGAAGGGATCCCCCAGAATTGGGCGGGAAAACCTTCTACAAGCAGAACCCTTTCATGAGAGTGGGAGTGGGAGCCACTGTGGCGTAGTGGTTAGAGTGTTGGACTGGGACTCGGAAGATCCGGGTTCTAGTCCCCGCTCGGACATGTAACTCACTGGGTGACTTTGGGCCAGTCATTGACTCTCAGCCTAACCTACCTCACAGGGTTGTTGTGAGGATAAAATGGAGAGGAGGAGGAGGATTATGTAAGCCGCCTTGAGTTCCTTGTAGGAAAAAAGGTGGGGTATAAATGTAATAAATAAATAAAAATAAATAAAAAATTGTCCCTCTTGTGGAAGGAACCAACCCAATGTATCTTTCTTTAGCAAAAAGTTAAACAATGTAAAATCCCTTCCTAAGATTGGCGGCCCACAAGTTCTTTCAAAAGCTGTAGATGAACCAAATCAAGCCCATATACTAGATTTAGCATTTGCCTTTATTTGTAAAGTTTTTGTTTGTTTGTTTTCACTCTAATCAATACTTTTCCTTCCTTGTAATTTCAGAAACAAAACTTTGTTATGCCAAAAGAACCCTTTCACCAGATTGTCCACATATATTCCCCTCCCCCCCCCTTGTAGCTAAGTTCCATTAATGTCTTCATTTTTCTTTCATCGAAATTTACCTCAGGGCACATCTGATTAAGTTCAATGATTGAACGAACAAACAAACCCAAAAAATACATAGTACAATCCTTCTGATACTGGACCACATCGAAATGGAGGTGGAGGATCCCATGTTTGGATACTCTTCCAAAACTCCCTGCCTGGGGAAATCAAGCATGTTAGGGTAAAGGCTAGGCTAGTATTCTCCCTGACATGTTAGTTGTCTATGTGAGATTTTTTTTTAAAAAAAAAATTCTTTATTTATGAATGAGAGGGAGGAAACAAAATACTCTGCATTCTGGAGTGGTACAGCCACAGGAGGACTGCTCCATATGATTGCTCTGAGCATTTAGTCTGGATCTTTGGTTCCACATTGACTTCCTTAATATCCATTTGAACACATTAGCTCAATTTGTCACCGAAAACACTCCTTTTCTTCTGTTCCATTAGGGTTTCAAGCAAACACTACTTCTGCTACTACTATTACTGTTTACAGAAAGAGATAAAAAACACAAAACATATAAAGACAAAAAGCCCATTTTCAAGACATTTAACTTTGATTTTAAGAGCAATTAAAATGGCATTATAAAGCCAGTATTTATTGGCGCATCATTTTATGATTGCTTTTAACATAATGCCGCCATTAAATTCAGTAGCTTCCTCCCCCTGCGCGCGCGCACACAGCCACAAAAAAACATGATCATTGAGAACCGTTTCTTATTTCAAGATCAGACTCGAAGAGGACTTCCAGACCATTGAGATCAAACAGATTCTAAAGAAAGATAGAGGGGGGAAAGGAAGATAATAGGCCACCGGCAGCCAATGTGATTTCACTGTGGATTTCCAGTAGTTGTGTAAAGCCTACAGCTATGAGATTCGCCAGAGAATCTCGGCTGCTGCGTAATTCCAGAAGTGCCTCTCTCTTCTGCAGAAATGCAAAAAGCTGGAGCATGCCATTAATATGCAACCTTAGGCACATTTAGGCTGTAATAATCCTGTACATATTGGGCAAGAAACTAGTCCCAATGAAATACACTGGCTGCCCTGCCAAATAATTCTGCTTAGGACACAACTGTCAAAATCAACACTTTCCAGGGATCTTTTGCAAACGCAAGGGCACTTGTCCACCTTCCATGAGAAAATGTCCTTAGGTGCTTCTGATGAAGTAATGAAATGGGAGATAATCTGGAGAGCTCATCATCTCAGACTCCTAGTCCGCAATTGGAACTCAGTGTGTATGTGTGTGTGTGTGTGTGTGTGTGTGTGTATATATATATAGTTTATATAAGTGATTTTTGGCTACAGCATGTGTATTTTAATGCTTTTTATATGTATCATTGTAATATCTGTTATTTTATAATACTATAACTCACTTCTTTTACTTGCTATGGGTTCCACTGTCTCTAGTTTTCTTGCTAATTAGAGGGACCCTCACCTTTGTATTTTGTCACTTACCCACTTTTAAACATCTTTCATTAGAATACATTTAGGAAGCAATCCCATGGTGGGCCCCTAGACATTGTCGGATTCCCAGTTCTGAGGTCGGAGACAGTGCTAAGAAGCTGGAATTGGAGCTCCAACCCCTCCCCCTCACAGCTGGCATGGGGGGGGGAACACACACCGGTTTTTCTCCGAGGTCAGGAAAGCAACCTCGGAGAGGGTAAAAGGGGGCATTTCAGGGGACGGGAGACTGGAGAAGCCAGGATACAAGCTATCCTGAAGCCGCTCCAGCCTCCTTCCCTCCTCTTCTGAGACACCCCAGCTAGACTGGCAAAAAAGCCCATCTAGCAAAAATGCAGGGATGTTGAATAGTCCTTGGTCTCGAGTCGAGTCACGAGTCTTTGGACCCGAGTCTCGAGTCCGAGTCCAAGTCCTTGGTCCAAAATGGTGACTCACGAGTCCCGAGTCCTGAGTCACTCCTAAAACTGACTCCACGAGTCCCTATTAAAATCAATGGGGTTTCCCCCCAACAAAATAAGGCTACTTCAGATGCGTGGCTTAAATAAATTCTAGGCACAAGTGTGCCTTTTTATTTCAAAACTCTGCAACTGATTTTGGCAAGAACAGACTAGGCAGACAAACCCAAATAACCAGGCAGGCAGAGAGGCAGGGAACCCCAAAGCAGGCAGGCAGGGGCCTTTGTCTTGGACAATTCAAACTGTGGAACTGGTTAAGAAGAGACCAGGCAGGCAGAGGAGGCAGGGAACCCCAAACGGCAGGCAGAGGCAGCCAAACCCAAAATATCTGACCCTAACCCTAACCCCCCACAACAACACATCAAAATAAATCTCAACACATCGTTGGGGCTGCGCTCCTGGTAGCTGTCCATAGTGGCCGAGCAGCGGCGCTCCTCACTACCATGCACTCTTCACCGGTGATCGCGCTCCTGGCACAGCCAGAAGACTCGTCAACAGCCCAGGGATGTTGACAAGTCCTTGGTCTCGAGTCCCGAGTCCCATTAAAAATATTGGGACTCGAGTCCGAGTCGAGTCAGAGGGGGGGCTCAGTCCGACTCACGAGTCGAGTCCGAGTCCCCATCCCTGCAAAAATGTAAGGCAAGGACCAAAAGGCAAAAAAATCGCTTCCACCATCCTCCACCGATCTCCCACTTGCACTGGATGATCCCAATAAGATTGCACCCTGTTTGTGGGCTTATGGGCATCCCGATAGGATTAGGATTGCTCCCTTGGAAAACGTTCTTTCAATTGAATTATAACACTGTAGGGACGTACTGTACAGATTTTGTTAAATCTGTTCTGTCTGCATCTCGCCGATTTTTTCATTCCGTCATCCGCTCATGGACAGATTTTTTTGTAGAACTTTGTTCTACTTCCTCTAAATCGCATGCTCACTTGTACACATGTGCAACTGTTCAATGCGCATTAACTAATGGGCATTAGCTAATCCAAATTTGCACAAATCTCCCCAATAGTGGGGGGGGGGGAGGAATGAAGAATGTGCAAAACTCCCCCAAATCTGCATATTCATGCTTTAGCCAATGGGGGGGGGAATGCACACTTTTGATTGGTGGGGATTTTTCTTTCTATTTTTGTACAATTAAATTTGCATACAATTCCAGAAAGTAAGGGGCGAAATCCATTAAGTCCACAGTATCCATGTGGCTCGGGAAAAGTCCACTGTGGAATACATGGGGCAGATTCATAGAAATCTGAACTCGCTTGAATCCATTGTGGATTTCTCCGAAATCCCTAGTGACAATGGGAATAAATCAATAATGGTCAATAAATGTGAGTCGTACAGCTTACCCTACCTAAACCTGGGCACTTGCCAAAGAAAACAGAATAAAGGAAGCTGCCTGATACTAAGTCAGACCCTTGGTCCATCTAGCCCAGTGTTCTCCAACCTTGGGTCCCCAGATGTTTTTGGCCTACAACTCCCAGCATGCCCAGCCAGCTACGCTGGCTGGGGCATGCTGGGAGTTGTAGGCCAAAAACATCTGGGGACCCAAGGTTGGAGAACACTGATCTAGCCCAATATAGTCGCCAATGACTGGCAGTGGCT